>JALGBA010000367.1:0-600000 GCA_023970755.1 Azemiops feae
GCATAGGTCCTCTCTGACCGAGAGGGCCGCTAGTTCAGAGATGCGTCTGGCCGATGTGACCGCAACGAGAAAGGCCACCTTCATTGACAAGAACTGTAGAGAGCTGTTTTTAATGGGCTCGAACAGTGACGAAGTGAGGGATTGCAAGACCCGTGGGAGGTCCCAAGAGGGATACCGATGAACCACGGGCGGCCTGGTGTTAATTGCGCCCTTGATAAATGACCTCACCAGGGGGTGCTGAGCCAAGGGCGTCAACGTGTCACACGTGAGCATTGTGGATAACGCCGCCAGTTGCCGGCGGATGGTATTGGGCGATAGGCCCTTGTTGAGTCCCTCGAGCAAATACTCCAGGATACTCGATATCGTGACAGCCGATAGGTCAAGGTGATTCCTTGAACACCAAGCACAGAAGTTTTTCCACGAGGAGTCGTAAATTCTGTTAGTGGAGGGGCGTCTGGAGGCCTGAATCATGGCAATTACGCCCGCAGAACACGACTCTCGGGCTAGGTACTGCCTTTCAAATGCCAGACGGCTAATTGGAGGCACTGTGGGTCCGGGTGCCGTAGAGCCCCCTGGCTGAGAGCTACCTGTCCTGGAGGGATCTGCCACTGTGGGGAGATGGAAAGATCCACTAGGTCGGCAAACCACGGTCGCCGTGGCCAATGTGGCGCCACCACTATTACCTCCGCCCGCTCCAGTAGTACCTTCCTGATTAGGGCCGGGAGCAGGGGGAGAGGGGGAAAGGCATACAATAGCCCCTGGGGCCATGGGCTGCGGAGCGCGTCCGTCCGCTCCGCCCCTGGAGACTGGAACCTGGAGAAGAACCTCGGGAGCTGCGTATTCGCCGGTGAGGCGAACAAGTCCAACACCGGGAGTCCGAACCTCTCCGAGATTTCTCCAAACAGGTCGGGATGCAGGCGCCACTCTGAGTGGTCCACTGTCGACCGGCTCAGTGAGTCCGCCTGTTGGTTTGCTGCCCCCGATATGTGCTCCGCCCTGAGGGAGGAGAGATTGGTCTCTGCCCAAGTACCGAGTGACTGAGCCTCGATCATAAGGCTCTTGGATCGGGTGCCCCCCTGTCTGTTGACATGGGCCTTTGCTGCCACATTGTCTGTGAGCACTAGGACATGTTGTCCCGCCACCTTGTCGCTGAAGCGTAACAGCGCCAGATGTATGGCCCTGAGCTCCAGCCAATTGATGTTGTGGCTGAGATCTGCCTGTGCCCATCGTCCTTGTGCTAGGTGAGAGCCTAGGTGCGCTCCCCAACCGAACAGACTGGCATCTGTAGTTAGGATGAGCCTGTCCGGTTCCTTGAATAAGGATCCCCTGGTTATAGCTGGGGATATCCACCACCGGAAGGAGTCCAAAATTTGGGAAGTAACCCTGACCCTCAGATTGGATGCACTGGTGCCCTGCCTCTGGTAGGGTAGCAAGAACCATTGGAGGGTTCTGAAGTGTAGCCTGGACCAAGGTACTATCCCCATGCAAGAGACCATCTTGCCCAGTAGTTGGGAAAGTAAGGCCAATGTGACTGTCCGCCCCCTTCGTACCCGTCTGATCAGGGAACAAATACTGTCCCGGCGTTCCGGGGACAGGTAGACCATGCAGAGCTCGGTGTCTATAGTCGCTCCCAGGTGAAGGATGCGATGCGAGGGCTCTGTTAGGCTCTTCTGGAAGTTGACTGAAAAGCCGTGGGTCTGAAGGGTTCGGACAGTTAAGGTTATGTCTGATCGGGCCTGCTGAAGGGAGGAGGACAGTATGAGAATATCGTCCAGGTAGCATTGAACCCGGATTGGGATCAATCTCAAGTGGGCGACCAGTGCAGCCAGGATCTTTGTGAAGACCCTCGGGGCGGACGATAGTCCGAATGGTAGGGCCCTGAACTGGTAGTGGTGGGACCCGGAACAGAACCTGAGGAATCTCCGATGGTCGGGAAGATGGGGACATGGAGATACGCCTCTGTGAGGTCGATGGAAGCGAGGTAATCGTGCCTTCTGATGCTGGCCAGAATGGACCTTAGTGTCTGCATCTTGAATCTTTTGTAGACAAGATGCGAGTTTAGTCCTTTCAGATCGAGGATTGCTCTCCATCCCCCCGAAGGCTTTGGGACCACGAAGAGGATGGAATAGAATCCCCGATGTGTCTGGCCAGCCGGCACCGGCTCGATGGCCCTGATTACCAGCAAATGGTGGATGGCCTCGGTCAGAAGCTCCAACTTGGCTGGCTTTCTTGGCATGGGACAAGAGATGAAGCGGTCCCGTGGCCGGGACTGGAACTCTAGGACAAGGCCCCGCCTGATGGTGTTGAGCACCCAGGTGTCCGTGATGGTGGCTTCCCATTCCTGCGCAAATGCGGAAAGTCTGCCCCCAATGGGGAGGTCCGCCCTCAAGTCATTTGTTTCTTCGAAAGGGACGGCCTCCCGCGCCTCGAAAGGGCCGCTTGTTGTGGAACTGCTGTCTAGGTCTGGGAGCTGGACGGTCCGGCTGTCGTCCAGGTCTGGGGAAAAAGGGGCGAGACGAAGGAGACCACTCTGTCCCCGAGCCCTGGCGGAAAGATGGCCTCCGCGGGTATGGAGCGGATCGTCTGTCCGGCTTTCTGCCGAGGTGGGACAACACTTTGCGCTTGTCCCTACCTTCAACGAGGTAAGGATCTAGTGCCTCTCCAAAGAGGTGTCCGTCCCTGTAGGGAGCGGATGCCAGGCGCCACTTGGACTTTAGATCCGCTCGCCATTGTCTCAGCCACAGAAGTCTGCGTGCCGCAATGTTAGCGGCTATGGATCTCGATGAGAACCTGGCGGCATGAAGTGAAGTGTCCGCCATGTACTCGGCCGCGGCTATCAACTTACCCAGATTCTGGTGTGCACGAACCTGGTCCGGGGGGGTCATGGCCTGGAGCTCCCTAAGCCAGAGGATGGATGTCCTGGCGAAAAAGGAGGTGGATGTGGACGCCTTCACTGACCATGCCGATGCTAGGTGAGACCTACGCAAGGAGAATTCAGATTTCTTATCCTCCGCCCTCAAGGCCTCAGCCATATCACCTGGCACGGTGGAGGAGGAAAGAATGGGAGTTAGAGATGCGTCCACCTTTGGGACCTCCAGGAGGTCCGACAGGACCGGGGCAACAGTACACAGTTTCCGCTCTGCTCCCCCTGGTGCTGGGAGAGTGCCTGGATTCCCCCATTGTTTGCGGATGGTCTCTAGAAAAAAAGGGGGGCAAGGGATGTGCCTCTCCGTAACCGTAGGTTCGGAGAAGAGCGGCTTTGGGTCCTGGCTCGTGGAGGGAGACGGCTGTGCCTCCTGCTCTGGGCTAATGTTAGCCGATGTGGTGGCCTTGAGCAGGAGCGATTTAAACAGACTCAGGTCAAAAAGGCCAACGAAAGGAGAGGGGTCTGGTGCCGACTCCTCGTCTTCCGACAATTGGAAGCCCGCCGACCCATATTCCTCAGGGCCTGAGTCCCGATCTTGGGGGGAGTAGTCGGAATAAACCGACTCCGGATACTCCGGCATTGCCTCCTGTGATTGCAGTGGAACTGTGGCCCCCGGTCTAGGGTTCTGCAAGGAGGAGGCGGCCATGCCCTGGGCATATGCCTGGGCGAGTAACGCCTGGAGCTGTTCGGGCCCCACCCCTTGTGGCTCAGGGGGATGGAGGCCCGCCGCTGTGGGCGTGAATGTGGCCTCAGGAGCCGAGTGAACCCTTGCAGGGGGGGGCAATACCTGTGGGCTTAACCCACGGTCTGTAAACAGAGCCGTGCCCTGTATTGGTAGGCCCTGCGGAGACCAGGCCTGCTGAGCTGCTGGAGCAGGTGGGCCAAACAGCGGGATAGCAAGTGAGCTCTCCTGAGGGGCCAGGGGTACCTGTTCCCCCTGATTTAGCTGCTGAGCTCTGGAGAACTGCTTCTCAAGTGCAGTATGTCTCCTGCTAGCCTCCTTTTCAGCAGCCTTAGAGGTCCGCTTAGCAGAGATGGCCTTGGCCCTGATCTTTCCCGCTGCCTCCTGCTTGGAGGACCTGCGTTTGTTTGAAGCGGGAGTGCCGGGTGCGCCCTGCGCAGACTGAGGAACTGCGCTGTCAGCCATTATAGCCTGTGGCCAGTGGCCTTGGTGTATCAGGAGCAGGAGCCGAGCACCAGGTTAATGGTGCAACAGAGGCTGACGTGCCGTCAAGGCTCCGGGGCTGTGATCACCTAAGTGCCCTTACGCCCCCGTTCAAGGCTCCAAGCGGCTGACAATGCCTTGCAAGGCGCTGTGGCGCGCGGCTGGGCGTCTTTCAAGATATCTCTCAGTAGCGGTTGAACCGCAATCGGCGAGTGCCGGCACGCACTTTGGCCGATCAGTGGCGGCTATCACCTCAGTGATCTGTGCCTGCACACTCCTCTCCTTATGGTGGCGGCTGTCACCAGAGTGAACTGTGCCTGCACACGAAGCCTAGGTGGTGGCGGCGGTGCCGAGAGGCGTGCCAGCTCACGCTAATAGTGTCTGCCTGACTGAGGCTAGGGCTTGGGATGCCCTGGGAAGGCGGATGCCGACCAGAATCTGGGCTAGCCGTGCCAGTGGAGGCCTTAATTAACTGGGCTGTAATGGCCGCCCTGTCCAGACACCAAATGGCTGTAGATTGACTGCGGCTGAGACAGTGTAGTGGCTTGCCTGACGTGAGGGTCTAACCAGATTTTTGGACCCAAGTCTCAATAGCAGTTCTATTATTTTTGCAGGCTTTTTGGCCTGTCTGTGGCCCTGAATCAAGGCAGACAGTTACTGGGCCTTCCCTGTGAGGCCGATGCGTCTCAAAATGGCGGCCGCTGTTTGCGCGCCAAAACTCCAGTCCGTTAGAGCTGTCAGATCGTGGCTCTGGACTGTGTGCAGGAGAGGTACAAGAAACAGCTTTTTTCCTGGCCCGGCTGAGGCTCCCAGGGCCTTGTGCCTTTCCAATGCTCGGGCTGAGGATTCGTAAGAGCGTGGCTCCAAGCCGACGCTCAGCTGTTTGGCGGCCGCGGCGAATCTGCCCGCCGCCGGCTGCTTCCAGGCAGCGAGAAATTAAGTCTCTGCCCTCCGGCCGGGGCGATAAGCAGCTGCTCCGCGGCAGCGCTGGGATCCGGGAGACAACGAGCGGGCTGCGCGAGCCTAGGCTGTGCCCTTCTGCTCCCCCCTGCAGCCTCCGCTCAAATTTGAATCTTCTCCCTTCGGCGGGCGCGCCGATCGGCCCGCGAGCAGGCCCGGAGGCCGCCGCTCAGCTGTTCAGCGGGAGAGAGAAGGAAAGCCCGACGCTCAGCTGTTTTATCGGCGATTTACGGGCTGAGAGTATTTTTGCTTGTTTTGGGATGTTAGGAGGAGAATTCACCAATGGATATGATACAACCTGCCTTCAGAGTCAACACGCGTCCTGTTTGGGCTGAAGACTAAGTCGTGTCTGGGGAGCATCAGCCCAGCAGGAGGCGTATTAACTCTGACAGACTTAGTCTTATTGGGCAGGAAGATAGTCTAAACCCATTGGTGGATTCTCCATCTCATGCTGGAGAAAGCAGTCTTTCCAATAACTAATGACCCGTTCCTTAGGTGCATTTAAAAAAAAAGGAAGAAGGAAAAAGACAGGTCCCACATAATGCTTAGGAGGGTGAATAACTACTGCTCTAAGTGCAATTTGATAATTGGAGTTTAGGAAATTGTATTTCACAGCACAATAAGGAACTGTGTGTGAGTCATAATGCAAAGAAACATACTGCACTATTGTTATCCCTGTTCTAAAATGCAGCAAAAGCTGAATACATTACACCGGGAACATTAAACCGTCTAGACGCATTAGCCAAAAAGCACACCGGCTTCTTTCAATATGCCCCTCAGATTAAATAAAATGCTGCACAGGGCACAGAGAGTGCAAGAAAATATTTGGAAGGTTTTCTTCTTTTCTGGATCCTAATATTATCCTCTCTCAGGGAATGGGAAAAGTTAGGATTGATGAAATTTTAGAAACATAGAAATTCTATTTCTATATTTTTCTATTCCCATTCCACTCCATTCCACTGTGCAGGTAGTCCTCAATTTATTACAATTGGCCCAAAATTTCTGTTGTTAAGTGAGTTTTGACCCATTTTATGACCTTTCTTGCCACATTTGTTAAGCGAATCTCTGCAGCTGGTAAGTTAGTAACCCAGTTGCTAAGTGCATTTGGCTTCCTCATTGACTTAGCTTGTCAGAAGGCCGCAAAAGGTGATCACATGACCTTGAGACCCAGCAATGGTCATAAATGTGAACCAGTTGCCAAGCATCTGAATTTTGATCACATGACCATGACGTTGCTGCAAAAGTCATAACTATGAAAAACGATCATAAGTCACTTTTTTTGGTGCCATTGTAACTTTGAATGGTCACTAAAGGAACTGTTTTAAGTGGAGGACTACCTGTATTCTATTCTATTCAACAATAGCGCTTATGGGTTTTTTGGGGGCCTTTAGCTTTGATCGGATCAATTGGTATTTGTTATATTCTGCCACTGCTTCATTTCAATTTCAAATCTGGAAAAACATGAAAATCTGAAAAAAAAAATTGACAGTATGTTATCAAATGTAGCATCAGCTTGTTTAGGAGAATGCTGGCTGGATTTATTTATTTATTTTTTATTTAGTGCAGTATGAAGATATAGTCATGATGGATGGCAAAAAAAAGAAGGATAGCTTAGCCATTATTATCAGAATCAAGACACAATGACTTATTCAACAAACCATGGTTAAAGCAAATTGTGACCTAGAAACTCTGATAAATGAGGACCGGAGTAAATCACGTTACTTTCCTTCCAAAGTAAAAAGACTGAGACACGCCTGTCATCAATGATGTTTCCAATTCAGTTCTCATTTTCTTGCATAGGCAGTTTTAACTACATAGATGTACAGCTCAAAACCTAGTCAATACAATTTTGCAGTTTATAATATCATCGTTTCAATTTTACTTATTGTTTCATGGGAATATACAAGCTGGCTGGATGACTTTCGGTGAGTTACTGTCTCTCAGCCCAACTCACCTCACAACGCTGTTGAGTAAAGCTCTACATTTAGGCAAGAAAAAGCAAGCATACGGTGTAGAATAGGGGTTCTTGGCTCAACAGTAGTAACTGTGAGAAGAATCTTGGGGTCCTAGTGGACAATCACTTAAATATGAGCCAGCAGTGTGCTGCAGCTGCCAAAAAAGCCAACACAGTCCTAGGCTGCATTAATAGAGCGATAGAATCAAGATCACGTGAAGTGTTAATACCACTTTATAATGCCTTGGTAAGACCACACTTGGAATATTGCATCCAGTTTGGTCACCATGATATAAATAGCAACAAAGATAATTAGGGGACTGGAGCCTAAAACATATGAAGAATGATTGCAGGAATTGGGTATGTCTATTTTAATGAAAAGAAGGCCGGGGGTGACATAATTGCAGTGTTCCAATATCTAAGGGGCTGCCGCAAAGAAGAGGGAGTCAAGCTATTCTCCAAAGTACCTAAAGGAAGGACAAGAAGCAATGGATGGAAACTAATCAAGGAGAGAACCACCTTAGAACTAAAGAGAATTTTCCTGACAGAAGAGTTAATCAGTGGAATGACTTGCCTTCAGAAGCTGAGCTCCAACATTGGAGGTTTTTAAGAAGAGATTAGACAACCGTTGGTCTGAAATGGTAAAGGGTTTCCTGCTTGAGCAGGGGGTTGGACGGGACCTCCAAGATCCCTTCCAACTCCGTTGTTCTATTATTCTGAGAGGTAAATAGGAGAAGATAAGACTATGAGGTATGTTCACCACCTTAATTTATAAAAATAATAAGAGGCAGGGTTTTAAAAAATCTTTTAAAAACCCCTACAATCATATACAGGCAGGTTTTAGCACCCAGTTTAACTAATTTATAAAGCAATGTCTTGTCCTTTAGTAAAAACAATGCTGTAATGTTCCTTACAATTTGATTGGAAGGATCTTAATGCCGTTAAAGCCCACCTATTCCCTAATTAGCTGAAAAGCTTAGGTAAGACTTTGTTTGCCATTCTCTCAAAAGCCTTACCACACTCCAAAGCTGTAACCATGGAAACTAGAACAGGAAAATGCTAAAATCGAATTATTCATTGCACTATAAATAACATTTTCTAGAAAAAGCAGAAAGGAACATTTGCACTTTAGCACCTTTTCCGTCCTTTCATATACTCAACTTGCAATTATTCTCTGTATATATTCTCTATAACCTTCAGCTATAGAGTTTACTGTTAGTTTGGAAGAGAAACAGAGCTAAGCAAATACATTATTAGTTAGTATTTATTATTAACAAACATAACTATAGTAGCTGATATATTTAAAAAAAAACCACAACATTTATAGGCTATGTGCTTCTTAATTGCATAGAATATTGATGCTGAGCAGGAAAACACGAAGGAAGCTGGAAAGCAGGCAAGAGAGAATTCGACTGTGAAATATTTAACAGCTTATTCTGGGATTTAAAACTGGGAGGATGCAAGCCAAAGAATTAAGCAATAAAATCCTTCTACCCATGCTCTACCAAGATGCTTCATGAGATGGTTTTCCCTTCTATCTGCTCTTGAATTGTCTCATCTCACTCCCAGTCTATATTGATCAAAAGCCTTCTGGGATTAAGGAAAGAGCGAAGAAAGCTGTCCTAAGCTTGGAAATCTAAATTCCTCCAATTGGTTCTGAAGTGCAGTTCCCAGTAAGTCCAGATGGCTATACTGGAACTAGAGCTCAGCAACATCTGGTTTCCCACTCGGTTCTCGCTTTCATTACAGCAAGGGAAGGCAAGGAAGAGGGGAAGTATGCTTCCCCTCAGCCCCCCATCCATGTGAAGACTGAACACATCTACAAGACTCTGGTTTGCAGCGGATTGAAATGTTGAAACAAAAATGTGGTTTCATACACCAGGAAGGTACTGTTGTCTGCCTTGAGGAAAAAAATTCAAGGAGTCAGGGCTGCTTTTGCCTCCATGATGCCCTCTTTAAAAGCACAGATCCAGCAGAACATAAAAGGAGATCCGTAACACTCTTTAAAATGGTTAGTTGAAAGCCATTCAAGATATTAAAATTACAAAGAGAACAAAAAAGCTAAATGTCATTTAAAGACAGTCGTCCAAGTAAAGAGATTTCCTGAAACAATAGCTACAACAAATATCTAACTAGGGCATCCACTTTACAATAGGAGAAGAGAGGAAGAGGTACTCCCAAAGAGGTAATCACACATAGCTTCTCCATTTTATTTTATTCTAAGCCACACGGCTCTTGCTATTTCATAGCATTGTACCTGCGGTTTTAGTATGTTCTAAGCACAATACCATTAAATACTGTTAATATTTTTTTCGGAATGTAACATACACAGCATTTACTGTACCATTTAAAGATCAGTTATACTGTACTTCTAAATATCATAGGTCACGGTTGATACTTGCATAGGAGACACCAGAAAGACAGGAGGTGCAGGACTGGGGAAAAGACTGAGAAATACTGCAGAAAAAAATATATCCTGGAATAACGCACTGGCCATTCGCCACCCTGTGGTTCCAAAAAAAAAAAAAAAAAAAACAAGGTTCATGAAGAAATCCATGAAGTCATCAGGAACTGAGCTTGACTACAAACGTGCATTGTATCCATCCATCATAAGCTTCTAAAAATATGAGCATTCTCTGAACTGAGGTCAGTCAATCCATCATTGAAGATTGGGACTAAGTTGTCTTTTGCCCTTTAATGGATGAAGTGTGTTAATTTTAATATGCAAGTCAAAATATCACTTGCTGCTATTCACATGCCTGCTCAAAGTCCCTGATTCCCCCCCCCCTCTATCACCACTGTAACTGCCACTTCCATATTCCCAAATGCTTAAGTCTACTGGTGAGCAAGGATAGGAACCTTCTGTCAGGTCACACTCTATTTATATTTACCATGGCACTTCACATTTCTAGCAGCCTCTTCTTAATCTTGCTTTTCTAAAAGAGGATTATGAACTTTTCTTCATGTACTGACAGTACTCTAGTTGGTAATTAAATTATATTCCTATATTTAATATCCATTTGTAGTGGTACATCCCTTTGCAATTCCTGCAGTCCTATTTGTAAAGCAACATGGTTATTCAGCTTTATAAACTGTGTAATGGAGCTCAACAAGAGAGGGGACTAAAGGAACTTAATTCTTGCAAAGCAATTTTATTGAACACCTTCTGATCCTACTGATTTAAATGAGAAAATCGAAAACTGCTTAAAAGTGTAATTGGTGCCTAGTATGTAGTGTTTCTCTATGGCTTGATGCCTCTGCAAAGAGAAATAGAGGGTAACAATTTGTCCTTCACTAGGATGCCAATCCCTAGGAAACTTCAAAAGATAGGAGATATTTCAATTATGATGGGTCTTTGGTGCTCTCCGAGCTTGGTTGTTTTGATTGCAGGTGTTTTATTACCCAAACTAGGTAACACCATCAGTGCTAGTCAATTATATTATATATCATTTATTTGGGGGAAAAGGTTCAAGAGGAAGAGAACTCAATTTATCAGGGGGTAATTGCTGGATTCTGTCCTTTCCTACCTAAATTTGCCTTTTCAAATGAGAACAGATACATTTTCCCTGAATTATTTATCAGATTGGACTAGAATCCCAAGCAAAATTTAAAAAATCTTGATTTCATGTTGCTCTTACTAACTATATGAGTAACAAACAACAATAAAGGGTCTCCAAATCCCAATGTAAATCAAGGTCACCAGAGCAATATTGATTGATCAAATTTCTCCTCTCCCTCCCCTGCAGCCTTCATAAATCTACTTGGTGGGGGATGGAGGAACTACAGGAGTAGATATTAGCAGCAGGTGCAGGGACAAGAGGAGAGATGAGAGGAAGGGAAATTCCTGTTCTACAAGCAGACGCCCATTTGCATATATCAAAACACGACCAAATAAATTATCATTTTTCAATAATATCGTGATAGCTAACTTCATCAACCAACAGAACAAGTAAAGCAATTCATTTAAGAAAGATTACAGTAATCACTAACGCCAATGTTCGGATATAAAGGGAAAACACATCGCTTTAGCAGCTGAATTTCTTCTCAATGCTGCTTTTCATTTGTATATCACGATGACAATATATTACAACACTGTAATGAATTCATACTTTTTGAATAAAAGTATTAATATTGATATGATGTACTTGATCTATTATTGATATATATTGGGATCTCCTCCTGTATTGACTTCCATTTTCAATTTTGATACAAAATATGTCCATTCCACAAACTACCGGTAGCATGCATTTAAATCAGTTATTATTAAAACCCAAAATTAAACCATTAAATGTTAATGCAGTTAATGTTAAATGTTAATGCAAATGTTAATACAAATATATAGAGAAAACATGGGCTATCAAACAAGGGAGCAAAGTAATTCATTTTTCTAGCACATAACAGAATACTGCACTATTCATATATGCCCACATTACTTTAACTGCTACATCAACATTTAACTATTTATGACCAACAAAACATCATTTTCAATGAGAGAAATGGATACTTTTTATGAACTTCCACAAACCAATACTATGAAAGATGTTTCTGGGTAGCAAGCTCTCAGAATTGATCTCTATCTCAAATAGAGGGTACGGACGTATAGTTTAAAAATACAAGATAAATTCTTCAACACATTTTTAAGTCTGATTTTAATTAAAAATCCTATTATCTGTTCTGGATCACCAGCTAATAAATCTATACCAGTAGTTAAAAACTGAAAAGGAAATATTTACATCTTCAACCATTTAAGCATATTACAGTACTAATGAGCTTGGACTATGTAAAACACACAAGATGAAGTGTGCTTACTGATTGCACCGAAATGGATAGGAGCATTTGGAACAAGACATCAAGTTTTAATGTTCTGTTTCTCTGATGTTTTAAAATGATACATTAATAAATTACAACAATGTGATTTATTTTATTAGCACCAATTGTATTAGTTAGATAGCACAGGAACTATTACAAATGGACCACTGCATAATTTTATCTGGTAAAATATCTGAAGCATTAACAAATTATACGTATTTATTTTCCCCCTGCATCTTATTTATACTATTGTGTTTTCTAGGACAGCATTTTTACTAGGTAAAAAGTGAAAACCAAAGAAATATTTTTTGTAAAAACCAAGATTTATTTCCCATCTCCCCCCTCAACCCCCACCCATGGGCTGCTTTTGTAGCATTATCACAAAATATATTAATTGTCGATTCTTTTCATGGTTTTTTTCTGGAATCAGTTCCTATTGTTCTCAGTAAATATTATTTCTGAACAGACATGTAAAGGAATCAACTGTTAATTGCTTTACTGCTATAAAGCACATTAAAATGAAATTTACTTAAAACACATTTTTTTCAACAACATATAAGCTTTTGGAAAAAATACCTTGCGAATTTTTGTAAAACTAAGACATTTTTATCCCAGTTTTGTATTTTCAAAAAGAACCTTAAAAAGCCTTTTGCCTCTATTTAGGCAAAGCATATTCCTGACAATCTATCTATATAATTATATATTACAAATATATAAAATCTATATATTTCCCGACAATGTAACTATCCTTACATCTCAGTGCAACTGAATGAACATCTATTTGCAGAAATAAATAAATCATGCACATAAATATACCGAGTTTTCTAGCAAGATTTAAAGAAGAAATTTGCCAAAGCACAAAGAATTCTATAAATAGAACCAAGTTTGCTCCATTTTTTTAACCAGATATTTCAGAAATCGCATACCTTCATCATACTGGCATACAGTGTAGTAAAGTTGCTGAGGATACAGTTTCCATCATTTGCCTTCTCTGAAACTCTGCAGAGCCCCTTAGGGAAAGAGCTCAGCTGCTGCTAAAACCTTACACTGTTTGAGGTTTAGATATTCGGCAGGTAGCTGCTGAAGGTTTTGGCTAAGGCACTGGCTGAAGCCTCAGCCATGATCGAAAATCACAACTGTTATGTTGTGATATCAGCAACGCCTTCACCCGTCTCTGTAGAGGAACAAGGGAAGTATCTTGGAAGCTATCTTGAGCTCTTTCTTAGCAATTCAGCAGCAAGCACTGAAGGTCTGGCAATAGGCAGAACATACTGAAAAATGGTTAAGGTTTCTTTTTTTTTCTTTTTTTTCGAGAGGGGAGTGACACTTTGTGAAGACAAGTAAAAATAAAACGGATTATCTTGAAATATCCCACAAATGGTATCCAAAAGGACTGACGTTGCTACAAAAGCACAACTTTTTTTGAAACCTAATTAAAATGCCACTAACTTCCCCCCCCTTATCTGAATCCGTATAAAATTCTTCCTCCGTGTTATAATAGTGTAAAAGAACAGGACTTACAAAACTCTCTCCAGACTAGCAACTGGCTTAGTTATGCCAGAGAGCAGTGCCTCGTTTTGCATTTTGACTATTTCAAATATGAAAAAGGGAAGGAATTTCTTCTGCTAGGACTTGTCTGCTTTTCCCCTCCGTTACTATAATAGGACATAGGCTTCTGAAACTTGATGACTAGAAATTTAGAATGTTCCAATACTATAACATTCTTCTCCTCTCCCCTCCCTCTCTTTTCCCTCCCCTCCCTTAAAAACATTCAGCATTTACCGTTCACCAGAACACACCAACAAAGACAGCAGTCTTTTGTGGCATGCTGTCAACTGAACTTGATAAAATTGTCAAAGGAAAAGCCTTGAAAAATACCGCAGCCGGTCTTAAGACTCAAATAATTTGGCATAAGTAATCAGCTAATGGCTGCTGCAAGGAAATGGCTGGGGAAAGATTTTATGTGATGTTGCAGTAGTCATGCATACTATGTGATGGTTGCAGTAGCCATGCATGCTATATTGTTGTCTGTCAAGAGGTTAAAAATGCACCAGATGCATGTCTTGAGGAGAAAAAAACCGAGAGCATTTTCTAAGATACGTAATCTCAGACTTACTCAAAACATAATTTTAATGCACTAAAATGGCTTTTGGTCTAATGTGAACCAGCCTTGGAACAGTGAATGAACACGTAAAAGCAATTTTTTTTCTAAGAATATACAAAAACACATATGGTTAAGTCACCCCATTCTCAGGTAAGTGGGATCTCTTTCAAGACATCTTCTTTAAGAGGAGACTGGACAGCCACGTATCTGAAACAGTATAGGGTCTCGTGCTCGAACTTGGACTAGAAGACCTCCAAGTTCCCTTCCAACTCTGTTATTCTATGACATAAGCACTTGAATAATCGGAATTACACTCTCCCTTTTTCTTACCAATTTAAATGAAATCCCATATGCAAGCTAATCTGGTTCTTAAGTTAAAGAGACACACGAGAGAGAAATTGGTATAGTGGTTACAGTGCTGGCCTAGAAACCAGGAGCTGTAAATTCTAGTCTCTCCTTAGGCATCCAAGCCAGCTGGGTGACTTCGAGCCAGTTATATTCTCTTAGCCCAACCCACCTCACAGGGTGGTGGTTGTGGGGAAAATTGGAGGAGGAAGGAGTGTTAGTATATTTGTCATCCTGAGTTGTGTATGAAAAAAGTGGGATAAAAATCTAAAAAAAATAAAGGGACAGTTCTACCTTTTGACTGACGAAAAACACAACACAGTAAAAAAAAAGAGTTAAAATGAAAAATATACGAAAAACACAACACAGTAAAAAAAAAAAAGAGCAAGTTAAAATAAAAATTACATACATAGGAGCTCGTTAATGAGCACACATTTGACCTGCAAATAAGAGATTCTCCACCTTTTATCTTGCCCTATGTAGAAGCTCTGAAGCAGGCAGAAATAAAATACTGAAGAATTGGGAGGCAAGGAGGTAGCTAAAGAGGCCTTAAATGAGAATTATGTAAGTGGAATATATTTCTTTGTTCTTGCTTATTGTTGTATTCAACTTTTCCCATTTACCAGTGAAATGGATTCCAGCCATACCCCTACAGAGTACTCGATAGCAGTGTTTCCCAGTCTTAGCAAATCCAGGGGGAGTGGACGTCAATTCCCAGAATTCTCAGCGATGGCCAATACATAAAGGGTTTTTGGGAATATTACTGAATCTCTCCACACATCATCAAGGGCAGGATGTCTAGATAGCCTGTGAAAGGGGTCTTCTGGGTGAATACATCAGCTGAATGTAGCAGAGTTGTGATCTCTCAGTTCTATCCCTACGCATCTAGATCTGAGGGTCTCTGCTTGACTTTGTTCTTGGCTCATTCTCTTTTTTCTGTATTTTTTGGTCTATGGCAAAACGCAAACAAAAATGAAATGCTACCAATTTATTAGTTATTATAATCCAAGATTTAAAAATGACCACACAAACAATATATCCCTCAGGGAACGTATGCTTGAAAGTTCCAATTAAATTTAGAATCAGTTAATGTGAAATCAGTATTAAAGGTATTAATGGTCAAGATTTATAATGTACAGGTACTTTCAGTGAATTTTTAAAAACTATCCTACTTGTCCAGCACATAAGGCACATTCATCTTTTAAGCAAAATAATAAAGCAAGTTTCAGTAATAACAATGACTCTTTTTAAAAAAAGTAGAAGTAATAGTGTGTATTATTCATACAATGTTAAGCCATAAATGTTCAGTCATATTTTATTGTTTATTGTTTATTCTTTATGGGGTTCATACATGGGGCTGCCTTTGAAAAGTATCCAGGCGCTTCAATTGGTTCAAAATGCAGCAGCCCTCATGGTTTTGTGCAGGTCTAGATGTACACGTTTTCATCTCTCCTATGGGAGCCTATTTGCTTTTGGATCCAATACAAAGTGGTGGTTGTCACCTTATAAGCCCTACATGGCTTGGAACCAGGTTATTAGAAAGTCTGCTTTTTCCTGTCACATCTACCTGAGCCACCAGATTGGGATGGCAGGGAATGCTATGGATTCCCTCTGCTAAGGAGATGCATCTAGTGCAGGGGTCTGCAACCTTGACAACTTTAAGAGTTGTGGACTTCAGCTCCCAGAATTCTTCAGCCAGCTATGGTGAAGAGGGGTCTTCACCATGTTAGTTCTCTCCCTGTGGAATATCATCCCCATGGAGATAAGATTGGCTCCCAGTTTGACAGTCTTTCGCAAGGTCCTGAAGACCTGGTTTTGCCAAAAGGCCTGAGGACCGTAGAGTGGCTTGGAGCTCATTAAGAGGCTTATTTGATCATTATCGCTGGGGAGGGGGGGATTATTGCTTTTTATATTGGGTTTTTATCTTTGTAAGCTGCCAGAAGTCACTGAGAGGTATTTTTTTAAAAGATATCTTTCCTGGTTCACATACAACACTAACTTTTAATGGGTGGGTTCACTAAGCCAAAATGAAAAGAACCAACCACATTCTAGCTTTGCTATTTCTAAACTAGGCCAGGCTAGTCTAAGTCAGTAAAATGTTAAAGACTGAAATTAATCTCACACAATGTCTCCAAAATAAAACATTTCCAGCCAAGTGTTTGTTTTCCTCTTAGCACTGTAAAAAAAATTAAGAGGATTCAAATGTCTAAAACAAAATCCACATGCCAGGTTCAAATTTCCCTTACGATGAGATTTTAATTTATCTCCCACATTCTGTTATACACTTGTAGTTTAGCTACAGCTCAGACAAATCACACAGTTAAAATCAGGTATTAACCAATTAAATGCTTGCAAGCCTATGGGTTATAATAATCTTAAAACTAATTAACAAACCAAAATCTGATTTCAGTGGTACAACCAACGTATGGTACATTTGATGAACTTATAGGATCTCCACACACAAAATGGATGGCTCTTGAAAAAAGCATATATGAAGAGTTAAGTCTGAACTTTTTCCAGAAAGTCATCTAATAGTTTTTTTTTAATATGACATAAGACTAAGAGATAAGGTTAGCTAATTAAGATGTTCTCTAGGAGTGTTTTATTTTTAGTGTATAATGCAATGTGCGTATTAATAACCAATTCTTCCAATTAAGTTTTCTTATGTTTTTTTGCCCATTTGCCCTTCAGGTGCAGAAGGGTTTTACACCTGTTTTATGAACCCAAATCAGTTCACATGAGAGAGAGACAGAGAGTGGGCACAAATTCCTTTCAGTTCAAGTAACCCAGCAATCTGATAGCTTTTTTCACATAATTAGTTTTCTTATTAGTAATTTATGAATGTCAATTGTAAGACATAGATGATATACCTGCATGTGTTGAGGTCAAAGGTTTAAGAACAGATTTGATCATTCTTTTGAAGAGAAGCTTTCTGCATTTGAAAATATCAGCAGCTGGCACCGTATTTAGAAAGAAAAATGTTACTATTTTTAGATGATCACCTGGGCAACCAAAGAATTGCCATCACCTTTCTCAAACATATTCAAACAAGTTCCCCACCAAAGAACACGATTGGGATTAAAGAAGCATATGATACTAGGTGGAATTTACCCAAACCCTTGTGATCACATGATCATCACCACCAAATATTTCTGTTGGACTCTAGCAGGAAAGTGGCCAGACCCTGGAGCCATCCTGAGCACTTTCAGGCAAAGCATTCAACTTTCCCTATCCATTTTTTTTAGCTACAGCTAGTCCCCAACTTATGACTGTAACGGAGCCTGAAATTACAGCCGGAAGTTGTGTTGGTTGTTAACTGGATCACCATGTAGATCATGACAGTTGTTAAAGGAATCACTGCGGTCGTTAAGTGAATTCATAGTCCACACTGGGCATATTTTTTTTCTGGAAACTAGAAATAAATGTCAGTTTCCATCAAAAAAAGTCATAAATCATAGTCACATGACTGTGCGACGCTGCAAACAGCAGTAAATGTTAGACTGTTGCTGAGTGCCCAAGATGCAATCATGTGACCAGGGAGAGCCACTGGAGCTTTGAATCCAGGTTGTAAGTAGCCCTGGAAAGGTCCTTCGTAACTCTGAGTGGTCACTAAGTGACCAGTCGCAAGTCAAGGTTTATGCTCAACATGGCAAACAGATTTGTCAACATTTGTTGTAAAGGAATAATAAACTCACAAATGAGGCCTAGTTCCTGGGTAGTGTTCAGGTGCATATGATCTAGCTGTAAAATATCAAATTTGGAAAAATAAAACTAAAGGAAATATACCAACTTCTGTAAAATACACATGAATCATGCTCATAGCAATATATATCCATATATTTATCTGAAATGATATTTGTCTGAAATGGTATAGGGCAGGGGTAGGCAACCTTGGCTCTTTTATGACTCGTGGACTTCAACTCCCAGAATTCCTGAGCCAGCAAAGCTGGCTCAGGAATTCTGGGAGTTGAAGTCCACGAGTCATAAAAGAGCCAAGGTTGCCTACCCCTGGTATAGGGTCTCCTCCCTGAGCAAGGGATTGGACTAGAACAGGGGTCCTCAACCCCCGGTCATGGACCGGCACCGGGCCACAGCATGCCAGCAACCGGGCCGCGCAAACAAGCGAAGCCCCATCCATGGGATGCAGGCAGCACACGAAACCACACCCCCTCTGATCCATGGAAAAATCTTTCTCCACAGAACTGGTCCCCGGTGCCCAAAACATGGGGGCCTCTGGACTAGAAGATCTCCAAGGTCCCTTCCAACTCTTTTATTCTATTCTCTTCCATTTGTTCATACTGAACATATGCTTGAACATTAATGTATTATATACAGTACAGTATAGTCAAAGGCAAGCTTCAGACATTTCAGAGAATCTGATAAGAGACTGAAAACAGAATGGACTTTTGGGCCTGAGAGTGCATTTGAATGCATTTGGCTTTTGGTGCAGAACATTAATTTAATTAGACCCAAGATTAATCTTCTTGTTTCCTGTTTCCATAAGGGGTTTCTTTTGGATAATATGCAGGTGTTGGCACAAATCAGCCAGATCTTTTGCCAGTAGATGCACAAATCGTTAGGGTAGTTTCTTTAAAAATACACAAATACTATGACACGAAAATGTTTTTCAGAGTCCCAATCACTTTCACAAAATTTCTATGCCAACAGGCAACCTAACATAATGGTTTTATTAAGAGTTTCAGATAGGATGTGCATGAAACATTTTAAAACTGAAACCAAAAAAACCCTCCAAAAATATGCATATTATGGCCAAACTCTTTTTACTTCTCAAGCTATCATTTATATAATTAATTCATTTTTTACCACATTGTTTCCATATGCAAGGTGGTGTCCTGGGGGTAAATCTTTGAACACAATATAGCTAAAAGAACAGTTTCTGTTGGACTGCCAGAACTTAATATTAAATTTTGAGGCAGTCTGGTCTACCAGTACAGAAAATCAGCTTGAAGAGCATCAAAGACTTTTTAGTTTTAAGTTGTGGGAACTTTCTCCTTGGGGCATTCTTTCTATTTTAATATAGTTACTGAAGATTTTCAGCTAGGTTTCTTGTGAATATTTTTTTATTTTATTTTTCTATATTTTACTTCGGTATGTCTTGGGTATATTTTAACATTTTGAAAACTCTATCATATTATTCTATTTGTTTTATATTTTGTTATTTGATTTTTAAAACCCTGCTTTTATAAGTAACTCAAGGCAGCTAACATGCAAAATACTCATTCCTCCTCTTATTTTCCCCAAACAACCGTGTGATATGATTTGGGCTGAGAGGGGGGGGGGATTGGACCAAAGTCACCCAGTTGGCTTTCATGCCTAACACTGGACTAGAACTCACTGTATCCTAGTTGTAACCTGGTACCTTAACCACTATACCAAGTTGGCTTTTTGTTACTGTAAAGTTTATTATTATAAAGTTCATTATTATTATTATACAGTATCATTATTAAACCAATGTAGAAATGGTGCATCCTTCAGAAATCTGAATATACAGTATTAGAATAAATAAGTATCTGTTCTAAAATATTTGATTGCACAGATGTGTAGCCAGTTCTTTTGACCTCCTCGAAGGGGCATCCTGCTCTATCAGCACTTTCAAGAGTTATAAGGCTCACAGAGGACCAGATATGAATCCAGAAAGAGCTGAAGTCTACCTCTGTCCCACGACCACCAATGACTTGTCAGACGTCTTTGTGCAAAAGGGTTTCTGCCGCCAGAGTGTCATGTCATGTCATGTGGCAGCTGCAAGTTCCCAATGCCCTGTTCTTCCTTTTCTTCTACAGAGCACGCCCAGACAGGCAGACTAGCAATTGGATGGGGTTCTTTTCTCAAACTGTTGCTTTCCAATACAGTACAGGCAGTCCTTGACTTACAACCGTTTGAAGTTGCAACGGCACTGAAAAAAGCGCCTTGTGACTTTTTTTCACACTTAGGACCACTGCAGCGTTGCCATGGTTACGTGACTTTTGGATGCTTGGCAACTGACTCATATTTATGAAGGCTGCAGTGCTCCGGGGTCATGTGATCCCCTTTTGCGATCTTCTGACAAGCAAAGTCAATGGGGAAGCCAGATTCACTTAAGAACTGTGTTACTAGCTTAACAACTGCAGTGATTCACTTAACAACTGCGGCAAGAAAGATTGTAAAATGGGGCAAACTCAACAACTGTCTCACTTAGCAGCAGAAATAGTGGGCTCAATTGTGGTTGTAAGTCAAGGACTATCTGTACTGGCCTACTATCTTTCCCTTCATTTATGTCATGGCACTTTTGTGCAATACATAACCTTCATACCTGCTTGCAACAGCCTTTACTGGCCAATAAATATTGAATTGTTGTCCCTGGGCCCTACCTTCAGTTTACAGAATGAACATTTGTTCATTCAGAGCAATCCAGTTCATAGCAGCCCGGTAACTTTATAGAAAAGGACATTGGCAATAAAAATGACACAACTGTGGCAGAAATAAGCATTTGCAGAGTGCCACTATACAGGGAATTTAAGATGAATATTAAGCATTTTAAATCACAGAAACATGGATCCCAAGCCATGTAGTCTTTTAAACATTAAACAGTGTTTTAAAGGGAGCTCGCACACACACTAGGAAATGTTAGAGATGACATAACTTACATCATTTCATAAGGTGCAATACATGATAGGGAGAGGACCTTAACCCATGGAAAATTCAATCAAACCTCCCTAATTGAAATAATTGCTTGCACTCATTTCTGCCCTTGCTTGAAGTATCTCCACCCCATATAGCAGGGACAGGAACACTGTCACGGAGCTACAGGTAGTCCTTGACTTACAATAGTTCATTTAGTGACTGTATGAAGTTACAACAGCACTGAAAAAGGTCTTATGACCATTTTTCACACTTATGACAATTGCAGCATCCCCATGGTCAGATGATTTTTGGATGCTTGGCAACTGACTCACATTTATGATGGTTGCAGTGTCCCAGAATCATGTGGCCTCATTTTGCGACCTTCTGATAAGCAAAGTCAATGGGGAAACCAGATTCACTTAACTGTGTTACTAATTTAAGAATTGCAGTGATTCACTTTAACAAATGTGGTGAGAAAAGTCGTAAAATGGGACAAAACTCACTTAACAAATTTCTCACTTAGCAACAGAAATTTTGGGCTCAATTGTGGTCGTAAATTGAGGACTCCCTGTATTTAGCAGCCACAGGTAGTACAAGAAATAGTGAGATATATTACAACATAGTTGTAATTTAATTAGCATTGCATAAACTACCATTTGTACAAACAAATAGGAGTGCAAGCTTTGGTCAAAATGCAGTTTTCAATCCTGTAACACTAGACTAGGACATTGAAGTTCTGACTTATTGTGATTGGCTTTGCACAGTTCATTGCATCTAAATATGGCTGACTAGTTTGTGCCTCTTGATATTATATAAACCCAGTTACTACATTTAGTTTAAGCTGTCAACCAAGGCAATTGGGTTAGTTCTGGGAACTATGGCTGTACAAATATAGTTTGGGTCTGAACAGTCTCATACAGAGAAACCTGGTTTAGCAAATTGACCCAAGATCTACCCTGCAAGAATGTATCAGCAAAAATTCATCACTGTCTTTATCTCACAGATATAAAAACTACCTTAACAAACTGTGCTTTGCTTATCTAAAGCAAACTCAATGCAAAAAAATAATTTGCTAATATAATTAGGAGTAAAACATAACTGTTATTTCAGATACTGTATAGCATCAAAAATGTTTTCTCATGATTAATGGGGAAACATACTAGGTTAATATACTTCATTACATGTGATTTCCAAAAATAAAGAGCAAAATTTATAGGCAGGATAACTATTGCTTCAAACTCCATGTAGAACTCTAGAATTGTAGTATAATGTCATTAAACAGAATCCCTCAAAGACCGAGAAAGAGCCACAGTGGCTATGTTCACACACCAAATCAAACACGAACAAACCACATTAAGACTTAATACATCCATTTGGTTAGATATCATTCAAAGTTACAATGGCACTGAAAAAAGGAACTTATGACCGGTATTCACGCTTATGACCGTTGCAGCATCCCATGATCCCATGATCAAAATTCAAACATTTGGTTAGATGCTTGGCAATTAGCTCATATTTATGACAGTTGCAGTGTCCCGGGGTCATGTGATCACCTTTTGAGACCTTCTGACAAGCAAAGTCAATAGGGAAGCCAGATTCACTTAACAACCGTGTTGCTAACCACTGTGGCAAGAAAGATTGCAAAAATGGGACAAACTCATTTAACAATTGTCTCGCTTAACAACAGAAATTTTGGGCTCAATTGTGGTCATAAGTCAAAGACTACCTAGATGAAGGATAAGCCCCAGTCAGTATATTAGCAGTTGGATTATCTTAACTTTTGCATAGGCTCTCTCAGTGCTTGAGATGAACATTAGTCAAGAAGCTCAAAAACAAGATGGATCCATTTTAGATTATTATTCCAGGATCATAAAACTATGAATGAAGATTGGTTGCAATGAGCCATTTTATTTTTATGATTTCCATTTAACAATTAAGTTTATTTAAGACAAATAGAAGAAGCTCCAAAGAAAGTTGGCAATAGGGAGAAAGAAAATAACAAGAGGGGGAAGGCATAGAAAGAACTCTTGATCCTGTGATTTGCACAATACTATAAGCTAAGAATGATTGCTTGACTGAGTTCATTCATGATTATGAACAAGGGTCTAAATGCAAAAGCAGTTTGAACCTAGGTGAACATTGCTGAAGGGATAAGTGCAAAGTTTATCCTACCTTTCATTAATGTGTCAGTGGACGGAGGGAGCTCATTTTGGAGAAACAGGTGCAACTAAGCATTTCATTTGCTCTTAAGTTATTTTAAACCATCTCTTTGCATGTAAAAGAGATAAACCTAGAAGCCTCCTGCTAGATATTTTCCTCAATCTTAAGACAAAAGTTACCAACATGCGTGTTCTGTGGTAGCTGGTTCTTTTCTATCCTCCTAATTGAATGAAATAACTGAACTGAACACCATTTCTAACATTGCCCAGACAAGATTTCTCTACGGCATAAATACAATCTTCATTCTAAACATAGAATTAAAAAAAAAACATCCCTAAGGGCAAGTGACACACATCTTCAGCATAGCCACATACACAAAGCAAATTCCATTTGGCAAAATTCCATGTCATTTCTCTCTGCTTTGGATCCTATGATGGGTCCAGCTGCTGTACTTTCCCTTACTTAAACATGGCTGGGGAGGACATAAAGGGGAAATCTCCTCTCATCCATGCATTGCTTCCTCCCTTTCTGTTTAAATAGCTTGATGCTCCAACAGAAAGCACACAACAAGTCAGACGGCTCATTTGAACTTTAGCATTTTACCATTTTGATCTGAGTAGATAAATGTCATAGATTCTTTTAAGATTCCACCTCTGCATGAACAAAATGAACTACACACAACACTATGCACTCCTTCGTGATCATTACTTCTTAAAATACTAGAAGCAGACTGAATACATTATACGAATGTGCTTGCCAGGTAAAAAGATGTACAACCAGAACCATGGACAAGAAAAACTAAAAAAATATACTTACTAGCATCAGTGCATTCACCATAATGAAATCAAATATTCTTCTTTTTTTAAAAAAATCCACTACTCATATCCTCCATCCAAATTATAAAATTACAGTATTTGATAGAACATTTTCATACACAAAATTAAATTGACCTTCTGTAATAGTCATTTACATTTAGCTCCATTTTAAGTTGCATGTCACCAGGAGAGGCTGCTAAAAGTAGACAGTGATGTAGCTTATCTCTTCTATCTGGCCTTCAACTCACATAGTGCCAAATACAACCAATGAACAGAAAGAATATAATTTAAATAAAGGCAAAAACCAGCTGGCTATCTGTTTTTCAGTAACATTCCAAAAGATAGAGGTTGTCTTTAAAAAATGAGTATTTGATCAAAAGATACATAAAACCAGAGCATTACATTTTAGTAGGGAAATACATAAATCTAATTCAAATTCTTTCTGAATAGATTCACTGAGGCAGTTTCAAAATAGTGCTTCAAAGGATTATCTTCCTACAGAGAGATTTTTTTGAAAGACTAATTTGTATAATTATCACTCCCATACTGAAAAACAGCCTGAGTTGGTAAAATGCTAAAAGGTATCTAATTTAGTAAAATACAATCCATTTTTCAATGTTACAAAGTCAGTTCAGACAAGTGTCAAGATGGCTACAAGAGGACTTAAGATAAGAACATAATGTAAATACAGAATTACCGCACCAAACAAGAAATTTGAAACATATATAAGGCAGACTATACTAGATACTTAAAAAGGTGTATTTGTATTATCAAAATATCCTGTAGGGATAATGTCTAGGAAAATAATATAAGACTATATGACTATTGCTCAGACATCCTATTCTTGGGCTTTTGAGCAAGCGTTCCAAGGACAGACAGCATCACCAAATATTTTTCTTTTCCTATTTGTAAATCCCAATGTTAAATTTATCTAAAATTATTGTAAAATATATCAATATTTAAATCTCCATACAGAACACCAACATATGTACAGGCTTTCAGCAAGATTGAGACAGATCACTAATGCAAGGTCTATTAAGATGCTTTGTGGAGAGCTGAACAGACAATATGATTCC
This sequence comes from Azemiops feae, assembly GCA_023970755.1. Lineage (NCBI taxonomy): Eukaryota > Metazoa > Chordata > Lepidosauria > Squamata > Viperidae > Azemiops > Azemiops feae. The sequence continues at coordinate 24,936 of JALGBA010000367.1, forward strand.
AGGTACTGAAGGAGGCTGAATGTGTAGCTTGACCATAGGCTAAAACTGACAAACACCATGACTGACTTCACAGAACTTTGCTGAAAAATCAGGCACATGTATTGCTAGGAATTATGGATATGCTTTGATTTGTACAACAAAATGACTTTATTGAAACCATTTTTCAAATGAACCATGAACTATATATGGATTTTTAACTACTGCTTTATAGCAATTGCAGGATCATATAAACAGTGGTGTTTTTTTTCTGGAAAATTTTGAGTTGAAAATCCGAAATAAAATGGCACTAGATTCTAGAATGCTTCAAGTAATTTTTAAGCAAAAATGTAAAATGAACAGTCTGTGAAATTTATGTACTGTATTGCAAATTATGTTGCACGTAAGTCAGCTGAACAAAACTAAGTGGTGAGGATATGAATTCAAGGAAGCACTTTTAGTATGATTTAAATATCTTCAATCAAACCAATTATTCAAAAACATTATTTAGAAGTTATTTTTATCAGAATATTTTAAGAAATGACATTTCATTGTATTTTTTTAGAAACAAAATAACCAAGATAGTTCACAAACAGAAATTCAATCAGTTTTTGGTCTCAATTTCAAAAGTGTTCACTTGGTTGGAAATATATCTAAGATTGCATCATAAATTTTACAAAAATGAAACATCCATTTTAGAAATAAGAGTAATTGTTACTCTTATTGACAATTTCTTTTTACCTGCATCACAGCATTGGTCAATTCAGCATTTCCTATTTACAGGCCTTAAGTAAACATTTTGAGAAAAAGGCAACTTTCCTTCCATATACTATGACAATGATTTATCTGTTGGAAATGCTTAAGTATCTTAGATACCAACATAGAGGACAATATCTCCATCATGTTTAGTTTAGTTTTTTATTTAGAAAGGGAGATAAAAACTTAAGTAGATGGAAAAGAAATAGACAAATAGATTTGGGTTAAATCAATGTGCCACAGTAGACTGGCACAACCCTTCACGTATTTGTATTGTTCTTTAGAGACAACAGCATATCACAAGTTCTTGGGAGTGAACAAGTCACTAAGTATCCACAGATAAAGGGACTATTTATATAATGATATACATTAAACAAGCCTACAGCTCTCTGTGTGAAAGATGTATTTTGCACTATTTCAAGTTCTAGGGGCAGTATGGGAAGATCATGTCTTGGCTAAGAGAAAGTCACACTGTCTGGGACTAACAAACCAACCCTTAACACCTGTTTAAAGCAGACAGAATCTCCTTGTCCCCATAATCCATCATGGACAGCTAGAAAAAGACAAGCAGACTCACAAATTACGCTGCCCTTTATTACATATTTTAGGTCCCATGTATCATTTCTAAAAAAATTCCACCCCCAAATCTGATACTTCATTTGGACCTTGTGGCCATTTCCACTAGGACCTCAATTCATTTGAACAGATAAAACAAAAACAAAAATCTGTGAAATCAATTCATCAACATACCATGATCACTGCAATAGTCATGAAAACTGGGATTGAAATTGTGTGTGTATGTGTGTGCGCGTGCGTGTGTGTGTGTGAGAACTAGATTTAATTTACTTACTTCATAAAAAAATAACTCTTCTGGGTAAGCAAGGCTGACAGATCACCACAGATTTTGCAGGTATTATTTGGAACTGGTGCGATACTTCTATATTTTGGAGTTTGGGGAATGTCCAGTTTGTATCAAGATTTATAGCTTCTTGGGTATGTATTTATACACATAAATAAAAAAATATTGGAAGAACAGAAGGTAAAAAAAAAAAAGGGGGGGAGGCAGATGTCTCTTTTTGCAGGCCCCGAGGTGACAATCCCAGCCTTCCGGATATTAGAAGCGCTTTGCCATCAGTACAAGCAGCGACTTGTCACTATATGTGTGGGCACGTATCCGAAATACGCAGACACACTCTCTCTCTCTCTCTGTATGTGTGTGTATGTCTGTGTGTGAACAGACATACATGTGCGTCTGGGATAGGCAACCCACACATGGCAAGCCGGGAGCGAATCAACTCCGGCATCGCTTGCCCCGGGAGCAACGCTTTTTCTCATCACCGCAAGGCCCGGGGGTATAACTGCACCAACTGCATCCACGAGGCAGGCGCACACTTCCGTCCAATGCAGGCCCGGGGGGGGGGGGGGGAGGAGGCTGGCTGGCAGGCAGGCAGGCTGGCTGGCTGGCGTGGGGTTAGTGCTGCCGCCGCCGCAAAGCCCAGAGTAGCCGTGCTCCCTTCGCGTGCAACGGGACAATTGCCCGCGGGGAACAGCCGGGGAGTTCCAAACCTTGTGCAGCCCAGGAGAAAAACGCGGGTGGGGGGCACAACTGGGCGATAGGTAAAGGGACTGGGAGCGCGGGGTGACTTACCGCAGTGCCGCGAGGATGACGAACGGGCAGTCCGGGGGGGAGGAGCAGAAGACGTCGGCAAGGCCGGCTTGCGAAAGGAGCTTCATACACGAGGGGGAATTAACCCCATCACCAGCCCCCTACAGCGGCTCCGGCTCCTGCCGCGGGTGCCACCGAGGACCGCCCTCTACGGGTCCTGCCGACCAATCGCAATCGTCTCTCCGCGTGACTGGCGTGCTGCGCGGCCACTCGGCATCCGCAGCCCTCCATCATCGACTCATCTCTCCCTTAGAGCTATCCGCTGAATGGTCTAAAATTCGGCCCACGAATGAAAACGCCCGTAAGGCACCGCAAGCCAATGACGGGCCGCAGCTTGGCTAAGCGACGGGTCCAAAGGACCAATTGGAACTTAAAAGACCCGGCATACGCTATCCCCACCTATTGACGTCATTGTGACCGGCACGATAGGTTTTGAAGCGCTAACCTAAGTAGGTACTCGGATGTGTTCTGAGTTGGGACGGGATTCCCCCTTTGGCTTAGATATGGGGTTGCTTGGAGCAATGTGTGCCGTAATATAATGTAACAAGCGAGAGAAACGGGTCAGAGTCGTCCTAAAACTCCCTGCATGGGGGAGGGAGGGGACTGAAGCAAAGCATGATGGGATTTGTAGTATCGCGTTCAAGCTTGCAATAGACCACTGCAAAGGGGTCATTTGAGTCCGTTGAGTCCTGAAATTCTTCCAAATGCATTACCTGCTCAGTACGTTGTGGGCTGGCTTTTTAACAAGATGCTTAACCAAGTCAGATAAGACCTTGCACTATTGCAATAGTCCATGAATAATATTAACAATTTAGGGCTAGGGTTTGCCACATATATGCCATGTTTAATATTTAAATTGTAAAAGCAGGGACCAAAGCCCAGAATGAGTTTCACAGCTCTCATACTGTGCTGAAGCAAGATTTTAATGATCTGTCCTCTAAATAGCTTCTGGTGAGTCACAACTACAATTGTGCGACATATAAATCTAAAGCAGAAAAAATGCTTTGAATCTGCCATGGGGGCCCTCATTGTATTTGGAAGGAGTACTTTGAAGAAACCACACCTTTTCCCAATTTTACATGGCAGCTGCATGGAAATACGGGATAAATATAAGAAACTAGAAAAAGCTGCAGTTTGTTAGGGTGCTGCTGACAGATCCAGTGAGTGTACCCATGGTGACAGATGTTGGAGCTGAAGCACTTTCTCCTACTAAGATTGGAATACTTGCACATTTCTAGTCACTACTCATAGTTTGAGAACCCCTGCCTAAACAGATATATTTGTTAAGCTGGTTAGTTTTGTGTTGCTTGGTGTTATATATGACACTCAGTTATCTGGCTCATTTATTGTTCACAGTACAATACTGTTTAATTATGGAATTAATCTATATTCAAAGTTGTGCATTCTGTGAAGCTAATCATATTGTCTGCATGGTTAGGAGATTGCTCTCCCAGTCACTGCAAAAAATCCTTAGATGGAAGGGTTCCTGTAGTTTCCTCCAAAGATGAGCAATAGAAGTTGCTTGTGTTGTATAGTGCAACTAACTTTTATATTTTCATTTAAAAAAAATACAGTTCAGATAATGTTTGCTTTTCAGGATAAGCATATCACATACTATTAATCTTTCCTAGCTTTCTGAGCAGCATTTCATACTACTCATATTATCTACAACTAAAAAAAAATGATAATTTTAATCTTACATAACTTCTTATAAAAATCCTGTAACATTTTAATGTTGGCTAGAATTATTATTAGTCTGTAAAAGGTTAAAATAAGCCTGAAGATTACATATTTTGTACTTTAAAGCCAGGTTCACCAATTATCAAGGATCTCATTTTACCCTAGCTAGATGTCTTTTTCAAAGTGTCTCCACTGAAAGTCAGATAAGAACTATAAAGAATTTAAGGATACCTTAAAGATTTATATAATCTCCATGCTAGAATGAAATCAGGTCATGACACATTTAAAATTAAACACGTTATGGTCATGCAAACCAAATCATAATCTCACCCAGTTCATTTATCCCAGATTTCTTATCATAAAATGCCTTTATTAATAATATCTGACCCAACATACTAATCCAGGCCACTCACAATTTAGCAATGTCTAGGTTAGGATGGAAACCATTTTACTGATGAAAGTTAGTTATTGGATACAGCCTAAATTCCATTATGAAGTCCAGATATAGAAGAAAAGTTTAAAATGCAATTAGGTTTTTCTTCTGGGCTCTGACAAACAAGAAGCTAGAAATTGGTTTCTGTTTCTAGTTGTTTTTTAGCAATGTCTGTGGGAGGAGAGAAATCCTGTCTTACATGGTTAGCCATGTAGATTACATCTGGTCATTCTAGACATGTCAAACTCACAACGTCACGTGACGTCGTGCAACGTATCGGGACAGTTTTGCCATTGCCAGTAATGGGGTGGGCGCGGCTTCCACGTGATGCATCCGGCCCGTGGGCCGGCAGTTTGACACCCCTGTTCTAGATCCATGTATTAAAAATGAGTGTTTGCAAACTGCTACAAATGTGATATTACCATAAGCATACTGAAGTTTACCTGCATGGTCCAGGTGAGGAATATGCCGGACATTTGGCAGATAAAATCATTTGTATTTGCTCTACATTGGGGCAGACTTTAAGGGGCTTTCCTTCCACCCAACTGATGTGGACAATAAAATCTATAAAAAATTGAGGGAAAGTTGTACAGAAAGTGGTAACCTGACAGTTGCAGAGACCTGGTGGAAGCAGATTATCTAGACCAGGTGTCAAACTACCGGCCCGCGGGCTAGTTGCATCATACGGAGGCCAGCTCTGGCAATGCAAAAAAAGTTGCAATACGTCGCGACACATCACGTGACGAGTTTGACACCCGTGATCTAGACCCTTTTCAGTCAGAGTTCAGGAGCAGGTTTGGGGCTGAAATGACATTGATCACACTTTTAGATCACCTCTGGTGGGAGCGGGATGTGGATAATGTATCCATCCTTGCTGTTCTTGACTTCTCAGTGGCACTTGATCATGGTATCCTTCTGACTTGGCTCCGGGAGTTGGGAATAGGCAACACAATGCTATCTTGAGGCCCCTAATGTGTAGAGTGCTTCAGGGCTCGATTCTCTCTATTTAACATCTACATGAAACCGCTGGGTAAAGTGATCCAATGGTTTAGGGTGAGATACCACCAATATGCAGATGATATCCAGTTATATACTCCATCCCTGGCCCATTGAGTGATGCCGTGGATATCTTATACACTGTCTGGAGGCTGTAGGGGCCTGGATGGTGAGCAATGGAGTCAAACTCAAATCCAAGCAAGATGGAGTGGCTTTGGGCATTTTGTCTGCCTAGGAACAAGTTTCCTTTGAGACTGGATGGGACAACAGTGCCCCAGAGAGATGCAGTGTGCAATTTGAGGATCGTCTTGGACTTGCAGCTCCTGCTGGAAGAGGAGGTGGCAGTTCTGGCTAAGAGGGCATTTCATGCCTTTCGGCTGTGCATCAGTTGTGCCCATTATTGGACCAGGCTTTGTTCAGTCACTCATGCCCTCTGGTTGGATTACTGCAACACACTCTACATGGGACTGCCCTTGAATAGCATTTGGAAACTTCAACTGCCGCAAAACATAGTGCCTGTTATATGATACATGTAACACCACTACTACAGGAACTGCACTGGTTGCTGGAATTTCCAGTGCAATTGAAGGTGCTGGTTGTCACCTTTAAAGCCCTACATGGCTTGGGATTACCTAATGGCCCATCTTCTCCCAATAGTTTCTATTCATCTAATTCGATCTAGTAAGTTGGGGATGCTGTGGGTCCTGTCAGCCAAGAAATGGTAGCTGGTAAGTACCAGGAGAGTAGTGCTTTCTTGGCAGTAGCCCCTGAACTGTGGAGCATTCTTCCTTTGGAGCCTGTTAGCCTTTTGTAAGGCTTTAATGACTTGGCTATATGCTACGGGGCCTTGTTACCTGTTTATACCGTTAATGTTTATGTTATAACTTTTGATTGCCTATATATATATAATTTTTGTGCTTTTCTGGGTTTAATTATTTGCTGCCCAGAGTCAGTTGGATTGAGATGGGCAGGTATAGCAGTTAAATATTTTTTAAAAATTCTCTGACACTGGATTATCAAGTAAATCATTCCAGATTAGATTTGTCATATGAATTTACCCACTAGGACAGAAATTCTGAATCAAGAGGGATAGCAGAGCTAGTTTGTTAGTTTGAAGCAAACAACATATGTCCTATCAGCTAAAGAGCAGTGGGTTATTAGACTATTATATTTGGAGTCTAGAATTACTTAATCATTCCATTGTTTAATTAGTAACAGATTAGAATGATTGCCTCAGCAATCAACATGCACTAAAATGACAGCCAAATATATAAGGATTTACCACAGCATTAGATCAAATACTTGTGCAAGCCAGCTGACTTTCCAAGATGTGCAGAGTTGCATACTATATAAAGCAGCGTTTCTCAACCTTGACAATCTTAAAATGGTTGGACTTCAACTCTCTGAACTGCTTGCTGGGGAATTCTGGGAGATGAAGTCCAATCATCTTAAGACCGCCAAGGTTGAGAAACACTGCTATAAAGTATTTCTAGGAGAGTTAATCTGCTTTAACATGCAATTCCATACGTATCTACTCAGATACAAGCCTCTTTAAGTATACTAAGTTGAAGCACCTTTCATGCTCCTATTTCATTCTCATAATCACTATCTGACCTTGGGTCTCCCATATGCTCATAAACCCACCAAACCAATTGGCTTCTTCATCCTGTAATTGCCGTCCAATTCAACTACCAGCTCAAGAATTAGACATTCTTCGCGTCGTTCTGTTCCAGGAACACAAAATACTTGCAAAGACGGCAGTTTCCCTTCATTAAATTCACCCTCCCCAATACTCCAGCCCCAATTCCTTTTGTAGCGCGGCTTCGGAAGTTTTTTTCCCCAACATGCACGCAAAATGCAGGGTTGCTTTCTTATGAGAAAAACCAGAAATCACTTGGGATTTCAATCCGCGATGAAAATCGCCTTTATCGCTGCGGCCCGGGTGGCAGCATTAAGCAAAGCAAGAAGCGAAGCCACCCCACCGCTTTGATTTACAGTTCTGCGGAAAGCGTTACTTAAGCAGTCGGGTTCGTCCTGCCGCTAGTGAAGTCACTTCCGTCGGGTTTAAGCGCGAAAAAAAAGGTCATTCTGGTTAGCAGAGGAAAAAAGAAGCTGTTGCTGCTTCGGCGAATGTGGTTTGGTGAGGAATTCTTTGCGTGATTTTGTGCACAGTGGAAGAGCAAATTAACCTCTGCCCTTGATTGCAATGATGCCCCTAAATGAACGTGGCAATGTGCTCTCTCTTTAATGCATTGTACTAGCTCCTGGAATTGCTGTTTTGGAAAACAAGATTAAAGATTACTTGGATTTTTTTGGCTGTTGTCCTATATCTAGGACAGACGCTCATTGAATTTACTGCAAAACTAGGCTAAAACGGAGTTGGGTAGTTTGCGGTTCAGCATGTGGTGTAAAGCTCAGTCGTTGGCTTAACTTTACGTTAACCTTTATTTGGGCACAACAAATGCTTGGTGTGTTGAAAGTGGATTTACTACACTGTATAAACTTGGTGGGAGTTTGATGTATTGCATGGCCCCCTTATTGTAAAGCCCCCCCCCCGAAATATATATGTTTAGTCAATTAAACACAAATAATCTCGCATACTGTACCTCTGATGTTGCTGCAGGTTTAGTCTATAATGGTTTAAGGGAGTTGGAGGAATCTCTATAGCCATTTTAATATTGAGTTACTAGGTCAAAGGGAATGGGAAAGGTATTACTGAAATATAGTTTAATGGTGCTGTGTGAAAAAAATAGGATAATTCCCAAATTGCCTGAAATTAATCTGACTTTCTTGACAAGGCCAGTGTGTTCTGAGTAGAGGTTGAGATGGAGCTGAATTATTGTTGGCTTTTACAGGTAGTCCTTGACATACGACCACAACTGAGCCCAATATTTCTGTTGATAAGCAAAACAGTTGATAAGTGAGTTTTGCCCCATTTTATGACCTTTCTTGCCACAGTTGTTAAGTGAATCACTGCAGTTGTTAAGTTAGTAACATAGTCATTGGAAGTTGGCTGGGAAAATTGCAAAATGGTGGTCATGTGACTATGGGCTAATGAAGCAGTCATAAATATGCAACAGTTGCCAAGCAACCAAATCATGTGATCACAGGAATGCTGCAATGGTCATATTGTGTGAGGACTGATCATAAGTCACTTTTTTCAGTGCCTTCATAACTTGAATGGTTGTAAAGTGAGGACTACTGACTAAAATGTTTAGGTAGAGAAACCAGGAGGATCTACTCCTTCCTTAGCTGGCTGAGTGACTTTGGCCTGTCATTCTCTATCAGCCCAATCCGCCTCACAGGATTCTTTGGGGGAAAGAGAACACATTTTGGGAAACATCAGTATAATACAATAGGACTTGACTAGATGTTTCAACACTGCACCTCAGAAAATAATTACCATGTATATTGTTTTAATTGAATATAGCCTTTCTTCTGGAAATATCTTAATATTTTAATATTCACCACTAGATGGATCTGTAGCTGGCTGGCAAACTGTACTCAACGAGTACTCAATGGCACCACATCCACATGGAGAGAAGTAAGCAGTGGAGTACCACAAGGTTCTGTCTTAGGCCAGTACTCTTCAATATCTTCATAAATGACTTAGATGAGGGAATTGAAGGGAACTCATCAAATTTGCAGATGACACCAAACTGACAGGAGTAGCCAACACCCCAGAAGACAAACTCAGGATCCAAAAAGATCTTGACAAACTTGAACAATGGGCCTTATCCAACAAAATGAGTTTCACTGTGGAGAAAAGCAAAGTTTTACATTTAGTCAGGAAAAATCAAAGGTACAAGAACAGATTGGGTGAGACCTGGCTCAAAAACAGTAACTGTGAGAGGGACCTTGGAGTCCTAGTGGACGATCACTTGACTATGAGCCAGCAGTGTGCAGCAGCAACCAAAAAAACTAATACAATCCTGGGTTGTATAAACAGGCATAGAATCAAGATCACGTGAAGTATTAGTACCGCTTTATAAAACCCTAGTGAGACCACACCTGGAATACTGCAGCCAATTTTGGTCACCATATCACAAAAAAGATGTTGAGAATTTGGAAAAAAAATTCAGAGAAGAGCAACTAAGATGATCAAAGGCCTGGAGGCTAAAACATACAAAGAACGGCTGCGGGACCTGGGTTTGGCTAGTCTAAAGAAAAGAACAAATAGGGGAGACATGATAGCAGTATTCCAGTATTTGAGGGGCTGCCACAAAGAAGAGGGGGTCATGTTATTCACCAAAGCACCAGAGGGAAGGATGAGAAACACTGGTTGGAAACTGATCAAAGAGAGAAGCAACCTGGAATTAAGGAGAAACTTCCTAACAGTGAGGACAATTACCTATGGAAGAGCTTGCCTCCTGAAATCATGGGCGCTCCATCACTGGAGTTTTTTAAGAAGAGACTAGACCAGGGCTTTTCAATCTTTTCACCGATTGTACCACTTTTAGAATATGGCAATATTCGAGTACCACCAGCGCCTAGCAAGGTGTCAAAAACTTGATGACCAAAAAAAAAACGGAAAAAAGTGATAAAGTACAGGTAGTCCTTGACCTACAACAGTTTGCTCAGTGACTGTTCAAAGTTACAACGGCACTGAAAAAAAGTGACTTATGACCATTTTTCACATTTATGACCGTTGCAGCATCCCCAGGGTCATGTGGTTTACATTCGGATGCTTGGCAACCGATTCATATTTATGATGGTCACAGTGTCCCAGAGTCATGTGATTGCCTTTTGCAACCTTCTGACAAGCAAAGTCAGTGGGGAAACCAGATTCACTTAAAGACCATGTTACTAATTTAACAACTGCAGTGATTCACTTAACAACTGTGGCAAGAAAAGTCATAAAATGGGGCAAAACTCATTTAATAAATTTCTCTCCCTCCCCTCTTTTATATCCTCTCTTCTCTCCCCCCTTTATATCCTCTCTTCTCTCCCCCCTTTATATCCTCTCTTCTCCCCCCTTTATATCCTCTCTCCACCCCTTTATATCCACTCCCCCCTTTTATATCCTCTCTTCTCTCCCCCCTTTTATATCCTCTCTTCTCTTCCCTTCTTTTATAGCCTCTCCTCTCTCCCCCCCCCTTTCTCTTCCGTGCACCTCCAGCTGATTCCTCTCAAGGCTTCGCTTCTCTGTCTATCTTTTGCAGTCCCCTTCTCTTTCTGCCATTCTTTTTTCTCTCTCCCTCTCCTGCCAAAACCTTCTTTTATAGCCTCTCCTCTCTCCCCCCTCCTTTTCTCTTCCATGTGCACTGGAAGCGCCGATCCTGGGGCTTCTGTCTCGCCCCTGCAACCCTGCAGATGTGCACGCCAATCCTGGGCTTCTGCCCAACCCCCATAGCCCTGGAGAAGCGCTGATCAGCTGTAGCTGCTCTTGGTGATCCTGGGGTTTGCTCAGCCCCGACAGCCCTCCTTTGAACTGGGGCATTTCCAACCAAGTTGCCTTTCCAACCAAGTTCCCTCCCTCCTTCCTTCCTTCCTTCCTTCCTTCCTTCCTTCCTTCCTTCCTTCCTTCCTTCCTTCTTCCTTCCTTCCTTCCTTCCCTCCTCCCTCCCCCCTCCCTCCCTCCCTCCTCCCTCCCTCCCTCCCTCCCCTGCTTTTAAAAAAAAAAACTGCCAGAGGCTCCGGGCAGAGGTGGCAACAGACAGGCAGTGGTGGGCAAAGACTTCCCCTCCCCCCTGTCATTGCCTCTGCGTGGCTCAGCTCAGTTCACCTCTCTCAGACCCGCGCACGTGTTTGTGTGTGTGCGAGCACACGCGTGGGGTATGTATGTGTCTCTCTCAGCCCTTGTAACCCGTGCCCTCAACAGAGACCTTTTGCGATGGTAGGCTGCAAAGTAATGAAAGCTGTTTTTTTTTGGAGTCCTTGTTTCTTTTTCTCAACGTGCCGCCGATTGCATCATGCCCTGCGCCCCTCAGCTCCCGCCCTCAGCCCCGTGGAAGGCTGCAAGAAGCTCCCATCGCAGCTTCTCTTACCTCTCCCGTTGTTTTCCTCCTCAATGTCACAGCGTGGGCTACAAGAGGTGAGACCCCCCCGCCCGCGCACATACACAAACATAAACACGTGCACAGGTCTGGGAGAGGTGAGCTGAGAGCCATGCAGACGGGGGGGAAGGGGTCAAAATGGGAAGCCTCCTGCCCGCAGCCTCTGGCAGCTTAAAAAAATGAACCTGCGAAGCCACTCAGAAGGCAGTCTCTTTCCCAGCTCACTCCTTCCTTCCTCCCCTGCTTCTCTTTCCTTCCTCTGCGCTCAGGAAGGGATGACGGGAGGGGGAGAGATTGCCAGCGCTGCCAGCGGCCATGCTTCTGCCGGTCATAGCCGTCCCATGCAGGCAGGGGCAGTCCCGATGAAAGGGAAGCCTGGTGGCTTCGAGGCTAGGTCAGTGAGCAGGCATGGCACTCATCTACTGGTGGGGGCCATCAAAGCTGGAACGCGCTCAGCCTTAGATCCACAGGGAGCCAGCGAGCCCCCCTCCCATCTCTGCTCCGCCCCTGGGGGTGCACGGAGAAGGCGGCAAGCGTGCAAATGCTGGCATCCCGGGGGAAAGGGAAGCGTTTCTCCTACCTTTTTCCTTTCTCAGCGGTCAGCAGGGATGGTCAGCTGCGATGCTGGGCGCTCGCTGCCTCCTCTTTGCATGCCCAGGGAGCGGGGTGGGGCAGCCCCTCACTGGCCCTTTCCTGCCAAAGCCACCTTCTTTTATATCCTCTCCTCTCCCAGAAGCGCTGATCAGCTGGAGCCCAGCGCTGATCCTGGCGCCTCTGCAGAGCCCCGACAGCCCTGCAGCTCCAGCTGTCTCTCCCTCTGGCGTGTGGCGCTGCCACCGCTTCAACTCATTCCTCTCCGCCCCACTACCACTTCGCGTACCACCTGCCAGGTGGCAAAGTACCACTGGTGGTACGCGTACCACCGGTTGAAAAGCCATGGACTAGACAGTCACTTGTCTGAGATGGTATAGGTTCTCCTGCTTGAGCAGGGGGCTGGACTAGAAGACCTCCAAGGTCCCTTCCAGCTCTATTCTATTCTAAATAAAGCCAACTTATCGTTGGCTTTAGTGATCAGTTCTGATAATAAACTGGTATTTTACAGCAGGGGTTCCCAATATTGGCAATTTTAAAATGTGTGGATTTCAACTCCCAAAATTTCCCAGAGAGCCATGCTGGCTGGGGAATTGTGGTTGTCGGAAGTGCACAGGTCTTTAAGTTGCAAAGATTGGGAACCCCTGTTCTACAGACATAAACACTCGCAAATTAATAAAAATTAATGGCAATATCAAGATACCCTAAAAAAGTCAAGCAAAGTAGATTGACTAAAAACAGGCATTAGCACACTTTTAAATCTCCAAGAATGAAAGGAAGATTTAAAACCAATTTCAAATGTATTTCCTGAAATTTTTGTTAAATTTAATAAAAGCTTCTTCCTTTTTCTTGCATGTTTTTAGAACCTTATTTTCTTCTACCTCATTCTTTGGTTGACTTAGAATTTCTTTTCAATCTCTTTTGGTGGAATTTTTGAGTTTAGAATACTATTATAATAGAGAGGTGGATGGCATTGGTTTTCTATTCTGTATTGTCTCCAACATGTATTCTCTTCTCTTGCTTTTTTTTAGTACAATCTCTTTTTATTCAGCTTGAATGAGAGAGGTTGAAAATCAGCAGAAGAAAATTTTGGTACAGCAATAATGAGAATATATTTGATATATAACTCACTAGAACATTTAGAGCAAATGTTGGACTCTGTTCCGCAGAACACAGCTGGCAATACAATGGTGTCTCTGGAAATTTCAAAAGGCCGTTGAAAGTTAAGTTATAAACATCAGAAAAAATTAAATCAAGAGTAATTAGACAAGTGTAATTTCCAGGCATTTGGAGAAAAACAAAACAAAATAGAAATTTGAGAAAATAAATATATGGAACATTTTTTCTTATCAGACCTAAATGTAAATTAGTGTATTGGCTTAATATAAAAGGTATCTTTTGTTTATGCTACATTGGCATATTTATTTGATATATAAGACAACTTCGTTCATATTAAATACCTTGACCAGGTGGCTTTCACATAAGATTATTTTGGCTTTATTCCAAAAACCTTGTTTAATGGAATTTCCTCCCAAGTAAATTGGGAATATGGTATTCTTGAGGATGCAGTCTTGAAAAATAGCAGATTCCAATTTGCGTTGCAGGAAGAAGTAATCAGGATATCATCCACTTTTGCTAATACATCACGGATAGCAAGACCACAGCAATCTGAATCTTTGAATTGAGGGAGTCCTTAGGACTACTATCACAACTCCATTGACAAGAAAAAATTCAAATGCAGGTAGTCCTCAAGTTACACTATTCATTTAATGACAGTTCAAAGTTATGATGGCGTTGGAAAAAGTGACTTACAATAAGTCCTTGAAGTTATGACTGCTGCACCAGCCCCACAATCATGAGATTGCAATTTAGGCATTTGGCAACTGGCTCACATTTCCGATTGCAGTGTCTTGTGATTACGATTTGTGACCTTTCCAGACAGATTCCAACAAGCTAAGATAATTGGGGAAGCCAACTACGTCCATTCATCACTTAACCATGTGATTCTCTTAACAACCATGGTAAAAATGATCATAAAATTGTGGCCATATGATGACTCACTTAACAACTGCATTGCTTAGTGACCAATTTTCCCAATTGTGGTTGTGAATTAAGGACTACTGGTATATGCTGTTAGAGATCTGTTACATTTTTATTCATGCTCTGCATATAATCTTCAGTCATTTAGCCTTATAAAAAAGGATGGAACCTTTTGAGGATCTCAATAAGTTTGTACTTCAGAATGATCTTCCTCAATCTGGTATCCTATAGAATAGATGGCCAATACTATTTTAGGCACTGACCTTCTGCCCTCTGTACTCAAGTCTGCGGAATGTCATTTGGGGAATAGCTACAGAAACACTTATTGAAATAAATTCACAGCATGTATTAGGCAATCCTTTGTATGAAGCAAACTTTCGTACAGGTCAACCATTTGTTTAATGACCATTCAAACTTACAACAGCACTGAAAAAAAGTGACTGTTTTTCACACGTATGACAGTTGCGGCATCCCCATGGTCATGTGATCAAAATTCAGATGCTTGGCAACTGGCATGTATTTATGATGGTTGCAATTTCCCGGGATCATGTCATCACCTTTTTCAAAGTCAATGGGAAGACAGCTTCACTTAACAATCGTGTGACTCATTTAACAACTGCAGTGATTCACTTAATAACTATAGCAAAAGAGGTTGCAAAATGGGACAAAGCTCACATAATAACTGTCTCGCTTAGCAATGGAAATTTTGGGCTTGATTGTGGTCATAAGTTGAGGACTATGTATTGGACCAATGCCACTTCTACCCCACCTCCTCAAAAGATCTCATAATGTAGCATTTGTGTTCTGGTATTTGCACAATACAATGTTCCCTGCATAGTTTTAGGAGATTTCTAATAGTCTTCTAGAAGAAGAGAAGCAACTTGTCTATATAAAAATTTAGTAATAATGTTTCTTGTTACTGTTTAGCATCTAATTTTTACTAGTAGTAAACATATAAGAGAATGGGAAGGGCTCATTCTTAGGCTATTATTTCAGTACCAAAAATCTAATAAATGGAAGTGATTGATTAATTTGGACTGTGGCTAATCTTTTTACAAAGCTTAGGGTTGAAAAAAGTTCTCATGTAAGTGAATCAGAGTATATGTGAAATACCCAAATAAAGACTATTTTTTAAAATATGGATCCTAATGGGGATATATGGATCTCTTGAATACTATTGGCCCATATGTTTTATGGATGTACACATTTTTTGCCTACCAATCTTCCCAAAGTACAATGAATAAGTAGATTTAGATACTCTCTTGATTGCATTAATCAGATTCATAAAGCAAAACTTAGAATTGTTAAGATATTTCATCCCGTTCTGTTATTTTTCTTTACAGATTATAAACTTCTTGGATTTTTAGAACCTGCTCTTTTGCTTATATCAGTCATAATGTCATGTTTGTTAATGGACTGTAATTAATTGCTAGTATTATCTTTTCATCTTCTTTAATTACAAGCTACATTACTTTTTATGATGTTCAACGTGAGCTTTTCTATTAGCTGTCTTCTCATCAACAGTGAATTTTCTGTTGAATAAAAACACTGGTTACAATAGCATTTGAAAGATATTTTATTTTATTTTGTGTCTATATGCACGCACGCGCAAATAGAAACACACTCCTGTGTAACTATTTAGCAATAACAGAATAACAGAGTTGGAAGGGACCTTGGAGGTCTCTAGTCCAATCCCTTGCTCAGGCAGGAAACCCTATACCGTTTCAGACAAATGGTTGTCCAATCTCTTATTAAAAACCTCCAGTTTTGGCACACCCAGAACTTCTGGAGGCAAATTGTTCCACTGATTAATTGTTCTATCAGGAAATTTCTCCTTAGTTCTAGGTTGCTTCTCTCCTTGATTAGTTTCCATCCATTGCTTCTTGTCCTGCCATTTCATTCCCAGATTAATGATCCATGTATAATGCTATTGTCTATGTTGTCTTCAACATTGCTGAAAAGTAATGAAGAATAATGCTGAATTTTTAATAACCCCCCCTTTTTTTTACTTTTGCTAGAATAAAGATGGCAGCTATTATCCAGGAGTGTCCTAGAGTTGGAATCTCATGTTCAAATTCTGATGCTGATAATGAACTTTCTTATCTACCTGAGAAGCTAAAGGAAAAGCTGCTTCCTTTTCAGAAGAAAGGAATTATATTTGCACTAGAAAGAAGTGGCAGGTAAAATTATCTTAAAGATGAGTAGTGATAAAATTGTTTCCAAAATACAACCTTTGGCCTACTGGGTTGAATGGAAATTCTGTACAAATGTTTACTGAAGTTTTGGATTTGAAATATTGCGTACTATTAATGTCAAATTGTTGAAACGGAACCTAAACTTAATTCTGGTTTTTGAGTTTGGATTCCAAATCATTGGTCTGTAAATAGCGGTCTTTGATCAAGCTTGACATTTTATTTGTTTGTTTGTTTATTTATTTATTAATCAAATAATCTAAGGTCCTTGATCAAGCTTGATATGTTATTTATTTATTTATTTTACAACTAATCTAAGGTGGCGATTATACCCAATAAACTTATTTTCCCCACAACAACAATCCTGTGAGGTGGGTTGGGCTGAGAGAGAATGACTGGCCCAAGATCACCCAGCGACTTTCATGGATAAGACAGGACTTGATCTCACGATCTCCCACTTTGTTGCTGAGGACTTAACCACTAGACCAAACTGGCTCTCTATATATTTCTGTTTATTTTATTATAGATACTTAAAATACAATCAAGATAAAAAAAAATAAGAAAAAAGAGAAAAAAATAGAAAAGAGATTTGCAGATGGTATAATAAGACTGAATAAAAAATGCAAAGTAATGTTAGATTAGTATTCTTTTTTAAAGTAACTTGTATCAGTTTAAAAGACCACACCTGGAATACTGCAGCCAATTTTGGTCACCATACCACAAAAAAGATGTTGAGAGTTTAGAAAAAATTCAGAGAAGAGCAACTAAGATGATCAAAGGCCTGGAGGCTAAAACTTACGAAGAATGGCTGCAGAACTTGGGTTTGGCTAGTCTAAAGAAAAGAACAAATAGGGGAGACATGATAGCAGTATTCCAGTATTTGAGGGGCTGCCACAAAGAAGAGGGGGTCATGTTATTCACCAAAGCACCAGAGGGAAGGATGAGAAACTGATCAAAGAGAGAAGCAACCTGGAATTAAGGAGAAACTTCCTGACAGTGAGGACAATTAACCAGTGGCCCAGAAATCATGGGCGCTCCATCACTGGAGATTTTTAAGAAGAGAGTAGACAGTCACCTGTCAGAAATGGTATAGGTTCTCCTGCTTAAGCGGGGGGCTGGACTAGAAGACCTCCAAGGTCCCTTCCAGCTCTATTCTATTACTATTACTAAAAGGTTGAGTCAATCTACAATAATTAACAACAAATGCCAGTATACTATGAATCATAGATCAAAGTGAAGAATTAAAGAATTCTAGGTAACAAAAATTCAATCCTTATTTAGTAAATTAAACAAAATCTTAAGTATTAAAACAGTAAGAGAAACCCAATTTTGGGAGGTAATATATGGCTATAGATAGAACTATAAACTATGAATGGTTTTCAACATAAATTAAATTCTGTTTCAGAATTGTTCTGCAAATACAAAGTTATTTTTACATTGATGCATACTCCCATGTCTTAAAGTGGTATTCTTCTATAGAAAAGATTATAAGCAATTTTCAGTAAAAAGCATAAAGTGTCCTGGCAGTTCTTAGCTGTTAGCAAATTTATATGGAAATATAAGAATTTTTAAAATTTGTTCAATTCTGTCATAAATAATCTTTCAGAATTGTTGAGCGTAATAATATTTCCATCAAATGAAAAAGTAACTCAAGAGTGAAGTTTTTTTTTCTTATTTGGATTCTCGAGCTGGAGGTTGACAGTAATTTAAACTGATTATCCAGTATTTTTTTTAGAAAATTGATTGTCTATTGTAGCAGCCAGTGGTAGAGTAATATTCCAATGATAAAATATCTTGTAAGTCTGATATTCACACTAAATGTAATATTAATATTTCCGTTAATATTCCCATTATTGCATATCATCCTGTTTAAATTTTGTACCCATTTATTCATAGTCTTTGACTTGTTCAGTTTCTGAATTATATTCCACTGATAATTTGTCAGTAACCTCCCCAAAAGTAACGAATCTGGCATTATAGGTTTTTCAAATTCAACTTTATTGAAAAGTATCTGACCATTCAACCCATTACAGCACAACTGACACAAGCTATGAAAAGGATAGCATTGCCATACATCAAAAACATTTCAGAAATAACAGACTCTTACAACCACATGGCTTCACTGTGGTAAACAAACCAACTAAAGAACTCCAAAATATCTTGTTAAAAAAAAAGACCTATTAGCCACAGAAGAAAAAATAGGAGTCCCGTACAACATACTGTGTAAGGACTGTAACAGCTGCTGTCTAGAACAAACAGGCAGAAGTCTAGCAAAGTGCATCCATGCACATTAATTAGTATAAGAAGACATGATGAAAATTCCATAATTTGACAATATATGGACAGCCTTGTTGGGAAACTGTGAGCATCCTAGACCAAGCTAAATGCAAAAACTCTAGGGAATTCCTAGATGCTTGGCACTCAGACAGATCAGCCATCAACAGGCACAGAGAGATAAACAACATTTAAAAGAGACAATGAAAAAGCTAAAAGGGAAACAAGGCCACAACACCACCTTGCCTGCAGTCAACACTCAAAACAGCAGGAATCAAATCTAGGATTAACACCAGCTAAACAAGCAGTAAACAATACCTTAATCAAGGAACTACCAACTCAGATGAACAGTCAAACAGTAAACAGCAGCCTATCAAAGGAATTGCAAAGGAGAAAACAATACCCTCACTAACTCTGACAGGTTAAGCTCTGTTTAGTATATTTACAGTATATAAACAGATATAAATGTTTATAAACAGATGTTTATTAGTATATAAACACAGAGCAAAACCTACTCCCTTCTAGCACTGAGGTTGTTACCTACCTGGGTAACGAAATGTCTGCAGGAAAACAACCAAGCTCATATTGCACCATGAGTTCCACATTGACCTTTTGCTTTATCAGCTAGCTAAGATGTCAGTCTGCTGAATTCAATGGGGAATTTGGAGGGAGGGCATTGCTGGTTTGTAAAGATATGAATCAATAGCCTAGAGCAGGGCTTTTCAACCTTTTCACCCATTGTACCACTTTTAGGATATGGCAACATCCGAGTACCACCAGTCGCCTAGCAAGGTGTCAAAAACTTGATGACCAAAAAAAAAGGAAAAAAGTACTGGTAGTCCTCGACTTACAACAGTTCGCTTAGTGACTGTTCGAAGTTACAATGGCACTGAAAAAAGTGCCCCCCAAGTCACAGCCGAGCAAACAGTGCCCGGCGGTGCTCTTCCTCCTGTCCAAGGTTTTCATTGTTGTGAGCATTTCTGTTGAGGATTGGCAGCGGGGGTGGGGTGGGGGGTGTTTGGTTTTTATTCCCCCCGTCTGCTGGGTGGTTGCAGCAGGTTTTGGTCACTTCACATGACCCTGGGACACTGTGACCATCATAAATATGAATCAGTTGCCAAGCATCTGAATGTAAATCATAAGACCCTGGAGATGCTGCAACATTCCAGCTGATCGGCGCTTCTTCTGGGCTCAGCAGAAGCGTCAGGATCAGTGCTGCTTTCCAGCTGATTGGTGCTTCTTCAGGGCTCAGCAGAAGCACCAGGATCAGCGCCGAACTCCAGCTGGAGCCTAGCACTGATCCTGGCACTTCCACTGAGCCCTGACAACCCCAAAGAAGCACCGATCAGCTGGAAAGCGGCACTGATCCTGGCGCTTCTGCTGAGCCCTCACAGCCCTGCAGCTCCAGCCATCTCTCGCTCAGGCTTGTGCGGTGCTGCCACCGGTTCAGCTCATTCCCCTCCCCCGCTACTTTTCTAGGATGGTCGCATACCACCTGCCAGGTGCCAATGTACCACAGGTGGTACCCGTACCACTGGTTGAAAAGCCCTGGCCTAGAGCCAGAATATCTTAAGGAATACTATCTCTCTTATGCAACTGGTCAAGTTTTTTTTTTAGTCTTCAGAGACTCACCAAGTGCCTCCAATGAAGTGAGGCAAGGGAATATAAGGAATAGGATTTTTTTTTTAATTGTAAGGCCTGGGTAATGTAATGCTTTCCCCAGGAAAGCATATCTGTTGCTCATCCAAAAATATGTTTTTGATACAAGGCAAAGGTTTTCTTCTTCTCCCTAGCAATTTGGTAATTTTGTACTTCATTTTAAGTGGGTGCTGTATACTAGAATAAGGAATTTTATGAGACTGATGTCTTTGCTATGAATTTTTAATTGTTTTCTTGTTTTTTATTTTCTGAACTTTTTAGTGCTTTTTGAGATTTAATAGTTTAAGAAACTTTGTCAGTCCTCCAGAAGATTTCAGTTATTAGATGGATTGCAAGTATCACCAATAGTAAAAATAGAAAAGTACCCCATACTGCTGTCAGACTGATAGTTCTCATTAGCACCACATTCGTTTTGAACATTCTATATTTGTGTCATTTGAGGCTCTATTTTTGGCAAGGTACTGTCGCAAGACAAGCCATTTTGTTTCAGAATTAGGACTGCATCGTGTGATTGGTGACATATAAATGAAATGGTAGCTTGAACATTTTAAAATGTACCAGGTTCGCATTCTTTAAATAACTCCAGTATGAGAAAGATGTTAATGCTAAAGTACTGCCTTGTGTGTGGGATGCAAATTATATGCTGGAGTGTTATATAAAACTGATTCACATGAGTGGGCGAAAATCCTAGGAAAATCTGGAGCTCCAAATTAAAGGGAAACAGAACTCTTCCTCTGTTACAGAATGTTCTGTAGTTAGAATGTGCAAGCACTGTTAATTAAAAGGTGAAGGGGATCCATTGATATTAAATCAAATTTGCTTTTGCTTTATTATTCTTTCCCTTGTGTTTGCTTTTGATGTCTCTCTTAAACTATCCTCAATGGTTAGGACCTCATATCGGAAAACATGGAAAGCTGAGATATAAATGTTTTCAATTAATTATCATGCTGAACAAAAGAAAATTCCATTTTAAAAAATGACAGCTTCTTATTCATGTGCATTTTAAATGATGGTCTATCTTTTTATATATGCTTGTTTAAAGGCTGGATCACCAATTTCTTAGGACAAAATCATGCCCCCTCTTAATTTGTGAAAACTGTATTGTGAATCATAGTTGATAGCAGTTCAGCTTTCATGAAACATAAGTCCTGAATAATCCTTTTCACGTGCATTCAGTTTGTGCAACATAATTTCTTATTTTGCAAAACAGCAGCTGTGTGTTTTCTTGTGCTATATTGCAAGTTGGCTTTTACAAACTTGGGGACTATGTATTTGCTTTAATTATCCTTTCCAAATAAACTATTAAAGTGAATGTGAGTAGTCCAGAAGCTAGAATAATGGGCTGGAATTTGAGAAATGTATTTTCACATCTGTGTCTCCTTAATTGAGCAGAGTTCCAGTAAGTATCTCCATTTATTTTTAATGGTTTGGTAGAGATAAATATGATAAATTACAAAGATGGCCCTTTTTTCAGTTTAGAGAGAAACTAAGCTTTGTACATTCAACAAAAAACATGAGCCTCCTTTGGTAATTTAGTGTCTTTAGAAATAGACGTATGCAATTTAGAAACTTTATTTCTTTAATGTAAAAGTTTGAGGACTTGCATGTATATAAGGGTTAGCATTTGTAGTTTCTTGACCAACAGTTTTGATTTGCTGAAAATATTGGGAATTGCAGTCCCATCACATCTGGTTGGCATGAGGTCAGAGATCTGGCCTAAGGGAGAGTTAATAAAAATGGTTCTCAGTGCAAAAACTATGTGAGACTTATATTCACTGAAATGTATAACGACGATAAGGACTATAAAGTAGAATACAGCTGTTTGTCTTTTACATTTGTGCATACTTTCGTTACATCTGTATTCCACAAATCAATGTGTTCAACTTGTTAGTGTAATATCGTTACTCTTTCTGGAAAATGAAACAATATTTTAGGTATATAATATATCTTGTTGTGGCATGTGACTTCAGTATGAGCCTCCTTTCACCCCCCCCCCCCCCCCAGGGCTACCATTTAAGAATATAGAGATAAAGGGAGTAAAATACTTTCTCAGAAATTAGTTTCATTACGAGTTAGTGTGCATAGTGATGAAAATGTAGAGCTAAGAGCTGGACTTTTGGATTTAAATCAGAAAGAGTCTTTGGAGATTCCAAGGGCCATTTACTGTCTCTGAGCATTATCAATCCCATATAATGGTTGCTATAGAAAGTATTGGCAGAAGGAATACTATGCTTGCTACCTTGAGATGTGGCAAGATATGGATCTTAATAATGATAATGGTGCAAGTCAATATTGCAATCTATTTTTTTTTCTGTTAATAACCCTGTAATCCCTTGCATCAGGGTGGAGTTGGGGTGAGTGAATGGAGCTGAGCATTTACTGGCTGGATGCCCTTCCTGACGCCTACACAGAGTTTGCAAGAGATATTTTCTCTTTGTGCCCAGAGAGAGAAATACCTGCCACTACCGAGGATCAATCTCACAGCCTCCTGTTTGTGAGGCAAGAGCTCCACCTCTGGGCCAATATGCCGCTCCAATATTACAACCTAATAACATTGTATTAATATCAAGATATAAAAAATATTGAGACTCTAGATAGAGTGCAGAGAAGAGCAACAAAGATGATTAGGAGTAAATCATCTAAACATATAAAAGCTAAAACATATAAAGTATGGTTGCAGGAATTGGGTATGTCTAGTTTAATGAAAAGAAAGATTAGCGGTGACATGATAGCAGTGTTCCAATATTTAAGGGGCTGCCACAAGGAAGAGGGAGTCAATCTTCTCCAAAGCACCTGAAGACAGAACAAGAAGCAATGGATGGAAGCTAATCGAGAGAACCAACCTAGAACTAAGGAGAAATTTCCTGACTGTTAGAACAATTAATCAGTGGGACCAGTTGCCTCCAGAAATTGTGGGTGCTCCAACACTGGAGATTTTTAAAAAGAGATTGGACACCCATTTGTCTAAAATGATATAGGTTTCCTTCTTGAGCAGGAGGTTGGACTAGAAGAAGGGTCGGCAACCTGAAACACTGAAAGAGCCACTTGGACCCCGTTTCCCTTACAAAAGAAAAAACTGGGGAGCCGCAAAATGCGTGCGCGCATGTGCGCGCACGCAACAGGGGGGTTGGTTAAAGAGTGGAGCCTAAGGCAAGACATGCACCGGCCCTGCCCCCGTCCAGCGCTGGTATGGACGGTTCTGCCGTCCTGGCTTCTCCCCTCGGAAAAGACTGCTCTCCCCCCACCCGCGCTTTCCCTCTGTGGGACTTTCTTCTTTCCGCCTTTTGGCGCGAAGGTTCCGAGAGAGCGGAGGAGGAGGCCGATGGGGAGAAGGAGCTGCTGCGGCAAATCTTCCGAGGCGGCAGCAGACGGCCGCTCGGGCTCGCCTATCTCAGCCTGCTGCAGGAGGCCATAGTTGAGGCTTCTGGCTCGCTCTGGGAGAGGTGCTTGGAAAAGAGGATGAGAAGCGGAAAATGGGAGAAAGGACGTCTTCCAGCTCTCTGGGGTTCTTTCACTGGGAGGGTGAGGAAGCAGCGTGGAAAGACAGCTCCGGAGGGAGACAGCCCCGCAGCCAGAAGCCGGCGGTCTGAGCGGAGCGGCACGGAAGACCTACTGGTCAGCATGGGAGGCTCCAACGTTGCCTCCCACGCTGACCGGTAGGTCTTCCGTGCCGCTCCGCTCGGACCGCCGGCTTCTGGCTGCGGGGCTGCCTCCCTCCGGAGCTGTCTTTCCCTGCTGCTTCCTCGCCCTCCCAGCAAAAGAACCCCAGAGAACCCTTGCCTGTGAGCCAGGCCTGCCGTCCGCGTGACTGAGATAGGCAACGGTCCCAACTCTGCTCCGGGGCCGCGAAGGGGCGCGGCTGCCCGGTCGCCGCCGCCTCTCTGGCCCTGCTCAGCGCCAACGGCAGCAGCGGGAGGACGGCATGGGGCACGGCTGCCCGGTCGCCGCCGCCTCTCTGGCCCCGCTCAGCGCCAACGGCAGCTGCGCGAGGACGGCGAAGGGGCGCGGCTGCCCGGTCGCCGCCGCCTCTCCGGCCCCGCTCAGCGCCAACGGCAGCAGCGGGAGGACGGCGAAGGGGCGCGGCTGCCCGGTCGCCGCCGCCTCTCTGGCCTCGCTCAGCGTGACTGGCGGCAGTGGGAGGACGGCGAAGGGGCGCGGCTGCCCGGTCGTCGCCGCCTCTCCTGCCCCGCTCAGCGCCACCGGCAGCAGCGGGAGGACGGTGAAGGGACGTGGCTGCCCGGTTGCCGCCACCTCTCTGGCCCAGCTCAGCGCGGGCGGCGGCAGCAGGAGGACGGCCAAGAGACGCCGCGCAGCAGGTGGGAAAAGGGCCGGGCAGGCGCCGCGGGGGAATCTCGAAAGAGGCCGAGACGGCCGAAAGGCGCAGGCCGAGAGGGGAAGTTTCCGAGACCCCCGGTGACCCCCCCAGGGCTAGCAGAGGCGGCGGTGGAGCAGGGCGAGGGGAGACCCGGCGGGCAGGGAAGAGGCACCCCGAGACTCGCCGCCCCCACCCGCGGCTCCTTACCCAGGTTTTGCCTCCAGAGGATGGCAAAAGGACACCTTTCCAGCCGTCCTCCCGGCTCTTCCACCGCTGCCACCACGTGCAATCCGAAGAAGGAAAGAGGTTTGTGGGCAGTCCCACAAACCAAAAAGTTCAACCAATCAATTCAAACTTTGCGAAAAAATTTTTTGTGAGAAGTTTGAATTCATTGGTTGAACTTTTTTAGTCCCACTTTTTTTTTCGGACTGCACATGGCAGCGGAGGACAGGGAGCCGCAAGAGACAGCTGAAAGAGCCGCATGCGGCTCCGGAGCCGCGTGTTGCCGACCCGTGGACTAGAAGAACTTCAAGGTCCCTTCCAACTCTTATTCTGTTCTGTTATTCTGTTAAATAGCTTCCCCTATTCATCTGAAAAATAAATCTGCAATTACACTACATATGTAGCTGCTCTTCTTTTAGGAAATTCTATTGCAAGGGTTAGATTGACTGTTAAATGGTCCAAGATCATGCCATGATAAATGGTCCAACATCATGCCCATGGGTTTTATGACTGAATGGACATACCCTCCTATCTTAGATGGCTTAAAATAAATGAAGACAACTTAATACTTTATTACTTGATGGAAAATAATTGCTAGGACAGAGCAAATACTTTGAAAGAGACGCTTTGGAACTAAGGAGAATTTTCCTGACAGTTACAACAATTAATCAGTGGGACCAGTTGCCTCCACAAATTGTGGGTGCTCCAACACTGGAGATTTTTAAAAAGAGATTGGGCACCCATTTGTCTGAAATGGTATAGGGTTTGAAAGGGTACCTTCAAATTAACTGTGTGAACAGGAAAAACAGGCATCTGGTTTAACCATTTGAAGAGAGGTGGTTTGTGTGCACTCTTTTGCATTCCGAACAACTTTTTTGAAGGATTTGCACAGCACTAGAAACTGCTTTCCATACTGTTAATTGGATTTCTAAAAGAACAAGAATAATTGGACATTTAAGCTAGATTCAGATCAATGTATTTTTAAGTTTGTTGGTAGAATCGACAAGAAGTCAAAGTAGCATCATATTTAGATTTTTATTTGTATTTATTTTATTTCTGTAGCTCCCCATCTCACAAATGAGTCTGGGCAGCATACATCATAAAACATAAAAGCAATTAAAACAGTACAAAATAAATATAGACGGCACCAAGTAAAACTGTTACTATGGAAATTAATACAGCCATACAATATGACTGTATTAACACACTCTTAACAGACTCAGGGGGTCCTAAGCCCAAGCACTCAACCAAATCTTCACAACCTTGCGAAAAGTCAACAGGGTCGGGGTAATCCTGATATCTGAAGAGAGAATATTCCAGAAGGCAGGAGCTATAGCAGAGAAGGCAAAACTCCTGGTTCTTGCTAGCTGACCTTCCTTCGCTGACGGGACCCGCAATATGCACAACCACAATTGGAAGAAGACAGTCCCTTAAGTAACCCAGCCCCAAACCATCAAGGGCTTTAAAGCTGACAACCAGCACCTTGAATTGCACTCAGAAACACACTGGCAACCAATGCAGCTCACAAAGCCATGGTGTTACTTGTGAAGAATACCTGACACCCTTTAACTACACATGTAGCCACATTCTGCACCAGCTGAACCTCTGAATGCTGCTCGAGGGAAGCCCCATGTAGAGTGTACTGCAGTACAGATAAGAGCTCACAAAGGCATGAGTAACTGTGAACAAAACCTATTTTGTTTTGTTTTGCAAATAGGTACAACCTGCACACCACCCCAAGATGTGTAAAGACCCACTTGTCCATGACTGCCACTTTCTTATGGAGTCTCTGGATGACTCCCAGATTGCCCACTGGGTCTTAGTGAGACAGTGCAGTGGCACTGTATCCAGGATTAGTCGTGGGAAAACCTTATCATCAGGAGGCTCAAATACTCAAAGCCATTCTGTTTTTAAATTGTTTGGTTGCAAGCAAACTATTCATCTTTTGTTTTCAGTCTTTTCATCCGGGAGGATAGAAGTATTAGCATTTTAATATATTTTAGTATGCTGAACATTGATTAATGTTCTCTTTTGGCACATTTGTTTGTTCTAACTGGGTTTATAGCTTGAAATGAAATGCCTCAAATCTGAAATTAGAGTTCTTGATATAGTTGTCACATAGTTGGGACAGATGGTATGCAAATTATGTATTCTCAATTGGGTAACTATCAGTTAAAAGGAAATGACTAATTGAACTTCGAAGACAAGATGTCCTGCTCATAGCAGTCAAAACATATGACAGAATTTATTTTTGAATCTCCATAAAAAAAAATAAAAAAAATCTGAAGAACTGTTTCTTTTGCTTCAGCACCATATAATCTTTCTGATGGTGTAGGTAGTTTGCTTTTATTTGATTAATAAAGGAGACACTGACCAAAATCTTTAATAAAGCTTCAGATGACAGATTATATTATTAATAAAGGAATTTAAAATGAGGCACAGCCTCTATAAAAACACATATAATAAAAAATCAGCTCTCTGCTACAGGTAGTCCTCGATTTACAACAGTTCACTTAATGACCAAAGTTACAACGACACTGAAATAAGTGACATGATCATTTTTCACACTGATGACCATTGCAGCATCCCCATGGTCTCGTGATTTATATTCGGATGCTTGACAACTGACTCACATTTATGACGGTTGCAGTGTCCCGGGGTCATGTGATCACCTTGTGCAACTTTCTGAGAAGCAAAGTCAATGGGAAAACCAGATTCACTTAACCGTGTTACTAATTTAACAACTGCAGTGATTCACTTAACAAATGTGGCAAGAAAAGTTGTAAAATGGAGCAAAATTCATTTAACAAATTTTTGACTTAGCAACATAAATTTTGGGCTCAAGTTGAGGACTACCTGTATTAAGATACAACAGCAATGTAAACCTTGCTCTAATAAATTGCTAGGTTGTTTTCATATATTTTATGTTAATATTTACTTCCTGCTTTAAACCTTATAGTTAATTTCTTTATCATCTGAAGGTTCTTCAGTGTTTATCCATGGAATTTGAACCAACCACTGACCCAGAAATACAGCCTTTTGAAAATTCTCTTTTCACTTACACGTATCTATGTCCTTCTTTCAGACATACGTTAGAAAGCCTGCCCAAGTAGTACTTCTGTACTTCTGTGTTAAAGCCTCCAAGTTTGCCCGTTTTCCCTTTGGCCCCTGACTTTCATTATCCTTGACTACTCGTAGTTGTAAACAGGAGCTCCCAGTTTTCTTGTCTAACTTGCCTCCCATCCATCCCTTTGCTTTCATTCTCAGCCATACCACTTACCTTTTCCATTCCACCAAGTTCCATTGCATCATCATGTTTCTATTTGAGGGCTCTCCCATTTTAAAATTGCATTCTTTCAAGAAAAACGGTTTTCCTTCTGATTAAATACAGTATTTCAATTATTTTTTAAAAAACCTATTTTGGATTGTTGTTTAGTATAGATCTGTGTTTGATCTTCATAAATGAAAAGCTGTTCTACCTAAACATTATGTAATTTCAGAATTACTTAGTTAAAAGTATTACGTATTTAGTCCAACCTTTCTGCATAATCCCTTCAGTTTTATCTCTCAACAATTCAGAGTGACTGGATTCAAGCCTAAACAGAGTACTCATTAAAATTCAGAACTAAAGCTTGGCCATCACAGCTTCATATATTAAAAAAATGCTAGACGATACAGAATTTTGAATTAAGTTTTGAAATGTGATCAAGCGGGAGATGCCAATGGAACTCAGTATGTCATGAGGAAATATTCTTCATTTTCAAATAAAAATTGACTTGCAGCTTAGTTAAGGAATGACTTTGGATTTGGGGAGACACAAATCTAAAGCCAGTTTAGGCAAAAAGATTGCTTGCATCAGTCTTTAAGTCTTGGGGAAATCTTTTATTAAGCCATGTTAGAAAGGAATTGCTCCCTGATAATTAATTTGCAATTTAAATCCTTTGTTTTGGTTTTTTCCTAATTTGTTTTATTCTTCTCTTAGGTGTATGATTGCAGATGAGGTAAGTGACTCTCCTCTCTCTCTCTCTCCCTCCCCCCCCCTTTCTCTCTTATTTAAATACTTGTTTCTTAATTGTTTCAAACACATGATATTTGAGCATAGTTTTCTTAACATTTATGTACATGTGTCAGGGATTTTTGTGGCTCTGGGTATCAGATTTCTTTGTTGCTTTGGGGCTTTCCTGTCATTTTCTAATTTTCAGCAGGAATGCTAGGAAGCAAAGGGAAGCAGATTTCTCTTTTTTCCTGAAATTATTTTGAACAGGGCTGTTGGATGGGAAGCCTTATCCCTTTCCTCCTGGTGATCCCTTCCAAGATAAGTGGACTCTCCTTAATATGTGACCTGTTTATTGTAAAAGCCAATAAAAAAATAGAAGATACTTTGTGGGCGTTTTTTTAAACTAAAAAAAGGAAATCTAGAAATTATCTACCGTGTTTCCCCGAAAATAAGACCTACCTTGAAAATAAGCCCTAGCTTGATTTTTGGGGGTGGGCCTAATATAACCCCTACCCCAAAAATAAGCCCTAGTTTTGGGGCGAGGTGCACACCTAAAAATCAAGCTGGAGTGGGGATGTGGAGCTACCCCAAGTGCCTCACACATGCTTACTGTTACAGCCAGGCCTCCCATGCCCCAACACCTGCCTCGCCTTGCCGGCCCACTTTCTCTGCGATGGCATGCCACAACTCGCACAGGCGCGTCACACTGGCCTCCATTTCGCCGTCAGAAGCCTTCAGGAAATGCCTCTGCAGCCGAGAACCAAGCTCCGGATTGATGTGCGCAGTGCCCTCTGGCCTCCAGGAGGTGCCGCGCACATCAATCCAGAGCTCAGTTCTCAGCTGCAGAGGCATTTCCTGAAGGCCTCTGATGGCGAAATGGAGGCCAGGGGCGATGCGAGTGGTGGCGAGTGGCCACAGAAGAAGAGGTCCGACTGGGTGGGGCTGTCGGGGCTGCCACAGCAAAGTGAGACTGTGGAAAAGACATCCCCTGAAAATAAGACCTGGTGCCTCTTTTGGAGGCAATTTTTTTAAAAAAATAAGACCAGGTCTTATTTTTGAGGAAACACGGTATATATGCGATCTAGATTAATGCATTTGTTTCCTCCAAAGAAAGATGCACATACTTATAAAAGTTGCAATAATAAAAAATACATCTTTAATATCAGTGTTGAAAATGTAGAAGAATGTAATTAAAAGTAATATGAAACATTCTTAGTTTTCTTGAAAGGTAAATCTGGATGGCTTGTAAATACAGAATAATTGGGGGGGTTGTTGATCATTTTTATTATATCAAGAAAATGTAGCAGAATGCTGTGGATGAAGTGGTATATGATCATTAAGCCGTTCTCACTGTAACTTTTGCTGCCCTCCAGTATTATTGTTACCTATTCACAACAATGTGAAGTCACAACTGCCAGTTCCTTAGCTGGTGTTGGCCTTCATAGGTGTTGGCATCAAGTTATTCCCAAGAACTTAGGATGCTGTACTATATTGGGGTAGTATATGTGCAGATGTAAGCAGTATGGCCTTTTGCAATTGACTGATGGAAATTTTGTCAATGTGCATATTTTCTAAGTACCATCCAACATTTAGTGTATCCATTATTATTAGTAAGATATACACCAAAATGTGAAATCACAGTTCCATAAAACAAGGTATAATGGAGGGGAAGTGGCCATTCTGCTAGAATATACTGAACAGGCAGAAACGATGGGAGAAA
Organism: Azemiops feae; assembly: GCA_023970755.1. NCBI lineage: Eukaryota > Metazoa > Chordata > Lepidosauria > Squamata > Viperidae > Azemiops > Azemiops feae. The sequence continues at coordinate 55,449 of JALGBA010000367.1, forward strand.
GTTTCTCAGATGTCCAAACCCTATGTCATACAGAGGTTTACCAATTTAACCAGCATCTTGAATTGCACTCAGAAGCTGACTGACAGCTAATGCAGCTCCTGCAACTATGGTGAGATATGGGCATACCAAAAGGCACATCTGTGCCATTGCATTTTGAACCAGCTGTTCTTTCTGGGTAGTCTTCAAAGGCATCTAGAGTGCTTTGCAATAATCCAATCATGAAGTGACCAGGGCATTAATAACTGTCTGAAGGGCCTCCTGATCAAAGAAAGGGTGTAGCTGATGCAGAAGGTAAAACTGTGCAAAGGGCCTTCTATCTGCTCTAGTATAATAAGATGGGATGTAGAGTACAGATTATGAAAGTAATTGGAACTGAAATTTCCATTCCTAAGTGATGCAGTCATAAAGCACAATGCCACATAACCACATACTGTAACTTAATGATGATAATCCCATCAGTCTTCATTGCCATTGTTAACCAAATCCCTCCAGTTGTTAGGCATTCCTACTTTGGTCCCTACCAGCCCTGTGCCTTAATAAGAGTCTGCCTCCTTTTCAACTCCCCCCACCTGACTATCATGCCCCCATCTGTGCCCTTTTGCACATCAACACTCCTTGGCACCAAAGCTGGGAGATGAAATAGAAGCCTGGCGCCTTCAGATTCAGCTATCTGCCATCACCTCCGGCCCTCTACTTCAGTGCCACCATCAAGGAGTGCCTCCTCAAGCACACAACCACACCCACCCTGTGCTCTGCAGGCTCTGATGCACCCAGCTGACTTTCGCTATCTTCCTCTTGCTGCTGACAAGGTGTGCCGGTCTGGCACTATGTGAGGCAACTGTATTCTTCCTGAAGAGGCTCATTCCTTCTCCAAATAGTGTGCCCTGTTCTCACAAGCCTTCAGAAAGCTTCTGAGGCCTTCCAAAGCATCATGAGATCAGCCCGTACTATTTGGAGAACAGTCCAGGTGGCTTTGGCAAAAAGTGCTACTTTTTAGCAGCAGCGCTGGGGCCGAAGTAGAGGCTGGGGCAGAGGGCTGAGGTTGCTGAAGGCCTCAGGCCTCTATTTCAGTCCCAGCACTGGTGACCCCACTGAGGGGAGTCGTTCAGTGGCTAAGTCATGTCCGACACTTTGCGATCCTATGAACCCGATCATGCCAGCCCCCCCCCTCCATTCTCCACTATCTCCTGGAGTTTGCCTAAATTCATGTTCATTATGTCTATGATACTATCTAACCATCTCATCCTCTGTCTTTTCTTTTTGCCTTCAATCTTTCCCAACATCAGAGTCTTTTCCAAGGAGTCCTCCCTTCTCATTAGGTGGCCAAAGTAGTCAAGGTAGTCTTCACTGCCGTTTAAAGTTACAACGGCAGTGAAAAAAGTTAGTTATGACTGTTTTGACACTTATATGACTGTTGCAGCATCCCCATGGTCATGTGATCAAAATTCAGGAGCTTGGCAACCGACTCATATTTATGACGGTTGCAGTGTCCTGGGATCATGTGATTACCTTTTGCAACCTTCTGATAAAGTCAATGGGGAAGCCAGATTCACTTAACAACCGGGTCACTAACCTAACAACTGTAGTGATTCACTTAACAACTGTGGCAAGAAAGATCATAAAATGGGGCCAAATTCACTTAACAAGTGTCTCACTTAGCAACAAAAATTTTGGGCTCAGTTGTGGTCCTAAGGCAAGGACTTCCTGTATTTGAGCTTTCAGCTTCAGTATCTGTCCTTTCAAGGAACAGTCGGGGTTGATTTCCTTCAGGATTGACTGAGCCAATCTCCTTGCAGTCCAAGGGACTCTCAAGAGGTTTCTCCAGCATCACAAGAGTGGCAAAAAGGGCAGAGATGGGGCAGAGGGAGATGAACAGGTGGAGGGAGTTTCTTCCCTCCCTTTATAAGTGTGGGCAGGTTGCCAAGTGCCCAAAGTTTGATCATGTAACTGCTGGGGCATCACAATGGATGTAACTTTGGAGAGCAGCATAAGTACCGAGCAAAGGTCAGCCCCTTTTTCAGAGAGAGATGGTGTGAAAGGACAGACTGCATGTGGAGATTATAAACCTGCCTTCCTTTCCCTCCCTTCTTGGCCTTCCCTCATTGTCAGGATGACTCAGTTGCCTTCAGACAACAGTGTCAGACAGGTGGGGAAGCAGAAGACAGGACAAGATGGCTGCCTGGGAGCTCTATAGCCACAGGTCTTGTGAAGAATAGGCTGAATCAAGAACCTCAAAGCTCAGGAGTAAAAGTAACAAAACTAAAGGATAGATGGGGAGAAAGGCTTTTTTCCCCCTTTTCCCAGACCTGAAGTGTAGGAAAAGTTATTCTAGATGTGTCCCTCAGCTAGAGGCAAACTTTGGAAGAGGAGAAGAGCCAGGAAGCCCAGCCAGGAACACACAGCAGGAGACAAAAGACAAAAGTCAAGACTTTAACAGAACAGAAATAGAAAGCAGACGCCAGAATCAGATAGACAGATTGAACTATGTGGAAAAGATTATAGTGCTATAGAGAGTAACCATAGAGATATACAGGGTTGTTCTATGATTGAACCACATTTTTTAATTAACACATGGAAGAAAGACTACTTAAATAAGATCACTCTTCCTATTTACTTTTGTGAGCAGCATGCCTTAAGTTTGCGAGCTGCAAAATAACTTCTTGCCTTAACCCCAGTTAACCCCAATTAAATAATTATTTCTTGGTTTTGCTTTAACTTGGCACCCCATATTTGCTAGACCATGGTTGTCCAAATTTTTGGCTTGCCTGGGCAACACTGAGTGAAGGGGAATTGTCTTGGGCCACATATAAAATATATAATATGGTTAATGTACATCAATAACAAACTTCCTTTATTTTTTTATATTTTTTATTATCTTGTGGGGGCGCATTACTAGCTGCCCAGGGTCATATGCGGGCCACCATGGATATGTCTATGCTAGATGCTTTACAATGAACTTATCAACATGTAACTTTTCCTGTATTAATACCTATACTAAGCAAACCTGGGGGCAGAGTGGGAAGGAGAGAGGTTGAAGGGCTATAAAACGTGCTCAGTGAAAGCAATCCCTTTATGAGCAGATGCCATGACATTTTCTCCTCACTGGTGTTTTGGCTCACCATGACCTATCAAGGAGGAATCTCTCTGATGCTGTAAGAACTGTATTTGAATTGTCTTAATCTATCAATGCCTTAATCATTCTTGATTGATTATACTGAACTATACAGTTCTACTGAAATACACAGTTCAGTATCACCTGCAAATGTTAAAGCCAGCAATAAGGTCTTAAGATAAAAGATATATAGAGGACACCAATAAACATATAAAGGTAGTTACGATTGTACTGAAAAAAGTGACCAATGCACTTATGACTGTCATCCTCATGATTACATTGCACTTATGCACTTATGACTATCATCCCCATGGTTACATTGTGATTTGGTTGCTTGGCAACTATTGCACATCTAACGACAGTCACAATGATCTGCAGTCGTGTGATCGCCATTGTGACCTTTGCAAACTGCTTCCAACAAGCAAAGTCAATTGGGATGCTGGCAGGAGTTTGCAAATCACAGTTCCATGATGTCTTGCTTAAGGACCACGAGTGATTCTCTTAACATGCGCAACTAAGACTGCTGTTGCAGGGAGATTATGTGATATTTTGTTTAGCAACCACTTTGCTTAGCAATGGAATTATGGATCTGAATTAGAGTTGCTAAGTGAGGACTACCTGCGTATTAGAGATATAGAATAGGAAGATATGAAAATATGGTAAAACTGGACTAAAGAATATAGTCTAGATAACAGCCTTTAGAAAATAATTAAAATAAAATATAATTTTAATTATAAGATACTGGTTTCTGATACAGTTGAAGGCACTTATAATTTCCTCTTTTTTGTAAGTTGTCCTTGTTTTGTAAAATAAAAGTCTCCCCCCGCCATTAAAGGGAGATACAAGAAAATCCAGTTTCCAGTGCTTTGTGTCTTTATTGAATCTGGGCCAATCTGGTTATTTTTGGTTCAAAAATGCCTTAAACTCAAGATAAAATTCTGAAATCCTTTCCAAAACTTATCTTACTACTACTAATAGTAGTGCCTGCCCAGAGTATTTTGGACTGCGGTTGCTATAACAAATTTAATAAATTAACAACAATAATGCCATAATTTAGGCCTGGGCAGTTCTTGAGGCACCTAAGGTGGCCCACGTTATACCGTTGTTCCGCGAACTGCATTGGTTGCCTGTTGGCTTCTGGGCAAAGTTCAAGGTGTTGGTTATTACTTTAATGCCCTTCATGGCATGGGTCCAGTTATCTGAAGAACTGTCTCACTCCAGTGGGATTGGCCCACCCCACCCTTGCTGGCAGAGAGGGCATACTACAGACCCTGTCAGTCAAGGAATTTCGGCTGATGGGGTTCAGGAAAAGAGCCTTTTCTGTCATGGCTCCTGTCCTTTGGAACATCATACCCCTGATGTGAGATCTGCACCCACCCTTTTGACTTTCCGTAAGGGCCTGAAGTTGGCCTGTCTCTGCCGGTTGGCCTGGGACCCCAGTATGCCATTCTGAAGGTGGCTGTTGGATTAGGAAAGACTACACCCCTTCCTGTGTACTTTGTGTTCCTCTCCTCCCTATCTTTTAACAGTATTTATTACTGTTGTTATTTTTTTGTGCAGTAGTTATAATGATTGTAAGCCACCCAGAGTCTTCTCTGGACAAGATGGGCAGCACATAAATTAAATAAATAAAATAATTTGGAGAAGAATGGGCATGCTGCTTTCTTAATGATTTTGATGCCTCCAGTTGAATGCACACTTATTTTGTTGATTTTGTTAACTACACATATTGTTTAAGGAATGGTCCATTTCACTGGAGAAATATTCATGAGTATATTCATTATCACTCTATTACCACCTTTACAATTACACTGATTTAGTTTTAGAGAAATAGTGTGAATGAAGATGGTAAAAGAGCTATTTATAACTGAATATATATGTGCAGTCTTTTAATTACACGCTAGCTTATATTTATTTATTTATAATTTATACATTTATTTATAACTGATATATTTATTGATAACTTGCAGGAGTGTATTCTGAGTGACTGGCAACTGGTTGAGCAACAATAAACACAGGGTAGAAATGGGTAATTTTTACAATGAAGGGAGATAAGAAGTGTGGCCCTTCAAGGATCTGATTTGGGTTCATTGTTATTTTACTAGTTTGTAAACAATTTAAAGTTAGGCATATCAAGTGAGGGTGCCAAATTTGCAGATGACACAAAATCATTGAAGATGGTGAAAACACAATTGTTCAGTATAAAACTCCAAAAGAGTGTCCCAAGCTTAATGACAAGAGTGCTAATTGACAGATGTCATTTTGGTTATTCACACATACAAGTAGAAAAGGTGATTACTTCACCATTATTTAATACTGATAGGTTTCGTCAGCTACTGTTGCACATGTAACAACCCTAGTATATCTATATCTAGTTATACCTTTAGATCAGGGGTTCCCAACCAGGGGTGCTCGCACCCCCTGGGTGTGCAAGACGATATTCCAGGGGGTGCAAAAACTTGGGTTTTCAAAATTATAGTGTATATGCATAATTCGTTGCCGTTATTTTGAACTTTTGCAAGGCGTGCAAGAATATATCAGAAACGTTCTAGGGGTGCGGGGTATAGAAAAGGTTGGGAGACGCTGCTTTAGATGAAGAGCTATTATGAACAATGTATTTTTCTCCTTTCAATTGATTGCATTTTAGATGGGTTTGGGAAAGACTATCCAAGCAATAGCTATATCATACTATTATAAAAATGAATGGCCTCTGTTAATAGTGGTGCCCTCATCCCTGAGATACCCTTGGGTTGATGAAATGGAAAAATGGATTCCAGAACTCCGTCCAGAGGATATCATTGTCATACAAAATAAAACTGACATTTGGTGAGTGATATATTAACAATGGCATTATTTTTGAAGTGGGTACCAGATGGTTTAATCTCCTTTCTTGTTAGACAGGACATGGTATGTGCAATCTGAGCTCTTCAGCAGAAAATGGAAAAAAACGACATTTGTTTTGAAGATTTGGAATTAATAAACTGCTTTCAAATTCTGGAGCACTAATACAAAAACAACATAAGTTGGAAGACAGAATAAGAGCTGTGATTTTTTCCCCCCCTTTACTTATTTTTTGAGGTCCTAATTTGGGTTATATCATACAGTTTGCTAATCTGAATATTTTGTCTTGAATTTTTTAAATTGGCCGAACAGTTAGACTATGGCTTGAAATGATCCAAAAAAGCAAGTTGAAAGCATTCCTTGTCAGTAGTGGTTGTTATTATATGAGAGGAGGAAGACAGGAAGGTTTCTTTTGTGTGATTGGTATTAATTATATCTTGCAGTTAAAAAAACCCTTTTCAATACTTGCTTTCCTTCCTTACTATATTGATCTTCAAAGACTTAAAAGGCCTGGGCAATGCTTTGTCTTAGAGTGCATGCTGTTCTAGGTAATGGGTTGAAGGCTCCGATTTCTACAAACACACAATGAGTTTCTTTGCTTCCCAAATCAGGGTGCTGTATATTAAATATTTGGATTCTAGCCATCCCTTTGGGACCACCAGCACATGAGAGGAAGCTGATACAGCACTGTCCTAGACACTGCTTCCCTCTGAGCTTCCCAGTTAACATCAACTCTCATGGCTACGGCCACCCACATGTAGTCTGGAGACTTTGCAACCTCACTGGCTAAAATAAGTGGTTTTTTTACTATTTAAAAATGGCTCTTTATGATGATCACCTGGCTAACTATTTATTCTGTTCATCATAGGATGAAAGGATATAATTTACTAAGTTTTGTTTTAAAGAAATTATTGGGCTATTTGAAACAAGATGCTTTTGAACAAACCTCAGTTCACCTTATGCCTTAGTAGCAACCCCACTCCTAAGCTTAAAGAGATTAATAATATTGGTCATTTAAAAAGCCTTTGAAAAAAGTACTTGTCCCTTAAGATTTTTAATAGCAAACTTTGTTCTTTATACTTGTAAATTTTCTGAAGCCCTTTGAGTTGATAGTCTAACTATGTTTAAATATAAATGAAATTATGCATGAGGCACACATTCAAGCAATAGGTGGTTATGGATTAATTTGAATATAGTTTAGTCACTATTTTTTTTTTTTTGTTCTTTTCATTTTCTAGGCAAATACCTAAAAGCAAAGTGACTGTCCTAGGTTATGGCCTGTTAACTTCAGATGCTCATGTTTTAACAGAAACGTTACGCAAACAGAAGTTCAAAGTAGTAATAATTGATGAGTCTCATTACATGAAATCCAGGAACGCAACTCGTAGCAAGATTTTGCTGCCTATTGTACAGAATGCTGTTCGAGCTGTTCTCCTCACTGGAACTCCTGCTTTAGGAAGACCTGAAGAGGTTCTGAAAATCACTTTTAAGTTTCAAAACCTATGAAATGCATGCCATGGTGAAACAGTTATGGGTGGGTGAGGATGTGCTTTGGGCCTACAGAGTTCTCCATCCCTTGCATGTTCAAATGCCCTTTCTCACTCTGATTGGTGGTAAGCATATGGTTGTTATTTCAGATGTCTGATTTCTAATAATAGTCTGTTACAATCATAATTACTGTATTATGTCTTGACAACCCAAAATTGATGCATGCTGGAAAGTGATGGGAAAAAATTAGAGGAGGGAAGAATGGAGAAGTCTGATTTAATTTGAATTGTTAAAATGATTTGGTTTTTTTTTGACTAAAATGCAGCTTCAATAAAGCACCTTAGTACTTGCACCGGTGACATTACTGATGCTGTTTGGGAAGGACCGTTGATTTTACCTCAACAATATATTGTGCTGATTAAAGCCCTAATAAGAGATGGGCTGGACTTAAGATGGGCTTAATTTAGGATTCCTGACTTAATGGGCATTTTAAAAACATTTATTATTGTATTTCAACAGCTTTTCATGCAACTTGAAGCACTTTGTCCACAGAAATTTGGCACATGGACTGAGTATGCAAAAAATTACTGCAATGCACATGTCAGGTAATGACTTCTTCACCCTTTTATACATAGATGTATTCATGGTGTACAGTGCTAATTTGGTATAATGGTTAAGGCATAAGACTAGAAACCAGGAGATTTGAATTCTACTCCCACCTTAGACATAAAACCAATGGAATGAACTTGGGCCAGCACTTTCTCTTAACTTTAAGAAGGAAGCAGTGGCAGCCATTTCTGAAAAATCTTGCCAGGGAAACTTCAGCGATTCGTTCAGGCAATCTCTTGAGAATCAGACATGAATGGAAAGGGGGGGGGGGAATCACAATGTAATCTTGTAGACTGAAGTTAGTTCTAGGATGCAATAAGAAGAACAATATTTATTGTACTCTTTTATAACAGTAAGCATTACTTGTCATCAGAGGTGAAGAAATAACTGAACTGTTGCAAACCTTAGCTAAAGAAGTTTATTTTTATTACTTCAAGGTAATAGTAGACAATTTTTAGTTAATTTATTGCATAACTTCATAGTGCAAAATGCCCTTATGTAAGTCTAAACTTTGCAAAACAAAATTTCTCCCTTATCTCTCATAACTCACACAATGCTCATCTTGGATATGTGGTTTGGGGCTTTATTGTGGTAGTGGTGGCTTGGAAACATTATCTCCATGATTATTTCCAAATAGTCCTATGCCAATGCATTGGTTCATCACATATTCTACTGTAGTGGTCCCCAACCATTGCAGCTTGGCAGCCCGGCTGGAGGAAGGAGAGAGGAGCATCAGCCTGGCGGCATGCACACAACTCAACTCATGCAAGCGTTGGGCCGCCGCACATGCGCATGTGCGCATGATTCAACTTGTGCAAGTTGAGCTGCACATTGACCTGACACTTGTGCGACCTGACAGTCACGCAGCCCGCTTGCGAATAGGCCACGGCCCGGAAGTGGGCTGTGGCCGAGAGGTTGGGTACCCCTGTTCTACTGCTTTGATTTGAGTCATGGAACTGTTGGACACCATCAGACTTGAGACTTTCTGAACTGTCTTAGCTTTATTACCATTAGAAACAAAATATATAGGCAAAACAAACATATTTGAATCTATATATTAAATATATTAAACTATAACTTTGCTATATAGCTTAAATGTGAATCATGACATAATGATTTTTAAGTTTTGGATGAATGCTGTCAGTATATTATATTTACCTCCCTTGGAAAGAAATAGTTTTACTTAGCTCATATGAACGTATATGTCGAATTTAATAAGAAATAAATGTTACGGTATTTTAAATTAGCTGTTCTATTTTTATTGTTCTTGTTCCAGATATTTTGGTAAAAGACGACAGTGGGACTGCAGAGGAGCTTCAAAATTAGATGAGCTGCATGAATTACTAAGCAACGTGATGATTAGGCGAATGAAAAGTGAAGTTTTAACACAATTGCCACCTAAAATTAGGCAGCGGATACCTTTTGATCTTCCTAAAACTACTGCTAAAGTAAGCTGATATTAGCATGCCGAGAAATATGTCAATCATGATCTATTTTCATAGGTATAATGACTTTGAGAAGTATATAGAAGCCTGGCCATGTTCCAAAAGTTATCACCGAGTGTTTGCACATGTTCAGTAGTTCTATTCAGTTTTGCTATTATAGGGAATCTAACTTGTTCATTGTAAAATAAGATGTCATACAGGGTAAATAGAACATTATTCTGACTTAATAGAAACATCTAAGTTGGCAGTGGACTATTCTGGTGGAAACTCTGATAAATAGAATGCTGAAGATACATATAATGTGGACTTGAGGATTGAGGCTCTGCTTTGAATAGTGTAGTAAATACGCATTTTCTCAGAATAATCTGGCAGCTGAAAATGCAGTTATGTAATTTCAGGAATTTTGGGGCAGGTGCTAGATGAGTTCCCTTACGTATTCTAAAGCATCTTTCCCCTTTTTTCTCCTTAAATCCAAAGGCCCACATAGCCCTAGCAACTATAGCCAGTAGCCAAAAATTTGAATAAGTATAATTTATGTTACATGTTCAGAAAAACGTGCAGCATATATGCACATCACAGAAAAAACAGTACAATAAGGTGCATACTAACTACATTTCTAAAATATTGTGGTATTCATGAATACACATAATACATTATCTAAGTAACACCTGAAAAGTATTTTAGCAAGGTAATATAAATAACAGTACTGAGAAACAACTTACATAGCCATTTTGATTTAAATAGTGTTCAAGTTTTGAAATTTTCAAAAAATGGTTTTATTTATGATTGAAATAGAATGAGTTACCGGTATATTGCCTATTTTGTTATTTTTCTCTCAAGTCTTTTACTAAATTTTCATACATGGTAGGAATTTATCAATGACCACACATTGCATTGACATTGCTAAGTGAAAAAGGTTATTGTTCTTCATTGTTCTTTATTGAGGAAACATGGTATGATTCAGAGACAATGTAATTGTTTTGCCTTTTCACATTTTTGCCTCTAAATGTTGTTTCCTCCTATGCAGGAATTAAATACTAGCTTTGAAGAGTGGGAGAAGTTAATGAGGGCATCAAATTTAGATTCTTCTAAAGATGACTTTGTCCAAGTGATGAGTCTAATTATACGTATGTTTAAGCAGACTGCAATTGCCAAGGTAATCCTGAAATGTTTTGCGAGTGTTGTTAAAATGTAGTAGCTATTTCTATTCTGCTTCTTCTAACGATATAACAGCTGGATAAAGAATATTCATTTTATTTGTTTACTTATTTAAATTTACAAAGCTGCCCAGCTCTACAACAACTCTTGAGGGGTGCATAATAAAAATACCAGCAAAATACAGATAGTAGAAATAATAAACCCCAACTTCTGAGGGAACAAACCCAACCATCTTATCTCCCCAAATACAGAAGACACCTCACTCACTCAACCCAAGGCTTGGAAGAAAAGCCAAGTTTTCAAAGCCCTTCTAAACACAGTCAGGATGGCACCACATGGATTTCAGGAGTGGTGGTATTCCAAAGGGTGCTACCACAAAAAAGGCACCTCTTCCTGCATTTCTTGGGAATTGAAAATAATATAAAGTGGTATTCTGATTATATGCATCTACATTATTATAACAAAAAGATTTTGAAAACCAGAAAGAAATATTTTTCCATCTGTAAGATGCCCAGATCCAGCAAAAGCGTCTATGAATAGATATATCGTGGGAGATTTTTGTTAACCATTCTTTATTCCCTACAAACCCTGAACTAAATTCTACTTTTAATTTGTCCATGAACTGCCTCGTTTTAGGATATATTATCAAAAACATATTTAACAGTAATAAGTACTATATTTTACTTAAAAGTTTTCTATGATAACAAATATATGTTCTGACATTTATCTAGAAATACTTCATCCCTAGCAGCAGCACTTAAATATTAATTTCAAGAACTTTGAGTGGTAATCTTTTTGTCAAACTGGACTTCTCTAGTCAGTTTTTTTGTACTGCATAACATAAACCCTCAAAAGAACAACTTGAGAATCAGCTTCTCTGGATATAATTTGGGATATAGTATATTGGATTGCTGAATATGCAGGGAGCTGGGAGACATTTTATTAGTCTTTCTTGAATTGAAGAATTCCTAGTCACAATTAAGTAGAAATACTTCCATTCAAAAATATTTTTAATCCAAATCTTAAGAGATTGTAAATTCATGTACTGTTGGTGTGTGTGTGTTTGTGTGTATTATTTGTCATGCTTGCCTGTTTGCTTTGAACATAAGTAAAACAAAAATCTTTACAGGAATTGATGAGCCAGTATGATGGAGTAGATGAACCAGTATGTAATAAAATTGATGCCATAGTTTGCTTTTTCTTAGCCTGAATCTACATTTGATTAAAAAAGAAATTAATAGTTTATTTGTGCAGTTTTATTTTATAACTTAAGATACCTGGTATTTTATTGGTGTCCCTTTGCCTTTCCTTTTCTCAATAATTATAATAAGATTCCAACTTGCTTATATATTTTAGGCAGGAGCAGTAAAGGATTATATTAAAATGCTGCTGGAGAATGAAGAACTGAAGTTCCTAGTCTTTGCTCATCATTTACGTATGCTGCAGGCATGTACAGAGGCAGTGATTGAAAGCAAGGTAAATATGCTTCATGGAATTAGATTGCTATTGGAGGCTCTTATTAAGCTGTAAACGTGAACATCACAGTTACAAAAAAAGGGTAAGCTTACGTCTGTATCGTCTTGATTACTGACATATTTTCCACTGTGGTATAAACCTCTATAAAATAAACAATTATTAAGTGAAAATTAACAGTTAAAACCAGATAGCACTGAATACATTAGCTTTACTCAGCATGGCACTTTCCACCTATGTTGGGGCTGCAACTTCAGAATACCCAATTAGCCATACTACAGTCCCAAAATGTTTGGGGCGGGGTGCCAGGAAGGGGGAGATCCTACTTAAATTGTTATTCACTTATAGTAAATAAGTGACTCTTTACAACTTGTTGGAAGGCCAACAGCAGTGGACCAAAGACTAACACTGGAACAGTGTAAGAGCTTATAGTACTCAAATTAATAAAGTTTAGTCCATGTAAAGACAACAGAAATTCTATTCCACAATCTGGTCTTAGCCCACTATAGCCTTTACCTTTCCTCTAAAAATGTTGCTCAACTTGGTTCCTATCGTACTATCAAGAATCATATACTAATACGTGTGCTTCGATGCATGTGATTACCATCAAGATAGTGTTGATTCTTAATGACCACAAGATAGAGCTTTTCCAGGAGTATCTATCCTCATCCTGACCCTTTGGTCTTCCAAGAGATGAACCTATCATTATTGTAATAAAGTCCATTCACCTTATTGCTGGTTGTTCTCTTCTTTCCTTCCACCTGTCCCAGCATTCTGGATTTTTCAAGAGAGCTGGGTTTTCCCATAATATGTTCATGTAGCATAATTTGAGCCTGGTCATTTGTGTTTCAAGAGAAATCTGGTCTGATTTGTCTGATGATCCTTTGTTTGTTTTCTTGGCATCCTTGGTATTCTCAGGAGTGTTTCCCAACATCAGAATTCAAAAGTGTCAATATTCTTCTTATCCTGCTTCTTCAAAGTCCATCTTTCTCTCGCCTAGACTATCATAGGAAAAACTAATACCTGCACCATCTGATCTTTGTAGAAATAGATATATCATGATGTTTGAATATCTTTTCCAAGGTCTTCACTGTAACTCTGTCAAGTACTAGTCTCTAGTGTATTTCTTGATTGCTGGTTCTGTTAATAGTGATTATTGATCCTAAAAGTCAGAAGCCATAGACCATTTTAGTAATGTCTGATAATTCTTAGGCTAACAAGTGAACCTAAGCCTGTAATTGTTGTCATTGGTTTGACCTTTATATTTAATCTTAGTCCTGTGATTCACTATGCTCTTTTCATTACTAGAGTTTTTACATTTTTTACTATCATAGTAGTAATCAGCATATATGGTTAATAATGTTTCTTTCTCCAATTTTAAAACTTTGCTCATCTGCTTCCAATCCTGCATTCCTCTATACATATTCATCATTAAGACTGAATAAATAACGAGGCTTGTCTTATTCTTTTGTTGATTTAAGGGCAATCTGCTTTGTCATGTTCTGCCACATTTTTCTAAGGACATTTACACAGCATGCCATGGCCCACATAATCAAATGTATTTCTTTCATCAATGAAGCACATATTGACTTCTTTTTAGTATTCTTTGACTTTTTTTCATGATCATTTGTGCATCAACCCTAATGTTTCTTTTTCTTCTTTTTTCTAAAATCAGCTTGAATATGTGGTGTCTCAGTTGTCAGGTGGGACTCCCATTTGCATTGAATGATCCTAAGCATTATTTTGTTAGCATATGAAATTAAGGATATTTATGAGAGCTTGTGCACCCTGTTAAATCTTCTTCTTTGGTATTGGTGTATACCTTGACCTCCCAAAACTATTTCTGATTGTCTCCTTAAAATGGTGGCTACATTCTCAAGATGATACCCTAGAAACTGGGTGATTTGTTCTTCTGCATTAGCTTAGTTGGCACTTCAACAAAAGCAATTTATGATCTATTCCACAGTGAGCAACTGGATATATCTTTGCCATTCTAAATGAATTCCTCCATGTCATTATACCAATTATGGAGTGAGTTTTATTTGTATGTGTTTCTCGGGTGATGTTCATGTATATAGGCCTTGGTTTGGTTGTTTGAAGATTGTGTTAGCAATGAAGAAATCATTAGGTTGCAGAAACTAATATCATTCTCCTGATTCATTTCCTATTTGCTAGGCTGTATAATCCAACAGTGTTTTCCTCATTATTTTCAGCTTTTGACATTCCAACCACAAACTACAAGCAGCAGTGGAACATCTGTATACAATAGCAATATTTATTATATTTTTCTTGCTCAAATTAATGCAATTTAGCATGGCATGCCTCAGCTCCAAGTGCAACCCCTTAATTGATTTTGGCTAATATGCAAATTTAGGCAGAGTTGACCATGCCTAGTGCTCCCATGAGGGGCCATTTGAGAAAGCCAGGGGTCTAGACTAGGTCATAAAATCAATTTTTTTGGAAGAAGGCAATGTGAATCAGTTCTAAGAAAACAGAGAGGTACAGATAGATCTCAGCCACCAGGACTCATGTAATTTCACAACAAACTTTAGTTTATGGTAATCGTGACTTTCTATTTTTTTTTAAATGTATACATATACATCTTAGGGTTGTAATCAGAACTTATTAGTCAAGTAACACTAATAAGCCATTTCACGTTTTTTAAGGGCAAAAAGATAGGTGCTTGCTCAGCAGTCCTACTCTTAACAGAGTTTTACTTACTACCAGCACAAAATACTTGCTGAGCTGTCACACTATGAGATAGTGTACACTCCAGGTCAAGGAAGAAAACATTCAGTTTTAACCAAAAGAGGATCATTGAGCAGATGATAGGCTGTAGAGTTTTCCTGGAAATAGTAATGATACTATTTATGTAGATAAGATAGAAAATGTACTGGATAATGTATTATAACGCAGGGATATAATGAATAGCAGTTAAGTGGAGAGGTCAAGGCCTAAGGAACTAATTATAAATCATAAGCAGTACCTATAGTGTTTGGCCTTATAGAGAGGTTAATTCCTGACCTCTGTTTCCTTGGCATCCAAGATGCTAAGATAAATTTGAATAAGCTTTGGTGGTGGTTTTCTACTGAACACAATTTTTGGTTTTCAAGTGATCGGAATTTTAATTGCAAAAGAAAATACAGGAATTTTCTTTTGTCTCTCTGTGTGTCTGTCTTTTAGGTATTTTATGAAACAAAACAGACACTTATATTTAAATAGTAGAGGGCAGAAGGGGCACGTAGACCTGAATTCATTGCAATTTAACTTGGGGAATAAATTTTTGTAGAAGGCAAATTTAGAGTTTTATTTTCCCAAATTTTTAAACTATCGGCTCCACAAGCAGGAGCTCATTATCAGCAAGGTCCTCTTCTTTGGGTTTGCGCAGGGTAGCTTTAACTGTTCTTGCATATCATATTTATAATGCTAATGTCAAAAGTGCTGGCGAGGTTAATTTTTAAACTAGCTGTTCTTGGCACAAAGCAGGGAAGAGGATTTTCAAGCAATTGGGCTACATTTACTTGTTTTGTCTATGATTTGCACATGCTACATGTCTATGTTTGTAGATATTACCCTGTCAATTTAAATGGTTGTCCTGCAATAGTTAAAAAGTATTGAAGTTGATGTTGCAACGTCAGATAACATAACATGATTCTAAACTCTCCAAAAGTTTTTATTATATCAATTTAACTAGTTGACTATCCATTAATATTTTAATGTTAAATACAACAAGCGCAGTTCGTTCAGTAGAAGTGCTACTTGTTCTACTGCCTTGCTCTTCCAATATTTAAACAGCTGCACGTTGTGCCATTTAATGTTTCTGAATCATTTTTAAAGACAACCCCATGATATAGCTGGAGCATAGGAAACTTACAAGTTATTACTATTATTTAGCGCGTGGCATTGGTACATGAAAGCTAGGAATCTACAATGTTATTACAGAGTAGAGGTTTGGCTGCCTAAGATTGCTAAGATTGTGCAGTTCATGTTCGTGTGCTATCCACCGTGCATCATAGGAACTAACTCCACACACAAAGCAGCTAACGACATTCTGTTGGAATGTCAGCGTCATCTGGGGCTTTTTCTCCGCTGGTTTTTGCCTCTCATTCAGGTCGGTCTGGCGCCCATTGGTTTCTTGCTTATTAGTCCCACCAGAGTAGTACCTGTTTATCTACTTGCATTTGCATGCTTTTGAACTGCTAGGTTAGCAGAAACTGAAGTGAGTGATGGAAGCTCATTCCGTCACGTGGTGCTAAGGATCAAACTGCTGGAATCCGGAGAGCCAACCTTCTCTGTCCGATAAATCCAGCATCATTTAAGTCACTGAGCCACCGTGTCTCATTACAAAGTCCACTGAACAACTTCCCTTCAGTACTTGTGGGTGCTCCTCCACTAGAGGCTTTTAAGAAGAAACCGGACAGCCATTTGTCTGAAATGATACAGGGTCTCCTGCTTGAACAAGAGGTTGGACTAGAACAGAGCTTTTTCCACGGACCGGAGACTGCGTGGTTTTGTGTGCTGCCTGCATACCACGGATGGGACTTTGCTTGTTTGTGTGGACTGGTTGCTGGCATGCCGCGGCCCGGTACCGGTCCATGGATCAAGGGTTGGGGACCCCTGGACTGGAAGACCTCCAAGGTCCCTTCCAATTCTGATGTTCTGTTATTGCATTATTCTGTCTGTTGACTTTAGACAGGTGCAGAGCAAAAGGGGAATGACATGAACTGCAGATTCCTCAACCAATATTGTTGCTTCCATAATATCATCTCCCTGCTATGCCCAACATTTCCTTTGCTCCTCCTGAATTTATGCAAAGCCAGTCTGGGAGTTCTAGTTACGTCACTGTTTTGGATCCCCCAAAGATAAATTCCTTTTTAGTGTCATCCTTTTAGTTCTAGTTCTATTGATAGTGACCTAACTATCTCTGGTTCCTAGTAACATTTTTCTTTATGTTCTTGCTATAATAGGTGATACAATCTGACAGGGATTATTGCAATCTGGGCCCTTCTAGCTATGAGGCAACAGCATCTGGCCATCAGACCTTCACACTTGTTCTTCCTGTGGAAGACTAGAGCAACTTTCTCTATTAAGAATTGTTATCTTTTCAAACTAGGGACCTATATTCCTGGAAAGTTTAAGGTATCATATTTGTGAAGCAAAAATGATATGTCTAAAGCTGCTGTTCTTTTGGGATTGAATAAGTTACATATATATACCTTAATTGTGATTGGTCTGATGACCATATTCAATGTGGAAATTAGTAATCTCATTAACATCTTTCTTTCCCAATTGTCAGGTTTTTTTTTGTCAAAACCCAAGGATTCTCTCCAGGTGACTGTTTGTGTTACTTTATATGGTACAGGTTCGTTATATTCGGATAGATGGCAGTGTACCTTCAGCAGAACGAATAAATCTTGTAAATCAGTTCCAAAAAGACCCAGATACCAGAGTGGCCATTTTAAGCATTCAGGCTGCTGGCCAGGTAATGACATAAATAAATAACTCTCTCTCCCTCACCCTCTCTCTCTCTTTCTCTGGGTTTGTGTGCATAAAACCTGTTTATTTAAATAAATGCTGAATTAACTTCTCTTAACTGACCATTTTGCAAAGCATCTGTTGATCATTATTCAGCGTACCTCTAAGAATCAAATACAATAAAGCCCTTTTTTTTTATCATAGTAGACTTATATTTTATAATCATGAGCATAGATTTAAACTTAAGTATATTACTTAAATATACCTTAAACTTGTTCCCTGATGTGGAACACTGGTAGAATCATTTTCAAATCCAATATGGGAAAATACTTTTAGAGCTCTTAGGCTGAATAAGTTCCATATATAGATTTCTACACCTGGTATGCTCACAGCTAGAAAGAAGATGTTTGTCAGGTCCACAATGGAGTTGAGTGTGGAGTATAAAGTGAAGGAGAACTCAAAATCTCCTTTACTTTCTGTTAGTCTGAGCCTTAGCTGGTCAAAATGGTCCTGAATAATAGGAACACTTCCAATTGCAGAAGGAAACTTCAGGAACCAGAATTTCTAACTCAGTTTCTTTTTAAGCAAATTCCAACTGTGATGTCACGGCCTAGCAAATGATAGATGCCAGAATCAACACATTGCAACATTTTTGCAAAAATTCTTTTAACTATTTTTTTTTGCTAAGTACTATAAATAGTAAGACTAAACTAACAACTTCTATAATTTAGTCACTAATAGTCAGATAAGTGCTGTTGTCTCCATTTGGGGATGTTAAAGCCAAATGATTGTAGAACCATTTCTCAAAAAAAAAAAGAATTGAAATTTCATCTAGGGGTGTTATCCTACCAGAAATTCAAACATACACAAATTATAGTGTGGACCCCAGCTACTGGTAGTATATATCTGCATTGTTTCCTACATTTGCTCATATGTATCTGTGCATATTTAACAACTTATTTTTCTGTTATTAGAGAATACGTTTTTCTGGAACTTAAATTATTTTAAAGAATTTAGCTGAAGTGCTATGCATCTTTTCTTTACTTTGCCCTTGTTCTGTTGTTCCAGTTAAGAGGTTTTTGTCAGTCCTCTCATGTAGAGCTGATCCAGAAATTAATATTAATTGCAATATATATATATGAGCACCTCATTTATGAATGAATATATCTGTCTATATAATGCAATTTCTTATATGAGATATTTAGGAAGGAGCTACAGCTTTGTTACTGTGGAAAAACAATTAGCAATGCTATTTTACTTGTTAGGCCTTTTGAGTGAATTTTTACAAAGAAGACAAAACCTTGTAAGCCTAAATGAAGAGGAAGGATGTTCTCTAATTACATCACGAAATGTTCCCCGAAATTTCTATAAGAGACTGTAAGCTTATAAAAGGCATTGCTTGTTGCCTGTTTGATAAATGATACAAGTGTTTATTTATTCATCATGTTTAGGGTTTAACCTTCACCGCTGCCACTCATGTTGTTTTTGCTGAACTATACTGGGACCCCGGACATATAAAACAAGCAGAAGACAGAGCTCATCGGATAGGACAGAGTAACTCTGTGAATATTCATTATCTTATTGCAAATGGAACATTAGATTCTGTAATGTGGGCAATGCTGAATCGTAAGGTATGATTAAATATTGAAAGTCCCAGCTGCTACAGATTTTGTACTGTATGGATGTATACAGGTAGCCCTCAACTTGCAATAGTTCATTGAGTGACCCTTCAAAGTTACAATGCCACTTAAAAAAGTGACTTATGACCATTTTTCATACTTAATGACCGTTGCAGTATCCCCATGGCCACGTGATTTACATTTGGATGCTTGACAACTGACTCACATTTATGATGGTTGCAGTATCCTGGAGTCATGTGATCCCCTTTCTCACAAGGAAAGTCAACGGAGAAGCCAGATTCACTTAACACAAGGGTCTTCAAACTTGGCCCTTTTATGACTTGTGGACTTCAACTCCCAGAATTCCTCAGCCAGCGTGCCTGGCTGAGGAATTCTGGGAGTTGAAGTCCACAAGTCATAAAAGGGCCAAGTTTGAAGACCCCTGACTTAACAACTGTATTACTAATTTAAGAACTGCAGTGACTCACTTAACAAATGTGGTGAGAAAAGTCGTAAAATGGGGCAAAACTCACTTAACAAATTTCTCGCTTAACAACATAAATTTTGGACTCAATTGGGGTCGTACATTGAGGACTATCTGTACATTCTGTGCTGTTCCTTTTTCACCCAGCATCTTTTTTTCTATCAAGTTTTGCTTCGTTTTGATTCTGAAGAAGAATATTATGTATCTGAAGAAACAGCCAAGACATAATGGCACATAAATGTTTCTTTGCTACGAAATTTCCTTAGAAGCCTTTGAACCCATACTTCAGAAAGCAGAAGTGTCTCAATTCTGAAAGGACAGGATAATGAAACAGAGGAAATGTTCATGTAGGTAATTAGAGCTTGGAAGATGCAGTCAGACAATAATAAGAAGCAGCCTTTACCCTTGGAAATGTTCCATGTTTTGTCCTCATTTATCTTAATCTGACATTAAAGACCTGAAATCAAGGCCCTTGGAATGAAAAAAGAATTTGTTGAGCTATAGAATTGAAGAAATGTCAGATTATTTGGGATGCTCTATCTGTCATCCCTGCAGATTCCGTACTAAAACAAAATTTGTATTAGGGCAACTCAGAGGTCACAGAACAATATGCAAGTTTTCATGTTCTCCATAATTTATTGCATAGCATGGTAAATAATGCAGGGATGGGGGAAGTTATTAGAGCCATGGAACCCGAGTTTAGTCACATATTTAAGATTTAATATGAGAGAAGTTTCATACATTAACATTAGGCTAGGATAAGTTTGTAATTGCTTGTAAGACTCTTTCCAAGACTGCTGGGAAGTAGACATAAGGGATAATTGTACCTTTATTTTTTAAAAGATAATATTGAATTATATGCTCTTAGAGACAGACTTTCCAGGTTCTTTGGAAGGCGGCTAAAATAGAAACTAAGCAGTTGTTATTTTGAAAACTGCAAATGATTTTGGATGATATATTTTGAGAAATGGCAGTCTTTCTTGGCGTTTGGCACTTTGTTGTTATATTAGCTCTCTAGGCCCAGAAAAGGCCAAATGAGTACAGCCAAACTTTCTTGCCTCTTTTTAGGGAAAGTTGGGCATTTGAAGATATAATGTGGATGTTAATTATGTCCCTGAGGCTTAATAAGTCCACTTTGATTTCAACAGGGAGGAAAATGCAGGAATTGCATAGCTGAAAACCAGCTATTGTGCTGCTAATTTTGATTGTGTTATCTGAGAGTAGTTTTGGTGTTGGGGAGCGACATCTGAAGTAGTAGGTGATAATATTCCAATGGAATATTAAGGAATATTTTCTCTTGAAATTTTGTTTTGGAAATCTGCAG
Organism: Azemiops feae; assembly: GCA_023970755.1. NCBI lineage: Eukaryota > Metazoa > Chordata > Lepidosauria > Squamata > Viperidae > Azemiops > Azemiops feae. The sequence goes on from JALGBA010000367.1 coordinate 76,477, forward strand.
AGACACAATTTTTACATCAGACTTTTAATTTCTGTTTCTAAGTGTTTTGCTTGTCATCTTGAATGCTTATTAGAAGTTGGGTATGAGACAAATAGATAAATAATAACGTGGGTTTTTTTTTTAAAAAAAAATTCATTTACTATTTAGGCCAAAGTTACAGGTACCACATTAAATGGCAAGAAAGAAAACCTACAGGCACCAGAAGGTGACAAAGATAAATGGAATTTTTTGAATTTTGCTGAAGCCTGGACCCCAAACGAAGGCCTAAATGAAAGCAAGGATGAGGTGTTATTCACTCATGTAAGAATGTACATATATAAATCCTTTTCAGTATCCAAGAGTAATACTATGTTTTTGATATTCAAGTACTTCTCATCTTGGTTTAGATCTACTGTAATCACTGAATTTCACACAGCATTCTATCATCATCAATGTTAGCCGTTGTAATGCTGCTTTAGAATCATCAATGAAGTGAAATGTCCATAGGAATAAATGCTTTATTTTATATTTAAAGTATTCTTTTATTTTTCTCTTAAACCCATTGGTATGGTTTCTGTCGGATTTGCTGACCTAGACATTCGGAAGAGGCAGCTGACATTCCCCATGTCATGATGTTGCACAAATGATGCTAATTAGATACAATATGTTATTGGTGTAATGGCATTGTGACAAGTGTGACATTATCGGTGCTTCTCGCAGATGCTTATGTCCACTGATTATAATTCTGTTTGGTCTTTGATAACTGTGTAGGGAGTTTTAGCGCTTTCTGCAGAAACTTAATGGTAGATTATACCAGATTAATTTGTCTTAATACTTTGGTTCAGGGTTTACTCAAATAGCCTTTTGCATATTATCTGGGGCATTAGCTTCATTACAAGCTGCACTAATAATTCTTCATATAAATGTCAAGTTGTGAAATCTAAAAATGATCACCATGGGCAGAACAGATCTCTCCCTTCACAGTATCATTTTCCTAATAACAAAAGACAGGTTCAGAATTAATTACACGGCTCATTATTTTTTTAAAAAAACTAGCCAGTAGTGTCAGTTGAGTTTCAAAATCAAATCCAAATCCATAGAAACAAACATGATTCCTATTGTTCTAACTATAGCAAAGATTAAAATGAGTTAAATGTATGTTATTTGACCAAAATATTAGGATTAATAGTTCATTTTGTGAAATTTGTCGAAATATTAGGATTAATAGTTCATTTTGTGAAATTTATTTAAAAGTCTGGAGTAAGTAGTACTGATGCAAAACCTTACTTTTCATTTGGCATCTAACATACCAATTTTGTTTAAAAGCTCTATATCCAATATCCCAACTTAAAAAAAAATAGTTTCAATAATGTTGACAGAATGTTAATACTAATGAAATTCTATATTCTAAGATATAGAATTTACTTTTTTTCTTAAGATGTCAAATTGCCTCTTAAAATTCAAACTACAGATTTATGATCACAACTGAGCCTGTAATTTTGGTTGTGAGTCATTGTGGTCATAAGTCAAGTTACTACATGACCTAACTCAGTTTTATGACCATTTTTACAAACAATCATTAAGTGAATCAACATGGTTGTAAATCTAAATCCAACTTACTCAGTGGGCATTTTTTGCTGGAAAATGGCAAAAAATCACAAAACATGACTGTGACCACAATACACTGAACTGGTGTTAAATGCGATTATGTGAGCACAGAGGTCATGTGGCATTTGTAACTTCGAGGACCAATCATAGGTAACTTTTTCCAAGTTTGTCATAACTTTGAATAGTTGTTAAGTGACCAGTCATAAGTCAAGGACTACCTATTTCTAAAATGGTGAAATTGAAATAGGACATGATTGATAATGAAAGGGCAATGAATAGTAATCGGTAATGAAGGGGCATCCTTGTATTAAGCAAAGTAATGATTGTTGGGTCTTCCATCCTAGTTTGAAAAGGAGAAGCAACATGATATCCGTGACTTCTTTTCGCCAAAACCAGATGTAGAGAAAAAGCGAAAAATTGATTCCGGTTATAATGCATCCCCATGTTTGAGTTCAAATTCTTCCCAAGCCTCGGAGGAAAAGGATCTGGAAAGTGGCAGAAACATAGATCCTCAGGGTCCAGAGGATCTAGATGAGCTTTGCAGAGAGGCAAAGAGACCAAGATCTGTAGATCCATCTACACCCAAGCGTGTTCCTAATAGAGGAAAGAGAAAATGCTTGTTTAGTGAAAGAAACAGTTCATTTTCAGAAGAAGCTCCCCAGGAGGAGGATTGTATCCTTGTACCTGGGTCAACGAAAGGATTTGCTTCTGAAGTAACCTGGCTTTGCAGTCTTTGCACTTACAGTAATAGTTCATTGCTACCTTATTGTGAAATGTGCGAATCTCCTCGCAGAAAGAAAAGTGAGTAAAAATATTTGCTTCCGTTAAAATCTTTCCCCCCCCATTGTTTTAACACATCTTGTTAGTCTGTTTGTATTATAGCACGTATACAAAAATATCCTAACGTTTAATGCTAAAAGCAGAAATTAGCAGTTGGGCCTAAAAGTGTAATATTGCATAAATTAAGGGCTTACAGAAATAAATATAATTGTCCATGGTACAAATTTAATTTGTATGATATCTTATTGTTAGATGTGTTAAAAGAAGCAACTTTATTAATCGTTATTACTGCATCTCTGACATTCCTCCCTCCCCTCTCTGAGTAATATACATAGACTCTTGATCTAGAAGCAGGGGTCTTCAAACTTGGCCCTTTTATGACTTGTGGACTTCAATTCCCAGAATTCCTCAGCCAGCTTGTCTGGCTGAGGAATTCTGGGAGTTGAAGTCCACAATTCATAAAAGGGCCAAGTTTGAAGATCCCCGATCTAGAGCTTTCCTAAAAGAAAGCAGCAGTAGGAAAACTCAGTTCAAGGATAGATCTTATTTCATCCCCAAGGGTGTAGGCTATGGGCCATGTTTGACCTCAGATACGTGAAAGGAAGTGTTGCTAGGACAAAAGTGGGACCAGGACAAAAGCTAAATTCAGTTGAATTGAAGCCTAAAATAATTACCTTTAATGAGCAGCGTGGTGGCCTAGAGGTGGAGCTCTTGCCTCATAATCAGAAGGCTGTGAATTTGATCCTAGGTAGTGGCAGATATTTCTCTCTCTAGGCCAGGCATGTCAAACTCGTGATGTCACGTGACGTCGCGCAACGTATCGCGACTTTTTCCCCATTGCGGGCAATGTGGATGCGGTTTTGTCATGACGCATCCGGCCCACGAGCCAGCAGTTTGACATGCCTGCTCTAGGCACAATGAGAAAATATCTGCTGCGAACTCTGTGTAAGCATCAGGAAGGGCAACCGGCCAGTAAATGCTCAGCTCCATTCAGTCCACCTTGATGCAAGGGATTACAGAGTCGTTATAAGAAAAAAAAATGCTATTATGAGTATTTTGCAAATATTCTATAATTACCCTGTGTGTGACATTTAAAGAGTCCTGTGATAATTCTTGGAGACTTGGAGAGGGATATGTATATGTAGGTATTTCCTTCATTTAGCATATGCAATTGTTATTTATTCAAGTGTCAAATCTGTGGTAGTACCAAAGCACTAGATGCTACAGAGGAAATAATAGATGTAAAGAAAGTAATTGAAAACAGTTTCAGTCTTTATAAATATATTGATGTAATTAATAACTGGGTACAATGTAATTTACAGATTTTTCACCTTTTTATTTTTGTATTTTCTTATACTTTTCCTTTTATTTTATTTTTTATTTTCCTTTTAATATTTATAAATAGTGATATCAATACTAATTGTTTAAAGTGTTATAGAACTCTAGTTGTATTTTAAGATGGCATAATAAATAATTCTAGACAATTAATGAAATAATTTTTTTCAAATTTTATTATAATTAAAAACTCTTTATTTAGTATTGTTATTCTTTTTCCACTATGTCTTTATCAGCCTTTTTCTTTTATGTAGCTTTTTATTGTGTTCTTTTAATTTTTTTAATAATAAATTGCTAGATGTTTGGTGACTATGTTATTATTTTTGTACCCATAGCCACTGAGTATGAGCATAAGACAAGTAGTTGGCAGGCACATATTCTGTCCTTGTTTAATCTGAGAATTATCTATATAATTACTTATGGTTAACTACAATTAACTGTACTCTTCTTTTAAGAACTAAGTAGTAGACTTTATAACAGAAATGTACCTTAGCATTTATGTTAGCTTTTCTTTCCCAACAGTATAATATATAATTGTTATTCCTTCTTGCTTTTTAACACCCATAGTTATACAAAAGGAAAGTCAAATTGGTTTTCTCTCTACTGAAAGTGAAGATGGAAATGCAATCAAAAATAACATAGGTCTTAATGGTATCGAGATGATCAAGGAAGAAACAAATAAGAAATCGGACTGCTGTAAGCAAGAACTCAAAGAAGGTAATAAATACTGCCTTCCTTCTGGCACTAATTATTACATGTTCAGGTTTGGGCTGTGGGATATCTAGAAGTTTGAGAATTATCAGCTCTTCAGTGATTGTTGCATGTATAACATTTGCAAAATGTTTAAATGGTGAGAAAATTTCTATCTAGTCTTAAGGGTTTGGAGCCAATTTGGAGTGGAAGTGGAGAATGTAGGGGAATGAGAGGCAGGGGAAGACTTATTAGTGGAAGTCAACTTGTTTAACATTGGAACACAAAACTCTACAAAGAATAATGTAAACACTTGTTGGATTCTTCCTCTCCTCTGTTGTTGAACACAGTGCTTAGAAAGACTTACAAGATGCCCTCAGTACATTTTGGAGACCACGGTAGGGCTATAGTTTGCATTTTGAGAATTTAGACGATGCAAGAAAATGTCCTATTGGGGAAAAAATCTTATTGGTCTACCAAAATTAACTTGATTAACATAGTTGCCTCTCTCTATAACAAGGTTATACTTTAAAAAATACCACAAAATATTCATCTGCTAAATTAGAAGTGAGGGCCAGTTTGACTTACTCGTTAAAGTAACTGCATTAGAAACTGGAAGACTCTGAGTTCTAGTTCTGCCTTAGGCAGGAAGTGGGTGACTTTGGGCCATTTGCTTATCCCTCAATACTAGGAAGAAGGCAGCAGCAAACAATTTCTGAAAATGTTACCAAAGAAATTGCATGAGCTTGTCCGTGGAGTTCAAGTCATCAAAAAAACAACACTAGTTTATATATAGCTTTAATGCATACAATTGGCTTTGAACATAGTCAAATAAGGGTTATGTTGTCAAGGTTCCGATAGACAAGACCAAACAAATCAGAACTCCAAGGCTTGAGATTTCCTCAAAGAACATGTTTATTGGTTACATAGTATTGGCACGGTCAAAAGTGAAACCAAGTCTGAAGATCCCTTCAGAGAGCAACAATATTACAAAGTTAAACTTCCCACCCCAATGCTATGCAATTAGCTATGTTCCCCAATAGAAGAGTTTGGCGGGCTTTCTAACTAAATGCTCCCGCCCCTATCTAACTGACAGAAATGACCTTGGTTCCGACAGGACAGTAAAATGGTTTGACTAGTAGAAATCCTCCATCCCCCTCCTAATCTTGTGGCAACTTAGAACGAGGAAAATGGCTGCAGCCAGGTTGTAGAGTTGATAGATGTGCTTTGACATGCTAATGATATATAATAATAAAAATGTTGTACAACATCCTAGTATCTTTCCAATAATAATCTTTTACCTCCTCAGAACACTGCCATAGAGAGAAAAAAACAGAAGCTGTGTTTTTGGTATATCTAGGACTTAAAGCAGGGGTCCCCAACCCCTGGTCTGTGGACCAGTACTGGGCTGTGGCATGCCAGCAACCGGTCCACACAGGAAAGCCCCATCCGCAGGAGGCAGGCAGCATACAAAACCACGCCCCCTCCGTTCTGCGGAAAAACCTCTCTCCACATAACTGGTCCCTGGTGCCCAAAAGGTTGGGGACCTCTGGCTTAAAGGATCCTTGCAAATAAGAATTAGAAACTAGATCTGGGTCTAGGTCTAGATCAATTCAATTCAATATTTACAACAATAGACCATTATCGTTTTCTACTTCTACTGGGAATTATAAATTGGAGATACAATTAGATTGTTATCTTTATTTCTTGAGTAAATGAAAAGATCTAAATAGACCACCTACTATAAGGGTACTTCCTCAGATGTTTTTCTCATATCATTTTGGTGAGAGTTGGGCCTCATTGCAGTTGTTTTAGATACAAGTAATCCTTGCCTTACAATTATCACTGAGGCTGGAACTTTGGTCGTAAGCATTGCAGTTGTAAGTTGAATCACCATGTGACATAAATCTATCAAGTACTAAATAACCCCTGTGCCACAACAAACTACGTAGGATCTAAGGATGTGATTGCATCTTAGGAAGTTTCCTGGTAAATCAGGTGGAATGTGCTTGCACGGTGGCATGTTCACTATCATAATTGTTATAAAGAGATGAAAGTAAAATTATTTTGTAATAAAACTTAAATCATTTTTATTCACAGAGTATTTAAACGATTCAGAATCCACCCTAACATATCATAGTCTAATGTTCTGCGCAAGTAGGAACACTGACCGAATTCATGCCTACACAAAGGTGGGAAATTAATTTTGGATTCAAAGAAGCACAAGTAGAATTCTGATTGGTACAATATTTTCTATTTCTTTTGCTCGTGACTTTTCTATGCCTTCTAAAAAGCATTCCTGAAAGAGTATAAAACTATAGGCTGTAGAATGGAATTGCATCAAGAAAGCAAAGAGGCTGAGTTTTGAGGGACATAAGTTAGAAGAAGTTGGCAGAAACTGAGGAGAGAAGTTGCAGAAACACTTATTTTTTGCTGTTTTTCCAATTTCCAATTTTTTGTTATTTTTTCCAATTTCCATCAGTTCTGTGGTTTCTCATTGAGTCATTCTCTTTTAAGATTGACCACTGGATATTGCAGTATCAACCATATTACTATCCCAATCCAGCTAGTGTACAATTCCTGGAGCATTCCATGATTAGTCAATACAATCCACTATGAGTACTGGCTTTCCACCCATTCTTGCCTTCCCCCTCTAGGTAATGTAATTTTCAACCTAACTAAGATAGTTGTTGCCTGGAATAGTCCCATAACCAGCACCTTCCTATGATGTTGTTATCATGTCCTCAGGACATCTCTCTCTTGGGAAGAGATATTGTGGTTTCTTCAAAGCAGATTTCAAGCTCCATCCCTACATGACCAATTGCTCTAGGATTGCTGGTTTCTCCACAGATACTACGTTTGTATCTTCAAATTTTTCCATGTCCCCATTCTATTGTAAGTATAGGACAGTGATGGCGAACCTATGGCACTCAGAGACCTCTCTGTGGGCAGGCCCGCCGCCGCCTCCAGCATCTCACACAGGTCCATTAGGCTGCCGCCAGCGCCTGGAGCAACAGCCCCGCCCAGCACAAAGGAGGCAAAGCGGCCGGCTAGCAAGCTCGAGTAGAGGTGGTAGAGCACTCTCCCATGCACTTGCTGGCCTCTGTGTGCGGGGGCCGATGGTGTCAGGCAGCAGCCGCCTCTGCCTCGCCTTGCCTTGCCCTGCAGCAATGGCACCCCGCCCTTCCCCCTGCCTCACCCTGCAGGAAAAGCCTCCTGCCCACTGCTCCACCCACAAGTCCCCCTGGATCTCCCCCAATCCTGCCCAGCCCCACAGGTGTCCCCCCATGAGCAACATCGAGGTGGCCACACCCACCCCAGCCATGCCCACCCAGTCTGCCATGACCATCACAGCCACACCCACCCAGTGGGCCATGCCCTCCCACTGCCCCCCCAAGGGCACCACAATGCTGATGCGGCCCTGGCACTTTGCGATAAATAAGTGTGTTTTGGGTTGCGGTTTGGGCACTCGGTCTCTAAAACGTTCGCCATCACTGGTATAGGAGATCTACCTTATCATTATTTAATATTCAGGCTGAATTTGCAGAAGGCAACAGTTAATGTCTTTTGAGATCTTGATACAATCGGCTTCTCCATTTATTATCAGATCGGAAACCAACTACCTAATTATTCTTTGAATTATTCCATTTCTATAATGAGCAAGTTCCTTAAATGATGTAGTTTTTAAATGCTGGAAGTCCAACCATCTCAGACTGTGGAAGACCCAATTTACAAGCTGCAAGACATGTAGATCTTGTCCTTTGAAAGCTAATCTACAAATCTGGGCCGTATCTAAAAGAGTGATTTTGTTATGAGTTGGCAAACAACAGTCCTGCAGATCAGTACCTATTCTATAAGAAGATTTCTAGTTTTTCTTTGTGGCCTCCCTTTGTGTCAGGAAACTATATGGCTTTAGTCACCTACTAGACAGTCTTTAGAAAACTTTATTCAATCAGTATTTGATCATCACATCCTTCTCTAAGTAATAAACTAGTCATCCATGTGTGAATTACAGATTCCAACCGAAGAACCAGTTACTTATCTATGACATCTATCATAGATATCCTTGTGCTCCACTTGTGATCAAATGATAGTGACCTCAATTTTACTATGTCAGTCTCTGGGAAATGAGAGGGTTTACTGTGAGCTGTGCTGAATACAAAAAGTGGGACTTACAACAAGAAATCCATATTCTACAAGTTTCCACATTGCCTCTGCATAGGGAAGTAACCTGTACCCAGAGATGCAATCCATGTGACAGATGGCCACTTCACTTACATGTAAATAACTAATTCTTCCTTGAAACCATTAGCAGACTGAATAACTTCCTGATCTAAGATACTAAGTGTCTGTTATTTGATTATCCAGGATGGAGAACCTCTCAATTGCAATTTCATTCCACTTGATATAAAAATAGGCAATTGGGAAGATTTACCAGCATGTTTTCAACAAAAACAGAACCATACACTGGTAAGTTTTATTCCATGATTCTTGATAAAGCTATAAATAAAACCCAAACTATATCTTTTGACTATATTAACCTAAATTGATTTCTTAGTGTTGTTTTTGTTTAGAGATATCTATTTCTTTTTTTGGAAGAAAAACACTCCATACATTTTCTGTACATAGACTAAATTATTTAATTTCATATGTACTCATACTACTTATTCATGCTTTCCCCTTTCATGGTAAGTAACATTATGCAAGGTCTAGAAGAAGAGTAAGAGATAATATGGAATGGAATGGAATAGGGAATGAGAATGGGAATGGAATGGATTACTTTATTTGCCGTCTGATTAGACACAAAGAATTTGTCTCCGGTGCAGAAGCTCTCAGTGTACATACAAAGCAATAGAGTAATAATAATAATAATAATAATAATGATACCAATAAGAGGAGTAAGCAAAGGAATGTAATGGCATAAGTTAAGAAAAGGAATGAAAATAAAATTGAATTCAGTTTACATTAATACCATTAATTGTTTCCACTAAATTCCTATTCCAAATTATTTTAATGGCTTTAAATTTCTCACTTCTCTTTTTTAGGATCTCATCTGTTCAGCCATAAATTCTCAGCCTTCTTCACCTCTTCATATTCACTCTTCCTTCCTATATTTGTTTAATAATTCAAGCCTATTTCGTTCTCTGTGTACAAACCACTTTGACGTATTTCTTTTGTACTGATCACTCACTTTTGCATTAATTCCACATTGATTATCATTTGTCTCTTCTTGTTTCTTTTAACCTGTTTCCATGACATTCAAGTTCAATGCTTTTCCTGAAATACTGACATTTTCATGTAAGAAAATAGACAGAAGCACACTCTTATACATAGCTTCTTTCTTTTTTGCTTCTTTTGACAAACATTCCCCATGTTAGACTACGTATTGCTCACTATCTTTCTACCAGCATAAGTATAGTTTGAAAATTCCATTTCCCTATTTTTCTGGTATGCTGTAAAACTACACAAATTCATTTACTTTACTACTTTAGCTTTTAGCCATTTACATATAATTTGCAATTTTTCATTTGATTTCCTCTGTAAACAAATTACCTTGGTCTTTGATATACTAGTGGTCAGATCTGTATATCCCAGTGTCACACACGGTCTCGTATTGTTTTGCAAACCAGGCCCTTGGCCAATATGACAACAGTGTCTGCATGCATAACCGCACGCACATTTGTGTCCCCAGCCACTGTCTCAAGATTTCCTTATAATTTATCCATAAATAAGTAAATCAAGAGAACATCAAACTTCCTATGTCTTATTTTATGTTTGATGTTGAACCATTTGTTAAGCTTCCTCCTTATTGTCACATATGCTTTACTACACAATTGCATTGACTTCATTGATGTAACTAACTGTTTGACTTTTTGAATCTGACAGAATATGCAAAAACTTACAAATATTTGTTTCTGAAAACAAATGAGGCTCTAGTGGATTTTTCCCCCTTCATATTACAATAACATCTGAAAATAAGAAGTGTTCACTGCTGCAGTCAGTCCCTGTATTGCAAAGCAAAATATAAAATAATAGGTGCCAATTAATATTTTATGACCAAGTGTATGTAGGTACAAGAACGATACAGCATTTTTCTATTTTCAGAGGTGTCAAAGAGACACTTGAAATACACAGGAGTCTTTCTGCCAAATGCAAACATTAACATTTGTACTGCGCACACAAGGCTCACAGGCTTATAATGGAAGATCATTTTTAGCCTTTAGAAGAGACAGGCTGAGAAAATGGTTTGGTTAAGGTAATAAATGTTTGAAAAAATAGAATTTGAGCAAAGAAATTCATGCTTGTCACCCAGTATCGAGCCACTGGGCTGTATCTATATCCATGATTGAATGGATGTATACATTTGCTAACCTCTAGATCAAGGCAGAATAATCTGTGGCTGCCCAAACTGTTGACAAGCATAGCTCTTAGCATGCTGATTGAAATGGATGGGAAAAGAAATCTATCAAGAGAATTTAAGTCCCAAGGCTAAAGTCCTCTTTGAAACTACACTAATTCTCACCCGCTTGTCTTTCTCTTTGCTGTGATTTGTGATGAAATAAGATGAGGGCTGGCTCAGTAGATATTTTCCGATCTACAGAGATTGGATGTTACGGAGTTCTCCTCCGCTTCTGGAGTTCCATATCCCATCAATACTGAGGCTGCTGCCATGTTAAGAAAAACTTCATTTATCTTAGAAACGGTTGAATGTTTGTACAGGGTAAATGACATAAAGAGCATGTCATTGGTTGAAATGATTTTAACACCCACTGTTATCTATTGGGTGTATGTTTCAAGGTAAAATCTTCACAGTTTTAATGAATAACAATTCTTTTCTAGATACTGAGGTTTGTGAGAGAATGGAATAGTCTAACAGCCATGAGACAGAGAATTATCAGAAAAAGTGGCCAGCTTTTTTCTAATCCTGTTGTTGCTGCTGAAGAAATACTGTCTAAACAACAAGCCAAACTCACCAGTACCAAACGGTGTGTGCTGCTGGTCCTCTTCCCTACTCTGGTCTAAGTATTATGTCTCAAGCAGTTATATTATACTTTTGTCGTGATGATGCTAGATCAGGGGTGGCCTGGCTGAGGAATTCTGGAGGTTGAAGTGCACAAGTCATAAAAGGGCCAAGTTTGAAGACCCCTGTGCTAGATGAAGTGACAATCTTTCTTCTTTTTAAAATGTCTTTGTATCCTAAGTGCTTTTTGAACTGCATAGTTGGGGGGGGGGAATCAACAGTAAGTGCTTTTCCCAACAATAGTGGAAAGGTTCCTTCATAAGGTTTGCATTTCCTATTAGCTCCACTTGACCTTTTTGATAGTCTTCTCACCAATTCAGGCCTTGCTGCAAAAAGCCAAATTGGACACTGAAATGCTACCAGGAGAAGGGGTGGGTTGATTATGTTTGCCATTTTAGGGTGAGATACCATCAATATGCAGATGATACTCAGCTTGATATCTTTACCCCAGGCCCTGGAGTGATGCTATAGACCAGGGCTTTTCAACCTTTTCAGAGATTGTACAACTTTTAGGATATGGCAATATTCGAGTACCACTAGTCGCCTAGCAGGTGGGCGTGGCCTGCTCAACGCCACTCACTGGACACAGCTGACTCAAAATAGAACAAGTCGCACTGGCTCCCTTGATGTGGGGATAACTCGGTGCCCCACAAACTCGCCTCACCAAACTGCTAGCAGCCAAGCGTGTGCGCACATGCACACACAGGCACACACACCGCATTCCAGTTCGGAGACTTTTATCCACAGAGGAAGGAGAGGGCTTTCTCCCCAAGCCCAGGCATGATTGGCAATTTGCTAACTCAGATGTGGATACAAGTCTCCAAGCTTGGAATGTGTGTGTGTGTGGGTAGAGCACGCTAAAGAGATGTCCTTTTCCCAATCTCAGACATCATTGGTGTTTCCCTGTCCGGTGCCCCCTCCCAGCAAAGCAGGAGGTGGAACACGTTTGCAAGAAGCAGTTTCCTCCGAGTCCAACTTTTATCTTGACAGATCTCTGGAGAGTAAGAGGAAGCGGCAGGGGAGCAGCGCTCCCGAGTCCTGCACAAAGGAGGCTGGCCCTTCTCGAAAGGGAATTCCCATTTCCAATTGTGCGTGGTAAGGATGGTAGCTTGTTGGGGCAGCCTTCCCTCACACAGCTCCCCTGCCACCCCCCTCCTCCTCTCCAGAGATCTGCAGAGGAGACAGAGATCTGGAGGGCAAGGTGCAGCCTCCATATTGGCCACTTCTACCTCTCCAAGCCCTCCTCAATTAAACATACAATGTATATAAGTTAAAACACAGCCAAAAAGAAAACATAATTAAATCACTAATGACAGCTCTTCACATATTTTCTGGAAAAACCACCTTTATTGATGTTAGGAAGGAAGAACAAACCTTATTAAGGAACTCTTAACAGGAAGGGAATTGAAGACCCCAAAAGGTCTTGTTCTTTCTAATCTGCCTTCCCTTTGAGCCTTTAGTTCTCATTATTTTATTATTATGTATTTAAGAAGAAGATCAAAGGCCTCTATAGCTCAGGGTACTCAGAACCCAGAAAAATTTAGTTAATCCACAATACCGGCCTATGAAGAATGAAGATAATCTTTGGGCCCTGAGAGCATGCAGGTGTTCAGTCAGAATATTAGTGGCACACCTGTCAGCAACTGGAAGTGCATAAGTCCATGTACTTCCCTTCCCTGTCTCACAAGTCAATCCATACATCCTTTAATTTTCAGACACATCTTTTTCTCATAAGCTCCTTAAAAAACCCACAAGGTATAGTGTAATTAGCAGGAAAAATAAATCTAGCACTCCTGAATTCTTTTCCCAAGGGGGAAAGGAAAGTTCACAGCCTGCAGGTTGCTAGAGAAGTCATCAAAGAACGTAGTTATTGCTGCTAAAGAAAAGAATAAATAATGAATCAATTTTGCAGCTCTCTCCTATTACTACATCCTCTTACCTCCAGAATGTGGCCTGGGATTGCACAAGGGGCTAGGCTAAAATCCGGTTGAGTAGTTTGCAGCCAGGTACAGCCAGGTGTTCAGTACAGACCTTGCTAATGTGATTTTAATAGCCCAGGAAGGGATAGGAAAACCCGAGGAAAACTTTGCAATCAATAAACCACGGTGGACTTGTTTTGCCCTTTTTTGATTCTCCTGCCCAGAAGCAGCCCATCGATTTCAGAACTGCATGGCCACAAAGGTAGAGGCCTTCAGCCTCCCAATCCCTGCTTAGAGAGGGATTTGCATTTCGGCCAGGGCCAGGCCATACGCCCCCAATCAAAGGAAAACCCCGAATCCAGCGGGCCAGAATGCAGCCCAGCCACCGCGCCCCTCCGGTTCCTTCTCCTTGCCCCCTGGGCACAGGCGCAGTTGCCACTCCTCGCCATAGCTGGGGTGGGACTTTTTCCAAGAGTCTCTACACATCCAACCCAATCTAGCAGGATGGGCATGCTGCAGATCTCATCAGCAAAATAGTGTCGACCGGCAGGGACAAGACGAGCTTTTTCTGCAGTGGCTCCAGCTCTGTGGAAATTAGAGTCATTCCAGCCCTGTCAGCCTTTCGTAAGGCCTTAAAAACCTGGCTATGTTCCCAAGCCTGGGTGTTGATTGTGTCAAGGGTCCAGTTTCCTGGCTATATTGCTAACTCGCCAAGTATCTTGCCTGATATGTATATTTATTTTGGATGTTTTTATTTTTTATAGTTTTAAAATGTTTTTAATGTCTCAACTGTAATACATTTTTGAACTGTAAGCTGACAATTCATTGACTGAGATGGGCAACTGTAGAAATTGAATAAATAAAAAAAAAACTTAACTAAATAGAACTTTTTAAAATCCGGTCCTGGCCCTAAAATAGGACTTAAAATCTCATTCTTGCTGTTGAACATATACTGTAGACCCCACAGATTCCACATGGGTTGCCGTTAACAATCAAGTAGCAGATCATCACTCAATATATTTGCACAGTACAGATGTAACTTTTTCACCACATATTATGATAAACAGCTTGTGTGAAGCAAATGTTCTACAAATATATCATTTCTTTTTCCAGATTTGAGTGCTAAAATATAATTGTGAATAGAGCATAAATAGCACAAGCCAAAATAATGTTTTGAGGAATTAAAAATCTTGAATTCATAATCACTCTTAAGATATAAAAATCAGAAATTCCTCATAATGTATTTTTTAGTTTGGGTTTTTTAAAAAACAACAACAACCATGTTTATAGCTCAGAATGGAGTAGAAAGTAATGGGGATATAGTAATAAACCTTCAAAAGACTAGCGAAGTTTTCTAATTCTCTCTCTCTAACAAGAATAACATTAAAAAAATAAGTTTTACCTCCAACTAGGTTGCTGAAATAAAGCTTGTAAGTAAATAAGTCTATTTTTGAATATTGAAGATTTGTGGAATCCAAAGTTCATATACTGAAAACAAATTTCTGGCTTCCACGCCTACAGAGAAAAACCTTGTTCTGAAATTCAGTATCTGTTCAACCACTGTTTTATACATAGCTCCTTCCCAATAGACTATTTTGGAAATCTTGTGAGAAAAAGATGGATTCAGAAGCTAAAATCTGTTTCCTTGTAAGACGCCCTTACCTAACATTAACATTTTAGAAATAACGATTGGTAATTAATGCTGTAGCTTGCCCTTGGAAGGGAGGGATCACCTTGTGGGGGCCATCTGTTTGTGAATACTGCACCTCAGTTTTTAGCCTTTGCTCAAAGCTAAGAGCAGTGTTTAATATTTTAGGTACATGACAAAAGAAGACATTGCCAGAGCTTCACTGACAAAAGCTGACAGCAGTGGCGGTAGCGTTCGTATAATCACCAAAACATCCAGAGAAGTTAAAAGAGTCCAAGGAGCCTCTGTTGGAAAAGAAGATAATCATTTTATAAAGTAAGTTTAGTCGTGCTCGGGAGAAGAAAACAGAAGTACTGTATGACATTCTAATAAAGCACTTTTTCTTTTCTGTTCCAATTGTGTCCAGCTCTCAGAGATTGCCTGGACAGGTCCCTGCAGTTTTCTTGGGGTTTGTTCAGTTTTTTTCAGAAGTGATTTGCCATTGCCTCCTTCCTAAAGCTGACAGAAAATGACTGGCCCAAGATCATCCACCTGTCTTTGTGCCTAGAGCAGAACTAGAACTCAGTGTTTCCCAGTTTTAGCCTGATGCCCTAACCCAGGGGTGTCAAACTGCCGTCCCACGGGCCGGACGCGTCATCCGGAAGCCGCGCCCATCCCATTGCCGGCAACGGCAAAACCGTCCCAATACGTTGTGCAACGTCACGTGACGTCACGAGTTTGACACCCCTGCCCTAACCTGTACACCAAATTGGCTCTGTAATAAAGCACTTAGACCTTGGTAATTGAAATTATTTTCAGAGAATTCACGCCCAGCAACTTTGGTGCCTCTTGGAGCCCTCCTCTGATAAAGTGAAGTACTAGCACACTGCACTTTTTAGTGGTAATGCTATTAGTTAGAAAATGCCTCCCTATTTCCTGGTATCTGTTATATTTTTAGCACGTGATGAAAATGTTTCCGATACCTCTAGTATTTAAACTTTAATAGACATTTTAGATTCTGGTATTCAGCTTTCAGTTGACAACAACAACACTTTAAAAAACAAAACAGCCAAATGACTTGGGCAATTTCTCTTAAAAAAAAAAAACTAGAACAATAATAGCCGTTTTCTTTGGTAGCAGGATCACCAGCTATCATAAGCTTTCTCTTTCTGTCTTTTCTATACAGGAAAACATTTTTAGCCTCTTGTCTTTTCTATTCAGTGAGTCCTTTGTTGATTTTCTGCAGGAGCCTTAAACTCATTTCTTAGTTTGACTCAAACCAAAACTGAATCGTCTTTTTGTAAATCAGATTTAACTTAGATTCAAAAGAATCTGACAGGAAATGAGTATTGTGTTAGGAAATATGTGTAAAATAAGGCTTTAGTGTTATTTGATTGAATCATTCCTTGTTATACTATGGTAAGCCTTTTATAGCATAAATATGCAACATTTTAAAGGATGAACGCTACACAGGATTTTTAAGGGGCATGTTAGGAACTCCATAAATATAAGAAAGACAAAGAATGAATATATTCAAGTCCAAAATAAAATATGCTTAAATTCAATTAAATAGGGGCAAATGTATTTAATAATTTCTGTTCTTTCATTTCCTAATAAAAATATATTTTGGCAGGAAATCTAAGGATTTTTCCAAAGGCAGCTAACATATTATGTGGATCAATGTCTATTTCTAGATTTTATAACTTGCTTGGGACCATAGGCTATTCAGTAATGGTGATAATGTTATCCATTCAGTCGAATCCGACTCTTGGCAATTCTATGGACCGGGTCTCTCCACATCTTCCGATCTTGCACTATTTCTTTGAGTTGTTCTATATTCTGTCAGCTTTGATGGTGTCCAGCCACCATGTTCTTTGGCAGCCTGGTTTCCTTTTGCCGCTAACTCTTCCAAACATAATTGCTTTCTCCAGTGAATATTCAGTAATGGTACATAATTGAAACAAGCTGACACAACTATTTCAATCCAGTGAGGAGGTTGCAATTTAACCAATGTTTTCAGCCTTTTGGGAGGGGGGGGGCAGATAGTGATAGGATCAGAATGGGAGATGTCTGAGAGATAAAGCACCCATTTTCTTACTTAAATCCACTAACCCTTCTTTGTGCAGTTAACATTCAACCATTTTGTTACCAAATTTCACACACATAATCTGGGGCTGCTGAAATGAGATGATAAGGTACATTGGTCTGCAGATTGCCTACTCCTGTCCTAATGAAGCAATGGGATACAAACGTAAAAATAATCTAGGCATTTATTAATTTATTTACTGTATTATCATTTCTGTTTTAGGTTGCCTTCAGAAGATGGGAGTTGTCCAGATACCAGTTTAGTTTCTGACCAGATTGTTGCTGTTGAGGAATTTTCATCAAGCAAAGGCTATTTACAGGCGGTAGATAATGAAGGGAACCCACTTTGCCTAAGCTGTCAAAAGCCAATAATCCAAGTTGAGGCAAAGTTAACATACACCGCCTGGGACACACGATTTTGTTCTCTTAAATGCCAGGAAGATTTCTTCTTCTATACTAATAATAGTTACCTGAGAACTAAAGTTTTTGAAATAGAACATGGAGTTTGCCAGTTATGTGGGTTAAATGCCCAAGAACTCCACCTTTGTGTCAGAGATGCCCCAAGGAGTCAGCGCAAGGATCTTTTGGAGAAGTCTTGGATGTCCAAGCTTTCTTTAAAACAGGTGAAATATGTTGCTGGAATACAGGAAATTGTTCTGTGATGAATGAATGAATGAACGAACGAATGGTGATTTTAGAAATATAGGGGAACTTTTAAAATCTTTTGGAAGAAGCAATTTGATTCCTTCTGATACTCATTAAAGCAGCCTTTTTTCAGGCTTCCAAAAAGCCTCGAAGTTGCAGTTGCTTATAGACATCCACACGCTGATGTTAATGCCAACAAGAAACAATGGTTGGAAACTGATCAGAGAGAGAAGCAACCTGGAATTAAGGAGAAACTTCCTAACAGTGAGGACAATTAACCAGTGGAACGGCTTGCCTTCAGAAATCATGGGCGCTCCGTCACTGGAGATTTTTAAGAAGAGACTAGACAGTCACTTGTCTGAAATGGTATAGGTTCTCCTGCTTGGGGGGGGGCTGGACTAGAAGACCTCCAAGGTCCCTTCCAGCTCTATTCTCTTCTATATTCTATTTCTATTCCTAAAACAGCCGCAACTTTTCCTCTAGGAAGTCTAAACTTCCTTCTTTACTTCTTTAACCTCTTCTAATAAAAAGGTATTGGACTTGCATGCGTGAAGGTACTTTTTCTGAATTATTTTCAAAGGCTGACCAATTACATTAAAGCTGTTTTCATGTAAGACTGCTATTTATACAATGGAATAATTAGATTGCATGGTTATTGTTATGCTGTAAATGTTATGAACATTCATTATCAGGCCCAAGCATTCAAAGAATGAAAATTGTGCTATTCAAACAGCTTGTTACTTAGCAAGACCGGCTGCTCTCTGAACACAGCAGATGTAAGCATGGTAACTGTAGTCTCAATCATATTCCTTTGCAGAACAAATTAAATTTATTTTAGCCTTTCAGAGACAATATAGCAGAGCAAAACAAGAGTAGGAAATCAATATATGTATGGTTTTTTTTAATCATGTCTCAAAAATATTAGGTAATACTAGAATGTCATCAGAATTTATTATTTTATAGGTTTTAAATGACCAGTTTTGACATTAGTCACAAATTTTTGATAGCAGAATTTAGCTGCTATCCCATATGAATCTGTTTGCCAGTAACATTATCATCAGCTCTGCTACGTTTCATTTCCAACTCATTAGGAATACATTTGGATCTCCAATGTACCTCATTTCATGCTTTTAGAATGAAGAATCTGACTTACTTTTTGAAGACAGGCTAACAATTGAAGACAGGCTAACAATTACACTATTAAGATGCATACTTGCTGCTCTTTTATATCAATTTAAAAATTAAGAACAAAGCTGATTTCCCTGTGTTTGGTCTTCACAGATGTGACTTAATGATATTTGAACTGACATATAATTTATGTTTTCCTCAAATTAGCACTGCTATTTTTGTGGAACAATTATTATTTCTGAGGCACATAGAAAATTGATTTGACTAAAAGCAACAAAAGCATACCAGAAGAAAGATATATAAGTATATGGCTCATTTCCACTTGTAGCAGGACATGATATCTGATTGCCACTGATTCTATTTTATTTCAGTTAAATGAAATTATACTGAACCCAACTGAGGGCCATTTCTGGCAAGTGGATCATATCAAGCCAGTTTTCAGTGGGGGTGGACAATGTACTCTTGAAAACTTCCAAACACTATGTACAGTTTGTCACAAGGAGGTAAGTACAGGATGCAGCAACAAAATACTGTAACATTCATGAACTTTCAACATTAAGAAAACTTAATATTTTCTTTGTACTCTGCTGAAATTGATTTCATATGCTTTTTTTTGTATATTTTTAGAGAACAGCAAAACAAGCAAAAGAAAGAAGCCAAGTTAAAAAACAATGTGTTGCTTCAAAATATGCATCAGACATCACAAAGTTTTTTGTAAAATTATGAATGAAAAGGTTTGATGAAATGGATGTCGCAGCTTGAATGAGCTGAATCAATCAAGTTATTTCAAATTAAATCTTCAGGCTGAACTATTTTGTAAGTTTTTTTAGTACAGCTCATTAAGAAAACACCATGTGAGAAATGTTTAAAAAGCTGTATCAATATACATGTTTTTTCCTTCTAAATTTCAAATTTAGAAAATTGAAGATTTTTTTTTTACAAATTGTTAGCAAGGTTCATGCAAACACTTATTTAAAACCATGGTACTGCAGCATTACTAGTGCATTTTTTTAAACATCTGATCCGCAACTGGAACTGATTGGAGGATAGGTTATATAGATTATAATCAGTATAACAATCCTTGCTGTTAAACAAAAGAAGTATCTTTTATAAAATTAAACATGTACATTAGTTCATCTCAAAATAAACTCTGGTACTTTTATTTTAACTTTTTCCTAATTTATATAGATTGAAATATATAAAACCTTTTTTCAACATATTACCCTAAAGAGCAAAACTAGCGAAATATGGATGTGTGTGTGTGTGAACGCGTACATGCATAATAATACATCAAGGTTAGCATTCAAAACTGGTAGTTGTCCAGGATTTGGTATCATCCAATGCAAGTAGAGGGGTGTGATTGCTATATTAACTACCAATAATTTTCCTGACTATACCGTATCATATAAAACGAAATGATTTAAATAAGTACATTGCCATCCAGGCCACAATGAAGTGAATTTTATTATATATAATATCTATATATTTGTATAGCTGTAAATAATTTAAATCCATTGATTTATTAGGTTTCTAATCTACTCACTTTAAATGAGCATAAAACAAGGCTGCGAAGCAGTATTGCATAATCTAATTTACACTTAATAATACACAGTTCTGTGATATTTTCATTATCATTCTAAAGCAATTTTTTTTAAAGAGGAATTGATCACTAAGTGAAGATGAGTAATCCCCCAACATCTATCAATAGACAAGGGGCTTTCATGGAAAAGATTAAAATCCCATAAACATTATGCATGTGAACTGTTTCACGTCGGCATTACTCTTGAATATTATCTTCATTTCCAGGAGACTGGATAAACATCTCTTTAATGTATTTGCTTGGGTGACAACGTTGCTAGAGTGGATGTTAAAATCAGAAGAATGTTGTGTCGGATGAGAAGGCACCCGCAAGTCGGAAATCATCTTTTGTAAGAACACTATACATCCGCTGAGGCAAAGGTTTAGAGTAAGGAGCAGGCCGTGGAACAGTTGTACGTAAAATAACCTCACGTCCTGCAGGGGGTGGAAAATCTGAACTCATTCCAGAATTCAAACGTTTTTCATCCATAGAGCCTGATCTTTTTAGTTCTTCCTCATAGGGCATCATTGTGGCAACCTAAAAGAAAGATAAGCCTCAGCACTGAGACATTTTACTGGATTCACATTTGTTTTTGAGATATGATAGCATAAAAACATAGCAGTCAATAAATACTAAGTGTGACAAAGCACAACATTCACTGGGATATAAGCTTAAGGAAAAAGCATTTGTTCTAGAGTTTCTGCTTACAAAATTGACTAGCGCTGATACAAACACGTAAAATATATGTTCTGCACCCACAAGAATATCTCACTGAAATGCCAAAAGGAGGCTTTGAACGATTTCACGCTGATGTGTCCAACAAAGAAAGCAATTTATGTTATGAAACAACAGGCAATTGAACACTGCGATTCAATCAAATGATAAAACTGGACTGAAATTATTTGGCTCTGACTTTCTGAATGGTGGGATCTGTAACTAGAGAAACCTACTTTAATTAGACCTGGTATCAGGATGTCATCCATTAATCGGACATTTTTATCTATTCTAACTTATGCTGATCCTATCACACCTAAATGAAATTTTAAACTGATTTGAAATATTGTGCTTGAACAGAGTTTCTACTCAGCCATCAAACTATAACTTCTGCTTGGTTCAAATTAACTGGTTCAAATTACTTCACACAACTGTAGTGTACTACTATGAAAATGAAGATTTTTTTCCCTTCCAATATCAAGAGGTAAAAATTGGGGGAGGAAACTCCATAGAGAAAATAGCTGCAAAACAAATGGATAATAGTTTACGATTACGTTTATTAAGCAAAATGGAGAACCTATCATTTTATACAATGTATATTTTAATGCTATCAGAATTTGGTGCTTGAAATGCAGACGTATGAGTAAGATACAGCTATATTAAACAAAAAAAAGTTGAAAGTTATACACGTAAAAATCTAGAAACCCATTTTATGCATCCATTTCCAACAGTTTCCTTCATTCTCTAGTGATGTCAAAGCTCAGTTAATAAAAAATGTCAATGCTTTAAGTTGTGCAAATAAGCAGTAGTTGAGCCATATGCTATATGCTGCTGCAGCCTTCATACCCATGCACCTACATGAAGTTAGGCAGATGACTAGAAACAGGGAAAAAAATCTAGTTACCTCCTCAGATGATTCAGTCAGCTGGGTAAGAAAGAGAATCAATGGTGAAAGGCAAGTCAGAGATGACTCACATAGGGTTAAAGAGAGCTTTCAGAACAGGGGCAGCAGCCTTACAATTGGATTTGTTGCTATCCATAGAAACTGATAAACACTTGGAACACAACATAGATCTAAAAGAAACTGATAATAGGACTAGCACAAAATAATCAATTGCATCAATATAGTCAAGTCCATCAGATTTTGCAATGAAGCAGTTATAAACCATGTCTATCCTAATTCAGTAATTGATGGGAGGCAGGATCTTTTGACCTCTGTAGCCACACACATTTACTATTAGGATTTCTAAAGGGAACTCCTATAAACTTTCATTCTACTTCAATGAATCAAATTACAAGACGAGTAAACAACCCGTGCCAGGGGTAGGCAACCTTGGCTCTTTTATGACTTGTGGACTTCAATACCAGAATTCCTGAACCAGGAATTCTGGAAGTTGAAGTCCACAAATCAAAGAAGAGCCAAGGTTGCCTGCCCCTGACCTATGCCAATGTATCTTTTGTGCATGCAAGAGATTGTATCAATGTTTTTGTATTAATCCAATGTGTATAATATTAAGTAAGTTGGTCCTCAACTTACAATAGCAATTGCTGTCTCTGTGCGATGCAATCGTAACGTGAAATTAGCAATAGCAATCCTTCCAATTCCGGTCACTGTTGTTAACCAAATTCCAGAGTTACTAGTTGAGGCAACTTCCTTCTGGCTTCCCACAACTAAAATAAATGGGGTGGAACCCAGCAGGAAGCTGCAAGTCCCAGAGTGCTGCTGCAGAGTGGGGGAGGAAGCAAAGAAAAGCATGGGGAGGGTGCACAAGGTGCAAGGGATTGTGAAAGATGTGTGGTAAGGATAATGTGTGCAAGAGGCGTGGGGAGGATGCGTGGAGTTGTACAAAATGCAGCATGGGTTAGGAAGGGTCTGCAAGAGTGTGACACGGGTTGGGAGGGTGTGCAAGAGGCATGGCAAGTGTTTGAGGGGGTTGTGCAAGAGGTGCAGAAGATTTGTGGAGGTGCAGCACAGGCCAGGTGAATGAAGGGGAAGGATGGGGAGGATGTACGCCAGGTACATGAAGAGTGAGGAAGAGGAGCAGTGCAGTAATTTCAAATAGTTATTGACTGACTAGTCATAGGTTTTATAGGTTCTCAATCTATGACTATTCAATAAACTGTTTGAATTATGACATGGTGTTAAAACGAATGGTGGTGATTATAAGTGGTCTTTGAAGTTCCAGCAGCCCCGTCTGCACAGTTCATAATCTGTACCCACATACATCCTGACTCCCACTGCATTGTTTAACCCAATAACCCTACTGCAGAAATGCCTGTGTAGATTATAAGAAGCTTGTTTTTAAAAGGTTGTTTTTAATATTAGCAATAGATTAATATTGAAAGAGGGCGCCATGTTAGAATGGGTCACAGTGGTTCTCTATTTCTGTTCTAGCAAGGTTACCCAGCATAACACATGCTGCGAAGTCCTCAGAAAAGATTAAAATCCATTTCAGATAAATACAGATTAATAGAAAAGGAACTATTAGCATTGGATGCAGTATCTGGATAGCATCATAAAAATGCATTTGGAAGGAACCAGAAGACTTTGGACAAAGAGAAGCAAAGAATCCTGAACATGCTCTATTTATTGGTAATATCTAAACCAAAATAAGCCACTAACTTGCAACAGTTAGTCTAGGAATGAGGAGAAGCAAGTTGGTATCCCTGCCTATTCATGAATCTTATGGCTGGGCTAGTCACACTCTCAGATCCACCCAATTCAAAAGGTTGGGGAGAATTATACCTGTTGCCCTGAATTCCAAGTCAGAGAGAAAATACAATGCCATCATAGTAGAATTGAAGCCGGTACTGATTAGGGGAGGGGGTGGAAATGCATCATAAGGTGACTTTTTTCTTGCACCAAACAGCAGTATTTTTTGCTTTAAACTTCTGGTTGTGCACCAGTTATAGTCTACTCATATGGCTCTTTGCATCTAAGCCTCAGCTTGACTATTTTAAATCATTCTGTTAAAGATTTCTTCCATCTTGTAAGTCTTCACTTCCCCTCACACTTTTTCCATTTTTTAGGAACTTGGTAGCTCTTTAATTCTGTCCCTATTCCTGGTGCCATTACCTAATCCATCAAGTTGTTCCAGTCCTGGTCCTAAATCAATACCACACAGTGAGATGAATACAGGTACATTTTATAGGCTACTACCATCGTATAGTATGATTAAATATTAGGCTTGAAAATCATTCACTACTATTGCCAAAGGCAAACTTGATCTTGTTCTGGCATTCCTAAAACAGTACCACCAGTATCACATCTTTTGAATTAATGCCATATCACATTAAAATGCAGCAATCTGTTGGGATTTTTGTAAACATTTTATAAAACTACTTCCTGAAAAGAACAGGTCCTGCCATTTTCTTATTTAATTGGAGTTTTAACAAGAGAATTATATTTCAACCCTGGTCTATTTGGTCTAACTTTGCTTAGTTTTTAAATATTCATGCAATTTGGTTATTTTAGTTAGAACAGACTATCACAGCTATTTCTCCGGAAAATACACCCATTAGTGTATTATGCAAAAGCAAATTTTCAAATCCTGGCATTCGAGTATTATAACAAAAAGAGCAATTGTTTTATAAGTATATTAGAGAAACTTAGCAGTCCATCTTACCCTTTGTGCATTCACAAAAAGTTTGTGAATTATAATACCAGCAGGCCCTCTTCTGGCACCAAGGACTGATACTTCTGGCTGGTCCAGAAAGGAATTTACAAATCTGACAGCACAGAAAAAGTGGGAGGGAATATATCAGCAAAAGAAAAATCATTTTATGCAGACTTTTAAAAACACTGGAACACTGAAAGTTCTCAACTGACATTCACATTCAACAAAAAAATTTCAATTGACATTCTGAAGAAATGATTCAGGTTGCTTTATCTATGATTGAAAACCTTGTAATTAATTCCCTTTAAGGGAACTTTAATCATGCAAGTTTATCAAACAAGTCACTTACTTTTCTAGATCTTTGCGTTCTTCTTCTTTACTACATTTTTCTATTTCAAATTTTGCTTTTAGAGACCTTGCCTGAGCAATAGTGGCTTCCACATTCATAATTTGACCAATGATTTCCTGGGAAAAGACAAAAAAAAAAACACCCCAATTTTCCCTACTTGTCATAAGTCACATATTTCAAAACTTTGCTCAAACTTTTATCAGAGCTGGGTTCAATAGAATTTCCCAGAATTGCTCCTCCTCTTCTCTCACACAGTTAAGACAATCATATATAACCTCTTTTTTCCTGTGATTATCATAAAATATTTATTTAAAAGCTACATTTTTCTTGGACATTATTAGGAAAATAAAATTCCTTACTTCTAATTTTTTGTCTTCTGGATTTGGGAACCGGAGAACTTTACTGGAATGGCTGATTATCTGCTTAATTATCTTCTTTACTAACCCAATCTCTTCCAGAGATTCTGTTGGGAGGGGAAAAGCCCATGAAGTACATTGTAATAAAAGCACCCTATTTTTACTTGAAACATACAACCTTGCTTGTTAAAGGTTATTTACCTTCTTCTTTTACCTTGAGTACGGCTGCATGGATGACACAAGAAAGAAGATGCCTTGCAAGATCAGCTGGTTTCTGAATGGCTAAATAGTGTAGGACCTGAAGATACAGTAAGCCAAATTAGACTGCCAATAATCTTGCTGCAAAATTGACAACCATCTTTCAAGGCTTCAAAACTGAAGGTTGCTCATGTCCTTTCTTAAGCACTCAATCAAAAAGCATCTTTTTCTCAAGTCTCTGAAGGGAGGGCCCACCATCTGAAGGTGCTTCTAAATTTATCAAGTTTATTTATTTTTTAACTGAAAGGAACAATTTTTTTTTATTGAAAGACAGTAGAGCATGCTAGGTAGAAGAAAAGGTGATGAAAGACTGAGACAAAAGCCAAGAAAGTAAAATTCACTGTACTTATTGCTTAAAAGGAAAACGGGCTTAAGTTCAAAAGTAACTGAAAGTCACTCCGTTACTTCACGTTCTTGTGAATAATTTATTTACATGTTTCCACATTCAAAGTGGTTGCCAATTTTGACGATTATATTTCCAAATGTAACATGCATTATCCAGTCTTACTTTAAAAGTGACCTGCATAGTTGGTTACCGTTATGAGCAACACTACAGAAATTCCATACAAATACATTACAACAAAAATAAGCTAAGCTAATAAATGAAAGTGCCTCAAATGGACTTTCCCCAGTCTATACTAGGATGGGCACCGTGGAAGCTTTCAGATCTTCCAGAATTAAAATGGAAATGTCTCAGGAACTCCCCTAAGCATCTTTTTTACCTTCTCTGCCTCGCGGGTGTCATCAAAAAGGCGCCTCTGCCTCCTTGCTGGAACAGGCTTCGCTGTTTCCCATGCTTCAACCCACATATTACTTGGAATCTTCATTCGGGCGCTTAGCTCACCCTTGATTACCACATCCCCCTTTTCATCCACAGTTTCCTCTTCAATGTAATCCCGGGGCGAATACCATCTCACAAAATCTTCCAGACAACAACCAGGGTTGGCAGCCTAAGAGGAACAGAGGTGGGGGGGAGGGAGGAGAGAACATACTTATATCTATGTAGGCCATGGTTATCCAAACTTGAATGAAGAGGAATTGTCCTGGGCCGCATATAAAATACATAATAGAGTTAATGTACATAAATAACAAACTTCCTTTATTTTTTATCATCTTGTGGGGCCATATTGTCCAGAGCCACAAGTTGGTCACACCTGATATGGATCTGCCAGACAATTCTTTTTTGAAAAATAAGAGAACATAAATGAAAGAACAGTCAAAGGCATTCTATATTGGCACTTTTATCTTTTAAAACCTGAACGCACAACATTCAAAATGAAAGCCTACCTTCCTAACATTGTAATTTTCAACTTGTCTAACATGATCCTAGATGCGACTATTGCTTATACATTTGCAAATGGTTATATAACACATACGAATCAGATCTGGGTTTGATTTTTTTACGATGAGCCCAACTTTTCAATACAAAGATTATTCTGATCACTGGTAAGTTTGTAATGTATTTAAAAGTAAGGTTATTTCAGAAATTGGGAGTTCTTTAAAAGCTCAACTATTTTCTATACCATGGGATGTACAGATAGCAAAATGTTTTCAAAGAAAAAACAAGAAAATCCAGTTGCCTCCTGAAAAAGCACCTTAGGTTGTATCATGGGAGGGCAACCTGTAGCCTTTCAGATGTTGATGAACTGCAATTCCCTGATTCCTTCACCATTGAACTGAGGGAACATTCCAATTCATTCCAAACTGGAAGGACACCATGGATGTCATGGATATAAATACAAAAATGTTTATCACCATTTTGTTCTTTAAAATAAATAAAGAGGGTCCAGTCGCCCCCAAATAGGGTCTACATAGTTGTAAAATGGGAGTCTAGGATAGGATCCAGCTTCTACTTCTGTATATTTTTGAAAGAAAACGAGGGATTGTTGATTGCAATGGTATGTATTTTATGATCTAGTTTCTCAAGTGTTTCTAATTTTCTATACCAGTGGTGGCAAACCTATGGCACATGTGCCAGAGGTGGCACTCAGAGCCTCTCTGTGGGCACGCGTGCCGTGCCCCGGAGATAGCGAGGGACTGGCTCCCGCTGCCCTGGCCCCGCCCACCCAGTCTGCCATGACCACTGCGGCCACGCCCACCCGGTGATAAATAAGTGGGTTTTGGGTTGCAATTTGGGCACTGGGTCTCTAAAAGGTTCGCCATCACTGTTCTATACTGTGCCAAAGAATGTAAACTACAAATAAGTATTAAAATATATTAGACAGCTGTTGTAAGATTTAACATCAATACTGGGCATTTAGCTTCTGCTTCCTTCAAGTTCAATTAAACTATACTTAATTCACAGAAAAGACAGCCGACCAATCCATAAACATATTTTTTGATCCGAATAAGCATAATTTGGATGAGTAAGCTTATCAAAAAAGGGTGAGGGAGAATGTTGACTAATATTAATACAGGCAACTGGCAATGAATACATTTCCCTGAACAAAAAAGCCAAGTAACAAACATGCTAGAGAACCTATCACATTTCTCTGTAAACATTTCTCATTTACAGCATGCAGATGGCAATGGAACAAAGACTAATGAGTAAAATGAAGAGAAAAAAAATGATAGAAAAGAGGAAATATCCTGCTAGATATGTTGTATGAGATGTTTATGTTACTGTACAGGTAGTCTTCAACTTATAAGCATTCCATCACTCTTCGAAATTACAATAGCACTACAAAAAGTGAGTGATGACCGTTTTTCACACTTACGACTGCCGTAGCATCCCCGTGGTCACCTGATCAAAATTTGGATACTTGGCAAATATTTATGACGGTTGCTGTGTCCTGGAGTAATGTAATCACCTTTTGTAACTTTCTGAGAAGCAGTCAACGGGGAAGCCAGATTCACTTAAAAACCACGTTACTAACTTAACAACTGCAGTGATTCACTTAACAACTGTGGCAAGAAAGATCGTAAAATGGGGCAAAACTCACTTAATAACTGTCTCGCTTAGCAACAGAAATTTTAGCCTCAATTGTGGTCATAAATCGAGGACTATCTGTATTCATTTCTGGATGACCCTGGCAATCTGTACCTACTTTGAAAGATTCCATATCTGAGAGCAAGCAAGCGCTCTGCATGCGAGCTCGAAGATGAGCTCCTTCTGCTGATGTTCCCAGCTTGGCCAGTACTTCGGACTGTTCTTCTAACAGGTCTTCTGTCATAGGAGCTGGTTCCTGAATGAGTAGAGAGAGAGAGAGAGAGAGAAAGAGAGAGAGAGAGAGAGGAACTCCTGTTACACTCATCAGCTCTTGTTAGGGAACAAAAGCAATGAACAAAAGAACTGAATGTGGCTTCCACCTGCTCAGAACCTGTTATTCAACCTCTTTATTCCAAAGCCAGGTAAGTCAGTCCAAAACCTGATCCTTTCTGAATGCAAATACAATTCAGTCATTTAACAGATTGCTGGGGGGGTTTGCATAATAGGAAATAGGAGAAGACAAAGGAAGGTGAGAGATCAGCTTGGATTAAGACAGCTTCGTGACTTCAAGAAAAGCCAAGCATTGCATGTAGTGCTAGGCCAAGAAGGGGGAAAAAAAGCATTAACTGGTTATCCTGTGGCTAGCTTCTAAAGAAATAAAACTAAAACTAGTTTCCATTGTTGTACATTCCACAAATGTGATACCTTGAGATTTTTATATAGAGATGAAACGCCCATATGGGTGTTCCTCAACTTTCAACCACTTGTTTAGTGACCATTCAAAGTTACAGTGGCGCTGGAAAAAAAGGAGTTATGACCAGTTTTCACATTTATGACCATGGGCAGCATCCCCTGGTCACATGATCAAAAATTGGGCAATTGGCAATGTAGTTATGACAGCTGCAATGTCACGGGCTCGTGTGATCCCCCATTGGTAACCTTCTCAACTCACTTCAGACAATCAAAGTCAATGAGGGAAGCCAGATTTTGTTTAATGACCTAATTATTCACTTAACAACTGCAGTGATTCACTTAACTACTGTGGCAAGAAAGGTCATAAAATGAAGCAAAACTCACTTTAACAACTGTCTTGCTTAGCGACAGAAATTTTG
This sequence comes from Azemiops feae, assembly GCA_023970755.1. Lineage (NCBI taxonomy): Eukaryota > Metazoa > Chordata > Lepidosauria > Squamata > Viperidae > Azemiops > Azemiops feae. Next base: position 106,208 of record JALGBA010000367.1, read on the forward strand.
GACTCAATTGTGGTTGTAAGTTGAGCTATATGACTTTGCTGTTGACATTGTCTTGCTTTCTTTTTTCCCTTTCCTTTAAAAATTTTGTTTAAAGGAAAAAGCAGTGTAATACAGTTACTGCAACTATAACTGTACAGCTCATCTCCCATGCTGAGTTTGAATGGGAATCATATTGAATAGAATTTTTAAAAACCAAGAAAAAATTACATCTGTGAGAAAATTGAATCAATTATTTTAATATTGTTCACGTCTCACAAATCCTTGGAGCCCCTTTATTCTTCCTCTGAAATGGAATTGAACTAGGAGATACCAGAGAAGCCGAAATATTTGTACAGATAGTCCTCAACTTATGACCACAGTGGAGTTCAAAATGTCTGTTGCCGAGTCAGACAGTTAAGTGAATTTTGCCCTATTTTACAACTTTTCTTGCCACCGTTGTTAAGTGAATCACTGCAGCTGTTAAGTTATTAACACGGTTATTAAGTGAATCTGGCTTCCCCGTTGACTTTATTTGTGCGAAGGACACAAAAAGTGATCACGTGATCCTGAGACACGGCAACTGTCATAAATATGGCCAAGCGTCCAAATTTTGATCATGAGACCATGGGGATGCTGCAACCATCGTAAATGTGAAAAACGGTCATAAGTCACTTATTTCAGTGCCACTGTAACTTCGAAAAGTCACTAAATGAACTGTTGTTAAGTCGAGGACTACCTGTAAATGTTACCCACTCACCTGGGTTACAGGCACATAGAGAGGTTGTCCAGGATGAAGCAATTTCATATTGCCGTACGGATGCAGACGGCCCTCTGGCTTCAATGCTAACGTCTCTTTACTACTTTCCTTTGCAATTCCTTTCTTTCCGCCTTCTTGTCCATTTGCTTTAAGCTCCTCGGTGTCACTCAGGCATTCAAAAAACTCTTCTTCACTGTCACTCCAAGATTCCCAAGATTTCCCCACTTCTCCTTTTTCTTTATCACTCTCTTTTGGATCCACCGTGTCTTTTTGTTTTTCCAAATTAATCATCTTTTTCCCCTCATCTCTTGCTTTCTTTCTTTCAATGCAACAATTTAACATCTGGAAAGCAATCAAACTTCCGTCAAGCACACTGAAAATCTATCGTTAACGTGAGCAATGAGTATTCTCACAATAGCAATGTTTTGTTCACATAGGTCAGAGAAGAGAATCCAGAAGGGAGCCTGAATTAAAAATTTATTATTGCAAAAGACTTCTTCATATTAATCCTTATCCCAAATGTATAGGCTGCCCCCAATCTGTACAACTCTTCGTGGCTTACTGAATACAGTTAAACAGTAACTCATCACAATTTTTCAAATAAAGATTAATACATAAAAGCAAGCAGGTAGATTTGTTAAGATTTACCTGGAGTTTCTGATGCAATAAACAACATCTCAGATCAGGCGCACTGCTGGTTAACCTAAACATTAATTACATTTATATTACTACAGGAATAGAAAAAGAATTGAACTGCAAGACATAGAGATGCTGCCACTTTCACAAAAAGCATATACAGGTAGTCCTCAACTTATGACCACAACTGAGCCCCAAATTTTCACTGGTAAGCAAGACAATTGTTAAGTGGACTTTGCCCCATTTTATGACCTTCTTGAAAAAAGTTCAGATTCTTCCGTTTGCAATCATTAGCATTATGGAGATGGTAAGTAGAAAATATGTGCAGATAATCCTTAACACCGCAACTGAGCCCAAAATTTCTGTTGCTAAGTGAGACAGTTGTTAAGTGAATTTTGCCCCATTTTATGACCTTTCTTGCCACAGTTGTTAAGTGAATCACTGCAGCTGTTAATAGTGAATCTGGCTTCCCCATTGACTTTGCTTGTGAGAGGTTGCAAAAGGTGATCACATGACCCCAGGACACTGCAACCGTCATAAATACAAGCCAGTTGCCAAATGTCCAAATTTCCATGGAGATGCTGCAATGATCATGTGAAAAATAGTCATGTCACTTTTTTCAGTGCCATTGTAACTTTGGTCATTAAATGAATAGTTGTAAGTCAAGGACTACCTTTCACCAACTTAAATTAAGACCTTTGTGTCAAAGCCTAACAATCTTTTGAACATAACTTTGCAAACAAGAAGACTCGGATATTTCATAATTTATCAACCAAATTTCCCTCACAAAGCTATTTTTTATAGGCTGCTTAGAATCTCCTTCTGAGCAATCTACACAGATGATACAAATGTATCAAGCTTTTTCTCCTTTTTATGTTAAATAAAAGAAATTGGCTGCGAATAACTTTTTGAGATGGCAGTAACATTTCACTCTCTCTTCAACCTAACTCTTGAGGAGTGTGGGAAACTATTGATTTACTATTAGTAATAACTAATAGGCCAAATGCTCACCCTGGGATGAAGAAATTGTTCTCCCATCTATAGCGCATTTCCAAGACAAATTCCTGCCAGAGATGTGCAACCCCTTTGACTCCGCCATGATAAAAGTTGATCATACAAAGGCAAAGAGCCAGTTTGTATGTCAGACTGTCTGAAGGAGCAGATTTGAACTGGATGTAGAGATTCTACATATAAGGACAAATGAAAAGAATCTGTGAAACAATATTAAACTCATGCACAGAATTGTAAATTGTATTCTAAATTGTAGAATTTAGTTTTAATGTGTCCAGTTGTTCTCTTTAAACAAAGCATTATGAAAAATTATCCTAATCAAGCCCGTGAAATTTGCTTTTCATTTGAATAAAAGTAATTAAAATCTGGCACATGTTTTTCACATATGCATTTGAACTTACAGAGTCTTCGCTATCTGGGGGTGGAATGCTTCCTGTTGAAGTATTAGTTCTAGCTTCAGATCCATCTGCTGATTTGTCAACAGCATCAGGGAATAAATACTGAAAAGAAAAACACGTAGCTTCAGTTTTCCATTTTTCACACGCATTAGATGTTACTATTACATTGCCCTGAAACATGGCTACCAAACACCCAAATCATTATTTCTTCTGCTGTGAAGCTATCAACGACACATTTTTTTTATCAGCCAATGTGATTAATAGAGCATCAATCTGATCTCAAAAGCTGAATGCCTGACAGCAACCTCACTGGTGGGGTTTTTGTTTTTTTTTTAACTGAACCTCCTAAATGCTTTTTCGTGACAATGCCAGACATTTAGCAGCAGTCCATTTTCAATGTGCGACGGCTAGATATCTATCTCCAGAGAAAGGTCAGATTTCTTATTCTAGTGAAAGTCCCCCAAACCATTCTTGGCTCAGACAATTTATAACTCATCACAAAATGTAACTTACCATGAGAACAGTATTCAGGACTTCATTATTTAAAGGAGATTCGTCTATGCCTCTGTGCTTACGAATCTTTTTCTTTGCAGTGTGAACCATATTTGTCACTGACAGTTTATGGATTGGGACTGGGGCTGGTTCTGTGAGCTTGGACAAAGCATGGCTTATATCAGCATCTACAAAATATCAAGATTTGACAAATAAATAAATAAGTGTTCCAAAGTATTAACTTGTAATCTAATTTCCTTAGTATCTTTCCCTTTCTTGCCTTATAGATCATTTTTAGCAAGCAAGCAAGCAAGCAAAAAAGTACAAAGCTACAAAGTTGGTTTATTAAATCTAAAATGCCCTCTGCTACTTAATTCAGAATTAAGTTACACTCCCCTTAAAAAGTAACTGGAAACACCTGCCAAGTGTGCAAGCGAGGCCAGAGAGATGGCATTAAAATGATCAAAGTTACTTGGCAGTAAAGCTTAAAAATAAGTAAAAAAATTAAATATGGAAAGAGGGCAGATACAAACAAAATGATAGGTAGTCCTCACTTAACAATGGTAACCGAGACCAAAATTTCCATCACTAAGTGACGTGGTTGTAAACCACATTAAAACAAATCACCGCAGGCTGTCAAACAAGAATGTCACATGGTCGCCATTAGTGATTTCCTGCCGGCTTCTCCACTGACTCTGCTTGTAGGAAGCTGGCAAAAGTCACAAACTGCAACCACATGACCACTGAATATTGCAACATTATAACTCCAAGCCAGGCGTCAGGACACTAATTGACTTTAGTATAAGGACCAGTTTTAAGTATTGCTCATTCAGTGTCATCATAAGTTCAAAAGTCATAAAATGAGTGGTTGCTAAGTCAGGACCACATGTACTGTGCAAAAGGATTTTTTTTAAAAGAACTGGCATGTTTCTTATCCAATAGCTCACATAAACTGTTACTCTTTGTTTTATTAAATACTACTTAAATGTTTTCACAAATCCAACTGTCCCAATCTTTGATAGTTTCAGGAAAAACTATGAATTTTACCTTTCCCTTCTTCTTCAAATGCTGATCTTCCAAGAATCTCATCAGTTGATTCTTTACGACGACATAATTTGAAAAATTCAGTAACAAAATCACCTGCAAGAGGAATTAGTCATGCAGATACTTTACTGTTTTCCACGAAGGCATACTCCATATGAATAATATTGGGATTTAGTAGAAAACGTATTCCCTTTTATCAGACCTATAGTTGGCAATTTACATTCAGTACTAAAATTAAACTATTGGTCTACTGGGAGGGCTTTAAATTTCATATTATAAGAGTAACTAGGATTTAAGATGCTAGCATAAATATAAAAACATTGTGCCAATACCATTAAGATAAATAAAATTAGGATTTCAAAATTAACTATGAATAGCTAACTATATAAATCTAAATACAAGTTATTTGTCTTCTCTGTCAACACAAATCCCTCATTTTAATTGGAAAATATATAATTGGCCAATGTTGGGTGAATAATCAACTTAGTGTGCTATGTTGTATGTTCAGGTTCACTTAGATTTAAATGTTTAAATATTAAGATACAAATTGCCTTCTTTGAAGTTTAGGGAGCTTTCTAGATCAGACATGTGCCATTAAGAATTAATATAATTTATTGCTACCACAGAAGTTGAAATCCACATATAAATATTTAAGTATGGCAAATGAAGCCATAAAATTGTTATTTTTAAAAAAAATATATCCAAATTTTACATTCAAAACAGTCCAATGCTATTTTTTCTGAAATAGAAACATATTTTAACTATTAAGACATAGAAAGAAATAAAAGATTGCTCTTACTGCGTTCTTTACCACAAAACATACATGAACTTTTCAGTATCATATAATGCTATATCAGCTTCCTATCTTGCTGTAATACAGGTAGTCCTCGACTTACGACAATTGAATCCAAAATGTCCATTGCTAAGTGAGACAATTGTTAAGTGAGTTTTGGCCATGTTACAACCTTTCTTGCCACAGTTAAGTGAATCGCTGCAGCTAGTTAGTAACCCGGTTGTTAAATGAATCTTGCTTCCCCATTGACTTGGCTTGTCAGAAGGTTGCAGAAGGTAATCACATGACCTCAGGACACTGCCACTGTCATAAATATGAGCCAGCTGTAAAAGTGTCTGAATTTTGATCACATGACCATGGGGATGCTGCAACGGTTGTAAAAGTAAACAATGGTCATAAGTCACTTTTTTCAGTGCTGTTGTAACTTCCAGCATTCACTAAATGAACTGTTGTATACCAGTAATTTAAAAGAAAAAAAGGCAAGAGGACAGAATAAAGTTCCGGAATACTTACTCAATAAGCATTGTGGATTATCAGCTTTTCTGACTCTCACAGACCACTGAGGTGCTTGAGCAGGATCCAGATCTCTTTAAAAATAAAAATAAAAAATGTTAACTTTGTTTCACCCAAACACTGAAAAGCAGTGTTTGAATAAAAACACTGAGTTTTGATAATGATCTTAGCATATTCTGACAAAATAAAATAAACCCCATCTTTTAGGTAGGCCCTCTCTGCCATTTTTGACTAACGTGGTTATTTTTACAATCTCAAAAGTGCAATGGCTTGTCTAGACAATTTTGAATTAGAGCATTTTCTGAAAATTTTCCCCGTGTTAATTATTCAAATTAGCGTATTAGTCTCAAGGTGTGTGGTGGGTTTTTGAGGCCCTCAGGATGGTAAATAAAAGGACCCAAACCTCCATTCCCAGGAGCTCCTTGGGTCTTCACTCCTGTTTCAATTTCTTCTAGGTTAGCAACTTGGTAGATTTTACTTTCCAGGGGATGCCTCACCTGGAAATCATTCCCTAATTCCAGGGTATAGGAAAGCTCACACTCTATATGCTACTTTTCTTGTGATTCTAGCTCAATTCTTAGAACAATTACTTGAAAAGCAGCCACTTAATTCTGCCTCTGCCAAGCTTCTCCTAAAAGAAAAAAACAATTCCTAAATATTGGGAAGAACTTTGTGCTGGTATAAGTCATTCAAGAATAGACTGCTTGAAGTCCAGCAAGTTTTCTTTTAACCAAGGTTTTTATGCAGGTGTTAGATCACCACTGATCACTGCTTCCTGCTTTGTTTCCATTAGATTCTTTCACAAACAAAAAACAATATTCACGTAAGAAAACTGTTACTGCATAGTGCAGTTTAACCAGAATGAATGGATTCAATAGCATCTCTTATTAAACAGATATATATTCACATTAGCAAAGTCAACCTTAATATTATTACAAACGTTGCTATAGTGTTCATTCTATAGCAGGGGTGTCAAACTGCCGGCCCACGGGCCGGATGCATCATGCCGAAACCGCGCCCACCCCATTGCCGGCAATGGGAAAAAAAGTCACGATACGTCACGACACATCACGTGAAGTTGCGAGTTTGACACCCCTGTTCTATAGCAAGCCTTGTTATATAGAATCGAAAATTTAAATACAATTTTAATTATATTTATTCTGAGGGAAATGGAGAAGTCTGATTAAAATAGAGTTCTGGAATTCTCAACTATAAAATCTAATCAAACAGAAAAGTATGTACTTACGAATAAACATCGTTGTCCACAATTATGCCTTCTGTTAAATGGGGCCATATAGCTGCTAAATGGAGTTCACTGGAAGGAGAAGCATTACTTTTTGTAAGTAGTTTTGAAATTATAACGAAACAGGTATTAGCATAGATCCAAACTTAAGAGTTGCAGAAATAGGAAGTTACTAATGAGGTATCTCTTAATAGTGCAGGAGAGGTTATCTCAAGACCAAAACTATTCAACGATGAAAAATGGCCTGAAATTGATGGTGAGATTTTGCATCACTTTGGGAAAGAATGATATGTAGGCCTAAGCCACACTTAGCATCACTTTGAAGAAAATGAGGGAGAGAAAACCCTCCCAAACGTGAGGAGGGGAGGGGGGAACCAAAATCGCTGCATTATGTGTGACATAGCTGCACTCACCTATCAAGCCCCCTAATTATTAAAAGACTGTCCATCACTAGAGTGACTGAACTGCAAAAAAGACATATTCCCATTGGTTGTAGCAAACATAAGCAAATGGCTGCTATATAATTCGGTTTTTAAACTGCCTATGGAAATCCAAACTTATTATTTTACAAATACCAATGTTTATTTCTTAAAATATACCTGTGAGACCCAATATTTTCCTATCACTCACTGAATAATTTTAAAGAGAATGTACGCATGCCTATTCGTTGCCATAATAGCACTGTTGTATTGTGTTCTCTAACAGTGAGTTTACAGAAGAAATAGATCTGGTAACTTTAATACACAGATAGCAATTACATATTCAGAGATTTATCAAATACCTTATTATATGTTACACAATGTTAGTTGCATAAGCAACAATTCTGTTAAAAAGACTTCTGAAATAATAATAATAAAAAACTTACCTAATAGGATCCTCACAGGCACCAAATGGTAACTTTCCAAATTCTACGCCTCCAACTTCACCTCCAACTAAAGCATCTATATCTATTGGCAAAACATATAGTTATGTTTGTATATCTATCTATCATCTATCTATCTATCTATCTATCTATCTATCTATCTATCTATCTATCTATCTATCTATCTATCTATCTATCTATCTATCTATCTATCTATCTATCTATCTATCTATCTATCTATCTATCTAATCTATCTATCAATATTTTGTCATATTATTCAACATTAAATATTTAATATTCTAATTCCTATCACCTGCAGAAAGGATGATATTGCCATAACAAACCAGTAAGATCATCTCAGACACAAAAGTTTAATCTTCCGCTTAATTTCTATCTTTTATCAGGGGCAGTGGGGTGAAGAAATTAAAAAAAAAAAGGTTTCGTACAATTTCTACACAACCTCTTCTTGAAAAAAGTTCAGATTCTTCAGTTTGCAATCATTAGAATTATGGAGATGGTAGTAGAAAATATGTGCAGATAATCCTTGACTTAACGACCCACAACTGAGCCCAAAGTTTCTGTGGCGAGACAACTCTTAAGTGAATTTTGCCCCATTTTATGATCTTTCTTGCCACAGTTAAGTGAATCACTGCAGTTGTTACATTATTATTAAGTGAATCTGGTTATTAAGTGAATCTGGCTTCCCCATTAACTTTGCTTGCCAGAAGGTCGCAAAAGGGAATCACGGACCCTGGAACACTACAAACGTCATAAATATGAACTAGTTGCCAAGCATCCGAATTTTGATCACGTGACCATGGGGATGCTGCAATGGTCTTAAGGGCGAAAAATGGTCATAAGTCACTTTTTTCAGTTCTGTTGTAACTTCAAACGGTCACTAAATGATACAACCTGTATCAGTATAATACGTTCTTGAGCAACTAAATCTACTACAAAGAATGAAGAGGAATCCCAATGCATGTGGTAGCCTGCCAACATAATAATGTATGAATGCTTCAATTTACAGGTAATCTTCAACTTACGAGCATAATTGGAATAATTTTTTGACATTATTTTGCAGTGGTCATTAAGCAAATCAATTTTGCCCAATAGGTGTTTTTTTTGCCAGAAATCAGAAGTAAATGTCACAAAAAGCTGAAAATATCATACATTGTGACCACATGACTGTGGGATACTGTATACAGGGGAGCCAGTTGCCAAGCACCCAAAATGTTATCATGTGAGCATGAGGGTTGTGTGTGTGTGCGTGCATGTCTGTGGCCATCATAACTTTGAAACAGTCCATAATTAGCTTTGGGGCCCTTTCATAACTTCAAATGGTTGTTGAGCGACTGATTGTAAGTCAAGGACTACCTGTGTATACTGTTATTATTTTTAATATAAGACACTAATAGAGAGGATATAAAAACTTTATCTAAGGGGTCTGAATGACACTGTTTAAAATCCCTGTGCAAAAGATTGAAATGGCACTGATTCACATAAAAAGGCATCAGCCCACTTTACCTAAACCAGGGGTCTTCAAACTTGGCCCTTTTATGACTTGTGGACTTCAACTACCAGAATTCCTCAGCCAGGCATGCTGGCTGAGGACTTCTGGGAGTTGAAGTCCACAAGTCATAAAAGGGCCAAGTTTGAAGACCCCTGACCTAAACCAAGCCATATAACAAGTCGGTGAAAACATGTGATAGGGAAGTATCTACAATGTGCAAATCAAGCTCATGTATCAGCAGTCAGAAGAAAAGTCTAAAACAATTCCTTAACACAGATTCAACACAATAGACAGAGAAAATCAGAAAAAAGGCTCCCTCGGGACATTGTCCAAAATTCTTCAGATGTGTGGATTTTAATCCCTCGAATTTCCCACATGAAATTGAAATTGAAGCCCACAAACATTCAGATCAGGGAAGGCTAAACTCTTCAGCTTTGCTTAGGCTGTTAATTCTTATTGAGTTTTTTTATGTCAACCATGGATGTTCAAAAATGTTTACCGTGGAGGCTGATGACAGCAGGGTATATATTACAGTCAATCAAGGTTTCAATCAACTGAGAGTTCAACCAATTACACAATATACAATATACACAGACGTAGATCGGGTATGGTATGGCTGTATGTCACAGAATGTGGAAACTGTGATGGACTTGCTTCTAACAACAGCAGCAGCCAAGGAATCCACGACAGAAAGCTATTAACTATGTTGATCTTGGGAATTTATATTATATGATGCAGCAGGCAATGAAATACCTCTTAAAAGTCAAAGCCTTCTTGTTACTTACTATCAACAGAAGGACATTACTAAGTTAAAAAAAAAAATTCTACCGCTGTGAAATTCTTTTATTTGTGGCATAGGTATTAGAATTTTGACACTAATATTTGGAATCTGTTTTATATTTTAAACTTGGGGATTTAATAATCAAGATTGCAAAAAAGACAAAATTGTAGAAGAGAATATTTGTAGCGCAGGGGTGAATTGTGGAATCCTTGGTGCTGTCTGAGTTTCTTGCAGACGTTTCATTACCAAACTAAGTAACATCATCAGTGCAATGCCTAATTTATCTACCTTGGGATGAAATGTCTGCAAGAAAACAGCCAGGGACCCCACAAATAAAAGCATTCTTTGCTATTGAGTTTTACAGTGAGGAACCAGTCTTTTTTTCCCCTTACCCTAGCCTCAAAGCAGATGTCATATAATATTTAATATTTGTTAATCTTTTATTTGTCCTATAAACAGAACAGGGAAAAGAGGAAAAGAATCCTTGTTGCATGGTTTTTTTGGTTCTGATCTACTTTTGTACTAAATTCCTCAACATGAAATTACAATACAAATAAATCAGTTTCCTACCTGGAGGTTGTTGAGGCCAGAAATACTGCTGCCAGTCTTGAAGTATATATGTAAGCCTTATACTTATATTGATTGCAGGTAGTGGGGTTAACGGGCAGCCCTGGAAAACATACCAATAAGAATAATCACAAAAAAATGCAAGGTCCAAGACATTCGGCATTCCTAATCTTTTGTTTTAACCCAGATAATGTAACAAAAAATATTTCTAAAGGATAAATTTTCAAGATTGTATATGAATAATTTTTGCAATCAGCTGAATTCTATCAATGTCCTTCTGAACCACTTTAAAGTTCAAACTAAGACTGGTTCACAAAAAATGTATCTCTTGTGAGCATTGTATTTGAAACGACAATTTGTGAGATGAAAGACTTTCCCCAGGCATTGGATACGTGACAAACAACAACACAAATCATCTTTAATCATTCTGTACATCTATTGAAGTGAAAAGGCAGAACTTTAGATTTTGGAACTTTCCCCTACTTATGCTGTTCATATTTAATCAGATCAAAAAGAGTAGGAATAAAAACTAAGGAAAACTAAAGTCTGAATAAATTATAAATGGTACATGAAATAGCACAATCTGCAAAAATGTTTAATCTGCATGGCATTCTTGAGTAACCTCATCTTAAGTGGCCTATTCAAAATATAGGTAGTCCTTGCTTAATGACCATTCATTTAACAACTGTTCAGCTACTAGAGTCCTGAAAAAGTCACGTTCAATCAATCCTTGCATTTACAACCATCGCAGCATCCTTGGGGTCACATCAGAGTGATCCAGGCACTTAGCAATCAGCTCACACTTACAACAGTTCCAGCATCCTACAATCACATGATAAATCATTTCTGACCTTCCCTATTTGGCTTCTGACAAGCAGAGTCAACAGGGAAAAGTTGGCAGAAGGTTGCAAGTTGTGGCCAAGTGATGTCTCACTTAATGACCGTGGCAAAAAAAAAGATTGTAAAGTCAGGTACAGTCACATAGTGCCTCGCTTAATGAACACAAAAATTAACTTATTTTCTGGTCCCTGCTGTGGTTGTAAGTTGAGAACTGACAGTAGCCTAAGATTTCCTGCACTTGCTCCTTTTGGGAAGATCATTTGGGACATGTCTTCATGCGCCTACCATGTGCATACAATACACAAACTATACTCACAATCTTAGATTTGAAGATGTCCAACAATCCAGATAAGTGATTGTACTGACTGGGTACTTTGCGAAGATGAACCATTTCAAAGTCAGTTCTGACTCCAGGACCTTGACACTCCCCGACGTACAGTTTCCGGTTTCTGTGATGAATTTGCACAAATACTGGCACCTGGCTGAAAAATATTGAAAATGTTTTCCAGTAAAGATGATTGTATTCTTGGAGGACTACTAGACTGATTAAAATCACTAGTGTAGAATTTGAGGGAAAACCACACTGAAAACTCAGCAAAGAAGCAACTTCGTGCAATTTCTATTTTTTGCTTGTTGTTAGCATCTTGTCTCATTTCTGCAAGCTAGTAAAACAAGGTTCTTCATGTGCATCTACTTTGCTACAACAAAGATAATGCAGGGTTATAACGCTTATCCTTACCACTGAATATAAACAGAGATCAAGCTCCATTCCCTTCCAGCGCTGAAGATATTATTTAGCTGGATAATGAAACATCTGCACAAAAACAACCAAGCTCAGGGAGCAGCAAGGACTCCACAATTCAACCCAGAGCTACAAATATTCTCTTCTATTGGTAAAACTGTACTTACCAGCCTGTGTTGCCCAATGCAATAGAAACTGAACTCAGAAGGAGATTACATTTGGATTCGCTAAGAACTGCCTCACTGTTTGCCGCTGGTGCAATAACTACAAGTTCACGCAAGCCATACCTGGAACAAATGAAATATTCCACTAAATGTAGATTTCAAAAATTAAGAGGATTAAAATGCATCTATCTCTATTATTTAAATATAACAACCGTCCCTCTGCTAAGCCCCACTAAAGGTTTAACATGATCTAACATCAGACAAAACCAACATGTTAACACTATTCTTTTTGATATCTTGCATTTCATGACATAAATAATTATAGTCTTATGAAATGTATTATTTAATCATAAGAAAAAAAATTCTTACAATAATTTCTTAAGTTGAAATGTAAGATTTTAAATAACAGACATACCATCTTACTAGACAGTGAGCTCTAGGAGGGAAATCATTGTTCATGCATAGAAGATCTTGCATAGCAACAGGAAGAGCATCTGTTAAATCATTAAAGATGAAACCATTAAGTCTTTTAAGGTTTCGACTGAAAAAAAGATTCTGATTAAATAGCCAAGGTGGGTAATTTGATTTTTAATCCAATTAAATGAACAATTAAGTGTAATGAGACATTAATCGGTTTAATTATTTTACAATTGTAAATACTAATTGTCCTCTTAAATACACTTTCACAACTACTAAATGAATTTAAAAAAGCATATTAGTCCTTGGTTTTGATTTTGGGTCCTTTGGATCAGTCAGTCCCTGGACAAGTCCTTGCATTTTTCTGGCAAGATTTTGGAAGTGGTTTGCCATTACTGCTTTATAAGGCTCAGAGTAACTGGCCCAAGGTCATCCAGCTGACTTTGTGCTAGCTCAAACTGGTACCAAGCTACACCAAATTAGTCCTTTTCAAGCTATATATTGGCTTCTTCAATAGTCTAATGAAAATGGAAGTTGATGCCTTCTTTTTAAAAAAGTTACCATATATCTGTATGCTCCTTTAATGAGTAAGCTCTCAAATATGTAATTTATTACAGTATGACACTGTCTATAAGTAATGACTTCATAGTGTATCACATTAAAAAGTGATATTGTGAGCTACCCAGAGTCACTTGAGAGAGATAGGTAGCATATAAATTTAATAAATAAAAAGTAGATGGTATGAGCTAAAGATTATTTGAGCAACTGAAAATGTACCTACCTTCTACTAGTTCATCTTTTGCATTTTTATCACTTGATTTTTGGACTAGATAATGATGTGTCACAGAGAATCGAAAATCAGCAAAAGTAATTTCATCAGCTTTCTCTTCCCATATTTCAGTGGTATATACACCCTATATATCAGACATAATTGTGTGATTAGAAAAGTTATCTGAAATGCCTTTAATCACATTTCATAGGAAATACCATAGTAAAAATCTACTGCTACCCAATTTTTTTTAATAAATATATTTATTCATATAAAAATTCTACAAAATCTAACAAAATAGAAATATTATTTCATTTATTTCAACCACTATTGGCTCATGTTCCTAGCCTATTAGTTAGTACTTTTGTTTCATTTTAAATCAAAGTAGATATAAATCAATGACTTTAAAAATAAATACGATGTTTCATAAAAATGATCACACTTCAAAGACATAATGAACAAATGTGATCATATTCTCTTACTACTATGGAGATGAAATACGAATTTTAAAATCCTGGCAACTAATCTCCCTATAAAAGTCAAGAAAAAGAAAAGAATCTGAAGTGATTTAAAATACAAGGAAAGAACAGTGTGAATATAAAAGCAAGCGGATGGAGAGAGGAACTGAAAATGAAACAAGTTGAAAATATTTCTGCAGTCCTAATAGAATTAGTATTATCTATTTATGTAGAATCTTTTTCTAACTTGCAAAAATGAAACTAAATGCCAAAGAAACGCACAATGATGCAGCCAAAAAAAATATAAGATATGCTTGTTGAAGCATCACTGAGATAACTGCATTTTCTTTGAATATGCAGGACCTTGAGATTAGTAAATATTTTTATACATTTTTTTTTCTTCTTGAAGACTGACTTGCTTGTTTGAAACTTATAATGGACTTTTCAAATTATCATTTGAACGAAAATATTATTACATTATGCCAGTTTATGCAGCTAAACAAAACAAGTAATATTTCACAAAAATAAATCTATACAAGGAAAATATATAGAATATAGCAAGAGGCAATTAAAGACTTGTTTAAATCCTTAAGTCTTTAAGAAATTTTTGATACAATACCTCAACAACATAATTTAGTAAACTTTGGTACAATACACACTACCCAGTGTAGGAGATCCTACACAGAGATTTTTGGATAAAATATATAAAAAAAAAACCTGAGATATGTATAAATAATCCAGGGGGAAATTACCCCAAGTCTTGATGGAGAAATGTTGATACTTATTCCATCATATCTACTTATGTATCAGCAGAAGAATTTCCATTTCTTAATTGACAAAAATTATATAAAAGGACAAATATTTTACTAAATATTTACAAGTAACAGCAGCAAACACTACTTGATCCATTCACTTTGTTGATGACACTCTAAAAAAAAGTCACATCAGTGAGCTGAATCACTTAAGCCTTGGATTCAGAAACACAGTAGTAATCCAATTTTTAACAGCAGTACCTTCTGCTGCTGCTATAGAAGAATGTTTTCTTCCTCTATTGTAATATATAGTCAATATCAAAACTATAAAATGTTTGTCAAACTCTGTATAGTTTGTATAAACTGTATAAATACACATGAAAACTACATTCACCACCATTTTAAATTTCTTGTAAATTGGCTAAGATTTGTTTTAGTTTAAAAACATTTATAACTAATGTAGCAAATTCCAATGTGCATGTACTTATTCTTAGATAATAATTTATTCTATATTGTTTCTGAAGCTAATGAGAACTAAAAAGATTAATATAATTTAAGAGCTGATTATTCCAATTCTCCTTGTATAACTCTTCCAAACATTCAGAACAATTAATTGAACTAGAACTCATTCCGTTCCTAATGACTTCACAAGTTTGCATTTGCTTGCTTGACATTTAAGAATATTCCATTTTTTGTGTTTAATGAATCTGAAAAAAAACACCAATGAAATAATTGCTTTATAGGGCATGTACCTTATAAATGTGACATTTATATCGTTCAATAATAAAAAAATATCTTCAGATTATGTGAAACAACAGTGTCCTTTTACTAAAAATGATCACAGAATCCTCCTAATTAGTGAATACATATTTAAATAATTAATGTGACCCTTCCTGCTAGCAATTTAAATTATTTGGTAATTTAAATCAAGGCCACACTGAATTTTCACATGTTGACTCACTGTGTCTTACTTTTTCTTATGTTTACATTGGCCTCTAAATAATTGAGAAGCAAACATTCTTACCTTTTCTAAAGGTTTGCCTGAGGAAATGTTAATAAGTTTCCAGTCATTCAAAACTTCTTCAACTCTGGAAATAAATCTAATGAGAAAATGTTTGAAAATCATTAGTATTGTAATCCATGTTTCTAAAAATAAACATAATTCAACAACATACTTGCCTTTTTGCTTAACATAAAGGAAAATCCATATTTTAACACATTTTTCCACAGTTTAAATCAACAGTGATCAAATAGTGGATTACAAAAAGATCAAGACAATTTGTTACACAAACCATTTATCAGACCTAGAGCCTTTCAAACTAATTTATAATTCCAAAGATCAGGAATCATCGCAAAGTCCTATTTAGATCCACAATTGATCATATTCAGAAAAAAAAGCTTAACTGGCAGATATAAGTTACCAAAAAAATGAATTAAAGAATCAAACGTTATCAGGGCAATATCACATAAAGCATTAAGCGTAAATGTCATTATCCTGAATTGGCATTCCAGGTACAAGCATAACTCAACACAAGTTAATAAACAAGGAAGTCAAAAGTAGTGCTGACCCAAGGAGGACAAGTAGTCCTCAACTTACAATCCACAATTCAGCCCCAAATTTCCAATGTTAAGTAAAGCAATTGTTAAGTGAGTTTTGCCCCATTTTACGATCTTTTTGGCAGAGTTGTTAACCAAATTATTGCAATTGTTAAGTGAATTATGCTGTCATTAAGCAAATTTGACTTTCCCCATTGACTCCGTTTGTCGGAAGCTGGCTGGAAAAGTTACAAATGGTGATCACATGCCCTGGGACAGTGCAACCATCATAAATACACGCCAATTGCAAAGCACTCCAATTTTGATCATGTAACCACAGAACTGCTGCACGGTCATAAGTGTAAAAAACAGTCGTCACTGTTTTCAGTTCCATTGTAACTTCAAACAATCATTAAATGAATGGCTTTAAATCAAGGACTACCTATACTTTGAAATGGTGAATCTGATCTTAACAATGATATGAATTCATCAAAAATAGATCTTTTACATTCAGTTTAGCCAAACTGATGGGCAGATTATTTTGCAAGTTGTGTAGCTATTGCCTCCTCTGTTAAGATTCACTTTCATCTACTTGATCACTATCTAATGATACTTGCTAAGCATCACAGCTTGATCTGATGGAGAGAATTAATAGAGCTTAAAGTCATAACATGTATGGTACATAGTGGTTATGTTAGCACCTTGCCCTGTTCATTTTCCATGTTATATTTAATTAATACGTAAATATTCCTATGCATATCCTCTTCCTTGCCTTGAATAAAAACAATAGCGCGCACAAAATACTATTACACTGAGATGCCAACTTGATTAATTTTCCTATTAATATACCTTAGAAAATATGTTCTATTGAGTGTAATGGACTTTATTTCTAAGAAAGCATACTCAGAATTAACAGATGACTACTTCTAATAAATATTGACAGTAGCTGAAACACAAACATTACTTGACTTCATTATATTAGTCATAGCTAGATATCACATTTCTGCTTAATATACCATAATTTCAGAGCATCCTTACACAAATGCTGAAACAGGTTCTTAAATAGAAACTATTAATAACTTTTGTAATTAGTAAAGATAATTTATATTTTCACCCTGTAATATTAAGACAGTTGTTATATTCTATATATACTGAGTCACATCCCTTAAGCAAGGAACCTGATAGAACCCAAAAAGGAACAATTCTCTATCACAGCACTGACCCAACGAAACAACAGCCTTCCACCTCCAGAGATTCGAACAGCCCTAATGCCATTTTCCTCACTGCTCAACAGCAAAGGCTCTCAGCCTTTTTTTTATTCAGGGCACCCTTTAAGCCTCATTTCTCTTTGTGACTCCTCTCAGCATCGCTGTTAGCTGGAAAAAAAATGTACTTTTCTATTCAAACCATTTTTTTCTTCTGTTCAACTATGTCCTATTCTAGCAGTTTTCTTGGCAAGTTTTTTTTTTTTTTTAAAGAAATGGTTTGCCATTGCCTCCTTCCTAGAAATGAGAGAAAGTGACTAGCCCACAGTTACTCAGCTAGCCATCTGCCTAAGGCAGGACTAGAACTCAGTGTCTCCCAGTTTCTTGCCTGATGCCTTAGCCACTAAACCAAGCTAGCTTTCTTACTAATTTCAATTGTATTGTATAAAAGCAAAGTATTTTTTAGCAACTAACAAAAATGATCAATTCTATGCAGACAATGAATCAGCACTGAGAATAAGATGTGAAGATTATGACACAAAGATCATATGCCTGGCAATTAAGTTTGGGTCGGTCTCTCAAAAACTTACTGACACCTCTAGAAATGTAGCAAGGACCCTGGAAGGCTATATAGTCCATGATGAGAACCACTGCTCTATACTTTTGTTTTTCATTCTATACTCTTCCCAAAATTATTGACAAGCTGAAATATAAATAATAAAGAAGTAAATAACTATCCCAAGCAATTTTGTTACAGGCACTGTATTAGCATTTATTTTACCTGCTTTCCAAATATTTGCTCATATTTGTCTTCTGTATCTTTAGTGAACTCAATCATTCACCCAGCACAAACAATATCCTTACCATAACTGAGTTACCAAATAATAACCAGCAACATAAGACTGGAAACGTATTTGTGTGTCCAATATTAAGTAAATATATATCAATTTACAGAAGATGTTTATAGGTATCCCTTAAATACCAGAGACTCTAAGCAAAAAAGGGCCTTCAATGGAACAACCTGGGTTCACCCAGCTGGTAAGTATGCACTTCTAGTCTCTTCTTAAAAACCTCCAGTAATGGAGCGCACACGATTTCTAGGGGCAAGCTGTTCCACTGATTAATTGTCCTCACTGTCAGGCAGTTTCTCCTTAATTCCAGGTTGCTTCTCCCTTTGGTCAGTTTCCAACCATTGTTTCTTGTCCTGCCCTCTGATGCTTTGGAGAATAACGTGACCCCCTCTTCTTTGTGGCAGCCCCTCAAATACTGGAATACTGCTATCATGTCTCCCCTATTTCTTCTTTTCTTTAGACTAGACAAACCCAAGTCCCTTCATTGTTTTAGTCTCCAGTCTAAGAATGCTTTACCATATTTTCTTCACAACTGCTGCTATTACGAATCCTCGCCTCCAATGTGTGACCAACCACTGTCGGCAACGCAACACTCCAACAAACTCTTTCCCGTAAGTTACCTGTTTACATTTCCTCTCCTAAAGCTATCCCGACAAAGTAATTCCAGATACCCACCCCACCCCCCAAAAAAATCCAGCACAGAAGTCAGACGAAAGCCCCCGGAAGCAGTGAGGGCCCCCCTAAACATAACCGCATCGATGCCAACGCAGGTTAAGAGGGGAAAAGAGACAGCGCGGAAAGGTGAGGCACTTACCTCTCCCACTCGGAGGCGGTGGTGAAATCCGTGATCTCGAACACTTCGGACTCCGGCTGTGGAAAAGGAAAAGGAAGCAGCAAGTGAGGCACCAAGCGGGAAAAGAAGAGCCACTTTCCCGCTAGCCCGAAAGGAGAAGGGGAAGGGGGGGTGTTTCAACCGGTGAACCAACCTCACTGTCAGCCGCCATCTTGAGAAGCAGCGTCCCGAAGGGCATGATGGGAGGGGGACAAGACGGCGCGCGGCGCGGCGCTGCACGTGGCAAAGCGGCGCGGGGAAGGGGGGGGGGAGGACGGAGGGAAAGAAATTCTCCGTGGAGGCCGGAGAGCCTGAGGGGATTTTTCTCCCTTCTTTTGTTGCTGGGTCGCGAGTGTAGGGGGAGGGGGGGTTTATCTGTTTAGCCTTGGGATGAGGAAGGCCTGTGGAAATAGTCCCGGGCGGTCCGTTTTCTGTTGTCGGGGAAAACTGCAGGAATGTGATCAGGGGAGTCACGCTCCATTCAGAGATGTCCTAATGTTAAGTTTATTGTTGCAAAGATGAGCGAATCGATTGGGGGAAGTGAAGAAGCAAAAGAATGAAGAAGGTGCTCCAGCTATATGGCACAATCTTCTGGGAATTTAAGGCAGGGTACGTTGTTTCCTCTTCCCCTCGCGAAATATTGTGGCTGGCTTTTAGTTCATCCTGGGAATTTCTGTGGCGAAGGAGAGATGGACCCCGATGCTGAGGCAATAAGAGACTAAGCCTGGGGCATCTGTTTTTCTCTGCGCCACCTCAATACTTAAAGAAATGCTCTCTAATCATTCACAAATTAAATGCGTAACTGCCGGCCCATGGGCCGGATGCGTCACGTCAAAACCGCACCCACCCCATTGCCGGCAATGGGAAAAAAGTGATGCGTCATGACACGTCATGTGACGTGAGTTTGACACCCGTGGCGTAGAGGATAGGTTTCCTTTTAAGGTTCGTTGTAATTATTTCTGAGCAACAGGTGATAAACCTATATGCTTTGTCTCCCTGTCTCACACGCACAGAGAGAGAGAGGCACGCTGATCCACAGTGCGCCCCACACAGACGCCAGCTACATCTATCTGCTTATGGAAATCAGTAAATAAATAAATAAAATGCAGCCCTCATTTGAGTTGTCCAATCTAGATCTGGAATGACAAAATTCCAGCCAGTCTGGAACTTTTAACATTTTAAAGAGGATTCTGACTCGTGGGATGCAATTAAAACAAAAGTTAACAGAGTAGAATTAAAGTGATTAAATATTCACCAAAAATAAATATCATAGGAGTGAGATTATGTACTATGGTTGTGAGAGCTAAGATCTTGGCAATGTCAGTAAGTATTACTTAAACCTAGACCAGTGATGGCGAACCTTTTAGACACTTGAGTGCCCAAAAACCACCCTGCCCCCGCTCCATCCCCTGCCCGCCCCTGCTCCATCGCCTGCTCCGCCTCCCGCCCGTCCGCAGGGCCACTTACTGCCTCCACGGCCCACCACAACAGATCGCCCAGGCGGCCCTGCAGCGCCATGGCAGCCATGCCCTCCATCCGTGCCCTGCAGCATCGCGCAGCGGGGTGCGAGGGCGGAATCTTGTCCCCACTGCCCAGCTGCCATGTCCTTGGCTGTGCTGCTCTGCGTGGGCCATGCCTGAGGGTGACTCTTCTCTGGGGGGGGCTGCTGATGAGGGGGCCGCGGGGGGAGGCAGGGCTGGGGCGATGGTGCGCGTGCCCACAGAGAGGGCTCTGCGTGCCGTCTCTGACACGCATACCATAGGTTCACCACCACTGACCTAGACCTTAGAGATCATAAACAGCCAAGGTTCTGAATGCTAAAACCTAGAGAAACAAAAAAGGGAGAAGAAGACTACGTGTTCAACTCATCTCTGTTGAAGTGGTAAGGTGTCTGAGGTCGTATTTTACAAATTTCAAAAGTTGAAGCCACAAACCTGCCGATATTCAATCAGCAAACATGTCTTGCAGATAATTTAAGAGATTTTTGCAAAGAAAATAATTCCTTTTTATCAACTTTCCAGAAAACATTCATTTTCTTCTCATGGCTGCTGAAAGAATAAATGAGATAATGCATTTTATGTGTGATGTATATTCTTAGAATTTTGCTGCAAACCCAAGCTTGTTACATTGCTTAATCTAAGATCTAGTTTTCTCATTTGTTTTCCCAGCCCAGCTAAGCCTCTTTGATCAGTCGTTCACTGTACAAAATACCCAAAAGAGAGTTACCTTGGTGACAGCTTGTAAACTAAACAGCCAGAACCTAGCTCTCAATATCAGAAGGATTTGTGTTGAAAGAGGAAGGATCTTCAGAGCATTGGAGCTCTACAATCATGTTTCTTCCTTTCTTGAAAGTCTATATTGGCATCAAATTGAAGGTAAGAATTTCAGTAGAACATCTTTATTTTTCTTCCCAGTAAATAAAATTCAACAGATTGCATATGATGTTTGAGCAAAAAAGCTGCTTTAATATAAAGTTTACTTTGATTCTGCAACTGCATTGATCTACAATACTTGAACTACAGTACATAGTGGTAATTCATCCATTATATTTGTGATACAACAGATCTAAGGATTCTGCTAGAATGATGTTTATTGGTTTTGTTATTAATACCTATAACTATATTGATTAGTGATGTTACTAAACTTGTAAGTGGAATTTGGAATATTTTGATCTTCCTTGCTAGATGAAAATTTGCATTGGACTCTTCTCAATTGGTAGGGTGAGTTATAATTAAGAAATATACTTTCTACTATTTCCACCTATTACTCAAATATGGATGTGGTAAATAGCATAAAAGACAAACAGCATCTTGAGATGAGTGCGCTGCCACTGAAATCTTTTTTATAAAATCTCAGCTGATATATAAAATATAAAGGGAAAGCTCCGTTATTTGGAAGCCCATTGTGCTCATTCTTTTGTTATCTCCATTTTTAATTTATTTTTAGCCAGCCTTTATTATTTTTATAAATAACTTGGGGGGGGACATACCTAATACTCTTTTCCTCTTCCTATTTTCCCAAAAACAACAATCCTGTGAGGTGGGTTGGACTGAGAGCAAATGAATGGCCTAAAATTACCCAGCTGGCTCACAACTCCTAGAATTCCACTGTCCATGCTTTTTGGGAATTCTACAAATTGTAGTCTTGGCCTCTATTTACAGAATAATTTTGTGTCCTAATAAACCTTTGGATTTCATTTTGCTTTCACTTAGCTTTTAAGTGATTTAAACTGAAACAATGAACGTGCTACATATACCAATTTTGTACCTTTTTGTTCCACTAAGCCTGGGTTTTGTACATTTTAAGCATGGAATGGGTCCTGGCTGATAAAAGGATGCTTTTATTGTGGCTTGTTCTTCTTTCCATTGTAACTTTTAAAAAGTAAACTAAATGCTGCTTTTATTAAGTATCATTTAATTCACATAGGTCATAGGTGGTTTCTAGGTAAAACATTAATAACAGTATTCTATGAATTATTTTCTGCAATTTACAGAAACTTTTTGACAACCTATCAAAGCAATATACAGTAACTTCCTCCAGTAAGAAAGAACACTAAGAAAGATAATAATGCTAACGATCTTTCACATATTCTGAATTCTCATTCACCATTCAGGAAAATTGACCTCCAGGCAGATGGTGAGCGGCAGGGATACCTTAAGCAGTCTGATTATCACATCCTCAGTAATACATCTGGAAGCTTCCCTGTGCAGTTGGGATCATATCCATTACTCAGAATAACATTGCACAGTCTATGGATACTCCGAAGCCCAAGAAATTGAACTCCAGTTGAAATGCAACAGATCTAAGGCATATATCAAAAATCTACCAATTGTGCAACCCATAAAGTACTAGTGATCTCTGAGAATATAGATAATATAAACAGCAGTTGTGATTAGTTGTCTCAACCCAAGTGAAATATTTCCTGAAACAAAAGAATCAGAATGTTAATCCTTCAAGACAAAGATATTTTTAAGTCTAAGTGGTGCGGGGAAAAGATTTAACAAGTAAGAGTGTCCCTAAATTAGATTAAGCAAAGCAGAATCATCAGAGGTGAAAACATCACAAGAAAAGTGTAAAAAAAGGCTGCATTTGGAAGTGCTGCTGTGCAGAACAAAACTATCAAAGATCATACTTTAATGACTTAATACCTTAGTAGGTTTTGAATCATCTGATACTCCTGTTTGCCCAACAGATGGTTTGAATAGAAATGTAATTGAATCTGAAGCTGCTAAAAGCAAGATTATGCTTGTCCCAAAGAAAGAGCATGCTGCCTAACATAAACCAAAGCTTCAATATTTTTGCTCACAAGAAGAGTGGCAGATATAAAGGAAATAGTAACAGACATCTTTTAAACACTAAACCGTGTACCAAAATGACTCAGAAGTTAATGATTTGGGGCAAGAGTTCCATTCAGCATCAAAATAAGATAAAAAATCCTATTTCTCATTCTTTAGGATTGTCTCATGAAGAAACTGAGATATCTTCAAAACTTCAGAAAAATAATCTCCAACAGGAGAAAAAATGCTTCCAGCATAATGGTCAGAGTTCTATAAAGGAAGTGCTTCCCTGTATTTCCCCAAGTTCTGTTAGTTTGAGAAAAACAATCTCTCCATTGCCTGTTGGACAAGCACAATTCCCAGTAGACCATTTGAATCTGAAATACAGTGACATGTTCAAGGAAATACATTCTAACGGCAAAGGACCTGGCATTTATGAAATGTTTGGGACTCCGGTATATTCCCGTAAGCCTGATGGATATGGTGAGAATAAGGGTAACAGGAATGTGTGTTCTGCTCCAACTGGATGGCATAATGATATGAAATACAAATCCAACTGTTTCAATGGGAAGAAGACTAGCAGAATAAAAAGTCCCCAGAAGAAAACATTCTCTAAATCTCACAAGAGCCTTAGCATTAAACCAAAGCTGAAGGAGAAGGAAGTTGCACCAAAAAAGGTGTCCAAGTTAACAGGTTGTGGTCTAGAACAGGGCAAAGATGTGACTGTCTCATTTGCTGATCTGCAGATTCATCCAAAGGAGAACACTGAGTCAATTTGTGAAGATCAGCAAGCTCAGATTTCCACTGAGTTCCCTGAGCCTGCTAAGCAAAATGAAGTATTTCCTAATTCAGTCTTGTCACCAATTGAAGAAGCTTCTTTGGAATATACTTCAGATAATGATGATGGAGATAAAGATGATGCTTTCCCTATGAAAGCATTTGCCACCAATGTTCAGGAGTTACTTTGGCCAGAAGTTAAAGTTCATGCAGAATACGCTCCTTTCTTAAGCTGTATGAAAAATATAAATGAACCAAATAATGCAAACAACAGTAGGACTTTAAGGGATGGACAAAACAAAACAGCTGATTGCCTTCTGGAGCAGGAAGCAAGCCAGATTTTACACTCTGAGTATAATCAAAAGCCGTCTGCATCCTTTTTTACAGACCAAATAAGCTCATTTTCTCTCGAAAATTTCCAGCTTGAAAATGTCAGTGTAGCAAATATGACAACTGCATGGACTTACTATCTTGCAAACTCAGTCTCTCAGTCATATACAAATAACTTTAGGTACGAAGCTTATAAGGAAGTAACAGAAGACATATTCTGTTGCTCAGTCACTGAACTGCTTTCTCTGAGTGGGACAGATGGCAACAATTCTAGCTCAATGACCAGAAATATAAATGTAGAGGCACAAAGTGGAGACTGGAGAACAGCAAAAGTTAAAAATAATAAGGTAAGTGAGCACCATAGTATCCTACATTTATAATATAGTCTAATATTTAGGCTTTGCTGTACTTTAGTTTCCACATTTTTCTTCTTATTTGTTCTTTCTTTGAGCAAAATGGGTTCTTCATTCTCTTATATCCCCATTTAAAAATGTTAAAGCATAAGAATTTGTTTACTGGATCAAACTAATAATATTTTTCTAGTCCAGCAGATAACCTGATCTGTTGACACACTTACAAGCAGGTCAGGGAGATCATGATCCTTTGCTGTCTTCAGCATCTTTATTTAGATTATATTTTACTTACTTTTATTTTATTATTTAAGATATTTATACAGCCACTCTGGGTGGCTCCCAATCAATTAAATTAGGACATTTAGTTAATAAATTTTTGACAATGCTAATCCATTATATATTCATCCTAGGGATATAAAACCAATCTGTCTCTGACTAATAATTTTAAATTGAATAGTAGCAACTTCAGTCTTAGTCTCAGGGCTGTGATATGACAAGCAGAAATTCTTTTCAATTTCAGATGTTGCAGTGTAGAATTTACTTCATGTAAACATAATTCTCAAAACAACTGACAAACCATCTGTATTTATCTTCTATTGCCTAGCAGTATTCTATTTTTCTGCCATCTTTTGCAGACTTTTTATCTGGATTTCATGGGATTTGATGCAGAAAATCCACTTCTAGATGAAACTGCATTTTCAGACAACAGTTTAATTAACCAAGAATGTATTTTGTGGACTAAAGGTGAAATCCTTGGAAAAGGAGCATATGGCACAGTAAGTCGTATTGAGTCTGACCGCATTTTGTGTATTGTATTCTAAGTAGTTTAATTATTTCCTTTTGGACAGAAACTCTCAAAATGGAGCACAAACGTAAAAGATACTGAGATATAAACTTGGAATCAAATTAAGCTTCTGAATATCATTAAAACTAAAAAATTCTCTTAACAGATTTCTTTACATAAGGCAACTAGTAATTAATACAGTTGATTTTGCCCTGTCCATCTTCTGTTTGGAATCTAGCCTTTGACCAAATATCCTAGATCAGTGATGGCGAACCTTTTAGAGACCGAGTGCCCAAACTGCGACCTTAAACCCACTTATGCATCGTCGAGTGCCGGGTGGGTGTGGCCCATTGGCTGGGTGTGGCCCATTGGCTGGGCGTGGCTAATTGGGTGGGCATGGCTGTGGTGGTAACGGCAGACTGGGTGGGACTAAAAAGTTCAATCAATCAATTCCAACTTTGCAAGATCTTTTTTTTTTCCCGTGAGAAGTTGAAATTGACTGATTGAACCTTTTTTTTTTTGCACACGGCGGCGGAGGCCTAAAGTGAAAAGGTTTTATAAAACCCAGCTGAAGGCCTAGGACTGGGGCGACGGCATGCGTGCCCACAGAGAGGGCTCTGAGTGCCGCCTCTGGCACCCGTGCCATAGGTTCGCCACCACTGTCCTAGATGTACAAATGTTTGCACGCATAACTTGTTAAGGATGCAAATCTCCACAACTAATTTCAGTGGGAGTTGAAATGAGCAAAGTATTCGTTTGCTTGTTTGTTTAATTTATATAGCCGCCCATTTCAAACCAGTGCCTATGGGGAGATATGGTGGGAGACTAGGAGCAGGCCATTCCTTGGCAAGACAGGAACAATGTAACACACTTGTTTCACATTCTGGCTCTTGGGGCTCAGTCCCTGGACCCAATCAGCAGACAGACAATTAAAACATTTACAGAAAGAAATACATACAGCAACCAAGAGATAACTATAATCTGATAGTATCAGCGTAACCAGGAAATAGGGCCCTTTACACACTCAGAACCTCAGTCCCAGGCACATATCCAGGGCTCCAAGGCCCTCCAAAAAGCCAGCAAAATCAGGCATCCTAATCTCAGGTGGGAGGGTGTTCCGGAGGGGAGGCAGTATAGCAGGAAATGCATGTCTCCTGGTTCCTGCCAGCTTGATAGGACCTGGACTATGCCCATCCTGCTAGATCGGATTGGACAGGTAGAAACAACTGGAAGTATTTCCAGGTTGTTATTATTCACTGCCAAGTCCAAGGTAAGAAAATCCTGTCTCTGTGCAACCTAATTGTGGAGTTATACATGATATTGGCAGGTGTTAGTGTAGTCTGGTTGGGAGAAGTGTTTCAACAGTGTATGTGTGACCATATGTGATACCTCACCTTGATGTCCTATTTGAAAGGTGAGAAGTTGCAAGAGTCTACGACTAAAGTAGAGAGAAGCTAATGATATTGCTAATGTATCAGCTACCAGGCAACAGCTTTTCCTGAGTAGGGGCTGGCATTGGACTGTTCCAAGTTATTGTTCCTGGGACAGAAGTTTCAGAGCCAATGCAAACTGCTGCTTCTTTCAGAGGAGGAACTGTAGCTACCACTGCATGGTTCCAACTACACGTCACCTCCCAGGAAGCATTGATCAGCCAGGTGGGACATGGATCCAAAACACAGGAGGCAGCATGGCATCACGGCTGCATTCCTCAGAATTAAGAAACTCAAAACGCTTCTCAGTTAACCAAGCAAGATCTTGCCTCAATCACCCCATTAGACCTGTATAATGAAAGGCCACCTCTGTATGATTCCAAGTGAGTTTATCTGACAGAATGCCTTGAAAACTCCTCACAGAGGCCCTGCGTGGTTTACCCAACAGGGACTGAGTCACCCTAAACAGGCCACTATTCTATCCACAGATGCAACAGGAACATATCCATTGTATATTCATCCTAGAGATAGAAAGCCAGTGTGTCTCTGAATAATAATATGCACATTTTGCCACTTTTACTGTAAGATGGTCCTTAACAAAAGACTTGACCCATGCTCAAGTCAGATGCATACTACACTTTATACTTCCTTCAAGACTTGGAAGATAGGAGAAAGTATGTTAAAGTGGTTCTGTTTCTTCCTGAGTGAGCAGTTACGGTTGGTGATTATGGGAGAAGAGTGACCAGACCTGTAGCATCTGCTATACAAAATGGGGCCTCTTCCCCCATGTTTTTTCATGATCCCACATGAAACCCCTGGGAGAGGGGAAAGTAATCAATATGCTGATGATGTCTATAGTTCTCCAGCAGGACGATGGAGAATCCACCAATGGGTTAGGACTATCTTCCTGCCCAATAAAAGACTAAGTTTGCCAGAGTTAACACGCCTCCTGCTGGGCTGATATCCCAGACACGACTTAGTCTTCAGCCCAGCTAGGACGTTGTGTTGGCTCTGGACAGGTCGTATTTCTTATATTATTGGTGGATTCTCCCTCATCTGGACTGGAAAGCAATTCGGACCCCTATCTAAATTTAAACTTCCCGGCTGCAAACAGCTGAGCGTCGGCCTCCGGGTCGCTCAGCAACGTTGATTCGGCGATCGGCCGGATCGGGCCGATTCGCGGAGCCAGCCCTTAGAGGGATCTTGACGACAGACAGCTGATTGTCGGTCCGGAGCTAAGCCGCCCCACAGCTGACTGTCGGCCTCCGGACCTAAGCTCTCGCGTCCGCCCTCGGCATCGGCAATTTCGGAGGACGATCAGCTGATCGTCGGGCCGGGGCGGCCCGCGCGCAGATTACTGTCGGCCTCCGGGCTCGCTGAGCGAAAGCGGGAGCCGCGGAGCTTTAGCGCGGCTGGAGGCTTGCTTTTTGAATTGCGGAGAGTCGGAGCTTGCCGCTCTTGCGGCATCGCGGAAGGCCAGCCTTCGGGTAGACGGCCCGGCCGTTCCTCTCCACGGCCCTGCAGCCTCCAGCAAGGATCGGTTGCTCCCTTTCGGGGCGCAACACGCATTTGAAGCCGCTCGCTCCCAGATACTGGGCAGCCAAGAATTTAGTCTGAGGGCCTCTTTCTACAGTGGGTGATTTGAGGCCTCAGATTTTGGCGCGCAAATCGCGGACGCCATTTTGGAAGCCAAAGGCCTAGTAGGCCTGACAGGGACGGCCCCAACAGGCAGCAGCCACGGCACAAAGCCTACAGACTGCTTACTGCTACTGAGGCCATTGGTGTAGGCGCCGGCCCTCCCTTCTCCATCCTTGCAGGAGATTGACTCAGGTCTAGGCCCCAGGCCTAACAAGTCGCCTCGCCATTGCAGCGGCAGCCATTTTGCGGACTGATTACAGCCGCCATTTTGCAGCTTCAAAACTGCCATTGACACCCTGCTCAGATTCTGATCTGGCACAACCAACCCCAGGGCAAAACTTGGCAAGGATTTCACCTTTAGCGTGAGCTGGCACGCCTTCGGGCCCCGCCGCCACCACCTAGGCTTTGTGTGCAGGCACATATCACTCAGGTGATTGCCGCCACCAACAAGGAGAGGAGTGCGCAGGCACATATCACCAAGGTGATTGCCGCCACTGATCGGTCAACGTGTGTGCCGGCACTTGCCGATTGCGACTCACCCATCGGGTCTCGTCGCCACAAGACGCCTATATAATACGTCTCAGTGCATCACTGGGCATTTTCCAGCCTCTCAGAGCTCTGCCTAGGGCAATCCACTCCGGCTCCTGAGTTGCAACAGGCTTCAGGCCTTCCTTGCAATGGCTGACGACGCAGCTAATCAATCTGCGCAGGGCGCTTCCGGCACTCCCGTCTCAGGGAAGCGCAAGTCCTCTAAACTAGAGGCAGCAGGCAGGATAAAGGCCAAGGCCAGGTCCAAGGCCATAGCTGGCGAAAAGGCCTCAAGGGCCGCAGAAAAGGCTGCCCAGAGGCGAAACACGGCTCTAGAGAAGCAGTTCTCCAGGGCACAGCGCATGTCTGCGGGAGACCAACCCCTGGTTCCCCTTGCCCCTCAGGAGAGCTCACTCTTCAACCCCCAACCGGCCCTGCCAGGTCCCTCTGACGCACGGGCCCTTTTCCATCAGGGCCCCATGCCACAGAGTACTACTCTGTCCCCTGACCCGGGATTGAACCCCCCAATGGGGGCTTCACCGGCTAGCTTCCGCCCCCCGCCCGAAGCCACGTTCACGCCCACAGCGGCTGGACTTCGTCCCCCTGAACACCAAGGGGTCGGGCCTGAACAACTTGAAGCACTAATTGCCCGGGCGTATGCTCAGGGCAGGGCCTCCTCATTCTATGAGAACAGGCCGGAATATGTCAGGCCCGTGGTACCAGCTCAGGCACGGGCAGAGAGACCGGATTACCCAGAGTCCGTTTATTCGGACCATTCCTCCCGAACGCGGGACTCTGATCCTGAGGGTTATGGGTCAACTGACTTCCAGCTGTCAGAGGATGAGGAGTCGGGCCCAGACCCGTCGCCTTTCATAGGCCTATTTGACCCGGGCCTATTCAGGTCTCTCCTGCTAAAGGCCACCACGTCGGCCAACATTGAACCAGAGCAGGAAAAGCAGCCGACTGCCTCAACCAGTCAGGACCCCAAGCCACTCTTCTCCGAACCTACGGTGACGGAGCGCTATATCCCTTGTCCTCCTTTTTTCCTGGAAACTATCAGGAAACAATGGGGAAATCCGGGCACTCTACCAACGCCAGGGGGAACGGATAAGAGACTCATGGCCGTCTCCCCGGCCTTGTCAAATCTCCTGGAGGTTCCCAGGGTGGACGAACCACTAACCTCTCTTTTTTCTTCCTCCACCGTGTCAGGTGACACGTCTGAGGTCTTGAGGGCAGAGGACAGGAAGTCCGAGCTCTCTCTCCGTAGGTCTCACCTGGCATCGGCATGGGCCGTGCGTGCGTCCACCTCTACTTCCTTCTTTGCCAGAACGTCAATTCTCTGGCTCAGGGAACTCCAAGCGTTGCTTCCCCCGGATCAGGTTCGTGCCCATCAGAATCTGGGTAAGTTGGTGGCATCGGCAGAATACATGGCGGATACTTCCCTCCATGCCGCCAGATTCTCAGCGCGCTCCATGGCCGCTAATACTGCAGCCCGCAGGCTCCTATGGCTGAAACAGTGGCGAGCGGACTTGAAGTCCAAGTGGCACCTGGCTTCCGCTCCCTGCAGGGATGGACACCTCTTTGGGGAGGCGCTAGACCCTTACCTTATTGAAAATAGGGATAAGCGTAAGGTGTTGGCCCACCTTACTAGGAGGCCGGATAGGCGAGCTACTCCGTACCAACGGGGACCGCCCTTCCGCCAGGGACCAGGATCGGTGTGGGGCCCTCCGCCTCGTCCCTCCTTCCCCAGGCCCGGCCGTCAGCCTGACCGCCCGGCTCCCAGAACCAGGCCGCAATATCACGGCAAGAGGCCCTTTCGGGGCAGGGGAGGCCGTCCTTTCAGAGGTCACAAATGACTCAAGGACGGACCTCCCCATTGGCGGCAGACTCACTATGTTTTTACACGAATGGGAGGCCACCGTCACAGACACCTGGGTGCTCAACACCATCAGGCACGGCCTCACCTTGGAATTTCTGTCGCAGCCACGGGATCGATTCATTGCCTGCTCCGCCCCAAGAAGCCCGACAAAGATAGGTCTCATGTCCGAGGCCATTCATCATCTGTTGCAGCTCAAGGCCATCGAGCCGGTGCCCGCTGGCCAACCCATCGAGGGTTTTACTCCATTCTCTTTGTGGTCCCAAAGGCCTCGGGAGGGTGGAGAGCAATCCTCGATCTGCAGGGATTGAACTCTCATCTTGTCTACAAGAGATTCAAGATGCAGACGTTGCAGTCCATCCTGGCCAGCATAAGGAGGCACGACTTCCTTGCCTCCATCGACCTTACGGAAGCATACCTTCATATTCCCATATCTCCCGACCATCGGAGGTTCCTCCGGTTCTGTTATGGGTCCCACCACTTTCAGTACAGGGCCCTGCCATTCGGTCTCTCGTCCGCTCCCAGGGTATTTACCAAGGTCCTGGCTGCACTGGTAGCCCACCTAAGATTGATTCCTGTCCGGGTCCAATGCTACCTGGACGACATCCTTATTCTGTCCTCCTCCCTACAGCAGGCCCGGTCGGACCTGGAATTAGCTGTCCGGCTCCTTCAGACTCACGGCTTTTCGATCAATTTCCGAAAGAGCCTGCTAGAGCCCTCCAATCGCATCCTACACCTAGGAGCGATCATAGATACAGACCTTTTAAGGGTCTATCTATCCCCGGAACGCCGGAACAGCATTCGCTCCCTGATCAGACAGATACGGAGGGAGCGGAGGATCACTCTGGTCTCACTCTCCCGACTATTGGGCAAGATGGTCTCTTGCATGGGAATAGTGCCATGGGCCAGACTGCACTTCAGAACCTTACAATGGTTCCTACTCCCATACCAGAGGCAGGGCACCAGTGCATCCAACCAGAGGGTCGGGGTCACACCCCGAGTTCTGGATTCCCTTCGGTGGTGGCTCTCCCCTGCGGTAGACAGGGGCTCCCTATTCAAAGAACCAAACAGACTCACCCTAACGACGGATGCAAGTCTGTTCGGATGGGGTGCGCACCTGGGTTGTCACTTGGCACAGGGACGATGGTCACCCATGGACCTCAGTCACAACATAAATTGGCTGGAGCTCAGGGCCATTCATCTGGCACTGCTTCACTTCAGCGACGAGGTGGTGGGTCGACACGTCCTAGTGCTCACAGACAACGTGGCTGCAAAGGCCCACGTAAACCGGCAGGGCGGCACTCGCTCCAGGACTTTGATGTCCGAAGCACGGTCACTAGGTTCCTGGGCGGAAACCAATCTCTCCTCCTTAAAGGCGGAGCACATTTCAGGGCAGGCCAACCTTCAGGCGGACTCGTTGAGCCGGTCGACAGTGGACCACTCCGAGTGGCGCCTGCATCCCTATTTATTCAGGGAGATCTCGGTGAGGTTCGGGCCTCCGGTGGTGGATCTATTCGCCTCGCCGGCAAATGCCCAACTCCCGAGATTCTTCTCCAGGTTCCCGTCCCGGGGGGCCGAGCGGACGGACGCGCTCCGCAGCCCCTGGCCCACAGGTCTCCTCTATGCCTTTCCCCCTCTTCCTCTGCTTCCGGCTCTCATCCGGAAAATTCTGCAGGAACGGGCGGAGATCATAGTGGTTGCCCCACATTGGCCGAGACGGCCGTGGTTTGCCGACCTAGTGGACCTTTCCGTCTCCCCTCGGTGGAGGATTCCCCCGGATCAGGTCGCTCTCAGTCAGGGGGTTCTACAACACCCAGAACCTCAGGGCCTGCAACTAGCCGTCTGGCACTTGAGAGGCGGCTCTTAACACGGGACTCTTTTTCAGAAGGGGTGATCTCCATGATTCAGGCCTCCAGGCGTCCTTCCACCAATAGGATCTATGATTCCTCGTGGAGGAGTTTTTGTGCCTGGTGTTCCGGGAATCACCTGGACATCTCGGCTGTCACTATCTCACACATCCTTGAGTACTTGCTGGAGGGATTTAACAAGGGCTTGTCGCCCAATACCATCCGTAGGCAACTGGCGGCTCTCTCCACAGTACTCATGTGCCAGGATTCCATTCCTTTGGCCCAGCATCCACTGGTACGGTCCTTCCTCAGGGGTGCTACCAACACCAGACCTCCCGTGGTTCACCGTTATCCCTCTTGGGATCTCCCACGGGTGCTACAGGCCCTTACCTTGCCGCCGTTCGAGTCGGTCAAGACCTGTTCACTACAGTTCTTGTCCATGAAGGTGGCCTTTCTTGTGGCGATCACATCCGCCAGACGCATCTCGGAGCTCGCTGCTCTCTCAGTCAGGGAGGACCTATGCGTCTTCCACAGCGATAGGGTAGTCCTCCGACTGGACCCGGCCTTTGTACCAAAGGTGAACTCGTTGTTCCATAGGGCACAAGAGGTGGTCCTACCGGACTTTTGTCCCCAGCCTGCTCACAATTTAGAACGCCAGTGGCACACCTTGGACGTTCGTAGGGCGTTACGCCACTATATTAAAAGGACTTCTGCCTTCCGCAAATCGGAAGCGCTTTTTATCTCCTTCCAGCCTTCTTCGATGGGGAAGAAAGTCTCCTCATCCACGGTTGGCAGGTGGATCAGGTCCTGCATCGCAAGAGCCTACCAGGCACGGTCCCTGCCACTGCCAGGCCGTATCACTGCTCACTCTACCCGCAGTGCCGCTACTTCAGCAGCGTGGGCTACGCAGGCACCCATCGGGGATATTTGCAGGGCGGCGACTTGGTCCTCGCCTTCCCCCTTTGTGAGGCATTACAGGCTGGACAAATTCGCCTCCGCGGAGGCATCATTTGGCCGGAGGGTGCTACAGCAAGTGGCATCTTCAAGTGGGACACAGGCCCTGACTGATTCCCTCCCATAGGGACAGCTCGGCTTTGGTATGTCCCATTGGTGGATTCTCCATCGTCCTGCTGGAGAAGGGGCGTTGTCTTACCTGAACGCCTTTTCTCAGCAGGACGATGGAGAATCCACGCCCATCCCCTTAGGACCGTCAGGTCCTGTGTTAGGGGCACAGTGAGCCAACACATCAGTCCATTGTCAGCAGCTTCGCCTTCGTCGTGTCTGGGATATCAGCCCAGCAGGAGGCGTGTTAACTCTGGCAAACTTAGTCTTTTATTGGGCAGGAAGATAGTCCTAACCCATTGGTGGATTCTCCATCGTCCTGCTGAGAAAAGGCGTTCAGGTAAGACAACGCCCCATCTCTACTCTGCTCCATTCTGAAGATGCTGTGAATGTCCTTGGTGTTTGAGACTTGTCAGATCAGCTCAGACTGAATCCCAACAAATCCCAGTTACTGTTTGTCAAAAGCCGTCTGGCTCATTGTCTATTCCAATATTAGCCTGGATTGAGTGACACTGCCCCTGACCTTGCAGATTTACTAATTAAGGGGTTGAATCAATATTGTTGCTGAATTTTTTTTTTCAATTTGGGTGTCATATAAGTTGTAACTTTCCTTGAGATTTTGATTTGGCAGGATAGAAATGAAATAAGTAAATAAATAGCAGAATTGTATAATTAAAGTGTCATAAAATGATTGAGTTGGAAGATGCCATTGAGTCCAACTTCCTACTCAGAAATAAAAACTACAGCACTTTTGACCAATTTTATATCTAGCATCTCCCTAGTTAAGTGATTCCTTGAACTGCTGTTTGACGTTTAGGGAGGGGGACAATTGGACTTCCAGTGCTGAAGTGATTAAGCTGAATTAAATCAAAAACATATATGTTGTTGTTTATTTGTTCTACTTCAAAATGACCTGCTTTGATATTTAGGTATACTGTGGACTTACAAGCCAAGGACAATTAATAGCTGTGAAACAAGTAGCACTGAATGCATGTGACCAAGCTGGGAATAAAAAGGAATACCAGAAACTGCAAGAAGAAGTTGAGATTTTGAAAAACCTAACACACGTCAACATTGTGGGGTACTTGGGAACAGGTTTAGAAGATAACATAGTAAGCATCTTCATGGAGTTTGTTCCTGGTGGTTCCATTTCCAGTATTATTCATCGCTTTGGGCCACTGTCAGAAATGGTGTTTTGTAAATATACAAAACAGATTGTACAAGGAGTTGCATATTTACATGAAAACTGTGTGGTGCACAGAGACATTAAAGGAAACAATGTTATGCTTATGCCTGATGGCATAATCAAACTCATAGACTTTGGATGTGCAAAGCGCTTAGCCTGTGTGAGTCTGACTAATACACATAGTGAACCACTGAAATCTGTGCATGGCACTCCATATTGGATGGCACCAGAAGTGATAAATGAATCTGGCTATGGAAGGAAATCAGATATCTGGAGCATTGGCTGCACTGTTTTTGAGATGGCCACTGGAAAGCCACCATTGGCTACCATGGATAAACTAGCAGCCATGTTTTACATAGCTGCTCACAAAGGACTTATGCCTTCACTACCCAAACATTGCTCAGACAAAGCAGTTGATTTTGTACATCTGTGCTTAACAAGGTACGTGATTTGTATACCTAAAATTAGTTTTATTCGCATTAAAACAATTCACACAATCAAGTTTCTTGAGTTTGAGCTCCTTAAAAAAATAAAATAGTAGTTTAGGCATCGCAGTTCAATCACAATTAAACTTATGGTATACAACATGTCCATCTTTTCTGACCTTTCCAGTTAGGATTGAGAATAAGCCTTTTCTATACAGTGCAGGTTCATATATGCTTTTCTTGTGTGTGTTAAGTCATTTGTCTTCTGCAAAAGTCTCTGGGGTACTTCAGGCACATGTCAGGTTAGTCTAGAACCTGCTGTCTCCTGGTTTCTGCCCCCTACCTTCACCACTATATAAAATTGGTTCTGCAAAAACTGGCTTTTCCTCCAGCATTGCAAATGGATTTTTATTGGCAAATCAGGAAAATTCCCTTCTCCTCTCTCCCTGTAAACCTCTGGGTCCATATATTGATTCAGAAAACTCCTAAACTTTATAGAGATGTGAAAGCTTCAGGGACCAAAGGGACATCTCCTTGCCATAAATTACCTTTTAGCAAAAAACTACCATGTTGTGAGCCATGGTGGGGCAGTGGTTAGAATGCAATATTGCAGGCTTACTGCCCACTGTCAGGAGTTTGATCTTGACCGGCTCATAGTTGACTCGGCCTTCCAACCTTCCAAGGTCAGTAAAATGAGGACCCAGATTGTTGGGGACTCTAAACTCCTCAGAGATTTCTGTAAAGCACTCTGAAGTGGTATATAAGTCCCTATATCTTGTGAGAGCAACAGTTTTGAAAGCAAGTTACAGTAAGACAGGTAACTAACTAATCCTGCTAAGAAGGTTTACCCCTATGGAACCTTTGAAGACGGCCTTAAAATTTGTGTAGGATTACGCAGGGAGAGGTGAGCCTTCCAATACTGGAATGACAAGTTGTAAAGGATTTAAAACATTTTCCTTACAACCATATTAACTGACATTTCTAAACTTGTTTTCAATGGTAACCTCAGATATAGGCCATTTTTATGAAATGTCAATATCGCACACAAATTTTTCTAATACATAGCCATCTGAAAAGAAAATAAAGCAACACCTGTAGTATGAAAACTTTAGTTATCATTTAAATAACCACCAGGAACCATGGTAGCTGGGCAGTAGAAAACATTATAGAAAATATTCAGTCATAACTGAAAAAATAATTTGTTTTGGCAGCTGGCCATATGGGATTAAATTTAAAGATTCTTAGCTACACTGGAATTTTTATTATGACTTTGGAGAAGGTCAAGTTTAATTTTACTTTTCATATTTATATACAGTGCATTCAGAAAGTATTCAGACCTTCACTTTTGTCAGTCTTGTTATGCTGCAGCCTGATTCTGCAGTTGTTGAAATTCATTTTTTTCTCATTAATCTACACTCAGTACCCCATAATGACAAAGTGAAAACAGAATTTTAGAAATGTCTGTAAATTTATTAAAAAGAAAAAACTAAAATATCACATTGGCATAAGTATTCAGACCCTTCACTCAGTGCTTTGTTGAAGCATCTTTGGCAGCAATTACAGCCTCAAGTCTTCGTGGGTATGACGTGGCAAGCTTTGCACACTTGGATTGGGGGGATTTTCTGCCATTTTTCCTTGCAAATCCTCTCAAGCTTAGTCAGGTGGGCAGCCATTTTCAGGTCCCTCCAGAGATGTTCCATAGGGTTCAAGTCAGGGCTCTGGTTAGGCCACTCTAGGTCATTCACAGAGTTGTCCCTAAGCCATTCCTGTGTTGTTTTGACTGTGTGCTTAGGATCGTCATGTTGGAAAGTGAACCTTTGGCCCAGTCTGAGGTCCTGAACACTGTGGAACAGGTTTTCATTGAGGATATCCTTGTATTTTGCTCCATTCAGCTTTCCCTCAACCCTGACCAGTCTCACAGTGCCTGCTGCTGAAAAGCACCCCCACATATGCTGCCACTGTTGGGATGATATTGGGCAGGTGATGAGTGGTGCCTGGTTTCCTCCAGATATAACATTTAGAATTGAGACCAAACAGTTCAATCTTGATTTCATCAGAACAGAGAATCTTGTTCCTCACAGTCTTGAGAGTCCTTCGGGTGCTTTTTTGTAAACTCCAAGCTGGCTTTCATGTGTTTTTGCACTAAGGAGAGGCTTCTGTCTAGGCACTCTGCCTTAAAGCCCAGATCAGTGGAGGGCTGCAGTGATGGTTGTCCTTCTGGAATTCTGTCTGATCTCAACACAGGATCTCTGGAGCTCAGTCAGTGACCATTGGGTTCTTGGTCACCTCTCTTACTAAGCCCCTTCTCTCCCGATTGCTCAGTTTGATCAGGTGACCAGCTTTTGGAAGAGTCCTGGTTGTGCCAAATATCTTCCATTTGAGAATTATGGAGGCCACTGTGCTCTTAGGAACCTTCAGTGCAGAAATTTTATTGTAGCCTTCCCCAGATCTACGCTTTGTAATAATTCTGTCTCTGCGTTCTGCAGGCAGATCCTTTGACCTTATGGCTTTTCTCTGCTACAGTATGCATTGTCAGCTGTGAGGCCTTCTATAGAGAGGTGTGCCTTTCCAAATCATGTCCAATCAATTTAATTTACCACAGGGCAACTCTAATCAAGGTGTAGAAACATGTCAGCAAAGAGACAAGAGAAATGGGAGGCAACTGAGCTAAATTTCAAGTGTTGTTGCAAAGGGTCTGAATACTTATACCAATGTGATGTTTCAGTTTTTTCTTTTTAATAAATTTACAGACATTTCTAAAATTCTGTTTTCACTTTGTCATTATGGGGTACTGAGTGTAGATTAATGAGAGAAAAAATGAATTTCACAACTGCAGAATCAGGCTGCAGCATAACAAGACTGACAAAAGTGAAGGTCTGATTACTTTCTGAATGCACTATATACATAAAAAGGGTGAAAAACAAATTTAATAAACTTAAGAGCATGAACTTCAGTTCAAATACCGGATAAGTATCTTAAAACATTTAAGATCAATAGAATTTTCTTTAAAAATAGAACTTGGAGCAATGCTAATATTTTGGCATATTTTTTCAGAGTATAGCACTATCTTTTTGGCTTTGAGTAGATAAAATAAAAGCATGTATTAATGCACCATGCGCTAAGAATCAATGTACCTCTTTTATATAAGTTATTAAACAGATAGAAAATAATGAGTAATGTGGTTTGTACCAAAGATTTTACTGTCTTACTGTTAATTTCTGTTTTTTTAACACTTCATGCAGGGACCAACATGAGCGGCCAACTGCCTTAGAATTGTTGCAGCACCCTTTCATAAGAAACTCATGACACCTGGCAATGCTTCTATCAAACAAATATAAACTATTTCATTTGTGTGGAAAAATGTCTTCTAAATTGAGAAAGTGTTGGTACAAAACTTGTAGAAGTTGCTGAAATAGTAAATCTTTACCTTTTCTGAATGAACTTTGTAGCATAGGATTTAGCATGTGTGTGTGTAAATAAGTTCAAAACATTAGACCTACAAGGCTTTTTTTACCCAAACAATTCACATTCCTGCCTTTTCCCTCCAGTGGAGCTACTTAAGAGATGCACAAGCTTTTGAAGCGACCCTAAGCTAAAAGTAACAATTTTTAAAGTCCTGGACAAAAACCAAAGTATTCTTAAACTCTTTAGATTCTGGCATAAAATGAGTCCAGTGTAAATTACCAGCACACAAAGTATTCCTGATAATCTAAAATTTTGGTTCTTAAGCAACAGTACTTTCAAAAGCCTATTGTATTACAGATAAATGTGGGAATGCTAAAGCACAATCCAGTGCAAATGTCTTCAGATATAAATCCCTTTATCATTGGATTACCATTGTAGTGTATATTTGTATATGTTAAGCAACATTACAGATAGATGAGACTTGTTAACTCATGTCTATATTACCCAGATAGGCAGTTCCAACAAAGTTCAAAAACTATTTGAAAAATTACTTAAACATTCAAGTATAGACAGACCTTTTGTGCATTGCAAAGTTCATTTAACTATCCTATTTCATGGTATTCTGAGACATGCAGCTAACCTAAGCTGCCTTCTTTTTTAAGGGACTCTATACTCACCTGCTCATTTCCTATTTCTTGATACTCACAAATAAGCCCATGTATGAATAAGCCAACTTTCAAATTTTTAACCAATTTTTATCTGCAGGTGACACCAATAAAAATGTGTCACCTGCAGATAAGATCTGCGTTTTTCATGGTATTTTAGTTAAAATAATTTGAGGGTCTGTTTGGCTGCAGATGGGCTTATATGCAAGCATACACTGTATAGATTCATTGATAAGCTGAAATCAATTATTTTTGGGTGCATTTGAGACCCTAAAATACGTTTATTTGCAAGTATATACAGTATAATTTAAAACAGCATTTCCTGGAATTTAATTATATTAAGAATTGTTTTTAACACTACATTATGCTATAAAATGCCTATTCTTCCACCTGCATGCAAATGGAAGAACAGTTTTCCTCACCAATACTACCTTTAGCTCCTTTTTGATCTTTTGGTTTTCACTGTAAATTTTTTCACATCCAAGTCATCCTATCCTGCAGGTGTCCTGCCATCCTCCATTTCACTCAGATTTATGTCATCATCAGCACTAACACATATTTATATTCATAGCAGTCCTCTCTACATCGTTTCTTGCTGCTTTGTAAAACATTTCTTCAGTTTTTAGGAAACGTAGCTTTACAATGAAATCTTTGAATTGCAGTAATCTGGGAACAAAGAACTGGTACTCTTGCTATATTGCTTCCTATGATGTGGAAAGACAGTAATTGAGAAACATGCAGATTTATACAGAATAAGAAATCCAACTTTCCTTAATTTCACATGAGCTTGTTTGTACTAAATATACCCTTATCTAGAAGTAAATTACTAGTTGGCTGCCTTCCATCTTTCATACTTGAAACTAGCAGTGAATTCTGAAGCTTTTTTTTAAAGATTTCTGTATTTTGAGTCTTGCAGTTTCTGTATGTTGAGCGTTTAAAATGCTTCCCAAAACCATATATGCCAGTTGCTAAGATTCCTTTTAATGGGCAGATAAGAAATTTGAAAGCTGCTTTTATTAAAGTAGCTTGCTTCTGGAATTGATCGGATCATAGCAGCTAATTGGAAATAAAGTTTCTTCTTAAGTAAATATTTTAAGCTAAGTATTGTTAAATCCACTTTGTAAATCTCTACAGGTAGTCCTTGACTTACAACTATTAGTTTAGCAAACATTTGAAGTGACAGTGGCACTGGAAAAAGTGCCTGACTGGTCTTTGCACTTACAACCGTTGCGACATCCCAGTCACATTATCACAATTTGTGCACTTGTCAATTAGCATGTATTTAGAATAGTTATAGTACCGAAAGGTCAGGCAATCATCATTTGCAACATTCCTAGCCATCTTCTGACAAGCAAAGAATGGGCGATGCTCAATTTGCTTAACAACTGCATAGTTCACTTAAC
This sequence comes from Azemiops feae, assembly GCA_023970755.1. Lineage (NCBI taxonomy): Eukaryota > Metazoa > Chordata > Lepidosauria > Squamata > Viperidae > Azemiops > Azemiops feae. The sequence goes on from JALGBA010000367.1 coordinate 147,346, forward strand.
AACTGCAATGATTTGCTTAACTGTGACAAAAAAAAGCTTGTAAAACCAGACATGACATACTTAATTCCCTCACATAGTGATGATGTGCCAGTCCCAATTCTGGTTATAACCTGAAGTCTGCCTATAACTTATTCAGGCTTAAATATGAGCCATCTTAAAAAAAAGCCATATTTAAATGCAAGAATCAGTCATGCAGGTATTCAAAAGTTCAATACAGTAGCCTTGTCAAAATGAACGAAACAGTAGTAGATACAAATCTGTGCTTTTCAGGATTGGGCTTTATAATGCTATCACTTCTGATGACTGACAAGGTCTGCTGAGGTTCATTGCAATTATAGTCAAAATCAGCTTATCTATGCTCCTGTGACTGAGCTTCACAATGATTATGCCGCTTTCTTCTTCCACAGAATGAGTTTATTTTCCTTTGGCAACAAACATCTTTGTTTCAGAGATTTCAAATTTCTTACACCAGTTTAATGGCCATAATTTGTTACAATACAAAATATCTAATTTCCCCATTTCTTTCAGATTCCCTGAACTTTAGTTATTTAAATCAGATGCTACTACTGTATATGCTATTAAACATTGTTCCCTCCCTGGATGAATTCTTACCCAAGACTATTTCCTTGTCTTTCCTTCACTCCTCTTCCATAATGGTTTCATCTCCAATTCCTCTTTACTATTTGTTATCTTCTATAGCACAAATACAATTCCCTCCCCTCTTGATTTCAGACATTGTCTACCTATTCTCTGAATGGAATATAGATTTCTTAAGGGCATATTCGGAATGAGAAGAAAATACCATAAGTTTCTAAATAAAAATGTTAAGTTAAAAACTAGAGCTACATGGAATACAGCAGCAAAGTTAGCAGCTCCAGGTGTTAGGTTGGCTTTCAGAGATATATGTTTTATACATGTTTTAATTTTAAATAGTGCATGAGCTCCTAGGGAGCCTGACATACGCTTTAAACAGAATATACATACCGACAACATAGATAAATTATTTCAAATTAAATTTAGAATCTAAGAATATGAATAAATTCCTCCACTGAAAAGAGCAGCAAGACATCAAATGCTTCTTCCTTGCAGTTTTTCTTCTCCGAATTTCATGGCAAGAGTAGACATTGAACTTCATCCTTACAAAGCAAATATCGAGGGGTTAAACCAGGGGTGTCAAAATGGTGGCCGGCGGACTGGATGTGTCACACAGGCCACGCCCATCCGTTCCCCAAAGGCAAAAAAACATCACGATACGTCATGTGACATGATCGAATTTGACACCCGTGGGTTAAACCATCAGGTTATGCAACATTTACATGGCATCCAAAATATGTTTTAGCACCTAACATTTATCTTTCTTGGGAGCATTAGTTCTTCCCCAGAGTAAATTTCTTAACTATAAGAGTTAATAATGATTATAGATAATGATAATGGCTTATAAAATTCAGTAACTTTAGATGATATTGTAAAATGAAAATGCAACTACATCAAAGAATTAAGCCATTACAATTCCATACACTTCTATAACTGCATTGAAAGTTACATGGAACTGACCTCTGCTGTGAGTGTGTGTGCCTAAAAAGGGGAAGATTTATATAAACCCACTCAAGCATGCATTCCAGTGTGCCACCTACAAATACATTCCAAGTGAAATAAAATAATCCTTCCTCTTCCTCCCCAGCTGGACCCATTTTCTATGAATAAGAGTCCTTGGTATTCAAGAAACAGTAAATACTTATACATTAAGTAAAATTCTACAGATCTGTTATTCGAGTCTGATCAACATTATAGAGTTTGGATTCTTTATTTGCAGCTGTTCAATTAGGTTTATATCTTTTTAAGAGAATCCAATTTATAGGGAAATGAAAATGTGAGAAAAAATTTGAGTCCGTATATAGTAAATTTAGAGGAGAAAGAGAAAGAATCCCAATCCTATGGTTACTTGTCGAAAAATACAGAGGATTGGGTTCCAAGTATCTAAATTGAAGTTCAAACATATTTTAACTAATGTAAAATTCAGGGGTTGTTTTTATTTAGATCTATAGCCATGTGTCCATTATGTCTTCAAACTGTAATGGATAAAATGCATTCCAAGGCAAAGCTACAAGCTGGGAAGCAAATACTATGAGACTTTGTAAATAAATTTTATTTAAAGCAAACATTTACCGGTTTGTCTTCTTCCTACTGGGAATCACAGTTTAAAACATTTAATCTTTCTTACACTGTATGTCAAAAGCTCTTGAGGATTTCATAGCATAAATGAGGTAGTGAAGAAAGTCTAAAAAGGCTTAAAATGCAACAACGCAGGATCAAATTTCACAATACAGGGTTTAAGAAATATTCTCAATATAAAAATTACAAGGGTGAAGAAGTAACAAGTATGGATGAAAGAGACTGAAGAGCTAAGGAGATTAAAATTTGAAGATACATTATTCATAGTGCCCATGTTAAAGTATTAAAAAGACACCCATAATTCAAATAAATGTATTCAAGTATGCAGTACAAAGTTTTGCATTACCGGCAACTAAATATTACATAGTAATTGATGCAACAGTGGTTACATTATATTGTAACCACTAATTGGATACATGCTCAACAATTATCTAAAGCACTTTTAATGTAGCTAAAGGGCTTAAAACTTCAGACTTTTTCTGAAATGTTTGTAACCAATTAGAGCATAAACTGTGCAAGAACTGATTTTACCAAGTAGTGGATCCCTCTCAGATATGAGGATAACTTAACAAAATCTTTTAGATTTTACACCCAGTAAGTAACAGTTGCTACTGTACTGAATTTACGCTGAGGTAATTTCCATGCACTTAAGAGTCACAGCTGGTAAAAATGGGACATCAGCTTGGAACAAGAATTCATCAACATTTACAACAGTAATTTGTTTTTTTTAAAAGGCAGGTGAATGAAAACAGTAATATGACACAGCCATAAAAATGTATACTAGTGGTTTAATTGGAGAGTGATTATTCAGATCTGAAAAAACAACCTCCATTTTCGTTACTACAATCACAAGTACAATTCATGTAGCACATGTGACAATTATTTTATTGTCCGAGATAAGAGAGAAGTTGGTATACCAACAATTGTACTTATTTATTGCAAAGATAGTATTCCACCTGTAAAAGAAATGGCATTTTATTCACATAGCACACTTTTTTAAATTCAAAACGTGGCGTTCTGTATGAAATGCTAATGGAAAACAGTGATCCCTCTCCACTAATAACTTAAGTTTTTTTTTTTTAAAAAAAAAACCCTTACTAATGTCACTACAGAAGTTTTATGTATTTCAGCTCTTAAATCACGTTAATCTATGTAACCATTATTAACAGCTCTGTGTGTCTATTACTGCATCAAGCCAAACATTTAAATGCACTTTCACGTCAAAAGATTATATATAAACTTTTTTTTATTTTCATTCCCCCTTCTGAAAGTTACTGACATTTCAGCACTCGATTGGTTTATGACAAATTGAGGCCCATGCCATTTTCACATTGCGTGGCAGGGGTCCTCCTGCCAGGGTTGTTCATCCACTTCCCACCAGCACATGATTCCCCAGGCAGGCAGTGGATGGCGCTCAGGAAGTGGCTCCCAAATAAGGCCCAACGTTTAACATGAAGTGCCACTGAAGTTTCTTCCTTATCGATGCTGACACAAGGGAAAAAGTTAGGTACACTGGTTATACTTACAAGCAGCTCCAATCCTGAGTTATTTACGGTATATCTAAACATACAAAAATGTATGTACAATCTCTCCACTTTTTTGTTGTAAACATTGTCAGTATACTTTATACATCCCTTCTTTGAAACATGCAAATCATACATACAGTATAAATACACCAAAAAAAAAAGTTACACTCATTCATTCACTAAGCAACAAAAATCGTGGCTGGCATAGTCAATTATAAATAATGCATGAGGCATTCCATACAGCTAAAAAAAAAGCAGCCATTTAATCTACTGTTCTTAACTGTGGTTGTGGAAATACTGTGATTTTGCACCTTCTGTATCATTAGAGTATTTATAACACTATCATTATGTGGAGACAGGCTCATTTACTAATCTCTTCAGAGTGAAAGATAAAGCAGCATGTACATATATATATACATATATATATGTATAAATTACATATATATATCTATCTATATCTATATATAAAGTGGACAACAGCTGCTGGATTTGCTCTTCTTAGATGATGGTGATTTTTTTTTTGTCTAATATTCTTAAATTAAGAAAAGGGAAAAGGAATCTAAACAACTGATTACATATTCATTCCTTGGGCACTTAACAGTGAATCCAGCATGTCGAATGTGTCTTTGTAGTCCATATGCTGGCTGTTTGTACTGTACTCGTGACTGGCATCAGGACCGTTCTCCACTGGGTTCTTGTCCAGTTTCACGAGGGTGCTGAGATGTCCGTAGCCCACCTGGTATGTGACATGGGGAGGAGGGGGTAAGGGAAGGTTAAAAACAGAGTTGAGAGAGGATACATACTGCTTAACAGAGGAAGAACTAGATGAACTACCTGAACTTTTGGAACTTTTGCTCATTTTGGAATGATGGTTGTGAGAAGCATCATTGCTGAAGAGCTTCTTTCTTGAAGAGCCGGAACTAGAGACGCTGCCATCGGAGCTCAAACCAACAGGACTCCTCAGAACAGCTGGGGTTAATCCATCACTACCATGTTTACCGCTGCCACTATGCTTATGACTGCCACCGTGGTGACGGTTCAGGGAATGTTCCTTGTGCTTTTCCTTGCTAACGTGGGGACTCGAGTGCTTGCTTTTCCCACTTCCTTCATCGGACGAGCTGTGCCTCTCTGAGGAAGAGACTTTGATTTTCATTTTCAGGTCTTCTTTAGTGGCATTCTTTTCGGTGGGAGGAATGGGTATTCGCAGCTTGAGGGAGCCACTTTTGTCTTTTTTGTCTGGCATGTATTTCTCAGGTTTCTCTGCACCCCCGATGGGAATTTTCATTTTAATAGGGGAAGTTATGGAGCTGCTATTGGCTGTTTGGGGCTGGGTGTGCTTTTTATATGGAGGCTCGGATGCCATGTAGTGTTCTCGGATATCCAGTTCTAAGGTTTCTAGCTTACGTTTCTCTCTGTATTTATCCAGGGACATTTTCTGAGGCATTATCGCAGGGGCAGGAGCAACCTGCCCGTGTTTGTTTCCCGCTTTGTGGACCAGAGAGTGCTCAGAGAGTTTGTCGGCTCGATGATGCAATCCGGAATGTAACTGCAACGAAGAGCTCGGCGGATAGTTGATATTGAACTGAGCGCCCGGCAATGAAGTCTCCTGTTTCTGAGAATACAACTGCTCTGTCCTCGTTTGTTCTTGGTGTTGAGGCCATTCTTGGTGTGTTGACAAAGTATATGAGGTACTTGGCATTCCTGCAGCTAATAGTGCCAGATTATCTTGACTATCGTGAAGAGACATATTTCCTGAGTTCAAAGGAACTGGGGCAGGAAATGTGGACGCTGATGGTTTCTGGAAACTTGCATTTGCAGATACACCAGCAACAGCATCCACCAAAATGGAATTCTGAACCAAAGAGGAGCCGAGAAGAGAGTTTTCAGATGCCTGGCCGTCTCCTTTAGGTTTCTTAGCAGCCTGATTAGCCTGTGCAAGAACATATGAGTAACTTAGTATCTATTCTCAATTGTACAATCTCTAAGGACATTTCAAGTTCTATGGGGGTTACCCAGACCCCAAAGAGAGTAGAGTGCGTAAGCGTAATGATTACCTATGCTGTGAACAGAGAGGCTAGGATCCAAATTTGGAAAACATTATTTGTACTCTCTCCCATTTCATTCCGTAGCCCCTCACACTATCTTTTACACTGCTTCCCAGGCCCCATCCCAAAATCCTGCATTTTAGAAAATATAGGAAAATGAAGAATTTCCAAATATCATCCGCCAGCCCTCTTACTTTGGTGTGAGCACAAAATCCGTTTATACAGTTTATACAGTCTCCTTCCCGGTGAGCTAGACTACATGGACACGTTCATATAATCTTGCTTAATAGCAATATGGAATCCTTCTCCATTATCCTCTTTTAGAGTGTTTTCTTCAAATTACCAATCCAGCATACACTTCCTGAAAATTTCCCAACCCTGTATACCTCAACTCTACTTAGCTTCTGAACCAATAATTAAAAACAAAAAACAAAAACCCAAACAGTTCAGTAAACCATTTCCTGGGATCCAATATTAGCTATTCAATTCATAAGCCATACTGACTGGAGGGAAGGAAAGAGAGATCTATCTATTCCTTCTTTTTTTGTGATCTAAAAAGTCCCCCTCAAGAACTAAGGAATCTGTGCTTCAGTAGGAGGTAGCCTGGTATACCCCATATTCCATATTCCACCAATGAAGAGCAATAAATCATTTAATTTCATTGACATTTTTGCTTTGTACTTATTTAACACAGATTTATCCAGAAAATCAAATAGTTTTAAGAACATCAAGGTTCACTTTAATAATTAAGGTGGAATACTATGTATCTATAAATAGAAGCAGATTCCAGTTGCAGAATGAAACCCTGGGGGAAGGAGACAAACCCTCAAAGTCTGCTCAGCAGGTCTCTTAACAAGCAAGCAGATAATTTAAAATATATATGGGGATTACAGAAAAAAGGAAAGTGAAGGAAAATATATAACATTTCTATTTAGGATTTGCCCAGAATACTTCAAGAAGCTAAAGCAGAACATCAAGGCACACATATCAACATACAGGTAGTCCTTGACTTACAACCACAATTGACCCCCAAATTTATGTTGCTAAGTGAGAAATTTGTTAAGTGAGTTTTGCCCCATTTTACGACTTTTCTGGCCATATTTATTAACTGAATCACCGCAGTTGTTAGATTAGTAACATGGCTGTTAAGTGAATCTGGCTTCCCCAGTGACTTTTGCTTCTCAGAAGGTTGTAAAAGGTGATTACGCGGCCCCAGGACACTGCAACCGTCATAAATGTGAGTCAGTTGTCAAGCATCCAAATATAAATCACGTGACCATGGGGATGCTGCAATGGTTGCAAGTGTGAAAAATGGTCATAAGTCACTTTTTCAATGCTGTTGTAACTTTGAACAGTCACTAAATGAACTGTTGTAAGTTGAGGATTACCTGTATTAGTAACAGTCTTTTATCAAGAGAGATTCTTACCCTCCAATTTCGAATTCTCTTTAGTCTACTAGGAGTTTTCTCCAGTATCTGAAGAAATTCATGAGTTAGCTCTGTGAAAGAAAATAGATGCAAGATTAATATATTTGAATTACTAGCTGAAATCCTTTAGTGCATTTTCAGTCTAAGAAAAAAATAGGACAATTTTATTAGTGATGAAAAGTGTTTCTATCTCTACAAAGAAAGCATACACAAATTAATGTTTAAGACTTGCTGTAACTAACTGTTACCTCCTCCCATAAAGGTTTACATACAACAATGCTTAAGAATATGCAAAGAATGAAAGGGACTTTTTTCTAATAATTACTACATGAAAAGTGGACAAATAACGCATATCAGTCCTCCCTTCTGCACCCCAAGATTTCAAAACCAGGTATCACTGGGGCAATGTTAGCCTGTTTTTCAGAGTGTCACTGAAAATGGTTCTTGTGGGACTTTCCCTCAAGCAAAATTTCGATAATTGTTGAGAGGCTTCTAAAATGTTGGTTATTCTCCTTCCATTAGTATCATAGCATCACCATTTTTTTTCCCAAAAGATTGGGAGATGGAACTACAAGTCTTCATGGTTCAAACATTGATCACACCACCTTAAGGCCTAATATCACTCGTTTTATCATAGCTTGATGTTTGAGCCAAATTATTGGTTGTGTCCTAATGCTATACAGGAAGCAGAACATTATGTCTTTTTATACAATCACTGCTAAAAATGTACTCTCAGTAATAAGCATTGCATTTACTGTTTGCTTTGTATTAAGAAGGCCCTTCATTTTTACACAATGTATTTTTTCAAATACTACAAACTATAAAACAAATTACTTAAGATTTCTGTAGACTTCAGAAAATAAATTTTTTTTGAAGTAGTATACAACAAAACAGCAAATGTATGCAACGTTAGTACCTGTGTCCAGGAATGTTATTTAAGAAAATTGACTCATTATTTTTATGCTAAAGATGTAATAAGTTTCAACGAACTTTGGTATGTGTGTTATGGTTCTGTCCACTTGTAATACCATATTGGTTAAGAATTACTGATATGGTGAACCAGATTCTTCAAAAAGCAGTTAATGGTTAAAATGTCAATATTCTGTTAAATTATGTCCTAAACCTCTGAAATCTATCAATATATGAAGAATGGAAAAAATAGAATTATATATTCATGAAAAAATGTCTATGTCTCTAGGTCTAAATGCTGGCTTAAAGAAATTTGTTAGCTCTCAGCCTCTGAATCCATTTTGTATTCATGGAGAGACAAGACTGGATAATATAATTCCTTATGATCTAGGTTCAAATTATTGTTTAAAGGTTGAATTACAATTTCTAGATGGAATCTGCAGTTGATGATTCCAGAGGAAAAAGTTCCAAATATATGAATGTAAAATAAATAAGAAAACAATCTTGTCAATCAGGACAGGGAGTGATTTTAATTAGACAGAAAGAGAAGAGGGTAGCATATGGAAAGAATAAAATTATGACGTAACCTTAGAGAGAGACGGCCATCCATTGTCAACGTCCTCCTGAAATCCCCACCAAGAAATACACCAGAGTCAAAAAGTCCTCTAATGCAGGAGGCCCCAACCTATGGGCTGCGGTCCGGTGGCCAGTTGGCCAGGGCCCAGTAGGGACATGCTGGCCTGCCGACCCATTTGCGCATTCGCACGGGGCTAGCAGCAGCAGCTAGCATCTGTGCAAATGGGGCCGCTAGAGCACATGTGGGTTGCATGGCCCATTTGCGCGGGGCTAGCAGCGGCAGCTAGCACTTGCTCGCCTACGCAAATAGAGCCACTAGCCCTGTGTGGGTGCGCGCGGCCATTTCTGCATGCATGCGCGCCAATTTCCTAGCTGCTCCCTTTCCCTCCGGGCCGCCAGCATGAAAAGGTTGGTGACCTCTGCTCTAATGTTATCTTTAATGGGCTGAATCATAGTGGCAAGTTAGAAAGCAAAAGCTGGCTCTAATGAAAAGGTGGGAAGCGATTAATTAAGAGTAACTCTCCTCCTCTCTCCTCTGACCAGTCAAGTCACACTGTCCAATAGAATTCCCAACGTTTGTTATGAAAGTCATTCTCGGTTCGCCAAAACAGAACTTTCACTTCTGTAGCTTTCTCACAATGATAAACCACCCCCTCCATCCCCCCTCCCCGCTCTATAGGCCAGCTAAAGGCACGTGGCGGTCCTAAAGGCAGCCGGGTTCATAGCTTGATACCCACCTCATAAAAAATGACCCTGGGTAGCATACAACAATTTTCTTTTTCTATTTCTGATTTTCTTTTTTACTAATATACTATTCTTTCTTATTTTGTTTCTTTTCTAATATTTGTATTGAATTTATATTGTTAAAATTTCTAAGTAAGGAAGGAAGGAAGGAAATTTCCCATATTCCTCATTTTTTTGCTTTTGAAAACAGACCCTTACAAGCCCGCACCTCTCAAAAACCTTTTTCCTCCCCAAATGGCCTATTTAGCCAAGGAGCAAAATGGAAAAGGCCAGCGTATAGCACAATTCAATATGTGGCTAAAGGAGTGGTGTAAAGGGGAAGGTTTTGGATATATTAGTCACGATGTCAGTAGCTGGTCCAATGAAAAAATGTACAAAAGAGATGGTTTGCATCCATCAAAGAAAGGAACTGAGTTACTTGGCTATAAATTCACAGATTATCTGGAGGAATATTTAAACTAAACAGCGGGGACAGTGAGTTAATTGATACAGAACATCCCTGTCCCCGACAATCTAAAAACTGTAGGGCTATTAGTGCATGTAACATAGATGTGTGTGTGGACAAGAATATCAACCTTGCTGTCAAGCAAAATCAAGCTTTCAATAGCGAGTGCCACACAAAGTACACTAACCAAATAGGAGGTAGGACAATAGGGGAACTCAGGCACCGCACAGGTTATGTAGAAAGTAAACACAGGGTCAGTCATAAAGGACTCAAATGTCTATACACCAATGCACAGAGTATGAACAGCAAACAGGGTGAACTAGAAATTCAGGTTAATGAGGGCAGATATGATATTGTTGCCATTACGAAAACATGGTGGGATGAAACCCACAAATGGAACACATAGCTAGAGGGATTTAAATTATTTAAAAGAAACAGACCAAATAAAAGAGGAGGTGGAGTTGCTCTCTATATAAGAAATAACTACATCTCTACAGAAATAGAGTACAACAATGATGAAAACTGTCTTGAATGCATTTGGGTCAATATAAAAGGGAGAAAAAATGACATTGCCATAGGTGTATACTATAGGCCACCCAACCAAACAGAGGAAATAGACGAACTTTTTGCTAGTCAGCTAAGGTATGTAGGAAGCACATCACAATAGTAATGGGGGACTTTAACTACCCTGACATCAACTGGGAGACAAACTCTGCACCAAGTGGAAGATCAAACAGATTCCTGACAAACCTAGCAGACAACTTTGTCTCCCAAAAAGTAGAGAAGGGAACTAGGGGATTAGCCATTCTGGATCTAATTCTCACTAACAGAGATGAAATGATAGAAGGTGTTGAAGCCACAGGAACCTTGGGAGGTAGTGATCATGTAATATTGGAATTCAACATTATGGAAGCACAAGCAATAGAACACAGTCAAACTAGAGTCTTGGACTTCAAGAGAGCTAATTTCAATAAACTTAGAGAGGGCTTGGGAAGGATTCCATGGATGAGAATCCTCAAGGGGAAAACAACTCAAGAAGCTTGGGAAATTTTGAAAAGCGAGATAATAAAAGCCCAGTCTAGCACAATACCAACAAAGAGGAAAAATAACAGCTCTCAAAAGAGACCAGCATGGCTGCATAAAGAACTCTCTGATAAAGTGAAAGATAAAAAGGACAAGTATAGAAAGTGGAAAAAGGGGCACATAACAAAGTCAGAATATCAGCAAATAGCCCGAGCCTGCAAAGATGAAGTGAGGAAAGCTAAGGCTCATAATGAACTAAGGCTTGCGACCAAAGTCAAAAATAAAAAAAAAAGCTTCTTTCAACATATAAAAAATAAGAAAAAAGTGAAGGAAATGATTGGTCCATTAGTGGGTGAAAGTGGCAAGACGATGACAAGCAATAGTGAGAAAGCAGAACTATTTAACTCGGTTTTTGCATCTGTCTTTACACAAAGGGAAAAAACAAACCAACCTATCAAAAATAATGCCATAAAAAAACAGAATAGAAACACAAGTTAAGATAGGCAAGAAAATGGTAAGAAAGCACCTGTCCAGCCTAGACGAGTTCAAATCACCAGGACCAGATGGATTACACCCCAAGGTTCTCAAGGAACTGGCAGATGTGATCTCAGAACCACTGAACTATATTTTTCAAAGATCCTGGAGCACTGGGGAACTACCAGAGGACTGGAAAAGAGCTGATGTAGTTCCCATCTTCAAAAAAGGAAAAAAATGGATCCAGGAAATTACAGACCTATCTGCCTGACCTCAATACTGGGAAGATTCTGGAAAAGATAATCAAAAAAACGAATCAGCGAACACCTAGAGGCAAACAAAATCACTACAAAAGCCAACATGGGTTTGTCAAAACAGATCATGCCAGACAAAATCTTATTGCATTCTTTGACCAAGTGACAAAATTAGTGGATCAGAGGAATGCTGTGGATATAATTTACTTGGACTTCAGTAAGGCATTTGATAAAGTAGATCACAACCTACTACTTGATAAGATAGAAAAATGTGGGTTAGACAGCATCACCACCAGATGGATTCGTAGCTAGCTGACCGGCCGTACTCAGTGTGTGGTCCTCAATGGAACCGCATCTACATGGAGGGAAGTGTGCAGTGGGGTGCCCCAGGGCTCTGTTCCTGGGGCCAGTGCTCTTCAACATCTTCATCAACGATTTGGACGAGGGGATAGATGGGGAACTCATCAAATTTGCGGATGACACCAAGCTGGCAGGAATAGCCAACACTCCAGAAGACAGGCTTAAGATACAGGAGGACCTGGACAGACTGAACACTGGGCGCTATCTAACAAAATGAAATTCAATGGTGAAAAAAGTAAGGTTCTACATTTAGGCAAGAAAAACCAAATGTACAGGTATAGTATAGGGGGTACCTTGCTCAATAGTAGTAACTGTGAGAGGGATCTCGGAGTCCTAGTGGACAATCACTTAAATATGAGCCAGCAGTGTGCTGCAGCTGCCAAAAAAACCAACACAGTGCTGGGCTGCATTAACAGAGGGATAGAATCAAGATCACGTGAAGTATTAATACCACTTTACAATGCCTTGGTAAGGCCACACTTGGAATACTGCATCCAGTTTTGGTCACCACGATGTAAAAAAGATGTTGAGACTCTAGAAAGAGTGCAGAGAAGGGCAACAAAGATGATTAGGGGACTGGAGGCTAAAGCATATCAGGAACGTTTGCTGGAATTGGGTATGTCTAGTTAATGAAAAGAAGGACTAGGGGTGACATGATAGCAGTATTCCAATATCTCAGGGGTTGCCACAAAGAAGAGGGAGTCAAGCTATTCTCCAAGGCGCCTGAGGGCAGGACAAGAAGTAATGGATGAAAACTAGTCAAGGAGAGAAGCAACCTGGAACTGAAGAGAAACTTCCTGACAGTTAGAACAATTAACCAGTGGAACAACCTGCCTCCAGAAGCGGTGAATGCTCCAACACTGGAAGTTTTTAAGAAGAAACTGGACAGCCATTTGTCCGAAATGGTATAGGGTTTCCTGCCTGAGCAGGGGGTTGGACTTGATGACCTCCAAGGTCCCTTCCAACTTTATTAATTATTATTATTATTATTATTATTATTATTATTATTATTATTATTATTATTATTATTCCAATTGATTCTGTTTGTGTGAACTGGCACTGATAGAACTGCTACTGCTAATAAGAGCTGTGGTGGCGCAGTGGTTAGAATACAGTACTGCATTGCTTACTCCAGGAGTTCGATTCTGAATAGTTCAAGGTCGACTCAGCTTTCCATGCTTCCAAAGTTGGTATGAGGACCCAAATTGTTGGGGACAATAGGCTGACTCTATAAACCATTTTATAGAGAGGGCTGTAAAGCACTATGAAGTGGTATATAAGTCTAAGCGCTATTGCTACTTGCTAGATAAAACTTAGATGAATGGCTGGGGTTGCTGCAGAAGCCAGTCCCTGAGTGCAAAGGCTATTCACAGAACTCTGTGACCCATGTAGCCTTGTCCACCACCAGCAGTTCAGCAAAGTCATCCATACACAGTAAGTGCTCGTGATCACTCTGGAAGTGGTAACTTACCATCTGAGAACCTTTAATGGACTGCCTAGAATTAATTTAATATTTTCTATCCGGATGTCCTCTTGTGCTGGAGGTGACAACTAACTGAAAAGGTCAGCAAAAGATGAAAAATACAGAGAGCCAGACTGACCCTCCTCACATTATTTTCAATCGGAATACCAAAACACTTTAGGTCAGATGACTGTAACTTACTTCCTCTTGCTTAATCTGTAGCTACTAAACTTTGAACTTCAAAGATGACTATTAGATGGTTATGGTTATCATAAAGTTCAAATTTTCTGTACCTCTTCACTTGGCTAATAGGCTTGTTCTGAATCTGGTATTTCATATAATTTAAATCCAGAACAGATAAGTTTTTTTTCAGATTTAGTTTTGTAACTGTATCTATACCATCATCTCACTGATGCAATCACATCATCTGGCAGAATATTTTCTCTCCCTTCCCAAAATTCTCCAGAAAGATTGTGGTCTGAAATCTAAAGACAGCATAGATGATGATGGAAAACTCCACTGCACAATAATAACCCAACATCTCAATTGACATGAAGCCTGAACATTCTTAATTAAACTCTAGTAACATTACATTCTGAAAGATCAAACCTTAGTCTTCAGGAAACTAAAGACATGTATAAATTAGCCAATATCACCTTAATATAGTTAATATTAATACAGCATATCACAAGCAAAGCAGTTAACTATTTTAAAAATATATAGGAAAGTTGATATTACTTACCATCAAGTAATTCTAAAGTTACAGAAGCATCTACATATTCCCACCAATGTTTTCCATCAGTTGATACAGGGATTTCCCAGTTAGACCACTTGCATGCCAAATGTATACATACACATGCTATCACAGTTGGCTTGTACTGAAGACAAAATGTAGTAAGGTGCAGGCTGTGGTTGGGAATGTTTCATAATGGAAGAACGTGCCAATCATGGAAAAGACAAAAAACAAAAGGAAAGAATTTGTCAACATATATTCAAGGCAATTGATGTGGGTTGTAAACATTTTTTGAAGTTTCAAATTTTGGACTTTATAAAAAAAATAAAAATCTAAGATATGAAACAGAATTTAGTGCTTCTCGTGCTAAACACATGGAAATATTCTGTTTTACATCTAAAACATATATCTTAATATTTAAAAAGCCAAAATATTAATGCATATAACATTTTTGCAAAAATCAGGTCATCTAGATTTTACTGCATCGTTGTTGATGTTTTATTTTGAAAGTTACTGAGGTAATAACTAAGCTATCGAGTAAGGAAAAACCAAAATTTTCTCTTCAAATCCACCCTGGAAATACAGCATGTATTAATTGCTATTGTTTAAGAAATAATGAATTTATGCCAATTTTATATTCTTAAACAGCCTTGAAAAAGGTTAGTTAGAATAGCAACTATATATCAACCTCAGTTAATTTCTTTTGCCCAAATTATGTGTATATGTACGTATCTGTTCATGCATTTTTACATAATAATGTTAATCTTATTCTCTAAATAATATCTGTCAGTCCAAACATTCCAAAAATAGCTCTGGAGAAGTCACCATGATTTTCCACCTTTCAGTCACACATCTACTATAACTTGAAGATAATCAGGTGACATTTAACACTGGATCCACACTTTCATTCACCCCAATCACTTTAATAAAGTTTGCTGATTCTCCCTTTTTTTATTAAGTTTAATATCTGAATTGAATCCTAAGTTCCTAGGGTATCGCATCTTCCCCCCAGGTTGTTTTTCTTGTAGTTTTCCAGATGAAATTCTTAAATCCCATTTTAATTTTTGCTACATACTGTACATGCTACTCCACTACTAGCTCTCTTTTGTTTTCTTCTTTCATTGTCTCAAGACTGAAACACTGTTAGAAACGCCATTATTTCCCAATTCTTAAAAAACTTTTACCCACAAAATTATCAAATGTATTGCTGTGTGTTTTATGCTGTGCTTCTTAGCATTAAATAGCTGCCTTGCTCTGCCTTTTTCTTCTTATAGGTTTACCAAGGTTAAGTTGATTTTCACTGGTATTTTATTTTTCTTCAAGTCTGAAGACTCACTGGGCAGCATCTGACCAGTTAAATATCAAATAGGGCTTTAAAAAAAAAAAAGACAATAACTACATTACAGAACCAGATAGCTTCTGCAACAAGAAATATTTAAGCTGGTTCTAATGTATCTAAGAATGTATTTTAACTAATGCCTTAATTTCATTTTTTAAAAAACAAACTTGATATTTTTATTAAGAAAAAATTGCCATTAACTACAAGGGTAAACTAGAAACATCTTTGTACTTACCAAGAAGCTCGGATTGCTAGGTTAAGTTTATCTCTCTGTAATCTTTAGCTGCTATTCAGGCTACCAATTTTAGACTTATGCACTCACAATCGAGAAAATGCCACCAGAAAGCACCACTACACTTCACATCGTGCATTTAACCCCTTTGTG
This sequence comes from Azemiops feae, assembly GCA_023970755.1. NCBI lineage: Eukaryota > Metazoa > Chordata > Lepidosauria > Squamata > Viperidae > Azemiops > Azemiops feae. Next base: position 163,220 of record JALGBA010000367.1, read on the forward strand.
CCGTTAGGCCCTTGTACAATACACCGCACTGCAAACAGGAAGGTACCACCACAGTAGACAGCCCAGTCGCCTGTTGCAACAAGGGTTAGACACAGGTAGGGGGCCCTGCAGTAAAGGAAGCTATAGTGTGCTACAACAGTGCAACAAAGAGGTTCAGGATAACAACCTGTTGGTAGCCATGAAATAGGATGTCTGTGCCAAATCCTTGCTTGCTGTAAGAAAGAAAAATAATTAGCCATCAGTAACTATGATTTTATTATTAAAATGCCATGTGTGTGATGCTCAAAAGCTTCCCACTTGCAAACCCCCCCGCCCCAATACTGCACAACATTTACACTCTTCCTCAGGAAAACTAATTGCTTCTTTGTAACTGATGTCAAAAGTACATATTCTCTCTTATCTCACATTATGGCTAAGACAAATTACATCTGTTTCTGGTAAATCCACTAAAGTGAATATTTGCATAATTTCAGGCTGACATGTCAATTGTGTAATTGCTTATATTATTCAATCCACAGAACAAGCGTTGCCAATAAGGAACGAAGTGTAAACAGTACATTCAACAGAAGATTCCCTTTTGCTTTCAAAGGACGTTTTCTGCCACAGTGATGGGGAAAATGCCCTTGTGCATTCAGTGGATATTGAAATACATCATAAAAGTCAGGATTATACACGCTGATCTTTCAACGCCTTACTTCTTCTGGAGCAAACAGTCTCACAAAAGGCTACATTTTGGGATGTTGCAGTTCAAATTCAATCTGAAGTGTACTTTAATGTAATTAACTTCAAATGTAAGTTAACTCTGAATTATATTTAATGTAAAAGGGATTTTTGTTTCCTAAAGGAGCAATAAGGACAATGTTGCAAACAGACTTCTACTTAAGCAATGAAAATGCACTTCTATTCGTCCTTTCTAAAGATCCCTCTCTGTTGCCTGAGTTTTGAGTGACCAGGGCAGGCCTCAAGCAGGTGGAGGGAAGGACTGATGGAATAACTAGTTATGCAAACATAATAGTTTGTTCCTCACGAACTCTGTATATACTAAAAAATAATGTGAATATTTTATATATACTTTTTATAGGTAGTCCTTGACTTACATAACCACAATTGAGTTCAGAATTTATGTTGCTAAGTAAGAGAATGTTAAATGAATTTTACCCCACTTTATGACCTTTCTTGCCAGAGTTGTTAAGTGAAATCACTGTAATTGTTAAGTTAGTAACGTGGTTGTTAAGTGAATCTGGCTTCCCCATTGACTTTGCTTGTCAGTAGATCACATGACCCTAGGACACTGCAACTGTCATAAATATGAGTCAGTTGTCAAGCGTCTGAATTTTGATTGTATGATTTTGGAGATTCTGCAATGGTGGTAAGTGTGAAAAACAATCCTAAGTCACTTTTTCAGTGAGGTTGCAACTTCGAACGGTCACTAAATGAACTGCTGTTTAAGTTAAGGACTGACTACCTACCTGTATATTCTTTTTCTTAAAAACATTTAATATGGGTAATTGGTAAAATTTCAGAGAAAGTTAAATAAACTTGAAAAGTGACATTAAATGCTTGTCAAATTAAAAACATGTCAAAGTATTAAGCAATCATAAAAAAGGGGACAAAAAGGCAAGGTAAGGATCTACAAGTCTAGAAATCTTAAGCTATGGATAGATCAGAAATAATAGTAACAATAATTGATGTGTCATTGAAAAAGTTCAAGAGTTTTATATTTCCCTTCATAAAGCCTAGAAGAGAGCCTCTACATCAGATATTAATACACTTGAAAGATAATATAGTGTAGCTCTTAAATAATCTGGATTTAAACCATTTATGTCTGTGTAAGGCAATAACCAATATTTTATACTGGGTTTTGGAAATTTTACAATATGAAAATCACATGACTTTAAGATTATGGTGTTTTAAAGAGCCATGGTGGCGCAGTGGCTAGAATGCAGTATTGCAGGCTAACTCTGCCCAGAGCCAGGAGTTCGATCCTCAACGGCTCAAGTCAAGTTTGACTCAGCCTTCCATCCTTGGCCAAGGTCGGTAAAATGAGGACACAGATTGTTGGGGGCAATATATGCTGACTCTGTAAGCTGCTTAGAGAGGGCTGTAAAGCACTATGGAGTGGTATATAAGTCTAAGTGCTGTTGCTATTATTTATGTATTTATTCAATTTTTATTTCACCCATCTCCCCTATAAGGTGACTCTTATAAAGAATAAACAATGAACAGTTGTGCCGGCAGAAGGGACATGTTATGGACCCTGTCAGCCAGGCCCAGAAGAAGAGACTTTTCTGCAGCAACACAGGACCTCTCGAGGTAAGGTAAAACCTTAATATCTGGTTCTGGCGGTTGGCCTGGAGTCCAAATGGGAAGTGTTTTCCTGGAGGTGGTTATTAGATTAAATCCAAGTTCCCACCTCCCTACTCCACTGTACAACTTTCCCATCTTAGCTGCTCTTCTGTTAATTTTTAATATTTTATATTTTATCAGATTGTAAGCTGCTCAGAATTGTGTGATTGTAAGATGGGTGGCAAATAAATTTAATAAAATAAATACATTGTATTTACAATTGAAAGAAATATTAATGGTTGCTAATGTCCACTGAAATTAGTTACATTTGATTATGAATTTTCCATTTTCTCTTAAACAGGACATTCAACAATAGTATGGAAAAAGTACTACATATTTCAAAGTGCTACAAATTATACTCACAATTTGCTTACGAAAACTATAAACTGCCTCAAAAATGACCAAATTCTATATGGATCTTTTTGGAAGAATTTCAAGGTCAAAAGACTAAAAATACTTATAAAAAGACTGGATAATTAAAGCAGACTGTTTCAAATTCAAAACAATGTTTCACTCAACATATGTAACATTTCACAGTACCCATCCTACTCTTTTTAGATTCTTTATTCTAGTTACTCTCCTCCATTAATTCCAAAACGGTCACAAGGAATCAGCATAACATGAGAATGGTTAGAATATCATCAATTGCATTTGAAGCCCAAACTTGGGTATAGAGAAAAGCAAAAGGGCAGTGAACATCTGTAGATAATCCTATGATTATCTGGCAATATGTCCCATTAAATTCAGTGGGAGCCATCACTGGGTTATTAAATGAACTGGGTTATTAAAATGAAATCACCATAGTTTAAAGATTTTCCATGGCATGGTGTAATATTAAAAAAATGTGTATTAGCCATGTTCAGAAACTGAAATCTACCAATGCTCAGCTCATATTAGTGCAGTGAAAGATTTTATATTCATATTTACTTGAAAACCCCCATCAAAAATATGCTTTTTTATGGGGGTTATGTAAACAAAATAAAAGTCTTGGCTAGGCTGCATTAGAAGATTTAACTTATCATATGCTCCTGAAGGGGGATCAGTGTGAAAATAAAAAGTCAATGACTATTGATAAATATAAAGCATACATTACATTTCTTTCTTTCTTTTTTGGAATTGTTTTTTTTTTTAAAAAAAGTTTAAAGATTATTTTGTTGATGTATAAAATAAAAAAATAGCAAAGGGAAAAAAGCATTATCCTTTCCCCTTCAATAAAAATAACTGATGAACAGGATTTTTTAAAACTTGAAATGAGACCGTGCTAAATGCTTTTATAAATCCCCTTACACAAAAGCAGTGGGTTAGTATCTTTTCTCTCTCAAAATTCTCTTAAAGTTATCAGTACACGAGCTGCTTTTTAAAAAGAGCTTTCTTGCAAATGACTATGCCATTTATTTCAAATTAAGGAAAGATTTGGCAGTTTAGTTGAACCTATTCAGATATGTTTTCAAAATCAGTAATAGAAACATCAGTGAATTCTTATTGTATTTCTAAATAAGAAAGATCAAAATAAGATAGGTGCTTATTTCAACCTCTGAGAAAATATTCACAAAATGACATCTACTATACAGTAAGAACAAGTATAAATCAGTGCTGCCACAATCCAGCATTAATTTACACAAAGCTGCAGTCCTCTAATGCAGATATCACTTGAACATATGTGAGTGTGATAAGACACTAAGGATAGATGACATGTCACACCATTACTTTTTTCCTTAAGAATGATTAACATTCAAATGAACAAACAATCAAGAAATGGCTATTTTTATTTTTAAACATACGAATATTTAGAGCAATTAATACATTTTGTTGACCCTGGATTAACTGGCTGACTTCATGCAGCATACCAAATTGCAAATCACAGTTTTTAAACTAAAGTGACCGCTTCATGTTTAATCGTTTGATATTAGAATTCTGGCCTCTGGGGGGGGGGGAAAATGACCCTACATGCATATTAGACCAGTATTTCTCATCCTTGACAATCTTAAGTGTGGACTTCAGCTCCCAGAATTCCTCAGCCAGCAGGTTGTCAAGGCTGAGAAACACTGAACTAGACATTAATCAAATCTAATTAAACTGATTAGAAAAAGAACCTAAATAGTGTTGTGAAAATGAAATTCACTACAAAACAGATATATACAGTTGCAAACAATTCCAGTAATAAATTTTCTATGCAGCAACTAACAAGGTGAATAAAAAAGTGGGTTTGGAAGCGTATTTTCTTATCCCGTGGTATTAAATGAATGTTAGGAAGGACTAAACGAAGACTAAAAATATTGTCCCCAGAAACTGGTTGCCATAGTTGTCAGATATACCAGGATATCCATATGTGGGACATGGGCACAATGTGTAAATTTACCTTGGTATCCTAATGTTACTTTGGATTAAATATGCTCATTTCAGAACTAGCTGTCACTTTTGAGTTTAGTAACTTTAAAATTGAAAAAAAAAATCACCTATGATTTATAGTTCTTTTAAGCATACTTACTGAACCAAGTAAACCAAAATTTATTTGAATACTCTAGTGTTTTATTCACAAGAATATTCCGTAAATAATTTAGTAAGTCACACCATCTCAATATCTCGTAATGGAAAAAAAGAATTTAGTTAAATAGTTACTGACCTCTCACTAACTGGGTACATTTCACAACATCTGTATGTGGATGCTCAATGGTAATCTCAAAACCTGAAAATATAAATGTGTTACTTCACGAACTATATTACATGTTCTCATAACTGTATCTTTAAAATTTATTCAATAATCTCATTAAGTTTCAAAATATACATTGATTGTATTGAATACTTTCTGAACTAATAAAAAATGTACAATATGCTAGTATAATTCTGAAAGGAGAGACATATATATATATTTAAAAAGATAGCTTATGTTACCAAGGTTCCTCTTAAACATATTAAATGAATAGGCACTCCACTATTGGAAGTACAATGTAAGAATCATATGCATTTACTATGCTTACCTAAAGTTTGAAGCATTATTGTTTCAAGTATAACCAATTCCTGGGCCTGCTGAAGATACGCCTAAAAATTGGGAAACATATTCTGAAATATTAACATAATTTTAACATGTTAATAGCACCAAGATTGATTTCAAAAAACCCGAGGGGCTTATTTTAGGTACATGATTTGATCAGGTCACAAAAACTGAGGCAGATAAAAATCACAACGACAGACAACAGAAGAGTTTTAATTCAAACAATTCTTTTTCCCAAATAGGTACAAGTAGTCCTCAACTTACCAACACAATTGGGACTGGAATTTCTGCTGCTAAATAATGCGGTTGTAAAGTGCTATGTCATGTGATTGCATCACTTAGTAATGGCAACCCAGTGCTAGCTGTTGTAATTCCAGACACATGGATCATTCAATGGGATGTAGAGAAGTCCCAAGTAAAGAATGCTGGGATGTTGCAGGGAATGGGGAAGGCATGGCCGGGGGGGGGGGGGGGTCCAAGCTCAGGTCTCATATGAGGTGGAGGAGGGGAGTGTTGTGGTGCTGCACAAGGTCGGCAAGGTTAGGGAAAGAATATGCTGCAGCTCAGTGTTATTTTGGCACACTGTGTGTCTGGGGATCCAAGAAGCCCGAGTTGTAGTAGCCACCCCTGGAAGCCTTAGTTGCACAGTGCAAAGGGACTTCTTGGTGGCTGAGGCTACAAAAAGTCCCCAAGCTGCACTACAGCGCAAAGCAGCCACCACCCAGGAAGCCCTGGCAGTGTGATGCCCTAGAAAGCCCCAGCCGAGCTGCACTGCACTCTGAGATCCCTGTTACCTACCATTATTTCAAATATTACTTTCCAATTTTATTTTAGCCCAATGGGATGAAGAAGAGTTTAGGGTTCACAACATTTCCTACTATACTTTCTGCTGCTTCCCTCATTGTATGACAACCATGACAACTCATTCTTCTTCAGGTATTACAAAGGAATAGAAAAATATTCCAACCATTATTATTACTATTACTTTCTGTGTTGGTTTGCAAGTACACCGAGTGCTTCTGTACTGGAGATAAATTCCTTGTGTTTAATCACATTCAGCTAAACGAAGTATTCAATTCATTTCCGGGGAAGCAATGCCAAAATGCTCCATGAGAGCAGAGATCCCAAAATTCCTCTTTGGATGAAGGGAATACCTGGGATTGCCCATAGTTGTCCATACAGATGCTCCCCATGATGAGACTGTAAAACAGCGGTCTTCATTGGGTTTCAGTTATGGGAGCTAGAAGAATCAGGTTTGCCCAAGCCACAGTTGAAAGCCTTCAAATGGACACTGGGTTCAATCAACCATGTCCTTTCTTAATCACTTTCACTGGGAATGGTTTGTAAACTGATTTTTAGATGTTAAGAACTTTCAGAAAGACAGGTTTTACTACATTGGGTGATTTCCTTCAATCCTCAGCGAAAGAAGTTTCATGTAAGTTTAAAACTTTAAAAAATGTTTTTTTATTTGGAAGCAAACAACAAAAGAGTGATTAGAATGTTAATTCTGGAAAGCTTTTACTTGAAAGATTAACTTGAAATAGGATTTTGAAATAATTTTTAAAATACTTTCTGTGGTTTGTTTAAAATCCTAGTAAAAAGGTATGAAGATTCTGAATTTAAGAATAAGAAATGTTTCCCTGGGGAAATGTTATGGATTAGAGAAAAATATAAGAGGAGACCTTGAAGGCTGGTTACTAGAAGCAGCAACCAAAAAAATCTAAATATTACAATTAAAGGACAAAAACCAGTAATACATAATGAAAAAAAAGTATTTCAACTCTGGAAGAATTCAAGGATATATTGCAACTATGTACCAGAACTTTCTCTTAGGATTGTTTGATATTATAAAACAGGTTCAAAACAAAAGATACAAAAGAATGCATGAGCCTTTGAATGAGAGAGTCATCTTTTGAACGAGAGAGTCAGGCTGTTTCGCAGGATACAAAACAATAATGCTGACAAAGATGCTATACAGGTCTTACAAATGAAACTGGCTGAAGTTTTAATAGCTGAAAGGTACACACAAATAATAAACAAAGAAAATGATTTGGATATGTGGATTTCAAATCAGAAAAGTAACTCAGATAACTTTCTTAGTTTGGATTTGCAAGATATAAGGAATTTCTGAGAAAAGATAAACAGAAAGAAAAGAAATCAGCTTTTGGGATATTACTTAATAAATATCAATATATTTTGTTAATATTTTTATAGAAAGTGATAAGTTCTGGTATTAAAATTTAGAGAAGATGATAAAAAATTAATTTGTGGGACATTGAAGGGATTAAAGATTAAAATTTTCAATGTTATTTCTACTAGCTCCTGATGGAATTTTTCTTAATTAACTTTGAATAATGAGGTTTTAAAGATTTGCTTATAGACATAAGACATGTGAAAAAGATTTTTTGTTGCTGTATTTTAAGAGAAAAATAAGATACTGTGTAAAATAAAGGAGTACAAAATTAATTTACTTGTTTAAAGTTAAAATACATTGTTATTTCTTATATTGCTATTTCTAGTAATTCTTAAAGGGTATTTGCTGAATAAGGCTGAATGGAGAGGCTTAATTATTTGCTAATAATAAGCCTTATGGGATAATGAGATTTTTGGCTGAAATGTTAGAAAAAATATTAAGTTACTGAAATTGCTTTTACTCATCCTGATAAAGAGGGAAGTCATTTCTCTTTTCACTTTTATACATTTTTCTCCATTTCCTCCTTTTCTTTTTTCTCTGCACTTTTTACATTTTTCTCAGTTTGTATTAGTATTTTTCTTTTTAAATTTCAATTATTCTGAAAAACACACAATGCTCTAAAGACTTTTCATTTCTTTACCACTAATACACTTTAGTATTAATGTAGATTGACAGTAAACTAGAAGCAGAGAATAAGGAAAAACATTTCACTTTTTTTTTACAATTTCATAAGTTGTCACAGAAAATGCAAATGATAATTACTGTCTCATTTCAACAAGATTCCCCTTAGTAGGTATTTTGTAGGTATTATAATGAAAACTATATTAAGTAGTTTCCTGATGATTACTGTGATGGTTACTGCTAATAATTTTTAAGAATGGTAGAATGTTAAGCAGAAGTGCATTACATTTGTATTTAAATTTCTCAAAAAGAAAAAAACAACAAAGATATTTTTTGTTAATTAATAACATAAGTGATAGCATGTAAACCTTCATTTGAAAAATAAAGCAATAGGCAAATTCCTCTCTGATTTATAGACTGAAATCAGATTAAATCTCTATATAAACATACATCACACTTTGTGTCCAGCTGGGGCTCTAGAGGATGAAGGCAAGCATGTGCTACTTTGATAACATGTTCAAGTTTCCGTGGTTGTTCTTCTACTTTCGCAGCCAAAAATAATGCAGTAGGAGAGATGATCTGTGGGTAGAAAATGCACTCTGTTGAAAACATCATTACAGCATATCCTTTACAAGATTTGTTACTACACTAGGAGAAACTTAACTAAGTATAATAATACTGTCTTGTAAACATTGAGAATTACTTTATGTCTCATTTTGTCACTTAAAAATATTAGGCCAACTGTACTTTCTTCCAAATATTTTCAACAGAAGTGAAGAATCAAAAGGCCCACTTATTTTGGCTTGTGCCCAATGCAACGCTGATTAGAACCAATGCTGGCTTTATTTAGATTTTCAACACGTGAAGGGACAAAATTATTTTAACCTTCATCTTGTAGCCAGTAAATTCAATTGTCCTCTGGGAGAAAAATTCTAGTAAGTGCCTAAATTTGGATTTTTAAATATTCCTTCTCAAACTCTCTCCAACTAATACCACTCTTAATAGAAGACAATTGTCTTTATCTCATGGATAGACTATGGAGTTCTTGGTGCTCTGAGCTTGCTTGCTGACGTTTCATTACTCAACTAGGTAACATAAACCATGTGGCAAGTTGGGCAATGAAATATTTGCAAGCAAGCAACCAAGCTCAGAGCGCGTGGAGACCACTCTTTCATTGGCTTACTCTTAAAAGTGAAGTACACTGTAGTGCAAATCAATCAATAGCTAGAGGTGGTATACTATTATACCAACTATTATACCACCTCTAACCTACAGCTAGAAGTGGTAAAATATTAATCCGTTGATTCTACTGGATTCCTTAATACTTTTCAATCCTTTGGGATTATCTCTGAAGATCAGGGGACAGCCTTGAGAGAGATACTGTTGTATATTTTCATGGCTAGCACCAATGAAGCAGTGATGAGCTTTTGGGCTGGGTGACTGTGGTCTAGTTTTCTTTTGTTCTGATGTTTTGCTAGCAGTTGTGCCAAGTTGTTAAGAGGTATATGACAAAGCAGTTCCCGCTATGTCTGCAGATGCCAGCCTGAGTTGCTGGAATAACATCAGAACAAAAGAAGACTAGACCTCAACTAGCCAACCAAAACTCAGCACCGCTTCAGCCTTAAAAGATGTTTTCTCATCCCTAGCTCACAATAAATTCCTCAAATTAGACTCATATGTGAATCATCCTGAAAAGTCCTACAGGGCTGTCTTTTCAACCTTGACCTTAGCATAATACAAATTCATCTTCAGCTCTGGGGCATTGTGTTAATTTGAAATAGATAGGCTAACAGCATCCAGCTTTATCAGATCTACCACAGGCTGCCAGTAAAGTTTTCAAAAGGTTACATAGGATCATTTAGGAACAGTTCCCGTGAAAACAACCATGCTGAAGTTCAATCTACAGAACCTTCTTCTGGTAGTTTTTTTTCTTCAGGCTGACTGAATTCACAAATTGTTTAAAAAGCTGTCATGACTAGTCTGTACCTAACAGCAAATTGTAGGTCTTGGTTTACAAAGCACAAGGATTGGTTTCACATAAAAAAAACCACAACCTTATTATGATTTAATTCAGTAATTGTCAACCAGGCCTCATGGACCATAACTAGACTAGGTGGGATGCAAACTAATTTCAACTTTATGTGTTTAAAATTTACCATGAATGAAATATAAAAAGTGCTTTGTTTTTTAAATAAAATTGTTTCTAATATGGTTGGATCCAGGTTCTTTGACACACGGATCGAAAGGACTCAAGGTATGAAAAATTTGTAAATTTGTTTAATTCAATGTATGAATTTAGCTAAAGAAACTCCTGTTATCATATATTGTGAGCCACCAAGAATGTTTATAACTGCAGCTGAATATAAATGTGATAAATATTATGGTATATTTCCTCAGCTATTATAATGCATTTTATAGGGAGTTTCCTCCTGACAATGGACAAGCAATTCCAGCTGGTACAGAATCTATAGACCGATTAGGTATATGTGATTATTATTCATGAACTTTTTAAAATTATTTATCATTGATTTTATTTACTTAAATTCTTCCTTTATTACTTTATAAGTCATTCAAGGCAATTAACATATCTAATGTTTTTCCTCCTATTTTCCCACATCAACAACCCTGTGAGGTGGGTTGGCTGAGAGAGAGAGAGAGAGGGACTTGCCCAAAATCACCAAGCTGGCTTTTATGCCAAGGCAGGACTAAAACTCATAATCTCCCAGTTTCTAGCCTGGTATCGTAACCATTTAGCGCAAACTGGCTTTCCATTTTTGGCAATTTCTATTTAAAGAACTTTAAAGTCATATGCAACTTATACACTGGATACCTTCAAAAGTACATATAGTATATACTTCCCATGAGTTTCACTTAAAGAAATATTGCCCCAAATGCTACCATAGATACAAGGCAGGTTTATTGCTGATAGCATCTAAATTGTAACATTTCCCAAAAAATAATCCTATATCAAAAGATACTTTGTGTTTTTAATTCCATAAGAACATGCTACTTCTGCTCTTCACAGAAAAAATAGCAATAGCACTTAGAATTAATAAATAGCACTTCATAGTGCTTTATAGTCCTCTCTAAGTGGTTTGCAGACTCAGCATATTGCCTGCAACAATCTGGGTCCCCATTTTACCAACCTCATAAGGATGGAAGTCTGAGTCAACCTTGAGCCGGTGAGGACTGAACTCCTGGCTGTGGGCAAAGTTAGCCTGAAATGCTGCAGAAATACTGCATTCTAATCACTGTGCCACCACGGCTCCTCCTATAGCTGTGCTTACTTTTACTGAAATTTTAAATAGCTGATTATACAATATAGCCCCTAGAGTTTTGCCTCTATTCACTGTCATCCAGATTTAGGTATTTCAAAAAGAAAATGATTTTTTGTCATGAAAACATAATATCTGTTGTTTTAATTTTTAATCAAACTCATAAGTGGGCTCATACACAATGCATTGTGATTTGTTTGTGGCTAAGACAAATGCATAATCCTAGCTATTTTAATTCCATAGCCTGTCTATGGAACTACAGTTATAGAAATGGTGAAGAACTTCTCATTATATTACATGAGCTACTTTGGATCCCAAAATATAACAAAGTTTGTGTCAGTTTCAGCAACCACAATAACTCATTTATTCAAATCATGTTTTTTTTTAATTTTAATGCATCACTCCTTTACTATTAACTAATATATAAGCAGAAAATATTTGACCAATGAGCACTTGTAAAATAATTGCTGTAGTGTAAACGAAGAGGGTATGGCTAGCCTCAAAACTCCAATTTACTAGATGGCAAACTCTTCCCACCTACCTAAGCCTCTTAATAACTCTATCACTCCAGCTTTCTAGCCCAGAACCATTCTTGAAAATAAAATAGTACCTAGAGGTACATTTTTAGTGGACTTAATAAGCAGTGTCCCATGAGAAAACAATTCCATTTAAGTTCATGATGCTGAATAAATGATGCCCAAAATCAGGTTGTTCCTTTTTTAATTTTGTGCAAAAGTAAATTTGAGTTAGGCTTTAGCTTCTTTCTGAAACATATGAATGGAATATTCTGTTATTCCCATAGCATCGACACAAGTTGAATGTAGATGTTAAATCTTTTATTTCATTGGTTTGGGATCTGGATTTCTGATTAACCTATTTTTTGTTCCCAAGGAGTGCTTGTTGTCACCAAGCATATGGCTACTGGTTTCTACAGTCTGTAGTTCTCAGTTTACCAAAGACAACATGATTTAGTGATTAGATATATTAAAAAGCTATTAACCCATACTGATATATCTTGTTTGTCCATTATGTATGTATATTAGCAAATTGTAATCCTGATAAAAACAAACCTTTAAAAAACTCTTCTGGGAAACTGTCCAGAACACATTCTTTCTTATCACAAAGAAGGTATTATAAATAGCATATATTACAAGACTAACATATCCAAGTTTCTAAAGCCACGAATCACAGGATAATATTTCAAAAGCCACTTCCAGTTACATGTTATGTCAAGTTCAGATATACTTACATTTCTATTGAATTTTGTGAATGAATGGTGCATATAAAACCTGTGCATATAAACAATTGCGGTGTTTATTGTAAGTTGAGATCTTAAACTGTGTCAAGGAAATACTACATACGCATCCCCTATTTTAATTATTTTATGTTTTTATAATGTACACGGCCAGACTACCCTTGTTGAGTTGGGTGGCTGAAGAAATAAAAACAAATAAAGCTTGCATTCAACTACTCTGTAAAAAGATTACGGCTTTTTTCAAGTTATTGATTCAAATATAACTTTCATGTGACTGAAGAAGTTTGTTAAGATAAATCTCTCTAAACACAAGAGTGCTATCTGCAAACGTGTTCTGGTCAACAAAGACAGAGGTCCCCAACCCCTGGGCCGTGGCCCACTGAGAACCGGGCCGCGCAGGCAGCGCGTGAGTGTGCCTGCTGCTTGTGCAAATGGAGCTGCAAGCATGCATCTACATTCATACAGAACCATCCCCTCTTCCCCCCCCCCGAGTCGCCAAGATGGAATGGTTGGGGACCGCTGAACTAGCACAAAATCTGGACAAAAAAAAAAGAGGACAGCAATCTTCCTCATTGTTGCCCCAGGTAGAGCCCCATGCCCACATAAAATCTGCTTTGAGGTTTGGGAGGGAACTTCCAAAATGGTGTATACAGTATTATGCAAACATTACAGTATTCCGCGTCTACAGTAAGAACATTCTGAGAGGAACTCTATGCTGCCCACATTGGCAAAATAAAAGCTGGATCCAATTTAATGGTTATATTTAGTCACACAAGTAAAATCTCTGTCTTCTGTGCACCAACTGAAAAATCCATTTAGAGAATAAAAAGATGTCCGTGAAATTCTTGAAATAAGTAATGGAAAGTTACGGTGGTGATACAATTGTAGAAAATCAGGCTATAACAGGAAAGCAACCTCGGGGTTGGATTAGGCCCTCCCTTCAAGCCCTTTCAGTTCTTAGTCACCTATGCCTGGAGATAAACAGGACCGGAAAAGTTGCTGCCACCCTGTCTTTGTTATGAACCAGATTCATCTTTCCACACTAGTCCTCAGGTGAACCAGGAGAGGACTTAAGGAGAAATCCTCACCATATCTTGGGTTTGGCTAAACTACCAAAAGGGAAAACAAATGAAATTTCAGGGAATTAATAGTTCAGCCAAGCTGAGGTGGGCCATAGAAGGCAGGCAGACAACTCCAGGATTTAACTATAAATCCACTTTATTATAGGTGTCAAAAGAAGACAAGATTCCAGATACTAGACACAATCAAATATTTAAAGCCCTAATTCTAATACAATTCTAGCTGCAGCCAAACAACTCAATTTCCAATCACTATCTGAGTAAGTCCAGCCAACTCTCTCAAAATGCACCAGTCCTTTCCTACTGAAAACCTGACAGAACTCCCTTTTCCTTTATTGGCTTTTAGGGATCAGGCAATTCCCTCTGGGCAGATAAGGCAGGTTTGTGATTTAAAGGGCCAGCTGCTCTCCACTAAAAGGCAGATGCAGTTTGTGCTAATGTTACATACTAAACACTACTAATATTTTTAAGAAAATTATTTTTTCAATAGTGCCATTTTCAAAGACATTATTCTATAACCTGAGTTTTAGAATTCAGGTTATAGAATAATGTCTTTGAAAATGGCAATATTGAAAAAATAATTTTCTTAAAAATGTTTAGTTTAAAGAACTCAGGTTATTTCACTTCAAAGGCTAACAACTTCAGTGTCTGTTACAAAAAGTTGGCTTTTAAAATTCAGCATTCATGCTAAGTCAAGATGTGGTTCAGAAATAATCTTCTGCAAACATCTTCTGTACCAGAAACTAAAATAACTATAGAAACTATCATCACAGTTACAAAAGCTAGAATATGTGTTAACTTTAAACATTAAGTATTCACAATCTTTATTGAAATAAGTCTATTCTCCTTTTCAGTTGTTACTACTTTCACAGATTTCACAAGCAATATGTGAATTGTCAAATAACAAGTTTATTTCTAAAAATGCTCTAATGGATCTGCACTGTGCAGTTCTGTGTTACATGTCCCGTAAGAACTCCGATTCTATGAAATAAGAAATCTCTCAAGTTGAAGCAACTTTGATGATTTCATGGACACATCTATGCAATTTTCTTGGCAGCAATATGAAAGTGGTTTGCCACCACCTTCTGCTGGGAATTTATTACTTGCCAATCTAGAATAGTACTCTGGATTTTCTGGCAGACTTTCATCCAAGTAATAACCAGATCCTAATCTGCTTAATGTTATGAGATAAGCTTACTAGAGTCAACTGGATTGAAATGGACATCTATAGAAATTGAATAAAAAAATTAGTAGTGGGATTACTTTTATGATAAACAGCAGCTATCAGCTAATACTTCTTTCAGCAAAATGTTGATCTACATTAGATTTGATAATAGCTCAGAAAGTACTCTGATATCTTCATCACATTTCGTTAAATATGTTCTGGTATTTATACAAAACTAATCCAGTCTGCATTCAGAACTACAGAAATTATGATAGCAGTCATTCCTCCTTACTTCAAACTCCTGAAAAACTGTTGAGAATATACCAGAGAGGCTATTTTCAATTTCATTACTCTAAAATATCAAAAGTTCTATTTAATAACCTTATTTTTATGACATTTAACTTGCCTAGATTGTTTTACTCTTATTTAAAACATTTGCATACTGTTTCCCATTTTTTAAAAAAATTCCTGGACGAAATTTCTTTTCCATCGATTACATTAAATGTCTAAAAACATTTAATTTGCCAGTGAGTGGAAAAAACCTGCCGTCTATTCCTTACTCTGTCACCAAATTTTTACCCCACATGAAGAAAAAGGATCAAATCCCTTACGCTTGACTAACTGATATATAGGGCATTTGGGGGAAACTTCGTTTAACCAACAAGATGTATTAATACAGTCCCTATTAAATCGCAATTAAAAAAAAACAGCAGCAACCGGTTGAAAAAGAAATAAAACAATACTGACGGAACAAGTCTGAGATTACCGAAACCGTGTTTAGCAGCCATTATACAACCACGATCCTTTGCAATCAATCGTAAAAGCACTTTGCTAAAACGCCAGCCCATGCAAGCGAGAGAGTGGGGCTAAACAAGACAACTCGCGTGTCTGCGTGGAAAACTTATTAAAACCACCCCGGAGCACAAGGGAGGCAAACAGGCGCCGAACTCGGCCTGGCTTTTTCTCCTCGACTCCCGGGGGAGCCTGTGGCGCCTTCCCGATTCTCCTCCTGCAGACAGGATCGCAGGCCGAGGGGTGGAGCCACAGCAGGCGAGGCCTCCCAGGCTCGCCATCGGGCCGGCCTTCCAAAAGACCCGGGACCAGGCGTCACCCCGAAAGGCTCCCTTCCGAGCACCCTCACCCGCTGACTCATTCCCGGTCCCGGCCTCCTCTTTGCCCGTCCCCAAGCCCAACGCCCGCCGTTTAAGGATACACGTTGAGGCGCTGGCCCATATCCTGGATGAGATTGGCCGCCTGCTGCCGGTAGGAGAGCTCTTTGTCGGCCTCGACGCCGCAGTGGCGCGACGGCGTGTTCTCCAACCGCTCCCGGCTGAAAAACCAGCGCGAACTTCCTAGGCCGCCTCCGCCAGGTCCGCGCGACCCCGAACTCGCGCCAGGTCCGGAACCCAACGCCGCCGCCATGACACTTCCTCCTCCTCCCGAAGCAGCACCCGCCGCCGGCGCGCCCGACTCCTCCTCTTCCATCGCGGCACCTCTCGCGAGAATTCAGACAAAGCGCGGCCAAACCGGCTCTCTCTGCAATACTCTGGCTTTAATAAATCATAGAGTTGCGAGCTGGGGGTTGGAGCGAAAGGAAAGGCTGGCGAAAGACTACTGTAGTGCAGTTTTAAAATAGTGCCCCTATCGGCTCGGAGGACGTTCCTCCTAACACTTTTTTTTCTCCATTAGAGGCTGCGCCGAAGGTTTTTCTTGGACTGTTTATCAGTATAATAGAAACTCAGAGACGGGGACTCGGTTGCTTCGTGCATACAGAAGAAGAGTCCTGATTTCTTCGGAATTTTTGTTCTCTCCATAGATTTTTCCCGGGTCAAAAATAATAGTCCATTAAAAAAGGTGTTATTAGTGAATGGTTGCGAGTCCACTCAGCCATAATAGTAAATAGGGGACTTCATCTTAGTTTTGGTCTATGTGCACGGTGCATTTTAGTAGCATTAAAATATTTAAATGTCTTGCTGAAGGCAGTGTAATTCAATATTAACAGAAAGGGATCCCAGTTTAATTTAATCTATCTCATTTGTTTCTTGCTAGACAGGTGCTTCTGTTGAAAAACCATCCCCCTGTAACTTGCATTAGATTTATCTTTCAAAATAATGGTAAAATGTCCCCCTCATTCATCACCCTATTATAGACTTGTCTTACATAGAGTATCCTTGTGGGTATTTTTCATTTCAACTGCTTTGTAAAACTCTAAATTCAAAAGTCCCATAATGCCAAATGAAAAGTCATGAACTTGGGGAAAATATTCTAACATTGATTCTCAGAAAAATGCTGGACTTGGATATGTCTCCATTGTTTTGAATGGACATGGAAAGCCAAAGCAAGCATATGTAAAGCAGACATGTCAAAGTCGCGATGTCACGTGACATCACGTGATGATGTATCAGGACTATTTTGCCATTGCCGGCAATGGGGTGGGCGCAGCTTCCGTGTGACGCGTCCGGCCCATGGGCCGGCAGTTTGACACCCCTGCCCTAAAGGAATCTGTAAGTCAGCCACTTGGATAAAAACAGATACAGGTAGTCCTCAACTTATGACCTCAGTTGAGCCCAAAAATTCTGTTGCTAAGTGAGAAAGTTGTGGCTTTCCCCCCATTTTACGACATTACTTGCCACAGTTGTTGAGTGAATCACTGCAGTTGTTAAATTAGTAACACGCCTGTTAAGTGAATCTGGCTTCCCCATTGACTTTGGTTCTCAGAAGGTCGCAAAAGGGGATCATTTGACCCTGGGACACTGCAACTGTCATAAATGAGAACTAGTTGCCAAGCATCCGAATTTTGATCATGTGAGCATGGGGATGGTGCGATGGATATGTGAAAAACTGTCATAAGCCACTTTTATCAGTGCTATTGTAACTTTGAATGGTCATTAAATGAACCATTGTAAGTCTCGAAGACTACCTGTAGTCCTCTATGTACAACTATTCTTTTAGGACCGTCCAAAGTTACAACAGCACTGAAAAAAGTGATTTATGACCAGTTTTCATATGACCATTGCAGCCTCCCCATGGTCATGTGATCAAATTTCGGATGCTTGGCAACTGGTTCATATTTATGACGGTTGCAGTGTCCCAGGGTCATGTGATCACCCACTGACAAGCAAAGTCAGTGGGGAAGCCAGATTCACCATGTTATTACTAGCTTAAAAACTTACATGATTCACTTAAAAGAACTGTGGCAAGAAAGGTCGCAAAATAGGACAAAGTCACCTAATAACTGTCTTGCTTAGCAACAGAAATTTTGGGCTCAATTGTGGTCATAAATTGAAGACTACTTAAACAGTCTTGCCTGATTTGGGGAGGTGCATGACAGAGAGAGAAAGGAAAGGGGAAATGATATTTGGTCAGAGGTGAGCTTGAGATATAAACTTTCAGGTCTTCAGTAATTTACTGAGCACTTACTACGGGTCCTGTTTGCCTAGTATGAGGCCAACCCACTACAGTAAATATTTTTCAGTTGTTGTGGGGAAAATAGGAGGAGGAAGGTATGTTGGATATGTTTACCGAGTTGGAGTTATTTTCAAAATTAAAAAAGCAGGATACAAATAAATAAACCCTCCAACTCTTTGTGTAACAGTGTAAACTTTGTGTAAGGCAGGCAGACTTCTAAATTTAAGTGATAATCATTCATTGATGTCATGCTGAAATGATCCATTCCCTATATAACAAGAATTTTTTTTTACAACTATATAACTTCTCAAAAAGTTCTTAGCTCATACAGCTTTTATAAGCTTTTATTATAACCCGGATTCACGTTTTCAGTACATATATATTATCTGAAATTGGCATGAAACTGCATAAATATGAAGATGCGGTTTATGGTTTGTCCTCCAGAACCTAAAAGTGTTGATTTATAATTACAGCAGTTCTTCTATTACTCAAATTGTTTTCTGTCAATATTCAAAAATGAAAGTGCATTGCCAGATTTGAGTTTCTCCTGTAACGAAAGGGATGAAGATTTTGAGAAAGCATTAACAAATATTACATAGACGTGCAAAAGCTAAAGTGTCTGCCTTAGAAGGCTTCCCAGTCAAATACTCAATGAATTACTGTTTATAAATCAATTCATAAATTAATTATGTATTACAATGAACCACATTAAGTAGTTGCTTCTCAGAATCTCTCAGAACATGCTAGTGTTATGGGGAGAACAGATAGACAAACAGATAAGTATGCCTGAAAAATCTGTCAAATGTAATGTATCTTCATCTTATTCTCAGATTAATCTGATTTTTAATCACTATATGCTACTCCAGATGCAGAGCAGATTATCAATATACCATCATCAGATATCAGTGTCATTGCAACCGAAATGTTCAGTCCTTCCTATTCTGTCAACTAATGCTGAGAGGTAACTTGGACTGGAAGATAAGGACATATATCAAAAAATAAAATTGATGCAAAAAAATGCATAGATTCTCTAACAGATAAGGTAAAAACTCTATTGAATCATAGTTGATTCCTGGTTACTATTTAAATATCTCCTCATGAAAAAGTGCCCACTGTTTCAAACACAGAATCATAATTACTTAATTTTTGCCACGGAAATTTTTAATTACTTTTTTAAAGCTTCCCGACATAACTTGGCATACAATTGTCAAATGTTGCTTGATAGTGAGATGGGCTGCATATAAATTAAATAAAAACAAACACATTTATAGCTTTTGAATTTCCAGATAGTTTTCTACTCAGTTACTCACTACACATTAAAATAATTTAATACATTAATTTCCTACAGTTTTTTAAAATGACAGTGGGTGATGATATAAAAAAAAGGGTGACTCATTGCTAGGCTTTGAATGGATGTCTAGTTTATAGTAGGGCAAAACAGGTTTACTGTAAATGGCCCAAAGAGGCAACATTTCTTCTATTCTGGAGGTAGGTATTTTACTTTAAAATCTCACTGCCATAATACTGAAATAATAACCTTAGAATTTTTATATTGAGCTTCTGTTTTTCCTATTAGGTTTTTTTAAAATTTGCGGCATAGTATTCCAGGCATTGGGATCGGGTGGTGGTATTATAGTCTATTTCTCACTTATTCAGTTATTACTAGTTATTATGAAAAAGTAACATTTTATAAACTCTTCCATTCTTGCCTTCAGATTTCCTATAAATATAAATGACCACACATTAGCTTTACTCCCAATGTCTCAAAATATTTCAAAATATGATCCAGTGTGGAAATCAATTTGATCCATTAGTTAAAAGTGCAGAAATAAGAGTGGTAAAACCTGAATTCTAGGCCTGACTTAGACATGGAAGCCAGCTGGGTAATTTTGGGCTTGTTATTCCCTTGCAACCTTAGGAGAAAACAATGAGAAACTACCTCCAAACAAGAAGCTAAGAAAAATTATGGAAACTATGGAAACTAGGAATCAAGTCTAACTTGAAAGCAAAATTTTGTAAAAATTGTCCCCATTGTAAATTTTTGCAAAGAATTGTCTCATAAACTTTTATTTACATTATTCTTATCCTACTTTTTTTCTTAAAAAGAAGTCTGTCTGACTAAAAGCTTACATTTAAATAATAGATATGTCATATAAGCCTCAAACAAAGGCCAATGAACTACAAATTACAGTACTGACAGCCACATTAAACATAAAAGCATACAATCAAAATCAGATAACATACTTTTAATTGCTCATCAAAGTCCTCCATGGATTCAATCAGTTTTCCAGGCTCATGTTCCCCAAGTGGAAATGGATAATCGGTTCCCAATATCACTTTCTCCTGAAAATAGAAACAAGTAGATTGATTGATCTGTTGGGATTTAATGGATGTTTGTTTTTCATCTTAAGGAATCATTATAAAACTATGGAATTGGATGGATTGATAGATATGCACTTTTTAAATTTTTGTAAGCTTTTCTGCAAACTTACATTAAATTGTCTTGGAAGAGATAAATATCTCTTTCCTTATTAAAGGATTCTCTTTATTTAGAAATAGAATATTCTTTATTCTAGAATATTTAATATTCTTTGTAATGAAGAGAAGGACAAGGGGGGACATGATAGCAGTGTTCCAATATCTCAGGGGCTGCCACAAAGAAGAGGGAGTCAAACTATTCTCCAAAGCGCTTGAAGGCAGGACAAGAAGCAACGGATGGAAATTAATCAAGGAGAGAAGCAACCTAGAACTAAGGAGAAATTTCCTGACAGTTAGAACAATTAACCAGTGGAACAACCTGCCTCCAGAAGCTGTGAATGCTCCAACACTGGAAGTTTTTAAGAAGAAACTGGACAGCCATTTGTCTGAAATGGTATAGGGTTTCCTGCCTGAGCAGGGAGTTGGACTAGATGACCTCCAAGGTTCCTTCTATTATTGTTATTATTATTGGCCAAATGTGATTGGCCACACAAGGAATTTGTCTCTGGTGCATAAGCTCTCAGTGTATATACAACAATAAAGTGATATAATAATAAGATATCAATAGGATAAAGTAATAGAAAAGATGAGAAAGATATTTCTGATATAATTACATTATTTTCTATAGATAAAAGTAAGTATGTATTTCAGTAAGAATTTCTCACTTTTATTTACTAAAAGATAGATGATAATGAGGATAATAATTCTGAATAAAATATAGAATCTGGTTTTGAAAGAGAGCATATAGTTGATAACCAATATTAATAAAGTATTTGAACCAAAGGCTTCTGCGGGAGACGAGACAAAATCCAACATGGTGGCCATGATCACATGACTGTAGCCCATTATGTTTTTCTACATGCATCACACAAGCAACACATGTAAAAAGGGAGTAGGATTTCAATCACTGACTTTTAACCCCCAAGATACCCCTGAATGAAATTGCATTAAATTGATACTGAAATTGAAAAAAAATAATATTGGTTTGCTTTTGGAGCATTTTAGTGAATATCTGTAACATACGAAGGAAAAAAGGAGAATTTGATAAACCTTTATCAATTGAAGACAATCAATTTAACCTTTCATATATATTTTTATCTAGCCACTTATTAATGGCTACAAATAGTTTTGATATCTATGTTCCATCTACAATAGGAATCCTGTTCATTTATTAAAGTATATCTTGCCCCAAAAGGAAGAAATTAATGAAGATGAGTTATATTATGATCAGTAATGAATTGATGTTTTCCTTCGTTATAAATAATTCCTGTGGTTTCTTCTCATCCTATTCCATCATGCAGAGTTTTCTGAGAATAAAGTATTCCTTTTAGCACAGACTATACTGAGCAACTTGGAGAAGGATACTTCCTGGGCATATAGACTAAAATGCAAAAAAAAAATATGTGGGTTTCATTTATTGGAAGTAAAGTCCAATTTATTGGACCTGGGAGTAAAAAAAACATTTTGTTTTTCTACAGTACTTGCAATTGGTGATGCAGAGGGAGGAAAGCACATTTCCCTTTTTGCTATTGCATACTATTTCCAGTAGGGGTCCCCACAGGGTTCTGAAAGAAATGCTCCAATCTAAGCACTTTTATTTTATGCCATAACAGAGATGCCTACTTCAGTCTAGACTGCTTTTGTGTGTGTATGGTAGAGGGATGATATTGTAAAACAAAACAAACAAAATGGAAATAAACATCACAAAAGATGGGAAATATTTTAAATAGTGGCACCTAGTAGGACAGGTAAGACTGATGAAGACTATTACATCTCTTTATGCGTAATGTAATTCTTTTTCAAAATTTATTAAAGCAGTTTCTTGAAGCAAACTAATTTGTAAAATCAAATGTGGATATGATCTGAGGAGCTTTGTAATGCATAATCTTTACTAATGGGTGTGTTCTAGAGCAGGGGTCCCCAACCCCCGGTCCGTGGACCAGTACCGGGCCACAGCATGCCAGCAACTGGTCCGCACAAACAAGCAAAGCCCCATCCGTTGGATGCAGGCAGCACACAAAACCACGCACCCTCTGATCTGCGGAAAAACCTCTCTCCATGGAACCGGTCCCTGGTGCCCAAAAGGTTGGGGACTTCTGTTCTAGAGGGGGAAGGGGGGGGAGGAGGATGCAATTGCCAAAAAGGATATGGTGAAATTTTTTTCCTTGTAAATTTCATGCAAGGAATAATTGAACACTATTGTAAATATCTAGTATTTTTGCATTACGGTCATCGGTTGCTACAAACTTTCTTTCTGCTTGTTCCCTAATGTGAGTCATTTCAATAGCAGATACTCAGATAGAATTCTTTTTTACAGCAAATTTGATTTACACTGCTCTATGTTGCAATTTGGGAGGGGAATAGAGAAAATCACCCAAATATTTGGCCTGAAGGGTCATTAATATGTAATTGATATTCAGCTTCACCTCCACATAATTGTCCCAGGGAGACTATGACGGTTTTGAAACAGTCGTTATAGACTGTATTTGTTGTATAACAACAAATAAGAATAAAGATACACTTAATATAGACATAAGTATTGGGGAATATGAGCATTCATAACTGGCTGTAAATTAGAGCTACTACATCTGGGCTGCACAAAGCTGGAAGAACACTAAATACGGTAGTAGTAAAAAGATATATCTTTACTGCCATCTAAAGGTTATTTGGATTTTTGCAGCCCATGTACAGCAACAGTGTTGTGTTTTCTATGAAAAACTAAATGTATAATTCAGGACTCCTAGGATCCTGTGCCAAACCTACATATTTGGGTTGCAAAAATCTAGGCTACTATTAGATGGCAGAAAAGATCTAGAGTTTTTAATATTTTTTGCTATCATCTAGAATGGTCCAAGTTTTCGCTGTCCAGAGGTTATGGTGGTATAGCTATCTAGAGAAGCATTAATGGCCAGGAATGGCTTGCACCTGGTTAAGACTGGTGTGCTAGCTATGCTGTTGTGTGGAAAGGACATATTTTTTAAATAGTTATTTAATACCCAGACTAGACTGCTATCTACTATCTTGCTATTAAGGAAAAAATAGGAAAGGAGAGAACACCGAGAGGTGAAGATTCAGTCTCTTCCTGATGACAACTTGTTTTATCTTTGGCTTATCTTTGTCCAATGAATAAATCAAGAGAAGGAACTGTAACTGACCAAAAACAAAAAGCTACGCCAGCCATAAGTCACACAACTAGCAATGTTGTGAATATGTTTAAGTGTAAACTGCAAGCTACGATATCTAACTTAGTATGGGAATTTCGAGATGGGTAGGATGTTACACTTCTTTGCCATTATTGCAAGCCTTATCTAGATTTGGAACTCTGTTCTCTGGTGCCATAGCATAACAAATTGCAGGCATAGGAAACTGGAGTGGGATCACAGTAGGAAGTGAAAGCTGTTGGAAGTGTAACTCCTGTGGGGACAGGTTTCTTAGCACCTCATAACCTACAGATCATAAGGATGATCAGTAGGTAGATAAAGAGTTAAGGACATGTTCTGTATCTCTTCCTTTTTTTTTTAAAATCAGCCTGTGTGCTTTTGGTCAAAAGGATTGCCAATCTCAGGTCACATCCTTCTGCTTTTGTTCCCATTTGCACATGCACAGAATACTGGTTCTCCTGCTCTTTTCCTGATAGGATGTAGTCAAATTCTTATTTTAAGGAATAAAACACAGAATGTTTCAATCTCCAACAAAACAAAACAAAACTAAAGCTCTGTACTTCTATCAGGATATCAGTCTATCAGAGATACCACTACTGCTACATTTTTAAGAAAATGTTCATGCCATTGCTAATTGAATGAATGGAATGAAGTCTCATTTGGCCTGCAGTCTCAAAGGCTTTTTTGTGGAATAGTGTTTACAGTCTAGGGATGTACAGTATCTTATAGTAGATTCTCACTCACCTTTCCTATTATGTTTATCAGCAACCTCAGTGCATGCTCATCATGAACCAGTGAATCTGTGTAGAATGAACCAAGGTATTGCCTTGGATCAGTGTTGTTATGGATTGCACACAAGTCGGGTCTCACTTTGAATCCATGGGAGATACGTCCTACTGTGTAAGGAAAGGAACCACCTAAAAAAATGTAAGATTATGTTTTATGTGTTAGTTTATATTCTACCTTTTCTGCAGGAGTACAAGGTGGCATATTACTCTTCCCTCCATGATTGTCCCTCCAACAGCAAGAGCATGTGGTTAGTTGGGTTTAGAGATAGGACTGATCATCAACTGAGTTGTCATGGCTGAGAGATTTTGCAGTTCTACACCAACAATATCATCACAATACTACCTTGGCTCTGATACTTACCTCCATGGGCAAAGCAAACTCTCAGATTGGGGAAGCGCTCAAAAGTTCCTCCCATAATCATGGAGCAAATAGCAATGGTTGTTTCAGTGGGCATGCCTAATAATAAGAAATAATTCCATATTCAGGAATAATGATTGGTACTAATATGATAGTATCATACCATTTAGTTCTTGCAGTTTTCTTGGACAGATCTTCAACCAAGGAAGAGGAAGAAGAGCAGGGGCAGAGAAGAAAACTCTGGGCCATTTCAATTCTGGGGACTCGGGCTCTAGAATTACAGCAGAAATACGCTGTACAACTGCTGACATGGCACCAATGGATGTCAGCCCTGAGAGTTCACAGTACAACCCATAAGAATCTTTGTGTCATTACTTGGAGTCCTAAAGGACAGAGAGTACTAGCTTCCTTGGAAAAGCACAGTGGGATACAGTATTTCAAACTGATAAGAGAGGTACTCAGTCCCATGTAGCTTTAAGTGAAATATTACCAAAAGTGTATTGACTCTGTGATTAAAATTCGCACTCTTGGCAACTGGTCATATTTATGACAGTGGCAGTATCTCAGGATCATGTGATCACCTTTTGTGACTTTCTGATAAGCAAAGTCAAAGGGAAAGCCAGATTTACTTTACAACCATATTACTAACTTAAACAGATTCAATTTACAACCGTATTACTAAGTTAATAACTGCATTGATTCACTTAACGGTGGCAAGAAAGGTTGTAACATGGGGCAAAACTCACTTAACTGTCTCGCTTAGCCACTGCAATTTTGGGCTCTGTTGTGGTCATAAGTCAAGGACTACCTGTAACTAATCCCTCTTCATAAATGTAATTCTTGTGCCTACTTTAATGAGACTGTCAAAAAACATCCTTGTATATTTCTAATCCTCCCGTCTGCATATGTGACTTAAAAAAAGTCTCTTGATTGCACCAGTATCAATAAATAAAACAAATAATTGTCATAGAGAATGCCAACCCTGTACAGTAATTACTGACCTACAAGCCAGGGAAACCAGTATTTAGACATTCTTCTATCTGTCTGCATGTCCCAAGGATGCACAAAGAGGCAGCAGTTTAATTGTTCAGCAGCCTTAAATCACCAAGAGAGAATTTAAAAGATTATTAAATAGAGGGCAACAGGGATGATATCTCAAGGCCATTAAACTGAAGTTTTTAGATAGTTTTTTTTTTTACTGTTTTCATTACAGGACTTGTGGGGGTAGGAGAGACAGAACATGTTTACTTACAGCATAAATGGGAGCAAGTTCTGGGGCACTCAATTCCCAGTTGTTGATATGGGTTCCTATCTGCACCCCCGGAAATCCAAGTTCCTTCA
The DNA here is from genome assembly GCA_023970755.1 of Azemiops feae. Lineage (NCBI taxonomy): Eukaryota > Metazoa > Chordata > Lepidosauria > Squamata > Viperidae > Azemiops > Azemiops feae. The sequence goes on from JALGBA010000367.1 coordinate 189,681, forward strand.
CACAGCGGTGCAGTTCCTTCACGGCCAGATCTGGAGCTTGCATGGGGATAGTGCCAAGTCCAACGAATCTTTTTGGATGCCTCTTTACTGTAGCAGCTAAGTCATTGTTTAATAATTGACACAAGTCTAGAGTATCCTGTGGTTTTGCCTGGAAACAATAATTAGAGGATTGAGTAATTAAAACATCATTTTCAAGGTTGAAAGGATTGGCTGAATGAATAACCTTAACTAGGAACAGTTTTAGAAAACAATACCTAATTAGAACCAAGGACCTAAGTATTTTTACTCGATGAAACAATTAACCCATGTACAGATAGTCCTCAACTTTCAACCATTTTTTTTAGTGACAGTTCAAAGTTACGACAACGCTGAAAAAAGTGACTTATGACTGTTTTTCGTACGACTGTTGCAGCATCTTCATGGTCATGTGATCAAAATTTGGACACTTGGCAATTGACCTGTATGTCCTGGGGTCAAGTGATCACTTTTTATGACCTTCTGGCAAGCAAAGTCAATGGGGATTCACTTTACAACCAAGCTACTAACTTAACAACGGCAGTGATTCACTTAACAACTGTGACAAGAAAGATCATAAAATGAGGCAAAACTCACTTAACTGTTTTTGCTATCTGTCTCTTTTGCTAAGTTAAATGTTGTTGCAATAATTAATAGGTGGCACAGTCTTCAGCAAGCTGGTATGGAAAATTACTAGAGACTAGTAATTCAGGAGTACAATAATTTGAAGTAAGGAATAAGTTTTAATTCATTAAAAAAAACTTCTGAATATGACACTATTAATTCTGCTCTTTTATTACATTCTCGCTTCAGTTTTACGCTGTGACTGCCAAGCAGAATCAGTCAAAATGTTTGAAAGTAGCTAGCCTATCCAGGGAGAAAGGGACACTTTACTTAATATGTGAAATAGCTACTAATGGTCCTATCATGTCTGCAGCACGCTTAGATTCTCCCAGCAGATAATTCTGGACAAAAACTGAAGCAAGGCAAAACATTCAAAAAAAGTCTAACAAATCATCATCACCAACTCCATGACCTGTGCAGTTAACTACTATCCATCATGGAATGTTATGTAGATAATGACTTTAATGACTTTATTTTGGGTAGACATGATACTGTAAAGGATCCCTATTGGAACAGTCACCTCCGCATGCTAACATTTTTTTCTCTTGGAATTTTTAACTTATTGCTGGGCTTTAGGAACAGAAGTAGATGCTTTAGACGTCAAGAGGAATTGCTTGCTGCAACTGATGTTGCTAACTGAACACTGTTGGCATGGTAACCTCCATTAGCAGCAATGTGTCTTAGTGAAGAGTTTCCTGAGAAATTGGCAGAGGTGATGCTCTGAGATTTTTTTTAAAAAAAACTGGAATATGCTCATTGGTTAAGACAACAATTATTGTATTTCTTTTGTTTTCTGTGCTTTCTCCCATGACATTTCCCTCTCACAGATACATGCGCACACACACACGCACACCCAAACATGTAGTATATTTGGATCCAAACCAAAATATGATTTTTTTTCCATACTGCTTAGCCAACCTCTGAGTGACTCAAGGGTCAGAGATGTCTCCAACAGGTGGGGGGGATCTCTGCTAAAGTCCTGATTGGTTCTCATTAATTGTTTCAAATGTGGCAGGTAAATCTGGGATAATAATGCCTGAACATTTCCCCGTTTGATACTTTCAAAATAAGACTGTTGATAACTACTCTTTTGAATGGTTAAAACATGGATAACAAAATATGGATGCAGTGTTTATTCAATTCCCTTGGAAAACACATTTCTAGCACAAAGTCCTGTTGCAGAAACAATATCTGTTTAAGCTATTGCACAGTGGAAGAGCAGAATTTACCTAAGGGATTAAAAGTCCTAGTTATAATTCTGCAATCATTTCAGTTCTCCTGGCGGCGCTAATACTTGAACACATTGCTGCCTCTTAAGGACTGAAGCTACAGTAATTAAAGAGTAAATATGTGTAGAATTGGCGCCATGACAGTTAAATGTATTTTGGGAGGCTGTAATTTCCAACAAAATTATGTTGGAAGAGTATATACCAATTTTAATTGTCAGCTGGATTTAAATGTGGGAAGATTTTAATTCCTTTCATTTGTCCATCATGTTAAAAAAGGAGGAAAAAAAGGTTATTTCTGCTAAATCAAAATTGCATGCTTGAACAAATTTCTTCATGGTGTTGAAATATTAGCTACAACTGGGGAGGGTGAATTTTCCTAAAACTTTAACCAATGGCACCCTCCTGTGAAAATTGTACTGATATCTCCTCTTTGTGAATTCATGCTCATGTAGTTTTCTTTGGAACAATAAAGAATATGCTTGTCGTTGCTTTCTTCTGGAAACCAGTCTCAGGCAATATCAAAATTGTATGGTTGGACGAGGTATTTGGAATACATAATACTGGTGAACCAATTCCAAGATTTCTTGAATCAAACCAATTATTCCAGTTTAGCTTCGAGACTGGTTTTGAATAAGAACTGGCTGCTTACAAGCAATTCTTGCTAAGAGATACACTATGCCTCCTGCTGCTGGGGCACTATTCAACAACTCTTAGTACTATTGACCTTTGTATACTTCTGAATAATTGTGTGCAAACTATTCTCATTCAGAACATTATGAACCACTTATGATTCCAAACGTTTTATTTGCAGAAATAAATGGAGCAAATGATAGTCTGGGGGGAAAAAAGAGAGAATGTTCTAGTGTTGCCTAGAACATTCTATCCCCGGAATGAACAATTTTGCACATCCCTAATTCTGATCCATCTTTGGGATGGCCTGAGCAGCTAAATCCAGTTCATCATGGCAAAAAAAGTTCAAAATGAATAATAATTTAAAAATATTGCCTTCTTCTGTCAGCCGAAACCAAACCTTCAGGGAACCTATGGCATTAATATATTACAAGTCAGCTTACTCTTATTGGCAGCAAATCAGCATCATCTTGTACAAAATTTATTTTTACATGTTCCATTGGTTTCTTTTTATGTTCCATTCATTTGAAGTTGCTAGATCTTTGGACTGAAAAAAAGTACTTCATATATCTTCTCCAGCATAGATTACTTGCATTCTAAAATGTAAAACTAAGTACAGTTTTTCTATAATTTTGTCTTTTTAAATAATAATAATAATAATAATAATAATAATAATAATAATAATAATAATAATAATAATAATAATAATAATAATAATAATAATAATAATAATAATAATAATAATAATAATAATAATAATAATTTTGTCTATACAGTACTCTGAAACTAATTTATTTCCAAAGGGAGAAGCGCTAAGATCCCTAGTCTTATATATTTTGACACTATATGGCCAAGAGTTAGCCTTAGGGCAATTATTTATTTTTCACTTCTATCTTGTAATTGCCAAGGTAAGTACTCCTTTCTCCCTCGTGTGCCAGGGTTAGAAGGAAAGGTGCCCGGGGAAGCACCCCTAAAAGACTAGAGGTGGCAATGTGTAATAACAAGCCACTACCTCAAGGGTCAAGAAGTGGGGCAGGATATGAGGCCTTTTGGGAGAATAAAATGAAAACCTCCATCCTTCCATACTGCAGGTTCTGCCAAGCTGCTACAAGTCTTCCCAAAACATGGATTTTTTCCCATTGATTGAAGACATTGAGCACTGTATTTCTTTTTCAGTATCAGAAGAGACTTGGGAGAGGGAGTGTCAAATCGATGTTTGGAAGAGGGGGCTGATTACGAAAGCCACTGCCTCTCTTTCTGCACGTGTAGCTTTTGACTGCTGCAGCTCAAATGAAAATAATTGTTTCTATTGACTTACCCAATAGCTAAACATGACAGGAACCGTCGAAAGTACCTGAATGGAGACTCCTATGGAACAGAAAAGGTATACACGACTTTAAATAATGAACTGATTTATCCATTAGCAATGAGAGAGCCTTAAAAATGCTGAATCAGCACACATGTCTTTTTTGTTACAGTTTTTTCCATATATGGTGACAGGAATTGCTTCCAAAGTCATCTTGTCAATGGTAGACGTTAAGTTATTATTAGTTTCCAACAACTGATTGCCATCAGTTGTATAAGTTACAAACATCTCTTTGACCAAGGTGGCTTAGAAAATAATGGACTCTGTTCACTATTTATCCTTACATTTTTGAAGGGAGTGTGTGGAAATCTGTAGAGCCTCCACAACCATCTCTTCAGGGCCGTCAGGAATTTGGTGGCGTTAGGTGAAACTTGCAGGCAAAATGTTACTTTTGGAGGAAAGAACCAAATGCCATTCTTCACAGAGTAAGTACAGATAGCATCTATTTAAGAGTCTCAGAATCCTCAGAAAAGACTCTGAATAGATATTATACTTGTTATTAAAGACAAAATAATAGCTCCAGAATAAAAACCATGAATCCTTTAATCACTCCAACTACTATCCTACAAAATCAGGGAAAAACCCTAAGCAGAGAATATTATAGTGTGGATAGAAAAGTCACAGTATAATTGATCAAATGTTGATCAACCCAGATTAACCTAAATTAACCTAAATTGCAACACCATTAGGAAGTATAAATTAAACTGTGGTTTAATAAATGAACCTGTATAAAATTCAAGAAGAGCTGTATACTTCAAATGTAATTTTTAAAGAAGTATTATCAATAAGAACGTTTGAGGAAAAGAAGATAACATTTATGGGAAAAAGGAACATTCAGATACCTTAGAGAGTCAGTGCAATTAGTTTACTAAATAAATCAATTCATCAATGCAAAAACATTTCCAATTGTTCATAAAAGTTTCAAATAATACATTCACCAACCTTTTTATACACAAATAGAGAAAGCAAGATATTATTTAAAATAATTCATTTTCTGTTGCTGGCTCTAATCTTTCTTGCTGTCACAGGATATCCTGTCTCTTGTTGGGACATCTTGTGATCCAAATCAGCCAACAAAAAGTATATACTTCACTTCTAGAATCCCAGATGTGCCAATGCAGCAAAGAATATAAACGAATTGAGTTCTGGGAATTTTATCCAATTGTATTCAGAACATTATGAATTTGATCTTCAACCTTATTCCTCCATAAATATAAAGATGCTCCTAAATCAGGATCCCTGATACTGCCCATTCAAATATGCTGAAGCAATTGATTGGAGATGTTGCTCAGGAAAGTTTTAAAAAATGGGGATCAGTCTATGCTAGCCTTGTTGTCAGTGGACCTGCCTTGGAAGGCCATCGGGTGGGAGAGGAGGGTCCTTCTTTGTCTGGCGACTGTGAGAACACACAGCTAGAATAGTTAGAGACAGGGATCTGATCCAGGAGAGTATGGCATATGTTCTTATACTCTAGAACCCCTCCCCCTCCCTTCAACTATTTTCTTCTTTCTGAGGACAAAAATGCAGCCGGTCTTCCAACTATCTATACCTAGAACTAGCTATCTACCTGATATGTCTTGGTCAGGATTCATCCTCAGTTTATTGCCCCTCATCCATCATATCACTGGAGAGTGATTCAGAACATGCATAGGTCTTAATGGAGAAATAGAGCTGAGTGTTATCAATGCCCAGATAACATGTATAAGAGGATTCCTGATTATCAGCCCCAGCAGACATGACATTAAAAAAAAGATTCTCTTCTTGATGTTGGAGATCATTTTGTTGTCCTTTGTTGATAATCTTTAACTGATTTGACATAAAGATACTTTAAAGGTTAATTATGAATGTTTCATTAAAACTGCTGATATCACACTGATATCTAAATTCTACACACTCACGCTGAGGGTACCTGATTTGTCCATCTGTTTAATCCGAACTTCTGGATCCCAACAGTTCTCTTGGATAACTCTGAAAACTTTCCCATCTTTCATCATTTTGGCTTCCCCCTGCAATATACATTTATATATTTTGTGGCACAATATGTTAGCACATTTTTTCATTTACTTCAGAAGTATACATTTCATAAATTGTCTTAAAGCACATAAAGGGTTTTGTTCTTTTAAAAGTGTGGGAGCTCTTGCAATATAGTTTTCTCCTGTAACACTGAGCTAATATCAGATACCTGTCTGGTATTGTCTCTCATATAAGAAATCTACCATAAAGCTACAGTAATATTGTCCTAATGTGTATGGTCTTCTCCCATGTGGCCACAGATTTTTGAAACTATATAATAACATGAACCAGTTTCATGTAATGGTTAAGGTAGTGACCCTAGAGTTGGACACAACTGGACAGGGAAACCTTTACCTTATGTATGTATGTATGTATGTATGTATGTATGTACTATATGTATGTATGTATATGTAGGATAAAATAATAATACCAGGAAATAGTAGAATGGAAGACAAAGAATTGGAGAAGATCACAATTTAAGATATGAAAATCAAAATTGGAAGATTATGGCATAAACCAGCCATAGTGGTCCCGGTGTTTATCGGCATACTGAATGCCATAGCAAAAATCTTGAATGGCACTTAGAAAATCTGCGCATTCATAAAATTTCCATCAGTCAATTACTAAAGGCTGCATTACTCGGATCCACAAATATATTACATCATGACAACCTTAAAGAACTTGATGCAAATGAAGGCCAACACCAGCTAAAGAACTGGCAGCTGGGATTTCACATTTTTGTATATATAATATTTGTTGATAAGAAAGACAAAAACATCTGGATAGTGAATGTTGCAGCACCTGAAGCCAGCAGAACAAAAGAGAAAGAACTGGAGAAAATCACCAAATACAAAGATCTGCAAATAGTAGAATGACATGGCAAAATTAAGCAATGATAGTATTACTAGTATTCCCAGAACATCTGGAGCAGCACTTGAATACCATCGGCATTGACAAAATCACCATCAGTCAATTGCAAAAGGCAGTTTTACTTAGAGCAGCTTACATTCTGCTATGCCTTTAACACCATCAAACAACAATATCTGCCTATCCCAGATCCTTGGAAATAGAACGACTGTGGTTAAAAAAAAGCAAAGGTAGTACCAGTAGTAATAGGTGCCTTAGGTGCAATCCCACCACAGCTATAGCACCACTTGAACACAATTGGCATTAACAAATTCACCATCAATCAATTGCACAAAGCAGCTTTACTCAGAACAGCTGTCATCCTGCAACAATATCTGTAGCACCATCAAACATCCACATTGCCTATCCCAAGTCCTTGGGAAGGCCTTGATAAGTGGACAAAAATGCCAAATCCAGTCTGAACATCTGGTTGACTGTATGACAAAGCATAGTAATAATAATAAATCTGGCTGTGTGATCTTGTAGGAAAAAAAACTGGTTTGGCAGAAGCAGCCAAGATAGGAAGATTTTGCAATTTCACTGTAGCCCCACACGCCAGAATATCAATGATTCAGTTGATTAGTACCCATTTCTAAAAATATTATGGGGTTTTAGAATAATTAAAATGATATTTTTCTATTAATGTTAAGGAAAAATCACTTGTTTTACTTTTTATTGCTTTGAATTAAATTAAAAAATGAAGCATGATAAATAGTAAAGCAAGTTTTACAATATTAGAAGCGGAATCACTTATCACTAAAAAAATCTTAATTAATTAAACATTTTTTTAGCTAGGGATAAAAAAAGAACAAAGTTGGTCCTTGGTAAAATGAACTCAATGGATAAGGAACTTGTAGCATCGACCATGGTATCCAGCTGGACCACCTGCAGGTATTGGAGTTTGGAGACAGTTTTTTTACAACGGTTTTGCCCTTCTCTCTCAGTAAGTAGTTCCCATTGATGATTGCGGGACAGAGAAGACACCCAGATGAATAACACTACACCAGTTCCAGGCCACAGAAGAGGTATTGTCAATCTGCCCAGAGTCTGGAGGCTTTGACAGCCTCAATTGTGTGAAACAGGCTGAAGCTGTACCCAAGCAAGAAGAACTTATTGGATGGGTGAGAGGATGATTTTGTGCACATGCATGCCACTTGCACAAATGGAGTTTTGCGCACTCGCCCACTGCTTGCATAGCTCAATTCCCAATGGGCTATGGACAGGTACTGGTCTGTGGACTGGGGGTGGAGGACCCCTCCTTTATAGGATAAATAAGTCATAATGCCTTTCAGTTTTGCACTGTTCCAACCACATCTAGAATATAGCATTGCCTTTTCGGAAAGACACCAACAAACTGGAGCATGTCTTCATGACAGCAGTCAGGATGATAAAAGTCAGGAAAAAAAATCTATGAGGAATGGCTGGAGAAGCTGAGTGTGTTTAGTCTGGGAAGAAAAGAATACAGGGAACAATGATAGTTTTCTAAGTATCTGAAGGTTACCACATAGAAGATGAGGTAGAGTTGTTTCAGAATTGTTCCAGAAAAGAAGAAACAATGAGTTTAAATCTGAAGGAAGTAGATTTCAAATGAACATCAGGAAAAATCTAACAGAAAGAGATATTTAATAATGGAACAGACTGCTTTGGGAAATGTTATATTCTCCTTTGCTTGAGATTTTTATCTGACTAGACCCTCTGACTAGATGGCCATCTGTTGAGGATGTTTCCATAGAGGATTGCTGCACTGGGCAAAGCATTAGACTAGATGATCTTCAGGGTCTCTTCCAAACTTTGGAAGGATAGGATATTGTGGTTTTATGACTATCTAAATATTACAAAAGGGTACCTAAAGTTAAGAAAACCCATGAGATGTTCACGTAAAACTGCAAAAAAAAAAAGAAACATGTCTAATATACAGTATTAGTATAAAGTGTATACAATATTTAAAATGAATAATAGGAAGTCATTTAATTTGGCAGGGAAGGGAGTGATATTTCTTTTATAAGTCCAGTTCCAGTCTCATTCTGTGCCTATCGGTAGCATTTGGACCTTAGAGGCACACCCTGAAAATCAGAAAAAGTAGCTTTCATATAAGCCTGAATTCATTTCTTAGGTTAAAAATAATCACTTGCAGAGGAAATTCTTCAGCTATACAGTTTTCTGAATCAGAATAGGACAGTTGAACTAAAGGGTCTGAATGCACATATCTTCATATTTTGATACACAGGATTCTTAAGTATTCTTAATCCTAAAGCTGGATTTAACATTGAATGCATTATGGGTTTATATGTTTTTCATAACTAATACATTTTAGAACCTCAAAATCCTCCTTCCCATTCCCTAAATGTGACTGTCCAAGATCACATTCCAAATATCACAGGAAATAATTACACAGCCATTATGTAAGTTCTCTGGCAAAGCACTGTTGTAGAATTGATTTTCCAAAGTGCAAGCAGAGCAAATTTTAACCATCTATTTCTACAGGCTATGAATAATGGATGTGAGCTTTCTGTTGACTGTTACATAACAATAGATGAGAAAGTATTTGGGGGGGGGGAAGGATATTCAAAATAACTCGGTTGTATAAAAATAGATGTTGGGGATTCATTTTTGTTAAGCTCAATGAGAATATTTTTGATATGTGCAATAACCTACGTGGTTATTTTTCAGGCAGGCTGTTAAGATGGAACCATTATAGTGCTGAATGCTAAAAGGATTATAATTGCTCCAAGGATTCTCTTAAGCCTTCATACATAAATGCCAGCTGTAGCAAGATAAACAGTAGTCTTTCTAATGTTTAACAGAGCTATCCTTGAGTTGGAATCTCCAATGAGCAAAAAAAGCTTTTAATGAGCGTACAATAGTAGAATGAGTATATGCCCAAACAAACTGCTTAGATCAATAGCACAGACAGGGCTTTGCCTATTGTGAAAGTTGCAAAAATCATATTCATACTATCATCTTCAATATGGAAATTCATCATCCAGGTATATTTTAAAGTAAAAACTTAGTTGTTAAGTGAATCACTGCAGTTGTTAAGTTGGTAACAAGGTTGTTAAGTGAATCCGGCTTCCCCATTGACTTTGCTTGTCAGAAGGTCGCAAAAGGGGATCACGTGACCCTGGGACATTGCGACCGTCATAAAACATGTCAGTTGCCAAGTGTCTGAATTTTGATTGGGACGCTACAACAATCGTAAGTGTGAAAAACAATCATAAGTCACTTTTTTTTCAGTGCCGTTGTAACTTTAAACGATCCCTAAATGAATGGTTGTAAATCAAGGACTACCTGTATTATTATTTTTATTGTGATTGTAATGATATATATGGATATTATTTTATATTATTATCTTTTTGCATTTATTTATTAGATTTCGTAAGGCTACCCTATTCCAAAAATATTCTTTTAATTGCTGTTTAGTTCTTATTTATTAATAATTACTAAACTGCATTCTGGATGGGAATGCATTATAAATAAAATCTGTGGGGTTTTGTTTGCTTGTTTGTACTTAACTTTGCATCTAATCCACCATCAACTGTTTGCCAAATTGCCAAGCACATTAATCACTTTATATGTTTCTAATCTGGCGTCAATGCTGAAGAAGGTACCATATAATTATAATTGTTCTTTATCTACAATGTTATGATTTGCTTGTTTATTGCATAACAAACCACTAGAATCCAAAGGTTCCTTAAAGACCTTCAGTCACAGCAAGTCACTCTGGTTTTCAGAGGGAAATGGAGAAAATAATTATACTAGTAACATTAGATTTCTCTGTGCACAAATGTGGATGCAATGAGCATTGCTATTTAACCAGTTCATTTCCTTCTTTATCCAGTACATTCTCTTAGGGTTTTTTGCTGTAGAAAATATTTATTCCCTTGCTTATTTATTTGGATTTCCATGCCATTTAGTACAACAGATATTACTGATGAAGGAATTAAAGTCCATCAATAATAAATGACCCAACCATAGACCAGAGATCAGATTTCTTAGGTCCTCTTCTAGGACTTTCTTTAGGAAAGTTTCCACAGTTGTCCTGAAATGAAACAGGATAGAAGCTACTCTGATCTTGGGTGGTAGGCTGTTCCAAATCAAGTGGGGCAACAAAAAGGCTTGACATCTGTAGATGACAGTCCTACGGGAACGAAGCCACAGTGAGCTTACCCTGCTCAGTCTTACTGAAAGGACAAGAGCTGCTAGGAATAGACAATCCCATAGATAGCTATGCCCTGAGATTTATGTTGTTGTTGTTAGTTGCGAAGTCGTGTCCGACCCATCGCGACCCCATGGACAACGTTCCTCCAGGCCTTCCTGTCCTCTACCATCTTCTGGAGTCCATTTAAGCTCACGCCTACTGCTTCAGTGACTCCATCCAGCCACCTCATTCTCTGTCGTCCCCTTCTTCTATTGCCCTCAATTTTTCCCAGCATTAGGCTCTTCTCCAGTGAGTCCTTCCTTCTCATTAGGTGGCCAAAGTACTTGAGTTTCAACTTCAGGATCTGGCCTTCTAAGGAGCAGTCAGGGTTGATCTCCTCTAGGACTGACCGGTTTGATCGCCTTGCAGTCCAAGGGACTCGCAGGAGTCTTCTCCAGCACCATAGTTCAAAGGCCTCAATTCTTTTGCGTTCAGCCTTTCTTATGGTCCAACTTTCACAGCCATACATTGCAACTGGGAAAAACCATGGCCTTGAATATACGTACTTTTGTTAGGTTTCTCAAGAGACAAATAAGATGGTCTGGTACTCCCATCTCTTTAAGAACTTGCCACAATTTGTTGTGATCCACACAATCAAAGGCTTTAGCATAGTCAATGAAGCAGAAGTAGATGTTTTTCTGGAACTCCCTAGCTTTCTCCATGATCCAGCGTATGTTGGCAATTTGATCTCTAGTTCCTCTGCCTCTTCGAAATCCTGCCTGTACTTCTGGAAGTTCTCGATCCACATATTGCTGGAGTCTAGCTTGTAGGATTTTAAGCATAACTTTACTTGCATGTGAAATGAGTGCAATGGTGCGATAGTTTGAACATTCTTTGGCATTGCCTTTCTTTGGAATTGGAATGTAAACTGACCTTTTCCAATCCTGTGGCCACTGTTGAGTTTTCCAAATTTGCTGGCAAATTGAGTGTAGCACTTTTACTGCATCGTCTTTTAAGATTTTGAATAGCTCAGCTGGAATACTGTCACCTCCACTAGCTTTGTTGTTGCTCAGCTTTCCTAAGGCCCATTTCACTTCACATTCTAGGATGTCTGGCTCGAGGTCAGTGACCACCCCATCGTGGTTATCAGGGACGCTAAGCTCGTTCTTGTATAGTTCTTCTGTGTAATTTTGCCACCTCTTCTTAATCTTTCTGCCTCTGTTAGGTCCCTGCCATTTTGGTCTTTATCATGCCCATCTTTGCATGAAACGTTCCCTTCATATCTCCAATTTTCTTGAAGAGATCTCTGGTTCTCCCTATTCTATTGTTCTCTTCTATTTCTTTGCACTGTTCATTTAAGAAGGCATTCTTATCTCTTCTAGCTATTCTCTGAATTCTGCATTCAATTGGGTGTATCTTTCTCTTTCTCCCTTGCCTTTCGCTTCCCTTCTTTCCTCAGCTATTTGCAAAGCTTCCTCAGACAGCCATTTTGCTTTCTTGCATTTCTTTTTCTTTGGGATGGTTTTAGTTGCTACTCTTGTACAATGTTGCGAACCTCCGTCCATAGTTCTTCAGGCACTCTGTCTATCAGATCTAATTCCTTAAATCTATTTGTCACCTCTACTGTATATTCATCAGGGATATGATTTAGTTCATACTTGAGTGGCCTAGTGTTTTTCCCTACTTTCTTCAATTTAAGCCTAAATTTTGCAACGAGAATCTCATGATCTGAGCCACAGTCAGCTCCTGGTCTTGTTTTTACTGACTGTATAGAGCTTCTCCATCTTTGGCTGCAGAGCACATAGTCAATCTGGTTTCTGTGTTGACTGTCTGGTGATGTCCATGTGTAGAGACATCTCTTGGGTTGTTGGAAAAGAGTGTTTGCTATGACCATCGTATTCTCTTGACAAAATTCTATCAGCCTGTGCCCTGCTTCATTTTGTACTCCAAGGCCAAACTTGCCTGTTATTCCGTTTATCTTTTGGCTTCCTACTTTAGCATTCCAATCCCCCATGATGATAAGGACATCATTTTTTTGGTGTTGATTCTATAAGGTGCTGTAGGGCTTCATAGAACCGGTCAATTTCATCCTCTTCAGCACCAGTGGTTGGGGCATAGACTTGGACTACTGTGATATTGAATGGTTTGCCTTGGATTCTCACTGAGATCATTCTGTCATTTGGGGGATTGTATCTCAGTATTGCTTTTCCTACTCTTTTATTGACTATGAAGGCTACTCCATTTCTTCTGAGGAATTCTTGCCTGCAGTATTATACCTGATGGTCATCTGAATTAAATTCACCCATTCCTGTCCATTTTAGTTCGCTGATTCCTAAGATGTTGATGTTCAGTCTTGTCATCTCTTGTTTGACCACGTCCAGTTTGCCTTGATTCATGGATCTTACGTTCCAGGTTCCTATGGAGAAAAAATCTTTACAGCATCGGACTTTCCTTTCACCACCAGATGCATTCACAGCTGAGCGTCCTTTCGGCTTTGGCCCAGTCGCTTCACTCTTTCTGGCGCTACTAGTACTAGCCCTCTGCTCTTCCCCAGTAGCATATTGGACACCTTCCGACCTGAGGGGCTCATCTTCCAGCGTCATATCTTTTTGCCTTTTAGTACTGTCCATGGGGTTTTCATGGCAAAGATACTGGAGTGGGTTGCCATTTCCTTCTCCAGTGGATCACATTTTGTCAGAACTCTCTGCTATGACCTGTCCGTCTTGGGTGGCCCTGCACAGCATAGCTCATAACTTCATTGAGTTACGCAAGCCCCTTCGCCACGACAAGGCAGTAATCCATGAAGGAGTTGAGATTTATATATGGCTTTAAAGTAACATTTAGCACCTTTAATTGCACCCAGAAGCTGAAGCAGAAACCAGTGCAGCTCTAGTTACATGAAAAATTCTGGAGCTCCCACAACTGCTTGAGGAGCTGTATTTCATATCAGTTGAAGCTTCCAGATGGTCTTCAATGGCAGAGCAAGTTGCAATTATCCAGAGAGGAGATGGGCATGAATGATGGTGAGAAGGCTTTTCAGATCCAAGAACAGTCACAATTTGCTTTGGAGAAGCAATTGGCCACAGCAGCCACCTATTCTTCAAGCAGGAACTGTGAGTCCAAACAGATGCCCCAGTTGCACTAAACACTCCTGATGTCAATAGTAGAACTCTGTTTTTGCTACTTTTCAAGACTGATGTAACCTTTTTGTAACCTATATAAGACTCATATATCTTTGATTTTCTTTCATTTCTAGACAAACATAACTCTAGGGCATTTCTAAACTATATTCTACTGAATGTTACAAATACATTTCTTCAGCTCAGACATGTCTGTACATGTCTTTTAGGTGAACCCCCCCCCCTTCCGCAAATCATTTATAGCAGCTTTTTGAGTCACAACCATGAACCATCAGTGAAGTAATATAAAGCTTATTCCTCATTAGTGGCACAAATACTGTTGGTTGACTCTCAAAAATCCTATGAGTGACTAGGAGGAAATGACCTTACAGCAAATGAGATTCAAATAATAGCTGTTATGAAGACGTGCATTACAATAGTTCAAAGATTCGGAGGACAAAAGCCATGGGAACAAGCTTCTTAGCGTTTGCAATGTAATATTTGTTCAAATGCATACATTGGTTGTTGTTTCTCCTCTAGAGAATAAGTGCTAGAGAAACTTGAGAAGAACATGAACAATCAATAGCCGTCATATTCCCTCCATAGATTATTTATTTATTTGCTTTCTGGTCCATTAAGAGCAAAGCTAGGCAGTCTGTGGAATGGGAAAAGAACTATAAATAGTGCATACTTATAAAGGAAAATTCAGCTTTCTGACATACAATTGTATGTTTATGGGAACAGAAAGGAGAGTTTTCACAAATATATTTACGATTGCTTCCATGAAAAGATAAAGTAAGTATAATTTTTAGGTCACAGATGTAATTTTATAGTGATGCTGTGCTCCTAAATATTCATTTTTCCAGGTTTGGGCAGATTCTAAAAAAAAATCCCTGCATTTTTTTTAGTTTTTGGAATAACAAGTGACTAATATTCATGACACCAGTCATGCGTTTGTAATTTTTGTTCAACATGTTCTGCTGTTTATATTTCTCTTGGGCAATATCAGTGAAGAATATTTTCTCAGCTACATTTCTCAGTCAACTTTAGTTAACAATTAAAGAAATTATATCAGCTAAAAGAGAGAACATAAAAAATGTACTCAAATTGTACAATCAAATACAACCATCACAAAAAGTTCAGACATTTTAGACCATATAAAATTATATTTTATATTACATTATTTTATGTTACAGGTAGTCCTTAATTTACGGCTACAATTGAGCCCAAAATTTCTGTTGTCAAATGAAACAGTTGTTCAGTGAGTTTTGCCCCATATTATAACCTTTCTTGCCACAGTTGTTAAGTAAATCACTGCAGCTGTTAAGTTAGTAACGTGGTCATTAAGTGGATCAGACTTCCTCATTGACTTTGCTTGTCAGAAGGTTGCAAAAGGTGATCACATGACCCCGGGACACTGCAGCTGTTATAAACATGAACCAGCTGCCAAGTGTCCGAATTTGGATCATGTGACCATGGGGATGGTGCAACGGCTGTAAGTGTGAGTCATTTTTCTGAGCCATTATCATTTCCAACAGTTACTAAATGAATGGTTGTAAGCTGAACCTGTACGTTGTCTATTTTATATTAGATTGTTAATTATGCAAGGCTAGAATGAGAGAGATTCTCCCATTCTCCCCTTACCTGTGAGAAGTAGGACAGGTGAGCAAATCTGTTAAAGTGATCCTTC
This sequence comes from Azemiops feae, assembly GCA_023970755.1. Taxonomy (NCBI): domain Eukaryota; kingdom Metazoa; phylum Chordata; class Lepidosauria; order Squamata; family Viperidae; genus Azemiops; species Azemiops feae. Next base: position 205,411 of record JALGBA010000367.1, read on the forward strand.
TTACTCTGGGATCCTCACTGCTGCTACCTAATAAATACATTTATCAAGAACAAAACCTAAACAGCCAAAGGAATTTCTATAATACCATAGTGTGACTCAAACACAGCTAATTGTCATCAGATTCAGAATATCAGATCATAAATACTTGTTCGCACTAAATTAATTATAATAGTGGCATTCAGTGCCAGACTTGTTGGTGTTTATTATCTTAATGTATCTATCAGTATGGTTCCAAGCTATTATTTCCACTAAGTATCTCTAGAGGTAGGAACTGATATTGTATTTAATATCATTTTTATAGTCTTCTTGGAAACTCTAGAAGTGCTGCATTGGAAATCTGATGCTGAATTAGATAGACCTCTGGCCTGATTCAGCATGATTAAAAGAATATTCTTTTCCAAAATTCAAATATATATCTTAATAATTATTACTTAGCAATATATTATTATCAATCACAAACGTAACCTACCTTATGGTCTTTCTCCAATTGAACCCATCCTCCATAGCCATATCTCTGTGAAAAGGAAGACAGAGTTAACAAATATACATAAAGTAAGTCGTACGTTATCATCCACCAAATAGGTCATGCTAATTTAAAACCAAGCAAATCATTTCTTTTATATTCAGACTGTATAATATACAAGTAGTCCTCGACTTACAAGCAAATTGAGCCCAAAATATCTGTTGCTAAGTGAGATATTTGTTAACTGAGTTTTGCCTCATTTCATGACCTTTCTTGCCAGAGTTGTTAAGTGAATCACTGCAGTTATTAAGATAGTAAGTGAATCTGGCTTCCACATTGACTTTGCTTGTCAGACGGTCGCAAGATCACATGACCCCGGGACACTGTAACTGTCATAAATATGAGTCAGTTGCCAAGCAACTGAATTTTGATCAGGGGGCCATGGGGATGCTGCAAAGGTCACTTGAAAAATGGTCGTGTCACTTTTTTCAGTGCCGTTGTAACTTTGAACGGTCACTAAACAAACTGTTGTAAGTTGAGGACTACGTGTATTGTAGCAGTGTCATATTCTCCCGATTTATTTAACTTTAACTGGAATGATCCTTAGGTATGAGAAAGTTGCTATATAACATTCTTCATTGCTTAAAGTCAAGCTGTAAGTAACTATCAGTTCCACATGCATACTTAAATACAAAACTATTTATTCTAATTATATTGAAATGGAGTATAATTATTCATATCTCCTTTTTAAAAAGCAATTATTTTTAATAGCAAATACTATATTACACCAACACTGTAATGTTTTGCACTGTAAATACACCAGGAGAAATATGACAAGTTATATGAAGTGAAGAGAGAGAAAAAAAACACTGGTATTTTGCTGTTTAAATGTATATATATTAAATGTGATTAAAAAAGAAGAAATATAAACCTGATAGAAAAAGAAATGAAATGATATTTTTCTATGCACCCCAGGTTTGATAGAACCTTCATTTAATAATTTTATATTCGAAGAATATAATAGAATATTCATATCATATCAAGATATTTAACTTTTTCTTTCAAAGATGATATTGACCTATGTAATGAATTGAAACCAAAAGGAAGCTAATACAAAACCATGATCTAATGCCCAACCCTATGTGTCATTTTGATTTTAAAATTGGGTTCTTTCCTTTTTTCGTCAACTGACTGGAATGAACCTCATTTTTAAAGTACAGTGTATTTCTATATAAGGTGGCCTTGGAAAAAACTGTCAATATTCTGGTTTCCTGATACAAAATGATTGAGATCATTTTGTTATAATTTAATTGAAGGAGAGATTTACTTCCCCTGGTACATCTTTTACTATTTGATTTCCCAACCCTCATATAATGAAGTTCTCAATAAGGGCAGATTTTTTGGAACACCTTACAGTCTTCATTATGTAACCAGACGTAAAATAAAGGCACAGTGAAATTATAATCTCAGCTGAGCAGAATTTGTTAATAATTAGTGCAGTCATGTATTGATCTGCTGTTCGGCCTGGGTGATTCAATAGTAAGGATGAAGGTCACCTTTGTCTATTAATATTTAAAGAGCAGCAAAAGGCTTCAAGTACACAAGCAAAATATCTCCTCATTCTCCCAAAGAGGATTGTAGCCCTTCTGATGGCAGAAAATACCACGACAGCAATAAGGCCAGTTTTTCCTTTACTTCACTTTCGTTCAGCTTGAACTATCTCATAATCACAAGGGGGGAAAGTACTCAGCCTTTTTTCTTTCTGCATAAAAAGGTTCACAAAGAGGCATCTTAAGAAATCAGTAACAACATCCTGGCATAAATCCTGCGATGTGGTTTTTCGATTGACGTCAATCTATATTTGAGTTTGGCTTAAAAAGGTGCAGAAGTGAGATGTTAGCAACTGCGACATGTTCATTAGTTGAGCTACGTGAATATAAGAGCAGGTCATTGAATTATCAAATACTCTTGTGAAATTTGATACAACCAGTATTGCTCCATATTCAAATATTTTGGGATGTGAACTTGAGTTTGCTGAAGAACCTAGAGATCTATTCTTATACCAGAATGGCAGGCAATATTTTTGACAAATTTACAGCAAGATATGAAGACAAGAGCTATTTCTTCATCTGCCTCCCCCCACTCTTGTTCTGGCCATTAAATTCCATAACCAACACCCTTGATAGTTATTTTCTCAACAATCACCAAACAAGTTCATTTTAACTGAGCTGTTTTCAAGGGTTTTTCTTCTTACCTTTCCCACTTTAAATATACATATTTAAAATCTTAAATGAATACTATAATAATATTATTAATTAATGATTAAATTTTTAGATTTCTTTATTGCTTCCTTTGGACACTTTTTATTTTCATCTTTGGGTACATTTTAAAATAACGTCTTTTGAGAAAAAGTGGCCACTTCAGACAAATAAATGGTCCATCTTTCATAATATCAAATATTTTCATGCAGTTGCTTTGAACTATGTAAGACAAATAATCTATTAGCCAACATTTTAATTGCCACATATTTTACAAATCTCATTTATAATTTCCTATGGCAGAAAAAAGATTCAAGGTAATTGTAATACTGAAATGAAAAAAAAGAGGATTGCAATACAGCATGTCAAACTCACAATTAAATTATTTTTATTTGAGGTTATTTGGCTAATGCAATCAGTGTAAAAGTGTTGTTAATATTGTTCATAAGCAATTTGAAGCTTTGTAAAAGACATGATTTACAAAATAAGTCTTGTCAATGTGAAACACGATGGATATAAGTAAATAGAGTTAATTTGAAAAAAGTGGTTTTTCATTTTTGCAATTACACAGATGCTGCCATTCATGAATGCATCACAATCTATTCTAAAAAAGATCACATTATGCTCAAAGCTTTATTTATATTGTTAATATCAATGTATCATTCGGATAAACTAAATCCATCTAAATTTACTGAAGCTAGCTGCAATGCTAAATATACTATATGCTCCAGCAAATTAATTGTCTTACAATTGCACTGCACAGCAATCCATTGCTTTTCACTGATTCTGAATAAAGCTAAAAAAGATGTTTATATACTCAGAGCAATTTAAAAAGAATTCTAAGGATTCTCCATTAGCAAAATTTCTCTTTGTATAGTATTCAAATTCAGCATTCATCCCAAATCATTTTCTTTTGGCCATAATAAAACTAAAACTACACATTATTAATGGTCATAATTTGAATATAGTGGAACGTAACTGCTGAAAGTAAATAAATACTCTGACTCCCCTTTTTCTTTCTAGCAAAGAGCTGGCACATAGATACATGAACCCAAACCTTCTGCTTTACCAAGCAGTTAGTAGGAGGCCTTTGTTCAATAAATTCAAATGTACACCACCATTCGAAATATTGAACATAGAGTGTTAAAGTACCAGAAGCATTTTGAAATGAATATCTCCCTAGTTTCTCACTTAATGGGAGTTCAGTCTTAAAGGAAAAATATATATATAAGGAAATATTTAAAAGTTGGAACTAGCCAAGATAAAGTACTAGTGAAACCATCAAGAACAATCAGGAACTAGAAGACTTCCTAGAGTTTTTGTACCAAATATCCAAAGGCTCCATTGTTACCTTTTTCAGATCAGGCCATTCCTTAGGCAGAATGTGACAATGAATGTCAATTTTCATTTCTGCAGTTTCACCTGAGGATTAGATGGCAATAAAGATGTTTTTCCTCACTTTTTAAACTTCACTCATGCCTATGTGGTATTTGTTGATTAACCTAAGTGGCTACTCAGGTCCTCCAACCATCCTATTGGGGTGGCTACCTAAATGAACCAATCAGGCAGAGTTTCAGGAGAGCTGCACTGTGCAATACCAAGCTGCTGAAAGGTGTGCAAAGCCAAGGAGTTTTATGTGCAAATTGAGCCACGCAGGCATAAATTTCCTTAGATTAATCTGCCTGAGAGGTTCAACTGCAGGACAAAGTAGTATACGCTTAATTTACAAGCTGGGCAGCCTTTAGACAAAGTTGTAAACCAATGGTATAAATTCCATAGAGTTGATAATGAGGTTTTAGCTGCTAATCTCTTAGGTTTTGCTAATTTATCTAAAAACCCGTCTCATTTTTAAAACATCTCAGGTGGCTTAAAATAACAAACACAATACAAAATTATGAAGTGTGAAATAGATTTAAAATCTTCAAACAATTCTACTCTGGACACAAGAGCAAACAGTTGTAAGGGTCAGCAGCTACCAGAAGAACTTGAGGTTCCAAGAGGGCAAATCAGGAGACTCAAGCGGAGGCTTCCAAGTCAAACAGAACTTTATTTGGCCAAGTGAAGTTGCTGGGTGGAACACTATCTGAAACACTGGCAGCTGCGTTCAGAAGTGTCACACAGTGGTCAGTTAGGCGCTTCTATTTATATCCAGGTAACAACCAATCACAAGGCGACACTTGTTGGCACACAGAAAATTAACCAATCATCTTTCATTACTTTCCCGCGCTTTCCCCAGTCTTTGGGTCTGTGTACGTGATCTTCCTGCCTTCACAAAATGGCATCCCTAACGCAAGCACAGTGTACAGAAGCAAGATGGCGGTCATTAGGCTAATAACAAGAATACCCTTTTGTACAATCCCTATACAGTAAGAATACTTTTCACAAAATAAAACATGATATATAATAATAAAATAAATAAAACCCATGCCCAAAGCCAATTAAATTTCTGTACTTTTGTCAGAACCCAATTATATTTTATTTCTAACTAATCTACTCTGGGAAAACCCAATTCTTACTCTCTTTTGGATTCTGTCATACTACAAAGGGGGGGGGAGTAAACACGGGTGTTTATGACTGGCATTCCTTCTATCATCTACAAATAAACATCCTCTGTGGATTCCCTCTCTGGAGTACTAACCATAACAATAGGCAATCAGCCTTTGATCTCACTTCCTATGAGGCCTACTTTTACCAGCAGCAAGTAAAAAGGGGGGGAAGATTGCAACGTTTGGGATCCAATGGATTTAACACCCAGCCATCTGCCAATTTGGATTGACCGGAAGGAATGTGGGGTGGGACTGCTTGGGAATGCTTTAAAACATTGAATGATCAGGGGGGTCCCCCAGATCCTGTCTAGCACGCCTTCAGTCAGTTTTTCTTAATAAAGATTCCTGTTGGAAAACCCGTTCCAAGAGTTCTGTCTTCTTAAGATGTAAATTGAGGTGGGTCCTTACAACTTTCTAAAAAGTGTCCATTTGCAGAATGACATGCATTCTAAATTTAAAAAATGAATTTGTATGACTCCATCCTTGAATAAGATCATTTCTTTGGCTTAGAGGTGGGCAAAAAATATACCACTTTTAATATGTAGGAAGGAAATCATATCCTCCACCATTCAACTCCTTCCCCATCTCTCATCATCTGACTTTTCAGCCAATTTCTCGGCAAAAGATTAGACATTGTATTTAAACAAATTTAACACCAAGATTGAAATTAGCAAAAGGCATCAGCCTACTTAAATAAAGGAAATCTCTTCATGATACCTTCATGATTTCCCCTTTCTACCTAAGATTTCCTCACTTTCTATGCAACAAGACTTGCCTTGCTGCAAAAGTGTCGGTTCTAGAGGCAAAAATCCTAATCCTGACATGCTTTCTTCCCATTTGAAGGATGAAAGGAAAGTGCAAGTAGTCTTCCACTTATGACCACAACTGAGCCCAAAATTTCTGCTGCTAAGTAAGACTGTTGTTAAGGAATTTTGCCCCATTTTACAATCTTTCTTGTCATAGTTGTTAAGTGAAACTGCAGTTGTTAAGTTAGTAACATGATTATTAAGCGAATCTGGCTTCCCCATTGATTTTGCTTGTCAGAAGGCTGCAAAAGGTGGGACACTGCAACTGTCATAAGTACATGCCAGTTAACAAGTGTTTTGATCACATGACAGCAGAGATGCTGAAATAGTTGCGTGAAAAATGGTAATGTCACTTTTTTCAGTGATGTTGTAACTTTGAATGGTCACTGAATGAATGGTGGTAAGCTGAGGACTATCTCTGTATAAACACAGCTATGTGGATGTGCCCACAGAAAAATATTAACATAAAATATTTCTCTGTACATAGATATATATTTGGAGAAAACGGGTTAAATCCTCTCCCTTCCCAAGCTATGATCCCAATCTAGACTGCTAGCTCTGACTTCTATTTAGCAAACACAAATATAAGCACAGGTTCGTCTTGGGAAAAGTCTGACGCCTTTGTTAACTTCAACAATGCCAAATGAAAAATAATGAAATAATTAAGAGATGGGGAAAAAAATACTGGCAAATTGCTGCACATAATAGCTCCAGCTTGTAACTGAGAAAGATAAAACACGGAAGGGAGGCACAAAAGAATCTTCTGATAGAAGCTAGGTAAATGTTGTTGCTATGGAGAAAAAGGCAAGGATAGTAGCATTGTACAACCTCAGCCTCTTGACTTCACATCAGAAAAAAAGGTGACTCTGTGCTGCCTAAAGACATTTTTCAACAAATTGTAATCAAATCTGGATTGAAAGAATACAAAAATATTGACAAAACAGTGCTGCAGCTGAGAGGATATTGATTTTTCTTTTTACCCAATGGATGTTGTGAAATCAGTGCTATCAATCACTGATCCCATCATTTTGGAGAAGCCCTTCCAGGAACAGCCACTGATTTTAATCCCGAAGGTGCTTTTTCCCCTTAAAAGGCAGCTGGACTTCTGTTGGTTTTTTTCCTCTGAAAACATTTCACTTCTCATCCAAGAAGCTTCTTTAGTTCTAGCTGACTGTTGGGGAATGGAATGATTTACAGGTAGTCCTTGTCTTACAACCACAAATGAGCCCAAAATTTCTGTAGTTAAGCGAGACATCTGGTGAGTTTTTCCTCATTTTACGATCTTTCTTTCCACTATTGTTAAGTGAATTACTGCAGTTGATAAGCTAGTAACCTGTTTGTTAGGTCAATCTGGCTTCCCCATTGACCTAGCTTGTCAGAAGGGCACAAAAGGTGACCAGAGGACCCAGGGGACATTGCAACCGTCATAAATATGAACCAGAGGCCAAGCATCTGAATTTTGATCATATGATCATGGGGATGCTGCAAAGGTCGTTAACAGTGAAAAATGGTCATAAGTCATTTTTTTCAGTGCGTTGTAATTTTGAATGGTCACTAAATGAACTGTTCTAAGTCAAGGGTTACAATGTAGGAGAAAAAATACTGGTAGCAACTGTCCATCAAGAAAGATCTCAGTTGTCCATTCATTGGCTTCTACACCAAGATAGACAATATTTCAGTGGATGACTTACAATTCAACTTCACAACCAGTCAGAGGGTTGCGTAGGATATCACTGGAAGGGCCAGGTCTGAAAAAAAAAATCTTTATCCTTTTTTGATTGAGTTTAAGGGTGAAAACAACAGGTCGCCCTTAACTGTATTCTCCAACAGCAATTTTGTGGCTTAGGGATTTTGTGGCAAATAATGGGAATGAAAGAAATTTTGCTCCCTCCGAACCAATGTGCAGGACTGATCAACAGTCATTGGAAACATTTAATTGCAGTTATTGCTGCCCATATAGTTTTGCAACAATCAAATGTGTAGCCTTAGTCCATTTCACCAAAAAATCAATGAAAAGTACAGTATAATATTTTTGACTAATTTTTTTACTAGCTTCTCTTTATCTAGTTTTAGGACTTGTGTGGACAGCAGGTGATATTTTAGATCATATTTATGCAGAAATGTTGGTTAAAAAAGGATTCCTAAACTTTTAAGCCCCACTGTGCATAAAGAACATGGTACACCTGCAATGGTCTGAGCTGGAAGATCAATCTTGTAGAACATTCTGCTTGGTACTTGATTCCCAGGTGTAGAAAAGCTCTCTCTTAAGAGCCACAACACCAAAATTTAGGAATGTTTATGCATGGATTCAAAATAAATAGACTGAAATGCCTCATCTAGTTCATTAGAAGTTGGAAATATTGTAAGAGGACTGAAAAGTGTAGAAGCTGAACTTTGTAAATCCATTTGAAGGATTCAAACTAGACAAAACTCACAATCTGAGAATGAGTGCAATTCTATTCCCATTGCCACATTCATTAATTCCTAAAAGTATCGCATGTTATAAAACAGCCCAATGTTCTGGATTCACACAACAACCACGCCATAAACTAACCACATAGGCTGGATTTGCACATCACTCTTGAGAAAAATGTAGTGGATTGGTTTGTGGGTCAGTGGCTCACGGCTCACTTTCAATCCGAGTGTTGGATAAATATTTGGATATATAACATTGATTATCTGCTGTCAAGGAAAGGCAGCATAGAATGGGACATTTATGATTACTACTAGTATTAGTATAGAAAGAAAGAGTTATTACTTCTGACAGGAAAAGCCCACTCTTTCCTATCGGCATCGGGAACTACAAACATTGCACTAAGCCAGGGGTCTTCAAACTTGGCTGCTTTAAGACTTGTGGACTTCAATTCACAGAATTCCTCAGCCATCCATGCTGGCTAAGGAATTCTGGGAGTTGAAGTCCACAAGTCTTAAAGCGGCCAAGTTTGGAGACCCGTGCACTAAGCCATGGTTTGTTAATAGTAGGTTATTGGGTAAAGAATAATATTTTTTTTCCTCTTCAATTCTCTTAGTGGTTAAAATATGAGGCTAGAAACTAGGAAATGGTGAATTGTAGCCCCACTTTAGGCATGAAAGCCGGCTGAGTGACATTGGGCCAGTCACTTTCTCTCAACCCAACTCACCTGACAAGGTTGTTGTGCTGAAAATAGGAGGAGGAAGGAGTATTAGGCATTTTTTTGCCTTGAGTTATTTATAAAAATAATAAAGGTGGGATAAAAATAAATATTCATCATATATGCTATTTCATAAATTGTAAATTGCAAACATGCTTGACGCACACAACAGAGAAAGCCAATATATGATTCACTTATTTGTAGATTAGTGTGGTTTGTGAATTTAGTCTACATCTGGGGTTATCTTCTGATTATACTTTTATTTTTTATCCAGGGGATAAATAAGCTCTGCTGATTGGACATTATCTAGGAGTTAATTAGATAACTTTATGGAAGAGAGAACAGAATGTAATAGTGATGAAGACTAAAACCTTGAAAGAATCCAGTTGAAAACTCTTATTTATGATATTTGGACCCATACCTTATCAATGAGGATGTAATTCCTGCTAAATGTAGAGAGTAGCTTGATACCTTGATACAATAAAAAAAAATCTAACAATGGGAAGAGGGGGGCTATTAAATTATTCTAACACTTAACAAGGGTTTGAGATTGTAAGGGTTTCTGGAGGGGGAGAGTAGAATTTCAACTTTTTGGCAGGAATTGAGATAGGCTATTCTTTGTTCTATTAGTACTAACATTTATTCTCATTATGATTCAGTCTTCAATCAAATTCTAGTGAAGAACCCTCTGTTTTCATTATTATTGCTTCTGAAGTTTTCAGTAATGAAAAAATGGCCATTCACAAAAATTTCTTCAAGGTTAATGGACAGTGCCATCTAGTGGCATGAACAGTAATTAAATTTCTGCCTTGATATTTAGCTGGACAAATGGTACTTCCAAATGGCATTTCCTCCAGTAATGCAATAGCAATACAGGAAATAATTAAAATAGTAAAAAAATTGTAATCTGACTAGTTACAGATTATGGCTGGCATATTAACAGTTTGGACCACCACACATTTTTGCAAGTTCAGTGTCCTTCTAGCTTAAAGTTGCCTGTTGTTCAGATCTGTAAAAGTGGCCACGGTTCACAAACTGTGTGCTGCAACACCCTAGTAAACTCTGAGGGTTGCCATGGGATGTTTTGCTACTTAATAAATGAAACTGTTAGTGACTTTGGTGTGATGCTCCGGGGTGCCACAACACACAGCTGGGAACCATTAGGATGCCATCAATTTAAAACATTTGGGAATTTCTGTGCTAGGGAAAAATAATCATCTAAAAAGCAAAAAACACGGAAAAACTGTGATTAGTTCATTGTATATCATTAATATTTTGAATATTAATATATTTTCACACACACACACACACACTTCCTTTTAGGGTAACCAATGTTATGCAGAGCACAGAAAAGGCCAAGGAAATAGTAAGCCAAAGAAAGGAATGAGATATAAAAAAGGAAATACAGTTATATTTGCTTCTTGTCAACGCTGCTCATTATTTCCCTCCATACTTTTTATCCTCACAGACTATCTTTGTTTCCATCTCATCTATACACACTTTCATATGCCCACCTACTGAAGGATCTCATCAAGTCTATTCAACCATGATTTTCTTGGTCTTTCCCTTCATTTTGATCTGGTCACTCCTGTTTCATATATTTGTTTTTACAATTAATCTTCATCCATACTCTCTAAAATGAATCACCTCATTGTGCTTCTATTCAGTCCACCTTCATGCAGCATCTATTCACTTTCCCCCCTATTTCTTGTAGTATATTCACCACAGACAAATACTGTACCATCTTGGTTCCTCTGTGGATGTTATATTTACTTCTACTACTCTTGTCTTTATAGGGGAACAAATCAACAGGCTTTCAATTGTCAGGTGTAGAGGCAGTAAACTCATATACATTAAATAATCGTGAAAGTTTGCACAGCCACTCCATAAACCAACCACGCTCATATTTTACCCTGTATGTGTAAATATATTAATATTCAAAATATTAATTATGTACAATTAAATAATTGTGGTCTTTCTGTTTGTTTTGGGTTTTTATTTTGATTATTTTTGCCCAGCACAGAAATTCCCAAATGTTTTCAATTGATAGCATCCTAATGGTTCCCAACTTCAGCATCTACACCAGCAGCCTTAGCGGTTTCAATATTCCCAGTATGTTTATGACTTTTTGGTTTATCATGTTTTTTTTTCTTGGAATGAATGTTGATAGCCATTTTCTCAATTTCATAAATCTTTTACATAACGTAACATTATCTTTCACAAAGAAATCTCTAAAATATTTCTTCTGTATTCCCTTACTGTATTTTATCCCAAATCATTCCATCGCTCTTATTTTTAATTCCATTCTCTCTGTTGAAAGCTGCATTTTGTGGTCTCTTCGTCCACTTCTAAAACCACTTTTGTTTCCATCAAGATCATTTTGCATTTTCTCTCCCACTTTTAATTTTAACTGCTCTTTGCAGTCTTTGACTACAGTTTTTTATCTATACACATTATATTGTATTTCTATCCCGTCCTTATTTTTATTCCTGATTATGTGCCATTGTGTTGGTGTCAGCTCTTAGTGATCACATAGATCAGGGGTCCCCAACCCCCAGTCTGTGGACCGGTACTGGGCCGCGGCATGCCAGCAACCGGTTCGCACAAACAAGCAAAGCCCCATCCATGGAATGCAGGCAGCACACAAAACCACGCACCCTCCGGTCCGCGGAAAAACCTCTCTCCACAGAACCGGCCCCTGGTGCCCAAAAGGTTGGGGACCTCTGACATAGATATATTTTCTCCATGATAATCTGTCCTTGACCTGGTCCTTCTGATCTTCCAATGGTGCACTCATTGCCACCGAGTCCATCCACCTTGCTGCTGGTCATCCTCATCTTCTTTTTCCATCCACCTTTCCCAACATTAGAGTCTTTTCCAGTGAATTGCGTAATGGATACAGAGTAGGATAATTTGAGCCTGGTCATTTGTGCCTTGAGTGAGAACTCAGAGTTGATTTTTTGATGGTCCATTTTTTTGTTTTCTTGGATGTCCAGAGTATTTTCAGGACTCTTTTCCAAGTTCAAAAGCATCAATATTTTTTCTATCCCACTTCTTCAAAGTCCAGTTTAAGCTTCCATAGAGTATAACAGGAAACACCATTGCTTGCAGTATTCTAATCTTTATTACTACATTACTATATTTATTACTATAATTCTCTTAATGATAGTACTATGATTTATTACTGTAATTCTCTTCTCCTTTACTTTGGTATTCCACCGAGCATCCCATTTGGGTGACTCCACACATTTCCATGGCAATTTGTAACATAAAGTGCCACAGTTTCCAGATCCTCTTTCCTTCCTCTGTCTTGATTTTCACCTGCTAAGTGGGAATAGCTCTGAGAGTACTGGAGGTCTCTGAGCAGTAAAGTCTGAGTGCTTTGAAATGGGAGACAGGATTGCTATATAAACCAGGGGTGTCAAATTCGCAATGTCACGTGACATGTCGCGACGTATCGCAATTTTTCCCCCATTGCCAGCAATGGGGTGGGTGCAGTTTCGCCATGACGCATCCGGCCCACAGGCCAGCGGTTTGACACCCCTGATATAAATGATAGCATTGGATACTTTTTAAAATACACTGCATTTGTTAAGTGTAATAATGTAGGGCAAGTAGTGCATTATCCAGCTGGTGCAGATTTCTCCCTGGATTAATTTCACATTCATTTAAAATATATACGGGGTATCAGTAATAAAAAGAGGGGAGGAAATGAGATGAAGTCCAAGACAGAGATGTATTTGCTTAATTTAAAATAAATAACATCTACAGCATATTTAAGAATAGTTGCCTAATTCCTGATTTTAGTTCACCCTTGGGATATTGTCCTGTGCCAGCTTGTTTATTTTTTTTAAAAAAAAAGCTTGTTAATTTAAAAAATGCTCTCACAGGTACACATCACATGATATTTTCACATTAAATTAAATGCAAATTAGGTCTCAACTAATCTCTTGCAAATTAGGTTTTGCGGGTGAGTGTTGCCTGCCCAAGTCACACAATCCGTGTTTGTGGCACTTCTGCTGTTATTCTTTTCAGCTCTGAAGAAGTGTGATGCCAAGAGGAAGAGAGGAAAGAACACGCAGCTTGACAAAACAAGAAATACAGAATCAAGAGTAATGAGTTAGAAAGGAAGCTACATATTCAAAGACAGATGATATACTAATTTTGTTTTCAAAGCCAATGACATTAAATCAAGGAGATCCATTAAAATATATATCTAAGGAGGAAAAAAAGTACCTGATCAGACAACATCGGCTTCCTATCTTGTGCTAATTCATTATGCAGTTCAATTTTACCACGACATGCTGCATAAATCCGGGTACTATAGTTTGTAAATCATATATTTTGAGATAAACTACTATGTGAATCCAGCCACTGATGGAATACTATATTCAATTTTACAAACTAAAGTTTCCTTCAAGTTGAACTCAACTCCTAGTGACTTTATGGATACATCTTACCAACAAGATGGTAAATGGCTTGCCATTGTTTTCTTTAATAAGCTACATTTAGAGGTGGGCTTACAAATATGTTGTGCCAATCCAAAGAAATCATGTTTGAGCCATACACACACACACACACGCAGAGAGAGAGAGAGAGAGAGAGAGAGAGAGAGAGAGAGAGAGAGAGAGAGAGAGAGAGAGAGAGAGAATATGTTGGTAAAGAAATATCTGCAAGAAAGCCACCAAGCTCAAAGAGCACCAGGGGCCCCAACATTATTAAGAAGCTGATATTTTAACATTGTTAGATAGAACATTTCATTTTGAAATAAGAAAGCTATTACAAGTAGTAATGGACTTATGACTGTAATTGAGCCTTGCATCTCTTAAAGCAGTCACATGACTTTATAACCGACCAAATCACTCTATGGAGGATGCTATTTCTTCTGTTCTCCATCTGAGCTTGAGGCACTTAGAGGAAAGAAATACTCACGTGCGTTTGTTGTTTGTTGACTTCAGTTTGGCATTTAACACAATCATTCCCCAGCATCTAGTAGACAAACTGGGCCTTTTAGGCTTAAACACTCCTTTGTGCAACTGGATTCTTGATTTTCTTACTAACAGGCTCCAATATGTGCAAGTGGAACAAATATTTCTAACACCATTTTCTTGAGCACAGGTTCTCCACAGGGCTGTATCCTAAGTCTGTTGCTATTCACCCTGTTGACCCATGACTGTTGTGCTAGGTTTGCCACTAACCATATTGTGAAGTTTGCAGATGATACAACAGTAGTGGACCTTATTCATGATGACAATGAGGGTGCTTACCGCAAGGAGGTTGATGGTTTGGTGAACTGGTATAAGGAAAACAGCCTAGTTTTAAATACTGGAAAAACCAAAGAGATCATTGTTGATTTCAGAAAAGGTAGGCACAGCCACACTCCTCTGTGCATTAATGATTCACCTGTGGAGATGGTTACCAGCATCAAATTCCTGGGTGTGCAGTTAACAAATAGGCTGGCTTGGTCACTCAACAGCGAGACACTGGTGAAGCGGGCACAGCAACACCTGCATTTTTTCTGCGTCGCATGAGAAAAGCACATCTTCCTTCCCCTGTCCTTACCACTTTCTACAGAGGGACGATCGAGAGCATCCTGTCATACAGCATCACAGTCTAGTTTAGAAGCATCAGTGCTTCAGACAGGAAGGCGGTGCAGAGAGTGGTGAGGATGGCTGAAAAGATCATTGGCAGTTCCCTCCCTTCCATCCAGGACATAGCACATAAGCATTGCTTGAGCAGGGTCCGCAAGATTGTCTGGGACACTACACACTCTCTTCACGATCTGTTTTCCTTGTTACCTTCTGGGAGGAGGCTCCATGGTATCCGAAGCAGAACATCCAGATTCAGTCACAGTTTTGTGCCATACAGTATTAACCTTGTGAACTCTAAAGCTTCCTCCTTCTGTATTCAAGATGGACAGTGATTAATATGTATATGTTACTTATATGCAGTGCTTTTTTTGTAAAAAAAAAAAGTGCTGGAACTCACACATCTCATACAACCCACTTTGCCTACCCTACAAGGTTCCATCCAAAAAAGGTGCCAGAACTCCGTTCTGAGCGTTCTATGAGAAAAAAAGCCCTGCTTATATGTAAGGGTGTAGGTCTATACATATATTGTATATAGTATGTTTTTAAATGTGTGTTATGTATGTGTACACTTGAGAGCAAGCAACTAAATTTCATTTTTAATGTGTGCCATTGTGCCCACAGGAAAAAAAATGCCAATAAAGGTTATCATTATCATTATCATTACCTTTTTTGCAATGGTTGTTAATAAAATGCTGCTGTCATAAAGCAGACATTATGTCATCAAATGAACCAACTGTTCACTGTGGCCTGGTTTTGGCTAGAAACCAGAAATAAATAATGGTTTCAGGCAAAAGTAATCAATTGCAGCCATGGGACTGCAGGTGCTGCAAACAGTAGTCACATGACCTTGAGGAGGGTCACCTGTAGTCACATGACCTTGGGGAGGGTCAACATTGGAACTTCAAAACCAGGTTGTAAATAGCCTTTGGGGGTTCCGTCATAACTTTGAATGGTTACTAAGTGACCAGTCATATGTCAAGGACTACCAGCATTTGATTAGTATTACCATCATGTAGCACATGTCAGAAATAGCATACTTTTTATATATTTTTTAAAAATGCCCCCATTCCCCTAAGATTTTAGCTGCTATTCCCATTGAAAGAGAGTTATTCTGAAGCAGATCCATGTGTGCAATTTATAAGAAGACAAGATTAAACCTCAGGATTTTGAAAGAATGAAAGGAACCATAAGACGCTTTGCACCTAAACATTCAGAAGTTTAAATCCAGGCTCACAATACATTCAGACTAATATTATCAAATGCACCTAACCCATTCATATCCAAATTTAGCAAACACTTGCACTGAGGCATGGAGGCTTTGAATTGGGGGCTCCATAAGGTAGTAGCAGAGCAATCACCAAGTACAGAATATGAATTCCAATGTTTGCATCCATAACTCTCATGTCCCTTTCCCTTTTATGTGGTTGAAGTATAAAGGCATGTCCACAGGTAGAATGTCCAGTCCTAAAGCCTGATTATTCATCTGCCAGTATATGCTTTAGGTCAGAGGTCCCCAACCTTTTGGGCACCAGGGGCTGGTGTCATGGAGAAAGGTTTTTCTGCGGACCAGAGGGGGTGTGATTTTGAATATTGCCTGCATCCTGAGGATGGAGCTTTGCTTGTTTGTGCGGTCCACTTGCTGACATGCTGCGGACCGATGCTGGTCCACAGACCAGGGGTTGGGGGCCTCTGCTTTAGGTTAGCGGCCCCCAACCTTTTGGGCACCCGGGACCGGTTCCTTGGAGAGAGATTTTTCTGTGGCCCAGAGGGAGTGTGGTTTTGTAGGCAGCCTGCATCCCGTGGATGGGGCTTCACTTGTTTGCCGGTCCATGGACCGGGGTTGAGGACCCCTGCTTTAGGTAGATCCAGTCAACTAATTTGTGGCATAAGTGTTTGGCATAGAGCTTGCCTTGTTATACTTAGAAGGCTAATTGGCTTATAATTAGTAGGCAGGTGCCCTTTTAATAAATAGACACTACAAAGACTAGGTCCCAATCCTCTGGATTTGTGCAGTGCAATTGATATAAGTAAACAGGGAAGCAAGAACTGGGGCCAACTATTTTGAATTATTATGTAATATTTCAGCATTAATAAAATCATTGCTTGGAGTTTTACCAAGCTGTAGTTGATTTGTAAGATTCCCTATTTCAGCACTTGAGATTGGGACCCAATTGGGCAGCAGGTTAACACTGAGATTTAAGTTGAATTTAGGAGATTTTTCTTGTGAATATACAATAAGATTCTAAAGTGACCCTCCTATCATAAATATTGAAGTCATTCTTCAGTTTGATTATCCAAAAAGGAAAAAAAGGACCCTGATATATTTGTGATTTGATAACTTTGTGCTATTGGATGATTAAACATTTGGTAGAGAAATTGCTCGATTCTTTGCATATAACAGGAGAAATGATCAATTTAATTTAAGAAAATTGCTTGAATGTAATTACTGTATAAGTGTGTGATTGTTTTATACATTCTATTAAGTCAAGACTTGCATTGGGTTTATTGAAAATATAGTATTCAATAGGCTGATTTCATACATTACTTTAGCCAAAATTAATCAAAACACATAATGGTTTAACTTCCGTTAAACTAAGTCTAACACAGATTAAAACTATAAATCTGCATCTAAATATGTACAGCTTTTTCTCAACTATTGTGAAAGACTTTAGACATTATATCATTTCTCCCAGCCAACTGTGGTTTCATCAATTTTGATTACGTGTCATTATGTTGGTGTCAACTCTCAGCAATAACACAGATACATTTTCTCTATGACAATCTGTCCCTAGTCTGGTTTAGTTAATAGACCATTGTTAAATAAGCCATGGCTGGGTAATAAATGAAGTAAATCAACAAGTACGCACACACAGTCCTTTTGGGTGGTAGAATACAATACAGATAGTCCTTGACTTATGTCCACAATTGAGCCCAAAATTTCCATTGCTAAGTGAGACAGTTGTTAGGTGAGTTTTGCCCCATTTTACAACCATACTTGCCAAAGTTGTTAAGTGAATCATTGCAGTTGCTAAGTTAATATTACTGTTGTTAAGTGAATCTGGCTTACCCATCGAGTTTGCTTGTCATAAGGTTGCAAAAAGTGATCATATTACCCCAGGACACTGAAACCGTCATAAATATGAGCCAGTTACCAAGTCTCCGAATTCTGATCACACGACCATGGTGATGCCACAATGGTTGTAAGTATGAAAAACGGTCATCAGTCACTTTTTTCCAAGTGTTGTTGTAACTTCAAATGGTCACTAAATGAAATGGTTGTGAGTTGAGGACTACCTGTAATATGTTTTAAAGAAAGCTAGGAGAAGTGGAAACATTTTGGATATTTTGGTTTCTTGCTCTAATGGTCTGTGAGAATACTCTTGAGAGACAGGAGGAGAGGACAGACTAGGCAAAAGTCACATAATATGCCATTAACTCAAAATTACTGTTTCTGCTTCTGCTTCTTTAAATGGCTACCAACAAACTTGCTTACCTACTTTCCTCTCAAAGTTTACCAAAGTTCTTTGTCCTTTAGAAACTGGGTACTGCCGATAGACAAATAAAATGTTTCCAAGCATCTGTAACGTAACACTTGGCCTTTTTTATACCACACTAGCCTGAATTGATGATAACATGGCACATAGTGTATTTTAAGAACACTTCTGAGGCTTTTATTTATTTATTTTTACTTCCCATCAGATGGTGATGTGAACAGCTGGCAAAGTCTTTAAGAGGCTCAATTCTACAAAAAGTAGAATTCAGAGTCTTTCTGTATTCTTTTGCTATTAGTTAATCAACTGGTAAGGCAAAACCAAATTTTCTGGTAATTATTTCTCCTACTGCATATGTGAACCAACCAACTAGAACTATTGTAATTATTTCAGCGTGCTGGCTATTTTGTTGAAATTTAAATTTAAATGTAGCAATATTCCTTTAACTGATACAATTCATGTTCTTTGCTGGATTTGGTAAATACAAAAATACAATATTATTCTAACTTCCTCCATTGGATGCTTATAAACTTGTTTTAATGCTGTAGCCAAGATTCAATAAAGACCCATTCACAATAATCTTGTAAGCCCCATGCAAAATACACAAGAGGTGTGGCGTTTTAACCCCAGTCCTGATGGCTTGGAACTCCAATAGGCAACTGGATGAGTTTGCACAATGTTGTAAGTTAAAATGGGCTTGATTGGGTGTGACCTAGCGAGTCACAAATCTGACCGCCGTCGTTAATTTATGGTTCAATACATAACGCAAACCCAGTCAGTTCTATCAGATCATGCTTCACTTAGGCTTTGGTTGGCCTATGGTAGAAATACAGCCAGCATGGGAAGTCCAAGTCAAAATATATGGGGCAGAGAGGACTATGTAGTGTACTGCCATGCTGCCCTTGAGGACTGCATCCCACTGATGCTTCCTTTTCAAGTATAAACTTTGTACCTCCTTCATTCCTTTCCCTTGAGTTTCACCATATGAAACGATTAGATGCTGCTACGATCTGCCTAATGTCAGAGGGACTGACACCAAGTGATTCCCTTAATTTCAGTCTAATCATGTAAATCGCCTGCCTTCATTCTCTAGGTGCAAATTAACTCTATAGCCAAATGTAATCCTCAGAACAAGATGTCCTTCCTTTTCCCTCTTCCTAACATAAAGAATTCTTGAGAATTTTTCTACCCTCCAAAACTGATATGGGTCACAGAAGGTGGTGGTGAAGGAAGGGAGGATCTGTTACGATGGCTCCGTTTCGCCTGTTTACCGAAACCATTATTGGCACTCATGATAAATAAGATGTCGACAGACTTGGACAGTTCCTGCATTGTGCTAAGCTGGAATGTATTTAAAGACGGTTTATAGAATAAGCCGTGTTTCAAATTTTTATTGAGGTTTGTTGTGAGATGAAATAGAAGTAGAAACAAAACTCAGAAAAGACAAAGAAGAGAGGTGCAAAGAAAGAAAAATAAGTAGTGACTTCCAGTTGTTTTTTTCAGGAGAGTAGAAGAAAAAAAGCTACAGACTCAACCTTTTGCTTTGCACTTCTAATCATTTCTAATCATTTCTATAGCAACAAAGTGAATGTAGTCAACAAAACTTAAAATCAAAGTTTCATCTTTTTTCAGTTTTGTGCCCAAAGTCCAGAAGCGGTTTCCAAGTAAAAACAAAACTAGATAGATTCTTCTCTTTAATTAAAGGAGTCAATTTTGCCATCTCACCAACTCTTACTGCCTTTACCATCTATTTTTCCATTGTGCCAATTAACGTACCTTTCAATCTTTGTGCATATAGGTTTCTCACTACTGTCAACATATATAGTAACATATAAACTGCAATTGAGTAGATTCACACAACAATTAAAATTACAAATCAGTAAGCCACATTACTGTTCACATGAAGTAGGAACACAACTTTAGAGAACAGGTTTGTAAACTATGCTAACTCATGGACTCCTTAAATAGTTAAGCACCATAATTTACATACTTCACAAAGAAGCAAAATATGTGCTTTAAAAACTAATAGCTGGTTTCACCCAATATGCTGAAGCACAAATAAACAGCCACATTATGATTTAGTGTGATGTGTGAACACTTTATACACTTATTAGTGTAACTGTATTTACATATTTCCCAATTCCAGAGGCTGTATTCACACTCTTGAGTAAGTCAAAAACTTTGAGATACATAGAATTACTTCATGATTTCTTTTGTTCTTTTAGGTTTTGATCTTTTTATTTGGTATGGAGCTAATAGCAAAATTTGGAATCAGAGCATCCTTTATTTGAAATCTCAATTTTGACTACCATCATAGATTACTTTATTGCAAAACAATCATAACAAAACATATTTAAAAAACAGTGTTAATGTGTAAATAAATATATGAAGTGGGGAACGGTCATGAATGAAACTGTCAACTGAGTACACTAAATAGTACATATACTGTGTAAGAATAATTCACATAGGCATAGTAGAGTATAGAGTCCTCACTGCTACTATCTGATTTAGAAGATCACAGGATTCAGTATTTACGATTTGATAAATGTATTTAGGATACAGCTTAAATATTCCAAGTACCTAAATGATATCTGTTCAAAGCTTTAAAAAAAAATACAAGAAAAGCTAGATGAAATTCAGTAACATAATTACATGTAACATTACCATCAGTAAACACCTAATAAAGACCCAAACTTAGGATGGAAAATATAGAGAATGGCCAATTAGATGAAAGGGACATTTTAGCCCATGCAATTTGCTAGAGAGCTACTTCTGCTGAAATCTCTTTTTTCACAGACATTAATTGTTCTTTTTACATATTCCAGTGCAAAAGGAGTAAGAGATATTTATACAACCAGCAGACCATATCTAGGCTTAGCGTATTGTACGAATCTAACCTAATGATATACTCTCTAGTGCAGAAGCAACTATGGCAACTTTAAGACCTGTAACACTTCATTTATAGGGCTGGCTCAGGAATTCTGGGAATTGAAGTCCATAGATCATAAAGATGCCATAGTTGCCCACCTAGTAACTCCCTCTTTTAACACTTCTTCCACAACACTGAAATCTTAAAATAAATTGGGTTTTTAGTTTAACTAAAACATATTTTTTGTGTAATCACATTTTTCCATTTAATATATTTATGTTTAAAATTTTAGTGTAATCTACCTTGGGTATTAGTTTCAGAATTCTATTCAAAACACTGTTATATTCAGAGCTCACAGTGCAAACACTCCTAAATGACTTCTACAAAAGCCCAACTCTCTCTCATTAATGGAAATGCTGACTGTAGCAAGCAAGTACATCCTTGTTCTAAAAGCACAAGATGTGTTTGAGCTAGCAAGTTTATTTTTAAGCTCCTTATTTTTTAAACTGCTAATAATGGCTAATAATTGTTCAGAAACACAGATTTTCAGAGGGCAGATTTTCAATCTTGCTAAGAGATGAAGATGTCAATCCTGTTCTTTACCTAGAAGTAAGTTTCAGCAAACCAAAGAGTCAGCTTCCCATAATGATGTAGTAACTACAAAGCAGTCAAAAGGACTTGAATCTAATATGCTGCATTATTATTATTATTATTATTATTGATCATTGCACAGTCAGCCAGATGTTCAGACTGGATTTGGCATTTTTGTCTACCTATTGAGTCCTTACCAAGGACCTGGGATAGGCAGATGTGGATGTTTGATGGTATTACAGATATCGTCGCAGGATGGAAGCAGTTCCTAGTAAGGCCGCCTTTTGCAATTGACTAATGGCAAATTTGTCAATGCCAATGGTGTTCAAGTGGTGCTCCAGTTGTTTTGGGATTGCACCCAAGGCGCCTATTACTATTGGTACTACCCTTGCTTGCTTTTGCCACAGTCTTTCTATTTCTATTTGTAGGTCTTTGTATTTTGTTATCTTCTCCAGTTCTTTCTCGTCTATTCTGCTGTCTCCAGGCACTGCCACATCCACTATCCAGACTTTTTTGTCTTTTTTATCGACAATTGTTAAGTTGTTGTTATGATGATGATGATGATGATGATGATGCAGCTTATGAGTAAAAGTACGGGTATACATGACCACGGTTAATTTAAATAATCTCAATTAACCTAAGATACTTTGAACCATAAGCCAACTATGTAACATGGATTTGAACAATGTGTTAGCTAATATTCAATTGACTACTTCGTGGTTCATTCATTCGAACATACCGTTTCTTGTGTCTATGTAATGAAAAAAAATCACGTTAGCATATTGTTCAGTGTCTTATAAATCCAGGCAATTGGATTATTTTAACAAACCATGATTCAACTAACTATAGGTACTTACTTTAATACAGGTAAGCCTGTTGTGCAAACAAAGTTCATGTAAGTTTATGAAAACTGTCTCTTTCCATTTTCCCCACTCAGGGCTTTACTACTATTCTAAGATTTTCAGAGTTTCCTCCCAAAGGATCCTGCTTATCTTTGCAAGTAGCAAAGAAGAAAAATTTTATTAGATAACACCATTTCCTGGAGTATAGCTCTCAGCTGCCCTTGGGTGGGGCTTAGATTGAGAAGTCAGAAAGAATCCCCAAAGCAGGAAGGGTAAACCACATCCATACTGTTGCCAAGGAAAAGGCATTAAAGTGCCCACATAGCCCTCTGGAATGAGGTTCTCCCCAAGATCCAGATGGCCCCCACTTTGTTGTTGTTTAGAAAAGCTGTGAAGTCCTGGCTCTTCACCCAGACCTTCAGCATGGGAGACTGAGACCCTTTGCATTTGCTTCATTCCATCTGGCCTGTTGTGCTTATTATCTTTTATTGATTTTATTGTAATTTCTTCATGACTTGTTATGAGCTACCCAGAATTGTTGGGAGCTGGATGGCATACAAGTTTAATAATAATAGTAATGATGATGATGATGATCATTCAAACTTGAATCAAGGGAGATATTACATTTATAGTTATTCTTGGACAAAATAAAAGCCCAATGATTTCAGTAAAGTTCATTCCCCAAGAAATGGGGGTAGAATAGTATATGTGTGGGGGGGACCTAGCTAATTATATTGATTTAATTCAGTGGCCCCAACCTTTTGGGCACCAGGGACCGGTTCCATGGAGAGTTTTCTGTGGACCAAAGGGGGCATGGTTTTGTGTGGTGCCTGCATCCCATGGATGGAACTTAGCTTGTTTGCGTGGCCCAGTTTCTGGCATGCTGCGGCCCGGTGCTGCTCCACGTACTAGGGGTTGGGGACCCTGATTTAGTTAATCCTAAATCAATGAACTACAGCTTAATAAAATGACTAGTTATCAAAATGGGATACAATATTTTGAATACACACAATGAAGCAGAATGGTTCTAAATGAGCGATTGGGAGAACAGAACCCATCACTCTTATAATTATCATTGCTTTGGTTGGAGTATGCACTGACTTCTTACAAAGGTGTAGGTTGTCTTAGTTTTACTACTCTTGTGTCTTTTCATTGAGCTGCATCCCTTTTGCATGCACTCTGACACTAAAGAAGTCCATGTAGAAGATGGAGACTGTAGACTACAGTCCAAAACATTATCATTCTTCTTCCTTTCCTATTCAAGCCCCTGGCAATAGCTGGATGGGATTTAACTAGCCAATCTGACTCTGTTAACCAAAATAAAGATGGCACCAGTTGCAGGTTCAGCCTTCCCTCCTTCTGTTAAATCTCTAGCTGTGAAAAGGTGGGTTCTGCATTTGAGGTTGTGAGTCTAATACATTTAAGGAGCTTGTTGTTGTTAGTTGCGAAGTCGTATCCGACCTATCGCGACCCCATGGACAACGTTCCTCCAGGCCTTCCTGTCCTCTACCATCTTCTGGAGTCCATTTAAGCTCACGCCTACTGCTTCAGTGACTCCATCCAGCCACCTCATTCTCTGTCGTCCCCTTCTTCTACTGCCCTCAATCTTTCCCAGCATTAGGCTCTTCTCCAGTGAGTCCTTCCTTCTCATTAGGTGGCCAAAGTACTTGAGTTTCAACTTCAGGATCTGGCCTTCTAAAGAGCAGTCACAAGTTGATCTCCTCTATAATGTGTGTGTTAAACTAGAGGATTTGGAGCTCTCAACATTTGCAGAGTTGCACTGGAAGTTCATTCCTTATTCCAGCATAATCACCTGGAGCTTTGGAAGAAAAGTCAGCTGGGCTGCCTTAACTGGGAGGACGCCCAGAGTCATTGGGAATGGGGCAGCATATAAATTTAATATATTGAGGGTATAGCAGAGTTGGGAAACTCGGGCAACTGCTAGTATTACTTTGGTCCCAATGTGGGGTCCTTGGTGCTCTCTGAGCTCGGTTGTTCTTATGCAGACGTTTCATTACCCAAAAATTTGGGTAATGAAATGTCTCCAAGAAAACCACAAAGCTCCGAGAGCACCAAGGACCAATCATTTCAACCCTGAGTTATGAATATTCCCCCTCGCGTTGGTCCCAACGTCATCCAACCTTAGGGTCTTCGGGAGTATTTCAGCCAAGGTGCGATAACCTTCGCTTACTACCGGTAGTTAAGAAGTCGAGGGGGGGGGGAAACTCTGAACTAAGGCACCTCCAAAGAGGGAGGGCTGCGGCACGTGGCCGGTCCCAGCAATTCCCTTTAATGTCCAGCTTTTAAGGGAGTTGGGCGCGTGGGGCCAACAGCTTCCGATTGGGAGGCGTGGAGGAGGGCGTGGCGGCGTGCAGGCAGGCAGGAGCTCTGCACCGAGCGAGGCCCTTCTGGAGTTAGGACGTTCCCCCCCCTTCCCCAAATCTCCCGCGCCCCTCAGTCCGGGAAGAGTTTGCACGCTCCGCTGCCGCCTCGCGAAGGGGAGGAGGAGCTCCGCGGCCAGGCGGATTGCTGGCGGGTTCCACCTGCGGTTGATTGGCGAGGCAGAGCGGCGGCCGGGGGAAAGCGAGGCGAGGGGCAGTTTGCCGCCTCTCCGTCCGTCCGCCCGTCCGCGCGGTTCTAAGTCTTTCCTCTCTCCCTCCCCCGCCGCTCTTTCTCCTCCTCCTCCTCCTGGCGCCACCGCCTTCTTTCGTTGCTCCGCTTCCCATCTTCTTGCTCAGCTAACCATGGAGGCATTTCCAGTCGGGGACGAGCTGGGTAGCACCCCAGAACCCACCATTTTGCAGCCTCCCGGCACCGCTCCCAAGCCGGCTTATCCTGCCCTCGAGCCGCAACAAGGCGAGCACCTGCGCGTCGGGGAGGACGTCCAATTCAGCGAAGAGGTGGAAGATAGAGGTGAGCCCTTCTGTCCGGGGACGCTGCCCACCGCCGCCTCGTCCCAGGTCCAAGGCTGCGGCGCCCGTTGCCCCACCCACCATTCACTCACTCACCCACCCAGCCTTTCTCCGCTTCTTTTTCTCTCGCCTCACCCGGCGTTCGAGCCCTGCTTAAGTTGCCGCTTTTTTCCAAAGCCCTGGCGCGCGGCACACATTCTCCCCGGCGACTTCTGGGGGAGCCCCGCTTGGTTGATTGATTGGCGCTTCTCCACAGAAGAGACCCCCCTTTTTTCCCCCTCTCCCAATTGAGTTTCTGTAGTCGGCACCTTGTCCGGCCCTCCCCTGATTTCCGCTTCGCTTCAAAGCCGCTTCAGCGAAGCCCACCAGCCCTCCTCAACTCTTCCCGCCGACGGCCGGCGCGCGCCCTCCTTTGCGCAGAGCTACATTTTGCTTAGGTCACTTGGTCACCCCCGAGCGATGCCTTCCTCCTGCGGCTCGTCCTCGGTTAACGGTTGCCTGGCCTGGGACACGCTCGGGTCCGCGTCGTCCTTTACTTCCAAAACCCTAGGACCTTTCCCCCCCTCAAAATCTCCATCTCTCTGGCCCAATTCGCCCCTCCCCTCCCCTCCTCACTAGCCTCGCTTTGCCCACTCCTGTCCTGGCTGTCGTTCCTGAGGCGCTGTATTAACGCTGTTGTTAATGCAAGTTTATGCGACAAGAAATCGCTTTAGGAGTCCCTAAGACTCCACGCCATCTTCACCTTTAACACCGACCTGAGGGCCTCCGTTGACTTCTCCCTCCTAAACAGAAACAAAAAATCTCTTTTCCCGTCTAGGCAGCTGGAGTTGGTTCCTGCATATCTTCCTGATTTTTTTTTCTCCCCTTATTTGAAAATATGCAGAAAAGCATCTACCAGGATAGAAAAAATAAAAACATCCCATGCCACCCACTTTTTTTTAATGGGTGTGCTTGAAGGCTAGCATGCAAAATGCAAACCCAAATGCATTCACTGACTTGCAAGCAGGCTGCCTCATTCATTGCAAAGAAAGGATGCTGTGTATCCATCTCCACCCTTCCTTACAGGGAAGGGACACTTGGTCTATTGTCTCCTGCCTGTGGTGGCACCTGCCCTGCACGTGCCTATTCATTGGCTTTGCATATCCCCCCCCTTTCTTTCAGTCTCCCCCTCTCCATCTCCCACAATGGCAAGGAAGTTCCCTTTGAATTCAGACATTCCTTTGAACTTGCTCCTTGCTCTTTTCTTTCAGCTATTGTTTCTAATTCTTCTTTTCAATGGCTTCTTTTAGATTTGTTCCCCAGATAATGTTCTGGCAGTAGTTCCACTGTGTAAAATTGGTGGTGGTGAATGAGGTGGTGTGTCAGTTTTTAAATTAAAAGTAGTTAAAATCAGGAGGTAACTTGCTTATTACTTTGGAACTCAAGGGAATGTGTTAACTATATGTAAGGTCCAATTTCAAGAGTTTGAGTCCAGGAATAGCATGGTCTTTATTTAACCAAGAATACTCCTCCCACTGTTACCTTTTGCAGTATATGCTCCTGCAGAGATTTTGTCAGATATGAGGAAGAGGAACTAAAATGATAAAAGAGAAAATAAGTGCATGTTGGGGACATAAATGTGTGTTGGAGACAAAGAATCCCCAAAGCTTATTTCTGTATTTGCTCCCAGGAAAATGTTAGAAATATTTTTTATCATTATATGTTTGTTAATTGCACTAGGCAAATGTCAGGTGCTTTTCATTGGGTCCCAATACATGGAGGTTTTATATGTAGCCCATTTAGAAAGTTTAAAGTCAGTCTCTCAAAATATTATTTATAAAAAATGTCTCTCATTTGTTAGAAAACAGAGAAATTTATGCCATTAATAGAGCAAGAAATAATCAGAAAATATAAAATACAACATAAAGTAGTATCAATTTCATAAAGTTGTGAGCAGAAATAAATTATAAAATTTATTTTTAAATAAAGATGGATATAAAACACAATTACGTCACAATGCATAGTAGAATTTTATGATGTTAAAACATTTAGAATTATTTCAAAGAGAATAATTTTGTCCAGGAATTGTGGCCTTTAAATAATGTGTATTGTATTGTCTTTTGTAATTTAACTTATTTGAACTGTTATTCTAGAGGAATTTTGTGCACTTGCTCAGAAGTATGATGCATATAAGAAAATATTTTTTTCTGTATAGCTGGTAGGAATATTATGTTTGTATATAATTGCAAAGGTGTCTATCATATATGTGTATTTATATGCCATAGGTCTTTAAAGGATTAACAGTTGTAACTAAATAACTACTAAATCACTTTAAACTGAAAGAACTGAGTATATTTTACCTGGCTTAATTTAATAGATTCAGTTATTTTAGTTTCAATTATAATGCACTGATTTTAATTAGTAAAAATAAACATATTAAATTATTTAAAAAATGGTATAGGAAGAAGGGTTGTTTGTATGTCTTCCACCCATTACAGACATTAGACATTTATTTATGGTTTATTATCTTATGAATAGCTTTGCTTAAGGCTTTGGTTACAGAGACCTGTAGTACTTTTTATCATAGAATTCACTAATTCAGAGGGCTTCGTCTAATCCTTTGATAGTTAGACCTGATTTGATAAGAAGACTATGTGCTTCCATGTAAGATAATAGTACTAAAGTAGGAATTTGCTTTTTATCCAGAAATTAAAATAATATTTAAGGAAAAGGGGAAGCCAAGAACAATTTTTCAAATGTCGTTAAATAGACAAGTTAAATTTGCAGACATAACAATAAACTTAGAACTGAAAAAATAAAATAATAAAATGGAAATAAATTCTATTATACCTGATATGTCCTCTCTCTCTCTCTCTCTCTCTCTCTCTCTCTCTCTCTCTCTCTCTCTCTCTCTCTCTCTCTCTCTCCACCCCTCCCCTCTCTCACACACACATGTACGCACAAACACAGAGCTTTGTGTTTTTGACTGACCAGCATCCCAAGGAAGGGTTCCTTTGTGCTTTGATACCTAATTAAGAATTGCAGTGTAAATGCAGAGCCTTAAGGATAATGTGAAGCCTTCATATATACACAACCTCCTTTATGATTACAATATGGTCCAGGTGGTAATTAGGCTCCTTCAGCCTTATAGAAATCTAGGCTCAGAACTGAATCAACACACCTTACTTGTAATAAAACGATTGATTGGCCTCTACTGTAAGATTCAAATACACAGAGGGCATACTTGGTAGATTCTGTACGAATCCAGTTATAATTCGTGGCAAGGAGAAGACTAAAGCAATAGATATACGTTTGTTTCTTCTCATCAGGTTTACTAGAAAGCAGTACAAGATTAAAACCTCATGAAGCTCAAAACTACAGAAAGAAAGCATTGTGGGTTTCGTGGGCCTCCATTATTGTTACGCTGGCTCTGGCAGTGGCTGCTTTCAGTAAGTATTGAACCACTTTCTCATCTTTAGACTGCATGCACAATATGATACTGCTGAAATTACGTAGAAAAAGCTGCCTGTTCCCATTTTTTCTGGAAAAGGCATAATTGCTGAAAGTTAAAAGAAAGACTAGATCTTGATGTTTTTTTTAACTTGTATGGATACGGGTTTGCATTTTTTAGTGGAAAAAAGTGTAATATGGCTTGTCTTTTTTTTAAACAAAAGGAGTTCCTTAAGTATTCCACAGAGATGCAAAAATAATGCATGCAATGACATATGCAAAGATGGAATAATTATTGCAACATAACAGCTAGTTAATATTTGAACTGCAGCCTACCATTTTGATGGGATTATATCTTCCTTAAGGTAACTTTAATGATGCCTGGGTGGATATGATTTTCTGCTTTAGGCTATTTGTTAATATTCCATTGAATGCATATATTTTTTTGTCAATTTACCTTTGCGGACTCCAAAACTGAATGTAGCTTTTAAAAAAATCAGATGAAGGAAGGACAGTTATTTCATTTAAAAAGAAAGTAAATAGCTCAGCACAACGGGAAAACGTTGCACACTTGCTACCATGAATAATACAAAACGATCTTGAATTTGATAGAGTGAGCTTAGAGATGCAAAATTTGATAATGGTTACAAAAATCAATTGCATTTTTTTTTATTTGAAGTGCCAGAATATTTATTCTATTCTATTTCACTATAAAAACAGAATGAAAAAGACAAAGGATTTGTGTGAGATAGTGAAAATACGATCTTAATGTGAGAAAGGCAAGCTGGATGCCTCTGCAGCATATGTTCCCGTGCTAATCTGCAGCAGTGGGCTATTGCTGAAAGTTGGTGTCAGCTCCCAAGGGGGGTTATTAGTCTTTGGCCAAATGGGCTCTGCAGAATTTAGCATATATTACTTGGAATAATTTGTATGGAAAACACACACACGGTGTATCTATTTTTGAAAAGAAGGGAGGGAGGAAATATAAATGCAGAACTCATCTGTAAATCAAAATATAGCCTCTGTAGATTTGTTCTATGTCACTGATAAAATTTGCTACCTAGAAACTGGGTCAGTTCTCAAACCAGAGCTGTGGCTAGGATAGCAGTCTATGGCATTTTAGGCAAAAGGATTAGTGAAAAAAAAAATGTTTTTTCCCCAGAGATCTTTCCAACCTTTTCTTTTAATCTGGCAAGATGTAATATCAGTAACATTGCAGTGTGTGTTCTAGATATGGTAACAATCCTGTTGTAGCATTTGCTTGAACAGATGAAATCACTGGAGTTTAATTCTTAACGTTGAACAAATGTGCTAATTTGCATTAAAAGTTTGGGATAAAAGTTTCTTAAGCATCACTTGGTATTACTATATTGAAATATGCTAGTAACAAGGACTTACATTGAAAGGGGAGAGCAGACTATGTCTGAAACTGAAGTGCCACATCTAGGGAACTGAGAAGAATAAAGCCAAGATTTTTAGAATTCCGGTTATTGCTTATATCCTTAGCCAAATTCTTCAACGTTGTAGTTTATATTCACAAACTTGATAATTGGTCCACTGCAACTTTTTTTCATCATTTAGAGACATCTCATTTTTTTTAAAATGAAGCTCAGAATCTCTCTTAGCAACATGAACAGAATTAGTGCAATGCAATGCAGCTCTAGGCATTCTGTTGAGAAGTCACCACCACTGTATTCAATGGAAGTAAGTTTCAAATATTTCAGTATTTGTTGGATAAAGGGTAAACTTCTTGTTCAAATTTAACAATACAAGAAAAGGCTAATGACCTTCAGAATTAATTTCCTGTGTTTTTATAATGTTATGTAGGAATGACCTTGGGAGTCTGTTAGAAAAGATGCTGTTTAGGGAATGTTCAGAGAAGGGAGGGCGAGGCAGAGACTGCAGCTGCGTGACATTTGCAGGGAAAGAAACTCAGAAAGCATCCTTTCTAAATTATCAGGCTGTAAAAAGAGAATGTGGGAGGGTTTCTACTTTCAGACTTGCAAGATTCTGTTAATGCAACCTTACAATAAAGTAGAATTAACTCATCTCCTCTTGTTTCCTATCTACTCTAACTGGGAAGGCTGACAGTTTCAGCACTGTAAAATAAAAAGCATATAGGTATATAGATTTAGAGGTATATGTTAAGATGTTTAATTTTAGTAGCTGGAGCAGCGTGCTCTGTGATTTACCTGATGATGCTTATGTTTGCCTGACTACCCTCTTTTTTTTACACACACACACACACACACACACACACACACACACACACACACACGATAAATTTAAATATTGGAATCCCAGGTGTGGACATTTAAAGTCAGTGAAATAAAAAGATGAGCTCCGGGATATAAGAAAAAAGGCTTCTTTATTGCTAAGCTTTCGTTGAAAAAGGGAAGCCTTTTTTCTTATATCCCGGAGCTCATCTTAGTCAGGCAAACATAAGCATCATCAGGTAAATATATATATGTATGTAAAATATATTTATATAAAACTACAAGTTTGTGTCAGAGTCTATAACTTCATTTGGACACCGGCTGCGCAGTTCCCTGACAATACATCATTCTGAGCACTAGGAAACCTAGAGAAGAAACTAAAACATGTAGGAGTTCCGTAAAAGATGCAGGAAGTTTCAAATGCGATTATGCTGTTCAGATGAGTAGCGGTGGACATTCCTTTTATATTTTTTATTGAAGTTTAAGATACTAATACAAACTAAGAAAAAGAAAAAATGAGAGAGATAAAAAGGAGAGAGGAAGAAAAATATATTTAAAAAGAAAAAAGGAAGTTTGTTCTTCATCAAGACAAGTTCTTTTTCAGTAACTTTTCACCTTCTCTAACTTTTCAACCAAATTTTCTTCATCCCATATTTTATCTTTTATCTAGCAATTAATAAAGCCTCATCATTCAATCTTAATCAGTAAAGGTTCATTAACAGTTTTTAGAGCTTAAACAAGTAAATCAGTTTCATATTCCTTTACACAGTAACTTACCATTTTCTTTCAAAAAACAAAATACAACAAAAAAACTTCTTCCCGTTTCTTATATCTTTAAGCAAATCTTTAAAGTCTTATCATTTACTTAAAAAAAAATCCATTAGGAGCTACCAGAAACGACATAATTAAAAATTGATGATTAATCCCTTCAAATAATTAACTTTTTCTCTTATTCTCCTCTCAGAACCCCCTTCACAGGTTTATCACTTAGTTTTTAATACCAAAGCTTCTCACTTCCTCTAAAAATACAGCAACAAAAAATATTTTATCTATAAACAAATCTTCAAAGCCTCTTTCAGTTCTGGACAAGAAAAACCCATCAAAAGCTACTACAAATATATATATATATATATATTTTAACCTTGATCAAATAACCCAACTTTATATAATATCTTACTTTTAAAAGTCTTGATGTTCATTCCTTTTAACTAGTGTCCCAAAAGATTATTTCTTTTCACTCTTTTTTTATCTTTTCTCAGAAACTCCTTCATCTTTGTCAATATGATTTTTGCATCCTGTCAACTTTGAATCATATCCAAAAGAGCCTGATTCACAGTTGTATCCTCTTCTATCTCCTCTTTTAATCTCATTTTTATAGTAACAATCTTAATCAAATGTTCTGAGTACATTATTGCTAAATATTCTTCCTGAGTTAAAATACTTTCTTCCATTCTGAATTAGTGGGTCTTCTACTTTAATTCTAATCTTTAATTCTGTATGGTCATCTTTAGTGACCAGCATTTAAGGTCTCTTATGTTTTTTCTCTAATTCACAACATTTTCCCAGGGAAAGATTTCTTATACTTAAATTCAAAATCTCCATATATTTTAATGGAATTTTAAAAAAACAAACCCCAGGAAGTATTCTTACAATTATTTCTGAATCTTATTCCAGTCAATCTGACCCCTCAATGTTCTAATCACCCTTTGGCTGCTTATTTCCAAATAAAATATTTTTCTTTAAGTTCTTAAACTTACACGAAACTTTTTTCACTGAGGATTGAAGGAAAAATTACCCAGTGTAATAAAATGTGTCCTTCTGAAGGTTCTTAGTATCCAAAAAGCAATTTACAAGCCATTTCTAGCGAAAGTGGTTAAATGGGTGAACTCAGTCTTTTTAAAGGCTCTGAACCATGGATTGGGCAAAGCTGATTTTCGTTACTCCCAGAGTTCTAAAACTTGCTGGAGACCACTGTTTTACAGCCTTGTCACGAGGGACATCTTTATGGAGCATTCTGGATTATCCCAGATCCCTCTCTTAATCTGGGGAGGAGTTCAGGGAAATCGATTTCATTCACTGGATCCTCTTCCCACCATGGTCATTGGCTCTGCTCTTGTGGAGCCGTCTTCAGTGTGCCGTTGCTTCCATAGTAGATAAGATTTTTTTCCCCTGATCTAAATTGTGTCCAAAGGAATTTCTTCAACAAAGACTATGGATATCCATATGCACAACTGAAACGGTTTCTTACAAGTTGTGAGAGCATAAATTATTCATGGGGGTTAGGATTAGGTTTCCTTTTTGTTCTTTTTCAATGAAACCTTAGGGTATTTTCATTTTGTATGTCTCTTCTACTGTCGGCAGTTTCCATGTTTAGGCAATTAGAATGCTGGTTGACAGCTTGCTGATAGTCACCTGTGTGATGTGATTGGTTTGTGCTGGCCTGAGAATCCTTTTAGACACCTGCTATTTATGGCACATGTTTTCTAGCACACAATTCTTTAGCTGCTGCCGTTTAGTCAAACCGCTTCTCATTCAAACTGTTCACAATGGCAAAGTAATCAAATGGCAAATCGGATCCTGTATTCCATGATTATAACTATTTTTGGGGCTGCATTGACACATAATGCTAAATTATGTGATTTGTTGGGCTTTGCCTCAATATGTTGTACAAGCCAGCTACTATGACTTGTTTAATGAACCATGGTTAAATTACCATGAAGGGTACAACCATTTTTCTATATATAAACCAGAGAATGATGAGGCATATTAATTTATAGTTGCAAAAAGAACATTTCTCATGTTATGGCTAAATATTTAAGTTCTCCTTTTTAACTTGAGTTTGAGATTGAAAAATAGAGTATTTCCAGTAGTAAATAGAACTATTTGTTCCTAGCTAGACATGTCAAGCTGAAACTATAAATTTAACATGGGTTCATCAGACATTCTTAACAAACCATGGCTAATAAGAGATAATTTGTCATTGGTGTTACCCACCAATTGGCTTTTCTAGTTGAGAGAAGGGTTTTTATCTTGGGAAGTAAGAATAAGATTAAAAGTTATTTTTATTTAGTAAAAATATCAAGATTAGTTAATACATTGCTTTTGACCAGAAAGAAAAATATCAGCTTCTTTATCAAGATCATTTCAGCTACCAAAACAAGTCTTAGATTACTATTTCATATAGTGACTTTTTTTCTTATGATGTGAGAATTGGTAATGAAGAATATATTTTTGGAAGAAGAAATTTATGATTTCTTTGATATTGGTTATAAAAAGAAAGTGGAGAGCTTTATTCCTTTACTGCATTTCCTTTGGCCTAGCCCTAGAAACATAACATATCACTTAATATAATTTGTTGTTTTTAATGTTTTAATTGTTTGAGTTTTGTACTTTTGAAATGATTTTACATGTCTTTTAATTTTTGATTGGGAACTGCCCAGAGTTGATTGAAAGATGGGCACCTGTCATAAATGTTTTAAATAAATAAATGAATGAATGAATGAATAAATTGCTTTCTTCTGGCTTAGTTTGTTTTGTGGATTCAGCCACTAAGGTATGGTTTATGGATTTGACACAGAGGGTATTAAGAGAAAGTATGCTTTTAGACTTTACAGAGGATGATAATTGGGGAGATTATGTCTATAAATAGAATACAAGTAAAGAGTTAAGTGGACAGTTCATTATAAGGAAAACAGATGCAAAACTAAGAATTTAGAACCACAAGGGTTAGAAGAAAAGATGGTGGCTTGAAAGAGAAAAAAGATAAGAGAGTACTTATAAAGATAAAAGAAGAGAAGCAATGTAGACTTTGCTCTTCAGTTGAATAATTAGAAAGCATTTTGGCTGATATATCTCTAGAAACAGAAACCTGAATTCTGTACCAGGGGTTTTCAAACTGTGTTCCACGCAATAGGATTCTGTGAGAGATATGGAGGTATACCTTTCATGGGGATTCTGTAGAATTTAGTTTCAGAAGGCAAAAGGGCTAGTTTAGGTCTTGATTAATAAGCTATATTGTCTGAAGACTGCCAATATTTGTGATATCTTGGAAGGAAAAAAGATTGCAGTGTACGCTTTGATTTTGCTGGTGGTATGCATCCATGTTTTTAATCTTGCAACAAATAGCACACTATGTCTATTTTAAAATATGATTGACTTCAGTATGAAAACAAAACTGTATCAAGAGTACATAAATATTGAGTTAGAGTGCCATGGAACAGAACTCCTATAAATGAATTATATCAATAATACATAAATATTGAATTAGAGTCTAATGGAACAGAACTCATATAACTGTATGTCCCTGCTGGAGGACAGAAGTAGATATTTATTAAATTTAGAGGCTGCCCAACTTTATCATAGTTACAAAATGCAATAGAGACATTACCAAAAGCAAGTATGTGGGGAAAAAAAACCATTTCTGACTAACCAAACCTCCTCACAAAAGGTCTGCCTGGGGGAAGAGCCAGATTTTAAAAGTTTGCTTGAATAAAGTTAGGATAGAAGCTATGCTGTTCTTTGGGAAGTTGCCATTTCAGAGGACACGCACTGTAACAGAACATTTTTGGTTTCATCAGATAACACTGATTAATGGATGGGACCCAGAACATGCCAACTTTGTCAGACCATAGAGGATGGGTAGAAATTGCGAGGGTCCCTCAGCTAACCAGATCCAATGCCATAAAGGGCTTTATTGATGATAACCAGCTCCTTGAACTCATCCAGAAACCTATTGCAACTAGTGTGAGGAATGGTGCCTATAGAGGGCGAGATGGTGTGATGGTCTACAGTGAACCAGAAGTATCCCAGGAAGGAGGGAGAAGATTCCAAAATGGAGGGAGGGGGAGAAGAGGCAGCATAGCCTGGATTTGGATAGGAGGATGATAATTAGGATAGCAACTCCCTAGAATCTCCCAGGGTATAACCATTAGGGTGAGAGTAGAAAGGTTTAGTCTGGTAACATTCTGTGTATTGTGTGTAAGCAAATAGAGAAATGAACTCTGACTGAATTGCTCTTCATTGTTCCTGGGCTTAGCCTGACAAGTAGCTCACACAGTAACTTCAACCAGAATGTTTCACACATGGATAACAATGGAGTACAGCCTCTGAAAGCTGAAGGTCTTGAGATGACAATTGCCACCCAACTTTCTTTAAATTGGACTCAAAGCTGGTGCCAAATTCACACACACCCCTGCCCACATGTCAGCTGCCAAATCCAAATGAGATCATGGATGAGATAGGACTTGTTCCATATACAATCTAGCATTCAGGAACAGCAACCAGAGTCCAGGCCACTGAAGATCTCATGACCTGATGTTGGGAATGAATTTTGAAGGCAGGACAATGGTAAGCATGAGTCTTACCCTCCCACTAAATAATCCATATTCCCATCCTATCCCCTCCTTCCTGTCACAACATTAATGGAACTGATAATTCTCTCCTCCTCCTTCGATTATTCATCCACAATAATTACATAAACATAGCCAGTGAAACTACGCCTTCACCCTTACC
This sequence comes from Azemiops feae, assembly GCA_023970755.1. Classification (NCBI taxonomy): domain Eukaryota; kingdom Metazoa; phylum Chordata; class Lepidosauria; order Squamata; family Viperidae; genus Azemiops; species Azemiops feae. Next base: position 242,067 of record JALGBA010000367.1, read on the forward strand.
TCCATAATAACTATAGAACAACCACAGTAACCTCCTTAGTTTTTCTGCTCTCAGACACTCAGATTCTTATCAGCCAATGGTTGTGATCACCAACCATTCATCCTCATCCACTCCCATTTGCTACTCATCCATTCTCATTCACCAACCTTTCCATTCCCTGACCTCTGTACTGGCACACTGGATTAGATTGTGGGTGATATTTGGCTCAGCTCATTCCAGATTCTCCCAGGTCATAAGTAGCAAGAATGGAGGAGCAGTGGAGAATGGAGAAGCCAGCGGAATAGATGCAGCATCAACAGCCTGACTCAGGTATAAATAAAAAGAAGGTAGAGTGGTCTGCAGGCTTAGTTCAATAATACCCAGTCCAACTCTGCTCCCATTGCCCCAGTTATCTCCAGGTGCACCTCTGGTTATTGTTTGCAAAGACTCTCCACAGGGTAAGAGAACTTTTCAAGTGCCAAAGAGCCCGTCAACATTCCTCTGCCAGACCAGAGAGAAAAAGGGAAACTCTACTGAAAACTCCTGATTGTCAACACACACATATAGACCTATGCTCCTAACCTGCTCTTCTATTTGACAGTCTTTACACATACTTGTAGTTGTTGACTATTTGAAGACTGCTATCAGATTTCTCATCTTCTTATGTAGGCTAAACATACGGTATCTAGATAATGATGTAGAAGCCACAGGCATCTTCTGTGATATCATGATCATTGCCTATTCATAAGGCTTGAAAAATAATGCCAGCAAAACAAGGTAATGAAAGTGTGAATGACCTTGTGCAGGGGTGTCAAACTGCCGGCCTGTGGGCCGGACGCGTCACCACGAAACCGCGCCCACCCCATTGCCAGCAGTGGGGAAAAAGTTCCGATACGTCGTGTGACGTCACATGACGTCGCGAGTTTGACATGTCTGACCTTGTGTGACAAGGGGAAGAGATGCTGCCTAGGAAACAGTTGGACAAGAAAGGGCAGGAGCCCCCAGTGGCTTCATAGAGAAAGAAATTTAGGGAAAAAATCCTAATTGCCTAGGCAGTTAAAAGTAGCAGAAGAAGGTTTGTACTTTCAGACTTGTAAGAAAATGTTAATTCTGCTTTATAATAAAATAAAATTATTTCATCTAGTCATGGTTCCTATCTGATTTACTTGAAAGAGCTGATATAAGGTGAATATTATGATGAAATTTGTGGGAAGGCTTTCCTAAGGTCCAGGTACACTAAATCTATGTCGTTCCCTTAATTTACTAAGATAGAAATTCTATCAGATTAGATTAGTCTGATATAGAGTAATTTGTGACATATTCATGCTGGTTCCTATTAATTGTGGCATACCATAAAGTTGCTGTTTTATAAAATATTTGATGATTTTGTCCGGTAAAAAACATCACGCTGACTGATCTGTATCTTTTCAGATCCTCTTTTCTTTTTTGAAGATCGGTATTGCATTATATTTGCTGTATTCTATTGTTTACGAATTTTACCACTCCTCCCAGGAGTTCTCAGAAATTAGCAAAAAGATTTCTGCAATCATCCTTGCCAGTTCCTTTAGTATTCTGGGATATAACTCATCTGACCCTGGAGACCTGAATTTATTTACATTAGCTAAGTTCTCTTTTATCCTCTCCTCATTTATCCTAAGGTGCAAAACTTTTCTTCCAGTGGCATAACAATGAGCAACTAAGGATCCATTCATTCTTTGCTGAAAAAAGACAATATGAAATGGAAGTTAGGTAGTTCTGCCTTGTAACCATTACCATTCATTACTTTATCCTCACAAAGGACCTCTTTAACTTTTATTTTTAAATATATCCAGAGAAACCTTTGATATTTCTTTTAATATCTTGCACAGGCCTTAGTTGATTCTGAACTTCAGCATTTTTGACAGAATCCCTGAAGTTTCTATGCAGTTATCATTTCCTGTACATGTCTCCTTCTCTTTTCAGTATTTTACAGATGTCCATCCACTGCCCTCTTTAAGTTTCTCCCATTTTTCCATTTTGGTGGGGGTGGTTGCTGGCAATTGTGCCTTGTTTGGTAGGATTTGCACACTTTTCTTCTTAAGGATTTAAGCTGGTTCTGACTTGCCTTCTCTTGCAATTCATCAACATCTGCTCTTCTGAAATCAAGTATTTATGTTTTAGTTGCTTTTACTCTGGATATCACAAATTCAAATATAATTCAATCAATTTTCTCCACTGTGCTGGTCACCTTCACTACTTTAACCAATTTCTCTGTGTTGGCAAGGATTAGTTCCTGCATAACTTATTCCCTTATTCTTTCTTCCACCTGAAAAATGAAGTTGTCAACAAGAGCAGAGGAGAATTTTTGGTTATACGGTTGTTGACAGTTAAGATTCCCAATAGATGTCAGGATAATTGAAACTTCCTTTATCATTATTGTATGCTTTTTTTTTTTAAGACAGATCATCTGATGCAGATAAGTTACATCTGTATGTTCTGACTGCTCAGGTAGTCTACAGCAGTGGTTCTTAACCTTTTTGAACGAATCGCCCCCTTGAGCCAATGAGGAAGTTGTCATCGCCCCCCTCCCCCAACATAACCTCTCAATCACAAGATAGGAAATAATTCTTCAATTTATGCAAACACTTTTTTTGTTTCTTTTAAAATTGTCATCAGGACATATCGATGCAAATAATTCTTCCCCCACTCAGTGTGTGTGTGTGTGTGTGTGTGTGTGTGTGTGTGTGTGAGAAAGAGAGAGAGAGAGAGAGGCACTTGCGCTTCCTCTTTCTCTCCTCTCTTTCCTCTCTCTTTCTCTCTTTTTCTCTTTCCCCTCTCCCTTTTTCTCTTTCCTCTCCCTCCCTCCCCCCTCTCTCTCTCCAGGTGAGGAGAGAGAGAGAGAGAGAGAGAGAACGAAAGGCAGACGGCGCCGAAGGGGCAGGGAGGGGGGGCAGGAGGCAGCAGAAGGCGCTGAAAGGCGCCCGGGGCACCACGGACCGGCCAGGGGAGACGCGTGGCCAGCTCGGCTGCCCAGGGAGTGGCCCGGAGACGGCCCAGGGAGCGATGCCCCTGCCGGCCGCCGCCCCAGCCGGTACTGGAGCAAGAGATGCGGCTAGGGAGAAACGCCTGTGCTGGATGGTGGCGGAAGGGAGGCTGGGTCCCGGATGGCTGCTTTTCACGGCCAAACGCTGGATGCTGGGCAATTGACTGGGGTAGAACAGCGGGGTGGGGGAAGGCTATGTAAAGCGCGTCTCCCCGAGCCGGTCTGGTCGGCAGTCCCGGCTGGAGCATCGCTCCCTGGGCAGCCTCCCCCCACTCCGCTGTTCCGCCCCAGTCAGCTGCCCAGCATCCAGCGTTTGGCCGTGAAAAGTAGCCATCCGGGACCCAGCCTCCCTTCCACCGCCATCCAGTGCAGGTGTTTCTCCCTAGCTGCGTCTCTCGCTCCGGACTGCGGGCCTGCCCCTGGCCTGCGGTGGCCTCACCAGACCCCGTCACCGCTGGAGGCAACCAGCTCCGCTGCCCGCCGGGCCTGCGGGGACACCCCAGCTCACGGTCACATTGGCAGGCTGTCCCACGTGCCACCAGCATCCCCGGGCTCAAGTCGTGGGCCGCGGGGCATCCGCAGAACGCCCCCCCGTCGGCTGCATCGCCAAACCTTCTTCCGCGCCACCGGCATCCTCGGTCGGAACTGGGGCAACAATCCGCCTCCTGCCAGGACCGATGCTGGAGCCTCCCGTGCCACCGGTAGGTCTGTCGTGCTGGAGGAGCTGGGGCCGCTCCATACTGCACGCCGTTCCCGGCGATCCGTGACCCACCGGCGTCTGGCTGTGCGGCGGCCACCGCCTGGAGCATGCTTCCTCCCCTTCCCGTGAATGTCAAGCCCACGGGGGCTTGACAGTGTGGCCGGCTTGGCTGCCCAGGGAGCTGCCCGGGGACAGCCCAGGGAGCGATGCCCCTGCCGCCCCAGCTGGGACTGCCACCCAGGGGACAGCAGGAGGGAGAAGGGGAGGAGGAGGAGGAGGGTGAGGAAGCCGCCGCCTCTGCCCCAGCCGGGACTCCACGCCGCCCGGGCTCGCCCTTCGCCCATGAGATGTAGCCGCAGCTTGCTGGCCCTGGCCGCGATGCTGCGGCTGCGCTGCCTGACCGGCAGCTGCCAGCCCCTCCGCCTAGTACAGGGAAGCCGGGGAGGCGCGCCACCTGCCCCGTGGATGCTTCGCAGCGGCGCTCCACGGACTCGGAGCCCCCTCCCTCCCGCCCGCCACTGACCCTCCGTCTCCGGCTCTACTGCTGCGTGGCCAACAGTCTCACCGGCTGGGCTTCGCAGGGGCTGCTCTCCCTCTGGACCGTGTCTTGCGGGAGGGCTGGCCATGTGCACCTCAGACGGGGCCAGCCAGGGAAAGGGACTTCCTGGCCGCGCTGCTCCCAGGGGGTGGGGCACCTGGGCGCAGGGCCAATCAGGAGCCCTGCGAGGGGGCAAGTCCTCATGAGAGAGAGAGAGAGAGAGAGAGAGAGAGAGAGAGAAGGGAAGCGCAAGTGCCTCTCTCTGTCTCTGTCTCTCTCTGCAAATGGCGGAGGAGGCTCAGAGCCGCAGAGGAAGGCTCAAAAGTGTCCCCAAAACTTCTCGCTCCATCGCCCCCATATCGCCCCCTTTTCGTTCCTTCACCCCCACATCGCCCCTTTTCGTTCCATCGCCCCCCTGAAAAATGAAATTGCCCCCTGGGGGGCAATATCGCCCAGGTTAAGAACCACTGGTCTACAGTACCGTATCTTCCATGGTATCCCTTTTGTTTCTCTTTTTACTACTTCACACACATCTCTAGTACTATTTGATATAAAATAAAGTAATAGCAATGTGTATTTTTAGTTTTTATTAACAAGTATTTATTTGAAAATGTAATGCCTTGAAATTGGAGAATAAGATCCTGTTTTGTCTTATGATTCTGTGTATCATACTCTTCCTGATTAGATTTGCTAGTATGACGCTCTGCTTAGAATATCAAAGTTACCATAATCTTGTAATTTCTGGTTTAAATTCAGGGCTCAAAAACTGCTAAAATGTGTCTATTTGCATGGAGATCTTGATTATTTGGAAAACTTTGTGGCAGTGGATACAATGTCATTTGTTAGAAATAAAATTAGTTTTCTGCTCAAGTATTTTTGCATATTCAGAGAACATACTTTAATATGCTTTTTATTATTAGAAAATAAAACTTTTATTGTAAATTAAAGTGCACTTTATAGAAAGTTAATTTGCTGAGTCTTAGAACTTAGTTTGTATGTATTGTATATTGTAATCAAAATTCAGGTATGAAACATATTATGTTATATGTGTACACATCAATTTGACAGAAATACTGCAGACCTTCACACATTGCATTTGTTTTTTTAAAAAAATCAACAAATCCATAGTTTAATATTAAAGATGAAACTATATTTCAGAAGAGAATGATGCTTTTATCAGTTTTGTTTAGAACAAAGCTCTGAATTTGATGCTCACTGAACTTAAAGGAGCTGCTATACTATGAACACAAATTAACTATTTGCAAATCTGTTGCTGAAATAATAGAAATTAATAACCTGATTTTTTTCTAGCTATGATACTATTTTTAGTTAGAATAATCCAATTTCTGAGTTCAAATGTCAAATGATTTAACTGTGGTATATTGAATAAATAATTGACTGGAATACACAGTGTACTAAATCCAAACCATACTAATCTAATAATGGCTTAGAGCTATGGTTCCTAAAATTAAATGCAGTGGAATGCCTCATATGACATCTGCCTAGGCTCAGTTTCTTATCTGACATTTTATAACATAAAAATCAAAATGGTGAGGGATACATCACCAGGTGGTAACCAGGTATTTGATGATTAGCTGTATCTTCTTTTCATCTATTGTTCCATACCATGGTGTATAAATCACATTTGTGGGCTTATAATATTCAAAGCTATGGTTTGCCTTGACTAAAGTTGTTGCATAAATAAAAGTTGAATAGGTTCATCTAGGTCAGTGGTCCCCAACCTTTTTGGCACTAAGGACCGGTTTCGTGGAAGACAATTTTTCCATGGATTGGAGGAGGGGATGGTTTCGGTTTTGCTCGCTTGCCCTCGTCTCACCTCCAGCCTGGACCGGTCTGTGGCCCAGCTGTTGGGGATCCCTGATCTAGGTCATAACTCTAATTGTAACTCGTGCCTGGGCTTATAAAATACATTATACCAGAAGATAAAATTACCTTCAAGATATGCATTCAGCCATTGAATTGGAAGTATAGCAAGATACTACCTTGAACTATTGTGCAACAGCATGAACTAAGTTTTTTAAAATTAATTTCAAACTCTTATCAATTGAAGAAGAGTAGTTAAGAGGTACTGTAGATAAAAGAGTCCTTGTAGGATGTGGAATGTTAATATTTTGAGTAAATAAACCCATATTACTTAATCCTTACTTCATGATACAATAGACCTACTGTTCTGTGATTTACTTCGCTTTGGCAGTAAACATTTATCAGGCCATCATTTCCAGCTGTGTGGAACTAATACCCAAAGGAGCCTGTTCCAGGGCTTTGACATGTGAGATATGAGGTCTGCAAAACCAACTCATCACTTTAATGAACAAGGAATAATATTTCAGATATAATGAAGTGTTACTAGTAGAATAAAAGTTTAGTAAAAGATTTTAGAAAATCTAAAGGGCAGGTTTGCATAATAATGTCTGTTATGCAATGTACAGAAAAATACTTATTGGTCTAGTTAGGTAGATAAAACAAATCAGGCAAATAGATTATCCATTGTTTTATTTTCTAATATAAAAAGTTGAATGATATTCTTTTTTCTATTATTTGCTATTATTTCAATATTCCAATGGATCTTGATTGCAATCTCCCAACTTTTAAAGTCTGTTTGCTTGTTTTATTAGCATTTTTAACAATTGCCAACAATTATCTTGATATCGGGGATCTGGTTTTGAAGAAAGCAAGATTTATGCTAAATCTTTTCTTTAGATATTTCAGTTTGTATTTTAATATCTATTTCCTCTTTTCAGTCAAGCCAAAGAAAGAAGGAAAAGCTATGCAGTTATATAGAGCAGAGGTCCCCAACCTTTTGGGCACCAGGGACCGGTTCCGTGGAGAGAGGTTTTTCCACGGACCGGAGAATGCGTGGTTTTGAGTGCTGCCTGCATCTCATGGATGGGGCTTTGCTTGTTTGTGCAGACTGGTTGCTGGCATGCCGCGGCCCGCTACTGGTCCACGGACCAGAGGTTGGGGACCCCTGATATAGAGAACATACTATAATTTTGAACCTGAATATAAAACATTTTTTTCCTGAAATACTGTTAGGGAATAAAGATAATACTCATTAAAGGAAATTAGACATCAGAAACATACAACTTATTTTTTTTTCACTGCTTTGCTATTCATTGCCTCATTTTTGCAAAATGGTATCAGGGTTGATTTAGAATTGCCAGCTTTGAGCTACAATGATCTTAATTTATTGTTAATTATTGTATTTGGGTTATGGAAGTGAATTAACACTGTTTTTAGTATACTGCATTTTAATTCAGATTATTATATGATATTCTATTCACAGCATTAGGGACATTACTAATTACATGATTGAGTGTAACTCAATAAATGAGAGCATAATATCTGTTACAATTAGTGATTATCCAATAAATACTTATTAGATATTTTAGCTGCAATGTAGGAAAACAGCAATAAATCAGCACAAAGTGAAATTGACTGCAGTCTCGGGTTAAAAAAAGATTGGTGCATATATACCTATATCAAAGACGGGAGATGCAAATGAGCCTATAAATTATTAAACTATTGCTCTAACTATACAAACAACATTTTCCTTCAGTTGGCATAAATATAAGAAAGACATGCTAAAAGAAATAAGCAGGTATTAGAAAACCAAGAAAACATGATCAGAATAATAAGGATAATTCAGTAAGCCAGAAAATTTGACTGTATATTTTATGAGGAAATATAAGGTTTGATTACTGTGGTGGTGTTCTACAGAGCAAGGGGTGGTTAGAATTAAAAAGAAGAGGAATTATGATTTGGGTGGAAATGAAAAGTGACATGGAGGTAGATGAAGAGGGGCTAAGTAAGCAGCCTCTAGCTGATTAAAAATACAAGTGATTAAATGATTGATGTTAAAATTGGTAAGGCTGCAATGAAAATGGTGTGACTGAAGAACTATTAAAATATGGATCTGCTTTGTTTACATAGAGCAGGGGTGTCAAACTGCCGGCCCATGGGCCGGATGCGTCATGCCAAAACCGCATCCACCCCATTGCCGGCAATGGGGAAGAAGCCACGATACGTTGCGACACGTCACGTGACGTTGCGAGTTTGACACCCCTGACATAGTGTCTGACTCTCTTCATGTGTCTGTGAAGACTTTATGTATGCCTCATGATTGGATTTACAGTTCCCTTGTTAAAGGAAAAGAGCAAGAATGAATGAAAAAAAAAATTATTAGATTGTTAAACGTGGTGTTTTCTGGGATCACATATCAGCTGTGATGGACAGTCATAGGAATCCAGGAAAAGATGTAGTTGCTTTAAGAAATACTTACCAAATGCTATCTGCACACAAAGTTTCATTTTACGATTCAAATCTGGATCTCTGCCCAGTCCTTATTCAGAACTGAGAAGGAAGACAAATATTGTATCATCATTGTACTGGTTCAATTTATACTAGACAAATCGTGACCTGCTGGGTCATCATTTCACAGATACTTTGTTACCAGATTCCTTAATACCTTCAATGATGGCATAATGTACTGGAAAAGTTCTTATTAAAAGTTCAGGAAAATATTCAGAAATGTATCTGCCTTGGAAGTAGTCCAAGTTGAACTGTATAGCACAGTCAAATGTCAGCAGTTGACCACAGTTTGTATTATGTCATAAAATATTTTATAAAATTTGCCAAATTTCAGTTCCACACCACAGAAGTTATGGGTTCCAGGCTTTGAATGCATTCCACAAGTTAGCCATTGGAGATACCTTGGTTGAAAAAGTTTTGCTCCATGATGCACCATTTCGCCCAATTATAGGTTAGAGACACAAGAGTTTTAGTAATATATATAGATAGATAGATAGATAGAAATATGCTTTATGCTTTAAGAATGCTGGATTGGAAGAGAAGGTAGTTGTAATCAAACTAAAGGTTCTGAAACAGTACAGACAATACTACCTTAGTAAAAGAAAGACCATAAAAATTACAAAAGTCTTATATGCCATCAAGTTGGTGTGGACTCTTAGCTGTCATATAGGTAGATTTTTTCAGGAAGATTTGTGCCCAATTTGGTCCTTTAGATCTTCCAACAGTGTACCTAGTGTAATTGAATCCATCCACCTTCTTTCCTGGTCAGCCTCTTTTTCCTTCCACCTTTCCAGAGTTAAGTCTTTGCATAAAGTGTTGAAGTAGGATAATTTGAGTCTAATTATTGTGCTTCAGATAAGAATCCTAGGTTAATGTGTTCAATGATCCATTTGTTCTTTTGTTTGGCAATCCATGGTATTCTCAAGAATCTTCTCCAACACCAAGTTTCAAAAATGTCAGTATTCTTTTTATCCTGCTTCTTTGAAGTCCAGCTTTTGCTTTCTTAGAGTTTCACAGGAAAAAGCATTGCCTGCACAGTTTTCATCTTTCTAAATATAGAAATGTCCCAGCAACTGAATATGTTGTTCTAAAGCCCCCATTGCTATCTAGCAAATGCTAATTTATGGTATATTTCTTGATGGCTGTTTCATTACTTTTGATAGTCAATCCTAAAAGGCAAAAATTATCCACTACTTCAATAACTTCATTGTCAATTCTAAGATTGGTTGCTGTATCTATTGTCATTAGTTTGACCTTTTTATTTAATCCTAGTGCTATTTTTTCCATAATGTTACTTAATTTTCATTATTCAAGCTTGAAAAATATTTTTATATTCAGCTATCAAAATAGTGTCATCGGTTTGGGAGAGGTTATTGCCAATCTTCTTCCAATCAATATAGATTCTGCACGTAAGTTGAATAAATAAGAGAGTGTACAGCTTTGTCTCATTCCTTTGTCATTCTGGAGCTACTCTGTTTCACTATTTTTCCTGACTTGCATATAGGTTTTGCGTGGGGCCAATAAAAGATTCCATTTTTCTAAACACATCCAAGAATGATGTATTGACAGAATTGAAGGCCTTTCTATAATCAATGAAACACACACTTCTATTTGTTACTCTTTGATTTTGTCAAATATCTAACATGCATCAGCAATAATGTCTAACTTGAACATCTGGCATCCAACTAACCTGAGTTGAATAACATTATTTTGCTAGCATGTGAAAATAAAGTTATTGTATATAGATCACACATTCTCTTAAATCTTTTTTTCCTTTGGTATTGGTCTATAGTTAACTTCTTCCAGTCTCTGAACCACTGTGTTTTCTCCATGTTTTCTGGGACCACCTGATTAGAATAGTTTCTTCTGTTGCTTGCCAAATTTCTCTAAATATTCCATTCCATTTCTTTAGTTTTCCTATTTAAAGACCAAAGGTATTGATCTAATATCTTCTTGTACCAATAGTTCTTGTAAATAGAGGTAAGGTATATTAGATGTGGACTTCTGTTCTATAGAATTTTGCCACATGTTTTCCGTTTTTGTTTAATCTTCTTTGAATTGGTTACTATCTATCCATTGGTGTTCTTTTGTACACCAATATTAGGTTGGTGAACCTGTTGAATTTAGAGATGGTTGGAAGATTTTGTTTTTCCATGTCTGACTCCATTTTCAGTGTCTTACTAATACTGTTGCAGTATTGCTTCTGGACTCTTCTAACAGCTCTCTGAAATTCTTTAAGTTCCCTCCTGAGATCTTTGTGTTTGTCTTTCTTGACTTGGCATCTCTTCCCTTGGCAATTTCCACCATTTGTTCTGATATTTAATTTGCTTTCTTTTTCTCTTGATCTCTGAAGTCTCTTGTCATAGTCATCCTTAACAACATCTTTGATTTTATTCCACAGTCCCTCTGGTTCTTGTTCAGTGAGGTTCAAGACTTCAGAGTGATTCCTGATGTTCTTGCAAATGATGTGCCTATGCTTAAGGTCATATGGTGGAAAGTGATTGGCTTTTTATTTAGCTTATCGTGGGATTAACACATGAGCAGTTTGTGATCTGTTCCACAGTCTGCCCCTAGTCACATGTTGCTGTTTTAACTGAACAAAATCTTGTTGGGGAAGTAAAAATAGAAAATGAGAAATCCAGGTGAATATTAACCAGCATGACTAAAAAGGAAAGAAAAGTGACATTTTTGAAATAAGAATTTGGAGGTAGAGATGATTACTAACAGCACCATAACTGCAAGAAACAGGGAATTTGAAATTAAATAATGAGTCCTCCCTTGATCTGGTGATCAAAAAGCAGGAACTTACATACTTAGAACATGTCATGCGACAGAATTTAGATAAGGTTGAAGGAAGTAGAAAAAGGGAAAGACAACACATTAAGTCATAAATAGGATCACAGGAAGATCTTTGGAAGAAATAAAGTTATGAGAAACAGATCATGATTATGAAAATTTGTCCGTGCAATTGTTAGAAATCAAATTTGTTTGATGATGCCTAACAAATAACTAAATATCACAATATAATTTTGTGTTCTTTATGCAATTTGTAGCTTTGTGAAACCAATGTTCTTGATATTTAGGGCGAAACAGCATCTGATTTAGAATAAAAAGATTGCTGTTATGGAATGGAGTATATCTAATCAGCTCTTGATTATTTGTGCTTTAGTAATTTCAAAAAAACCCTGTCATTTTTTTTAAAAAAAGTTGCTTTTGAAGATGATCTGTAAATTGAACTTCAGAATTCAGCTTTGATCAGCTAAGTAAACACATGATATAAAGTGCTACAAATGACAAAGCTTCTGCAAAAATAAAAATAAATGAAGTCTTGACCACTTGTCATCATAAGTGCCTTCTTTGTGTTGAGAGAAAAATCTTCACCAGGGTCCAGTCCAAGCCGGGAATAATCAAAATGGAGACTGCTTTAGAAAGAAGGTTGTAGTTTATTGAAGAGGAGAGTCAGACAGAAAGATGGCTCTGAAAAAAACTGACCACATGGAGCAGAGTGGTGGGCTTTTATACCTTCTGGGGCGCTTGAGGTTGTTTCTTGTTCCTGTTTGAGGCTTTGTATTTCCTGTGTCATGTACTTTGACCTGAGTCTGAGTGTGCCCTTTTGGTATTGGTGGGTTAATCCTATTATGTCTCCTGTCCTTAGAATTTGGGTGGGGGTATGTAGATTAGGTGTCTTTGTCTTCCTAATTTCTAGCTTCCTGGCTCCAACCTTCCTGAATGGATTATTGAATTTGCATTTCTAAAAGCTGGCCTGTGCCTAGTGCATGGCTGGCTCAGGAATTCTGGGAGTTGAAGTCCACGAGTCATAAAAGAGCCAAGGTTGCCTACCCCTGTTCTGGGGGCTGGTTTCTGTCTTTTTTTAAGATCTTCTCCATTATTCCTTTGGGGAAATATATTCTGCCTTTTTAATATTACCCAAAATATTTCTTTCTCAGAATTCTTCCCACATTTGTTTCCATTAAGATCTTTGGTAGCTGGCATTCTAAGAGTTTGAGGCAGTGGTAGGGGGTCAGGCTATAAATTAGGAGAATGTGAGTTTTAGTCCTGTCTTTGGCACAAAGCTAGCTCGGTGACTTTGGGCCAGTCACTCTCTCTCAGCCCTAGGAAGGAGGCAAAGGCAAACCACTTTTGAGAAAACCTGCCAAGAAACTGCAGGGACTTGTCTAGGCAGTGTCCAAGAATCAAGCAAGGATTAAATGGAGGGAAAAAATTAGATAGTTTTGATGTTGAGAAGATGGTCTATTCAGTGATGATGTCTGTTTAGAGAAACTTTCTCCAGGGATATTTTTTTGTTTAGCCTCACAAAAACATCTTTTTGTTTCTCCTAAATTTTGAACCTATATTTGTTTTAATTGATTTTATATTGCTTTGAAATGTGTCTTGCATTTATTTCAATGCTTCATTGGTGATTGCCATTTAATATATTTTACTGTATAAAATCAAATTTTCTTGGAAACATGATTGAATGATATGTAAAAATATTAATCCCAATCTTTAATATGTAACAATATGAACTTGATTATAAAGCTTGCCTTAGAAATTTCTGGGATAATTAAATCAATTTAGCTGTTATGAAGAAGGATGCATAGATATCAATTTTCATAATGAATCACTGATTTATTTTTAGAGTGTTTTATTTCAAAAGTAATACTGGTAATTACTTTTTAGTAATTACTAAAGATCTGCTACTTTAGTTGGTTCAGGTTAATTTAAGTGTTCAGAACGTTAAAGCAAAGTCGTTAGAATATTTTGACTTAATAAAAATTCAGTATTTTTTCCTTTATCTTTATCTTTCTTTACCTGGCAAATTGTTGCTATCAGTTATGTATCAGTACAGATACAGCCATTTGATTTATTGTCATTTTCTAGACTGTCTCATGCATGAATAAATAGATAATTCATCATGTAGCAGGTTTATAATGTTCCTTACCTTTGCTGGTAATTAATTTAACTATCTTCCAAGCGGGGAAGTTCTTAGAAGTTTGTAATTTGGATTGTTTTATTGTCAGCTGGCCTTTTTGAGAGATGTCACAATCATTCTACATCTGCAAAATTTTCAGAATTGCTAGAGATACAACCATATGCCTTGATTTGGGAATAGATGTTAAGTTCTAGTTCTATATTAGTTTATAAGCTATAGCTTATAATAATAATAATAATAATAAAGTTGGAAGGTACCTTGGAGGTCATCTATTCTAGAGCAAGCGTCGTTGCTCTGCCCTTGTGGTTAAGTAGCGTTTGTTCTTTTGAGAGATCTGGGGTTGTCTTTGGGAAAGGGATGAAAGGAACCCTGACCTCCCTCTTAAATTGTGGGGTGGCAGCTTCTAGAACTCAGGAAAGAATAGCAGCCCATCGGGCCTTTGAATTCTTGCATCTTTTACATATAAGTGGTAGTTCCTTGTGCTCAAAGAAGGTGTAGTTCTGTGGCTCTGCAGTCCTAGTCTGGAAGCGCAGAATCTAGCACAATGGAGGCACTGAAAGTCCATTTTGGGAGTAACCATGTGGGTTATTCTGTGACTCGGTTCACAGTTTTCTATCAGTTTTTGGTAGCACCTGTCTTCAAAATTGGTGGAGTCTTCATAGCACAGGGCTTGCCACTGGGTTCTGACAGCAGCTGCAGTTTCTAGTTCCCTTGCCTGGATGTCACAGTGGTATATAGAGTTTATTACACAGTGTCTTTGTAGCACTTTGTAGTCAAGGTCTCTTTCCCTGACTCCAGTCCACTATAGATCAGGGGTCCCCAACCTCTGGGCCATGGCCCAGTACCAGGCTGAACCGGTCTTTGCAAGCAGTGGGCGCACACACACGTGAAGCTCCATTTGCATGAGCAGTGGGCGTTTGTGTCTGCCACTCGTGCAAATGGAGCTATGTGCTTGAGCACCCATGGCCATTGTTCGCACGGAACCATCCCCTTTCCACCCCCGTCATTGTCACTGGTCCTCAAAGCTGGAAAGGTTGGGGACCACTGCTGTAGAGCAATTGGCAAGGCATGTGGTGGTCATGCATTCTGATGAATCCACAGATTTGAGATTTGAGACCTCCAGGTTGGAGATGTAATCTTGCCGACAAATGCTGAGGCTGGAACTGGACTCACTTCCATATAGGAGAGAAGGGATAACCACTGCTCTGTAGACTTTCAGCTTTGTGGAGATATGGATGCTATGTTGATTGAGCATTCTAATATGTAGCCACCCCAGTGCTTGGCTAGCTTTGCTGATCCTGGAGTTAATTTCTTTGTCAAAAATCCTTTTTGTTTGAGACGATACTTCCCAAGTATTTGAAGCTATTTTATATTTGTCAACTGGATGTGATCAACAGTGATTTTTTGTTCTATAAGCTTGTCATTTGGCATGGGCTGATAAAGTATGTAAGTCTTGTTCAGGCTGATTGTCAGGCCAAAGGGCATAGTGGCATCTGAGAATTTGTTCAGCAGCAACTATAAATCACTGTCTTAGTGTGCCCTGAGTGCACAGTCATAAGCAAAGAAGGTTTCTTGAATGATTGTATGGAGGCACTTAATCCTTGGCAAAGGTCAAAGAGACCAGTACACTCCCCTCTTTCACACCCTGGACATCATGTGACAACATGCAAGTAAAGAACAGATTGAATAGGACTGGGGCTAGCACGCAACCCTTTTTAACCCTATTGGAAATGGCAAAAGCAGCTGATGCATCTGTTGTAAAGTACTTGTCTCGTCATACTGCCATGGAGTAGCTGAATCAATTTCATGAATTTCTTCAGGCATTCATGTCTCAGATCCAGAGACCCTTCCTGTAGACAGTATCAGATGTTGCCTGCAATGGATAGCAGTGAGTTACCTCTGTAGTTTGATTTGCTTTCCTTGTTTTATAGAAAGTCACAATGAAGACATCACAGCAGTCATCAGGCATCTCCTTTGTAGACCAAATGTCTCCCAAGATGTCTTGAAACACCTGCAAGGTGTTTGGGTTTAGTGTTTTGTGTATCTCAGCAGAAATGCCCTCCTGCTGAGTTGCTTTATTTGAGCTCATCTGCAAGATTGCTTTCCTGATCTCATCAGGAGAGGGAGGCAGGTCTAGGATATCTAAGACTGGCAGCTGAGATATCTGCTGTAAGACATCGTGATCAACTGGGGATATTGAGAGTAAGTTGGAAGCATTCAGCCCACTAGTTTTTTAGTTTTTCCTGGTCTTTGATCATGTTCAACCCGTAAGGACTATAAACTGACTTTATGGCACTGAAAAATTCTGGTAGCATGCATTTCTGCATAGCGGTTCACCTGCTCAGCCTTCCTTTGCTATCACTTGTCCTACCTTTCCCGCAATTCTGTCTGAACTATGGACTTCAGGTGGCGCAGTGGTTAGAATTAAGTATTGCAAGCTAACTCTGCATTCCCACTGCCAGGAGTTCGATCCTGACCAGCTGAAGGTTGACTCAGCATTCCATCCTTCCGAGGTCGGTAAATTGAGGATTGTTGGAGACAATTATTGGGGGCAGTTATGTTGATTCTGTAAATTGCTTAGAGAGGGTCGTAAAGCATTATGAAGCGGTGTATAGGTCTAAGTGCTATTGCTATTAAACTTGTCTTTCATTGAGATAGATGATGGGTTGTTCTGCCAGTCTGCCTAGGCCTTGTTCTTGTCCAAATACAGTTGTTGTAGTCTGTATGACGACAACTTTAAACTGCATCCACTTTTCAGAATAGGTTCTTGCAAACAGTAACTTGCTGGAGAGTTTTTCATTAAATACATGTTGGAAATGTTGGACTTGGCTTGGAGCTTGCAGTCTGCCGATGTTGAATGATTTTCTGGCAGTCCTTGGTTGCTTACAATGTAAGAGGACTAAGATGCTTTCTGGGGTGTGGCTGCTGCAGCTTCTTGTAATTGCCACAGGTGAGAGCTGAACCACAAGGTGGGGATCAAAGGTGAATGAGCAGTCCTGAGAAGGACATGCATGGCAGGCCCTTCCACCAAAGATGCTACCCCTCCCTGAGCACCTTATATACCCCATCTTTTACCTATGGAGTAATGAAAGAGTTAGTATTCACTGCCAAGTTTAATAGTGGCTCTTTCATAGTTAAAACTACTTGCTCATAGTCTCACACTCTGAGTTAGAATTATGTTAAAAGCAACAATTGAACTCTTTTTAGTACCACACTGCATAAATATATAGATTTTCGTGGTTAATACTTGACTGCTAAAGCTGAAAGACGCTTGTGATGATATTGCTGTCATAGCACGATTTTATGCAGAACACATCTCATATTTGAGGCTGTCTGGGTAGCATACTGCAGTCTCATGAGGGGACTTAAACTAGTTTAAATTACAATTAGGCAGCAATTAGGCAAAAATTTGTCATAGGAAAGCAAGGCTTACTAGAATTTGAAGCTGATATATTACAGACATAAAAGGCTTTTGATATCAGGTAATCTGATTATTCTTTCTGACTGCAATGCATTACAATGCAATGTAAGCCACCCAGAGTAACATTTTAGGGGAAATGGGTGTATACAAATTTAATAAATAAAATAAATAATAAATGCCAGTTAGATATCTGTTTTTTAATTTTAATTTAGAAATCTGAAATAAGGAATAAATGGCCTAGAAACACTAAGTGACAAACTTATAATAGGCATAGCCAAACCATTTGAAATAATAGCCAAACCATGCCTGCCAATCAGCAGACAACACAATGGCCAACAGACTGAAAAAAGTCAGCCTACACATTAATATCAGAGAAAGGAGATTTAACATATTATTATTCCTGGGAATACCATAGATAGGTAAATAAAACAAATGGATTGTAAAAGAAAAGGACTAGGAGTGACATGATAGCTGTGTTCCAATATCTCAAGGGTTGCCACAAAGAAAAGGGAGTCAAACTATTTTCCAAAGCACCTGAGGGCAGGACAAGAAGGAAGGGATGGAAACTAATCAAGGAGAGAAGCAACCTAGAACAGGGGTGTCAAGCTGCTGGCCTGCAGGCCGGATGCATCATAGCGAAACTGGGCCCACCCTGTTCCCGGCTATGGCAAAAAAGTTGTGATACGTCGCGACACGTCACGTGACTTTGCGAGTTTGACACCCCTGACCTAGAACTAAGGAGAGATTTCCTGACAGTTAGAACAATTAATCAGTGGAACAACTTGCCTCCAGAAATTGTGAATGCTCCAACACTGAAAGTTTTAAAGAAGAGACTGGACAACGATTTGTCTGAAATGGTATAGGGTTTCTTGCCTGAGCAGGGGGTTGGACTAGATGACCTCCAAGGTCACTTCCAACTGTTATTGTTTTTGTTGCTTTTGTTGTTTTTTGATGTTGCTTTTGTTGTTGTTGTTGTTGTTGTTGTTGTTGTTGTTGTTATTATTATTATTATTATTATTATTATTATTATTATTATTATTATTATTATTATTTCCAGAGTTCTTGCTCAAGGGACAAATGTCCAGGCTCAAACTAGCATATTTTGGACACATTGTACAAAGATACAACTCCCTTGTGACTTCCAGAATGTTAAAAAAAGATGAAAGAAAAAGGATGACCAGCAATAGGATGGATGCGCTTGATTACAGTATCAGTGAATGCACCATTGAAAAGACTCTTAAACCAACGTGTTGATAGAACATATTTAATTAATATTAACTTACAATTGCCATTGGTTTTTTAAAAACTAATGTAGCTTTGACATCAAAATTGTGCAAAATCAGCTTTCATAATTTTTTAATATAATTTTATGTTAAATATGCTCAAGCATACTTTTCAAATCACTCCATTTGATATAGTATTGAACTGATATTGCAGCTGCTGTTCTTTGAAGCAGAATTTGAGCCTTTCTGAAAACTGACTGTAATTTTTAACATGGCTGATGTGAAATAATTAGCAAAAAATATAGGACATTGAATAATTACATTCTAACAGTACTTTTTAAAAAATGAAATAATCACGTTGGTTTTTCTACTACTTTATCTAAGCTACCAGCATAGCCTTTTCTAATAATATTAATTTGGTGTAGAAAAATGGTGTAGCTTTTAAAATAGGTGTTTTAAACATGTTTAATGCAGCAACATTTGCACAGCTCTGTAAAATTTCCAGACAGAGAGCTTAAATTATTCATGTATCAGTCATGCCCTGGTCACATAATGGCCCTTTGAGAAATCAGCGTTGTAAGTATTCAATCAGTTGATAGCGTGACAGTTTCGCAATTAGCGCCTATGTAAAGTCAATAAGAGAAAAACATTGCCTCAGATGTGACAGAAAGTATAACATTGTGGATGTATTTTATTGGGCCATCTTGTATAAATACTTAAAATGCATAGAGAAATATGTTCATCTCTTCGAATTTTTGCTGTTTTCTCATGTTTTTTGGCGTTATCAAGCCAAACTAAGTACAAGATCTGTGTATTTATTGCTGGATCCTAACTAACCGGATAGAGATGGATGAGGCTTAAAAGCAAAAGGTATATTTGAATCTCTCTTTCTATTCTCTCCAAGTGAATAGAGAGGGAATAGAGGGGGAGAGCCCCTCTTTGAGGGAGATGGGCAGTTTAGAAATATGAAAAACAAACAAATAATAAAAAGGATCAAAAGACACTGGAGAAAGAACCCCTAGCAAGTTTGGGAGGAAAGACTCGGTTATTGGTTATTTGCTAGCGTCAGACCTGTCCCAATCCAATCCCTTAGGAAAGAAAGGCCCTTGACTCCATTTGGTTAAAGCAAAGGGTTCTTTTTTACTAAAGGTGTTGGTTGCAGTAAAGTCAAGCCAGCTCTGAAATCTCCCTCACTCACTAGATGCAAAAAATGGTGTAGGTTTGCCCACAGCCTCCCCCTGTGACCAGATCCACTTCCAGCCAACCGGAGCTTGCCAAGATGTTTTGAAAACTCTTGAGATGTTTGAGGGTAAACCACATATTTCTCAGGGTGCCTGGCCATGGGATGCTGGTACAAACAGGATCCGGCAGTTCATTTAGTGACCGTTCAAAGATACAACAGCGCTGAAGAAAAGCAACTTATGACCATTTTTTACAGTTACAACTTTTGCAGCATCTCCATGGTCATGTGATCAAAATACAGATGCTTGGCAACTGGTTCATATTTATGACTATTGCACTGTCCCCGGGTCATGTGATCACCAGGCAAAGTCAATGGGGAAACCAGATTCACTTAATAACCTTGTTACTAACTTAACAACTGCAGTGATTCACTTAACAACTGTGGCAAGGAATGTCATAAAGTGGGGCAAAAGTCACTTAACAAATGTCTCACTTAACAACAGAAATTTTGGGCTTAATCGCAGTCAAACGTCGAGGACTATCTGTATTTATTCATTTATTTTCTGCCTTTACTATTCTTATAAATAACTCAAGGTGGGGAACATTCCTAATATTCCTCCCATTTTCCCCACAACAACAACCCTTTGAGGTGGGTTGGGCTAAGAAAGAATGACTAGCAGCATGACAGAATGTAATTAAGGTTGCTAGTTTCTGGGTAAAATCTGTTTAACTTGTACATAATTTAATCTGATAGTTTATATTTTAAATTATATGTCATATAGTGTGCCTTATTTTAAATATGATGCTTCTGACATGAATTAACAAAACAAACTGGCCCAAAATCAGTCAGCTGGCTTTCATATCTGAGGTGGGACTAGAACTCACTATCTCCTGGTTTCTAGCCTGGTGCATTACGGTTTGTTAAAAGCAGTGTAGTACTTTAGAAATCAGTGATATAAAAGGGGAAAAAGAAGATCAATAAAATAATTTTTGGCAAGGCAATCTAGGGCACTTCCAAATTTCTGCTATTGCCACTCCCCCCAAATAACTGCAGATCCTGGTATGACAAAAGTCTCCACACCAATATTCCATGTAAAAGGAAAACAAAATGCTTTCACTCTTCTCTCATCCGCAACTTTATTTTATGCTCAGTACACTTGAATAAAAAAATAATAATCAGAATTCTTATGAAGGAATGCTGTATAACTGTCAAACTATCTTCCTCTTTGAAAGACCAATTAAGGCATCTGAAATTGAGGATCTGAGTGAGAGAAATGTTTTTTTGCAAGTGTGGAAATAGACTGCATTCAAGAGTTTCAAAGGAAAATAAAACAGATTTAATGTTGCTTTAAGTCAGCCGCTCCTTTTCTATACCCCTCACCCCTAGAACGCTTCTGATATATTCTCGCACCCCTTACAAAAGTTCGAAATAATGGCAACAAATTATGCATATACACTATAATTTTGAAAACCCAAGTTTTCGCACCCCCTGGAATATGGTCTCGCACCCCCAGTTGGGAACGCCTGCTTTAAGTGTATCAGAGCTGTACCATAGAGCAGTGTTTCGTAATTTTTTTTTACTGTCAGGAGTCCTTCCTACTTTTAAAAATTATAATTAACTTTTTTTTTTTTAAAAAAAAAGCTTTTGTTTGTATGGGTTATATTTATCAATGTTTACCATTAAAAATTAAAATTGATGCATTCATGAAATATTTATTGAATCACAGAAAATAGTAATATCCCATTGGATATTAACATAAAATATTAATAAAACAATGTGAAGAGTGTCCTTATTTCAACTTTTTTGCAAATGTGTTAAATATCTGGCAAAATAATTTTGATTTTGATGACCTATGAGAAGATGTTAGGGGATTGCCAGGGATCCTAGGACCTAACTTTAAGAAACACTGCTATAGAGAGTTAGCTTGGTCTAGTGTAGTGGTTAAGGCACCAAGCTGGAAAACAGGAGATTGTGAGTTCTAGTCCAGTCTTAGGTATGAAGCCTGGGTGACTTTGAGCCGGTCACTCTTTCTTAGCCTAACCTACTTCACTAGGTTGTTATTGTTGTAGGGGAAAAAAAGAAGAAGACATGTTGGATATATTTGCTGCCTTGAGTTATTTGTAAAAAATAATAAAAGGCAGGATACAACTAAATAAAATATTATTTTAATTTGGACTTAATTAATTAATTGATGATTACTACAGGTTGCTGTAGGTTAGTACCAGGTTGCCCAGACAAAACATTCTATATTGCTTCAAAACTGCTTCATATTTCCTAGGTGTAATTTAAAAAATACGAAGAGATATTTTGTAAAAGCCTCTTGAGGCTTTGATTAGTGCATGCCAGAGAATGTGTCAGAGCTTGCGAAAGATTGGGGTAAACTGTACCAGAGGGAAAAATGTCCTGTGTCCTGTAGAGAGTTTGCCAAAACTTTGCAAAGCAAAGCATAGTCACTTGGCTCTTATTACTTATTTATACTTTATAAAAAAAACCTCCAAAATTCTGTAGTCCTTACCCCCACATAATTGTATTTAAGTTGTACTTTTACTATGGTGGTGATGGACTATTTTGCTTATTTTATTCCATCTAAGCTGGGGGGTGAGAAGTGGGGGAAAGTCCTTTGGATATAGGATTTCTTATAAATGGGATGTCAACAGGATTTAAATTGACTTGGATTCATCTAGGAAACATACATAAGTTTAAATAATTTATTTACATCAAATTGCTGCTTGGCATGTTTGTATTCCCTAGGCAGATATGTGAAAGGGTGAGTGCAGTTGTTCCAGCATATCTTTTAAGTGAAGTACATACCTTGATCTTATCCACAGAATTACTAGTCAGGATGATTATACTGACCAGTGATTTTGGGATATGTAGTTCAGGATATATGAAAAGGCCCACAATAGGGAAAACTGCCCCAAAGGTTAAATAATAGCCAATAAACTAAGATTGTTTGTGTAGTGGTTTACGTGGGTTTCTCTAGGGAGAGTGGAAGGAATGTTGAAGCTTGGTTGACAAAGCTGGGAGGTATTAAGTGGAACATTGAATTAATATTTATGGTGACTGTCACTTTGAATTATGACAAGACCTTTTGTTCCTGGAAATCTATACAATCTATACAATAAATATATTTTGTTCAGGGACAGTCCTTAATTCATTTGGAACACAATATTGTTTGAACTACAGTTTTTGGAGCATCACTGTGTTTGCAATGAATTGTATATGTAGTATATCTACTACATTTGGTTGTTTCTTTTTTTTTAAAAAAATAAAAATAATTTGAGTTATGGGTTGAAACAGAAAGATAACAATTATACATATAACTTTAACATGTGGTGCTGAAACTAATTTCTGCCTTTCTTTTTAAGTACAAAAATTTATAATATACTATTCCACCACCATCTATAGAACACATTCGCAAACCATGTTCTTTTTCCCCAGATCTGGACAATATTGTGAAACTTTTCTAAGTGAATTGATTGATAAAAGCAAATATTCCTTCACTAAATTACTGTTTTGTTCCAACCTTTCAGATTTGTTTTGTTCATAAAGTAATAAATCCCAACATTGGACTTGGCCAAGGTTAGATAGGTATTTCTGAGGTGATCAGGCCTAAATTGTGAAATTCCTTTACCCTTTAAGAGGTATAATACATGATGCTGTTTTTAATGTTATTGGTACTCCATTATTGACTTAAAAGGGTGACCAATCCATGGTTGAATGTGGCCCTCAGTCCCTGTTTGGCAGTTTCTAAAGACTTCTGAGATTTAGCAACAAAATGATTTTTGTTGTTTGGTGGTTTATTTTACTTCTTTTTATATATGGCACTTAGAGTGGAAACATCAAGGATGTATCCAACCCTCCTGGAAAACCAGAAAAAAGGCCTAGACATATTTAGTCCACCAACTCAAAGTGTAATTCCTGGGCTAAAAAGGGTTACCCTCCCCTATCTTAGGATATCTAGTGCTCAAATACACTCCCACATTAGATAATCAACCTGATGGCGGCTGTTGTAAATAAGAAAGAAGTTACCCTACAAGGCTGCCTTAAATTCAATATCACAGCTAGAGTTAGCATGTCTATAAAAATGAAATATAGCTCTAGAATATTACCACCTACTCTATTCTTTATCTTGAGACAAACAGCTTGCCAATTTCCTCTGTTTCTTGTTAGTTTGTCAAATGCAAATGTGTATTTCCCAAAGGTGGGGAATAAGGCAGTGTAAGTCTGCTAAATGGATTTTTAATAGATAAGATAGTTCAATTAAGCATGTCTTAGTGGTGACTATGTCCAGGGCATGTACATCTGCGTGACTGGAACAGAAGATGACCCTATAAACATGAATCATTGGTGTCTGAAGCACAGAGGTCTAAGGGCATCACAGAAATAGGATGAGATTAACCCAAATTGGACATAATTTTGTGACAGTTAATATTGATGTCTTGGGCTTCAGTCTATTGAATTTTCCAGTTCTTCCTCTGCAGAGGTCTAGTTGTCATCCATTTAGGTGCTGGGAAAGATTTTAATAATGTGGGAGAGCTGCATTTTCTTAGACTCAAATATTTTTCAGTTGAAGAAATGCAAGGTATTTCTCAGCCTTATATTTCTGCTGCAGATTGAAGTAGTTTTATGCAAAACAAAAGATACATATACACGAAATACTAATAATGAGCTTCATCCTGCTTTTTTCCTACTATTTTCAGAGTTCTATAAATTCTGTGTCCTTTCTGATCTTTAGATGCTAAATACTTCTCTGCTTTTTTTTTTTTCAGAGAACAGCTCACTCTGTTCCTAAGAAACCCAAATGCTGATCCGCCCCCTATGTTATCAGCCATGTTATCTTCATTTCCTGCTGTTACAGTGTACTACTTTGGGGCATTCACTGTGTGGTCCACTTTTTTTTTTACACTTTGTTTGCATGAAACAAGCACATGTATGACATCTATAGATTTTCCAGAGCTGATTTGGTGGTGTAAGGGGAGAAGAGGAAAAGGAAATTAAATTGCAGTCATGGAACTATTTATTCCTGCCTGTAATTTATAAGTAAATTCATAATTAATGTAATTCATAAGTAAAATCTTGATTTTAGGCACCCCCTTCAGTGGACTGAATGCATTGGACAACATCTAGATTCATGTTGCTTTGCCAAACAGAATTTAGTCCAGACAATGTTCATACATTTATGTAAATTATATACATTTTACATAAGCTATGAAAATTTCATGTGGATTTCTGTGCTAGATATCATGTGAAAATAGTGGCAAGATGCATTGTTTTGAATTAATTAATATAATTTCTGACTGCCTGTTTTTAAGATCACAGATACATGCGATGCATTGCTTCCTTATTATACATGTATGCGTGGACAGCTGTAATAATCCGACCAAGAATATGTGAAATTGCTTTTCAAGATGGTATTTGTATCGGGTGCATTTGAACCTGGGGGGGCAGTGACTGAAGAGATGCTCTTATGAAATCTCTGGGGATTTTCAGTAGGACGTTACTTTACCAGTGTTTCTGTTACATTGTAATAGACTATGCTGGAATGGATAGATATAATGAATTTAAATGATAGAGATAGACAGACAGACAGACAGACAGATAGATAGACAAGGCAGGCAGGCAGACAAACAAATCTGGCTGTATGATTGTTAATATGCTGCACCAGATTTTTAAATGTAGAATTATTTTGCTTCTGCTTTATGTCTCCAACTACGAGTTTTTAAATTGTTCTTTTATATATGTACATACCTCTGTCAGCTTTTCAGAAGTACGATCTATTTAAACAGTAATTAATTTTTTAAAATAAAACTAAAATAAATTCCTTAGGGGATCAGTATCATGGAGTTTAGAAACACATATTTATATACGTCAGAATATTCCGTGCATAATAATAGCAGGTCTCTGCTATGAATTTCGCAGCATTCTACTTTAAAAGCCATTGATTACCTTATTTTAATCAGTATTCATTTGCTAAATGTTTAAACTTGAGTAATTTTGAAACTAATTTAAAAGCAATGTGTAAATTTAATCACAATGTGAAAGATGAAGGTAGTAAGAAAACAATAAAAGGAATGCATTTTAAAAAAATACTCTCTCAATAATGTTTTCTTGCTTTTAAATAAGAAAGAAGGAGGGACTTTGAAATAAATGACATAATTTCAAACACTTATCAAGATCACATATTAGGAAATACACACACATACACACACACAAATGCAAATAAATTATTCAAATATAACTATAAAAAAAATCAAAACTTATTACAAGTTATTATTCCTTTAATTTTAAGGGATTATTTAATTAATATAAAGTGCATAATATAATTACCAATCATATAACAATGTTAGAAATGCCATAAAAAGAAGTAACATTGTATCGTAGAGATTATTTTTTTTGTAAAACAAAACTCCTCTTTTCAAATATTTGTGCCTGTCACTTGCTCTCTACATGTAGATTAAATAATTTATCTGTATATTTTAATCTAGTGGAACCTTCTATTTGTTTCCTTCAAGAGAGTGGCTAATTAATCCCAAAAGGGAAAGCCCATTATGGTTTGAGCTTAAAAGTAAATCCATAATAAAGGTTATTAATATTTTTCAGTGTGACTTTTGTGTTTGATGGTAAAGAGATTAACAATATAAGAGTAGCCCATCTTAGTCAAGCATTTTATTTCTCACAGTTGGTCACAGACCAACAAAATGTCTCTGGGGTGCATTCAATTAGGAGGAGAAGACATATCTCCCATGAAGAGATGAGAGACAAGGATAGAAGTCCTGTAACAGATGTTTGACTCGGTTGCTGGTCAGATGGATTAATAAATGGATACCTCACAGATTCTAATTAGATATATTGTAGGAAAAGAGCCCATGTAGTTTATAATAGCTAAACATCAGAAGGAGCTGGTGGCACTTTTTCAAACTTAACACATTTTATTATGTGTTATTTCATTATTATATACACATTTGTTTATGTGCAGTGATGAAAAAACATATATGACTTTTAATAAAATGTGTTAGTCTGAAAGAATGCTACCCAGGCTCCTCCTTATTCAGAGGTTGTAATTTACCTCCAGGTTAATAGTTCCTTGCCCATAATATAATGATACTTAAACCAAGCACAATGGATAATCTCGTTAATCTATATTTTCTTCAGGAATTAAACAATTAGAATAACTGCGTGGCTGGACCCAAAGCAGCCAATCCACTTACTTTCTCTTTCTTGTTAACATCTTGTTGAAGAATGCATGTGTTCTGTTTCAGTAAACAATATGGGGAAAGATAGAGAAGATGTAAGATTTCTGTTTTCAGTACCAGCAACTGGTACTCATGTATAACAAAAACCTGTGAAGTCTAAACAGGTCATTTAAGGGTGCAGACACAGAACAGAAGGAGGAAATACATATTTTCTCCCTCTTAAGCACAAATAAACTCTGCTAAAAAAGATTCTCTTTCATCACATTTTGAAATACATATATATTGATTTTTAGAATCAGTTATCAAAAATAATTAGGTTTAGGCTCCTAGCAATGAGACAGGAACCAACTGCTAATGCAACCATTTATCCAAAATATTTGGATTACATAATGATAAAGTAAAATTAATTATCATTTAACAAATATTTTTATCAGGTTTAAAGCTATATGTTCTTTCTGCTCTCTACAAGAGTTACAACTTTTCTTTACAGACTATTCCTATAAATGATTGTGCTGTGTGTTTATGCACATGTGCCTATTTGTTATTTCTAATCTCCAGTGTAGAAGGGCATTTTGAAAAAAAACATAATTTCCCCTTTTCATTTTGTATCATTCTTATATGATAAATGGAGCACACTGAGGCCCTTGTTTCTGCGCAGGCCTGACAAACAGTTGGGTTTGTTGAGATCCTGTCCTAGTGTTTAGAGGAGAGCTTCCCCAGATTTTTCTTTCAGAGAGCCAGTTTGGTCTGCTAGTTAAGGCTTCAGGCTAGAAACCAGGAGACTGGGAGTTCTAGTCCCACCTTAGGTACGAAAGCCAGCTGGGTGAGTCTTGGCCCAACTCACCACATAGGGTTGTTGTTGTGGGGATGATAGGAGGAGGAAGGAGTATTAGATATGTTTGCCACCTTGAGTTACTTATAAAGTAATTAAGGCAGGATTGGAAAAAAAAGAATCTGATAAATAAAAAATACCCCAAACTATTTATCAGAAAGTCCTTTTTACCCAGTGTAGAAAAAAAAAACTTTAAGTCAATTTAAATGTCCCAGTTGTGATTAAGTAATGGGTTTGTATCTTATTGCCCAAAGATAAACCACTTTTACCCAATTTTGGATCATTTATTAAGGTTTTTGGGAAGCATTAGCTTAGACTGGGACTTCCTTATAGCAACTAGTGTGTAGAAACCAATTCCCCAAAATGTGTTCCTTGCCCTGAAGCTACAGCCTGCATGCTGGGGGGCATTTGCTTCTACAGTGAAACTGTCTAGCAGTCTTTGCAGAGGTCGAGGCTTTCTCTAGCAATCTTGGTTCTTTTACTCTGCTCTTGCCATCCTGTCAGTCCCACAATACAAACCAAAATGGAAGGAAGGAGGTCAGCAGCAGCCAGAGGGAGGGGTGTGTGGGTCCGCAACAGCCACAAGTAGCCTAAAGGAGCTAGGCAGCTCTGGGTCACCACTGAAACAACACACAACATATACCTATCGAAGGTTTATGTCTTCCATCGAAGGTGGAAAGTGCTACTTCTACATCAGATCAGGGGGGGGGGGAAGTTTAGCTGACCTTTGATCTGAAGAACTTCCCTCTCTTTCTAGGACTAAATGGGCCTTTAATCCTGGGAGTCCTGATTGGAAATCTATGCAAAAAATCAGTACATTTTAATTTATATGTTTAAATGTCCATTTTTGTTCTGCTGCTAAGTAGATTGATTTAGGTGTTAACAATTACATTGTATTACATGACGAAATATACCCATTTTGAATAGGATATGAGAAATATGCATTTTTGTTTCCTGGTTTCTCTCTTCTTATTTTCACATAAAAATGAAAGAGAAGGGATTAGTAATGCAAATTTTAAATTGTAACAGATTATAATTTGATGACACTTTATACGTTCAAGCCCTTTATGTTGTAAAGTATATTTTTAAAATTGTATTAACATTTAGACAGTGTTTCTCAACCCTGGCCACTTTAGGATGGGTGGACTTCAACTCCCAGAATCCCACAATTCTGGGAGTTGAAGTCCACCCATCTTAAAGTGGCCAAGGTTGAGAAACAGTGTTGAATACACCTGAAATCTGCATTCCGATATTTCCACAGCTTTGAACCATAACAAAACAAAAATGAACAATTGGTATTGGCTGGTGTTGATCTGAACAACTAGTGGGGGGAAAAACCTATGAAAATTTTGTTTCTTAAAAATGGTTCTGATAGCTGTATTCTTTGTTTCAGTGACAGTAACTCTACAGAAAGCCTTGTGAGCAGAAATCAAAACACAGCATTTTAGGGAGTTGAAAGGATTCAAAGAGCTGCTTGCAGATAATAGGAGGAAGCATCTCTTGTCCTTCCGTATGAAAAGCAGAACTCTATAACTGCATAGAGAGAATCCTTTACGTTTTAATAGATTGTATCCCTTTAAAAATGTATCCTAAAATTTACTGTTTATAAATATTTATGATGAAATAGTGAATTTATATATTCAGCATGTGATGCACATTTTCTTTCCAGATATTCTGTCTTATTCTCTCGAGTTTCTGAATAACAATTCTGATATATTTATTCATTTTGAGGTTATTGTACTACAGTAGTGTCATTTATTCCGAGTGAGTGATAATCAAGCATGAAATTTCAATGAATGTAGATTTTAAAATTTCTTTTTCCTTTTAGCTGTCTCTGTAATGAGGTACAGTGCTTCATCATTTGGATTTGCAGTAAGTATTCTCCTAGCTGAAAAGTACATTTGCTTTTTCTGATTGAATTCACACCTTAAGTTTCATCCACAGTTGTCACAAATACTATCAATTCATACAAAGAAATTTAAGAAAGAGAGGAACCATAAGTAAAGTTAAACAATCAAATCAGAAGACTAATTGGATTTTAGGTAGGATTTCTTATTTGAATTTCACAGAAGAATTAGAAATGGGTCTAAAGCATGTTCCCAGCATTGTCCACTGTTCCCTATATTAGCTAGCATAACTCAAGCATGTTTCAACCGAGAGTCCAATTTGTGGAGGTTTGTTTTATCAATAGTGTGTATACTCTCAGGGTAAGTCTCAGTATCAGAAGATTAATCAACTTCATGCTGATTTGCAAGTGCTGGGAGCTCTGTTAGAAGCAAAATATAAAATAGATATTCTAGTTCACTATTTACATAACATTAAAAAGTTCTAATACTAAGGGCAAATTTCAAATGAACAGAGAGATGGTTTCCCACCTCCATGTTACCGTAATGCCATAGAGGCCCAGTGTTGTACAATGGTTCAGGTCTAGGACTGGACTGAGAGTTTTAAGTCCATTCTCGTCCACAGAGGTCCAGTGGATGATTTTGATACTGTCACAGCCCAATCTATCAAATAGGGTTATTTTGAGAAAAACCTGGAGGAGGGAGTGCTACGTCTGCCTCCTTGAGCTGGAAGAAAGTTGGGAGATCTAGCCAATAAATGCACCAATCAGTTATGAAAGAAATCCTCTTTTGGTAGTTCTGTTCATGTTCATATATTCATATTCATTAAGAACTCTTTAAAAAGGTTTGTTCCTCAGATCATCATCATATGTATCTAATAGTATTGGATTGTAGTTTGAACTTGTGACTGTTGTCAATCAGGTGTCTAAGAAAACAAATAATTCTGGCAGTGTTGTTCATGTGAATCCATCAGACATGAAGTTGGTGCTATAATTTGCTAATTTAGAAAATTCAGTAACAATTTGCACTCTAGTTTTTTTATTATTTGACAGTAATGTTCATTGCTTTGCCATAGGTTTGATCCTTCTGCCCTTATAGAAGAGTCTTGTTTTTAAATATATGTGTTTTGCAGCAGAAAATAGGTTACACTGTACGATTGATGGGGTTTAAAATCTTATTACTCCTTCAACTTACATAATTGTATTTTTTTTTGTTTCTTTTAAAATAAAAGTCAATTTTTAATGTTTCTAGCTTTTTGTTCCAATGATTAATGCTGTATCCATATATAGCCTTGCAGTACCCTTACCAATCTTTCATTGCAACATGTTTTGCTTTAGTTACCCCAATTAAATTGTTTATTATCTTTTCCAGTTTGATGCCACTTTGGATGTGTTGTCTTCAGTGATAGTTCTATGGCGTTACAGCAATGCAGCAGCAGTTCATTCGGCACACAGAGAATATATGTGAGTACTTAAAGCTATTTTTATCTCTGCTGAAGCTTTCATTAATACTTTATTTCCACTGGGCCAATTATTTTTTTCTGCCCTCATGATTTCTCAAAACCTCCTGGTGGCACATTACTAAAAATCTTTTCATAGCACCACAGGAAAGGACCATATGTAATATAGCTCCTTTGCTGAAAACCTTGGATGCCTCCTTCAGTGGGGGATGCATACACTGGTACCTGCAGCTTGAAATTCACATTGAACAGACAGGCCCTGCTGCATTAAGTTGCACAGTGGGTGATCTCAAAGCAAGCAATCTATCAAAGCATAGTTTGTGTAAAAGTGCAGCAGTAATTCATTATTTTGATTTTATCTTATTCCACTGACAGAATATGATTTATCATATTAGATTCAAAGTATAATGTTAATCATCTGCTAAGGTGCTGCTTCCCCCCCCCCCGACCTTTTTTCTTTAATAAACATTTCAGCAAGCTGCTATTTGACTTTCAGTGTTTCTCCACAAAAATGGATGAAGGTAGTTAACTTGTTTTAGGTATATAATTACCAGGTGTGTAGCTATATAGGAAATGCATGATTTCTATTCATTAATCCTGCCAAAGTTGCAATTGGTTCACATGCTGTGTCACTCCATGCTAAGCAGATTATTTGTTTGGGGCAGGAGAGACACAGACTTTACCCTCTTATACAGTTTTTTTTATTAATTATGAAGGAGAGTCTCCTGCAACAGGTTGTGATTGGAAGGAGATGTAAATTGAGTGCAACTGTGCGTGTTGAGAATGTGGGGGGATGTAGAAAACATGCTTGCTTCCGAATGTGCATGCTTTTGTGCGTGTATGCAGGAAAAATAAACGCCTCCATGTTTTATGTAATGAAACAGTACCATAGGAAGTTACTTATAGAGGGAAAGTACCAGTAAGAAAAGATCAGAGGTTAAAACAATGGTTACAACTCTCATGAACACTTGTCTAGCAAATCTTAGAAACTTGCATGAGCAAACGAGTTCGGTGGGGTACCTTCTGAAGAACCTTGTAATCTCCATGAAAATGGGGGAAAGAACTGAGTACTGTATGTAATATGCCATGGCTTTATTTACATAATTTCACCTAGTCTAAGGTCTAAGATATCAGGGCACGGGTACTGATCTTGAACTTCCTAGCCTCTGGTTGAGTAAGTTTGATCAGAAAAATAGCATCAGAAATCAAACACGAATAAACAATTATACAGTCAGGGACAAACTAAAGTTATACTTACAGTACTGTATATCTTTACCTCTTGCATTGCTCATTATTTTATAAATAACAGAAATGTGGGCCCTGTGGGTAGGAAAAAAGAATGGAGCTGTAATTCATTTTGCCACTGCATACCTACTGCAACATTTAGGTCAGGAAAAAAAATACAAAGTACATAATCTTGTGTGAAATTACTTGGAATCGTTAGACAGATATAATCATATAGCATTGTGCTGTTTCATATTCAATAGCTAAGTAAATATACTGTAAATTAGAATAAACATGGATCACTAGGATAAGCATAAATAATTCTGATCATAGTGCTTTGATATTTTCTTGTATATTTCTGTTTGTATTATAGAATAGGTAGGTGAATGATACTTTTATTTTACGTTTGCTGGGAAAAGCATTATAAGATACCTTTGTTAAATGTTACCATAGGCATTGATAGTAAGCCTTGTGATATTTTTTTAAATAAATCATTGTGTCTTTATGAATATTTTAAGTTAAGATCTAAAACCGAAAGAGAATAAAGCTCAAAATGCTTGTTGCGTTGTTCTATTGTACAAACTCAGCATTTCAGAGCCCAATTTCTGTCTTCCAGGCTACCTAAAACCAGAAAAGATGTGTCACAAAAAAACTTGTTAAAGTCATATATATGAAAGCAAACATTTTATCATATTAAATATACTAATGTAGTACTTCAGGAACAATGCAATTAAAAATTTGCATTTGGAATGATTAAAACAGTTTGTGTGTGTTGGAATAGAAAGCTGTCATTTATATTTCAAAAACAGATAGTATAATGAAAAGCTCTGCAGTATCAGAGCCAAAGCTGTTGTCACTTGCATCGAGAGTCCTATAAATAACTTTGCAAACATATTGAGTGGTTTCTCTTTGCTTTGCCTGGCCCTCAGCGTTATGGATCTGGCTGTAAAAAATTATGTCTTCCTCCTACTCCTTGTCGATCCTGGCATCATTCTGAACTCTTCTCCAAGCTAATTCCCTTCTTCAGAAATAGTAACGCTACTTCTTTCCTTAATCGTTTTGATGCATAAGAGACTGCTTTAGGTTCCTTTTGCCTCACTGAATCCCCAGCCTGATTCTGTGTCTGACATACAGATACCCTTCGACTTATGACCACAATCGAGCCCAACATTTCTGTTGCTAAGTGAGACATTTATTAAGTGAATTTTGCTCCATTTTACAACCTTTCTTGCCGCAGTTGCTAAGTGAATCACTGCAGTTGTTAAGTTAATAACATGGTTGTCAAGTGAATCTGGCTTCCCTATTGACTTTGCTTGTCAGAAGGTCGCAAAGTGACCCTTTGCGACCCAGGGACAATGCAACAGTCATAAATGCACGCCAGTTGCCAAGTGTCTGAATTTTGTTCAGGTAAGCATGGGAATGCTGCAATGATCATAAGTGTGAAAAACAACAGTCATAAGTCACTTTTTCCAATACCATTGTAACTTCAAACGATCACTAAATGAATCATTGTACGTTGAGGACTACCTGTATTCTGGTCCTTGAGTGTTTAATGAAGTTCCTAAGATACAGCATGTACATCCCTGTGGACAACATCTAGATATCTACTTCCAGGTTTCTCAGCAAAGGCCATGCTGGCTGAGGAATGTTGCAGTTTAAGTGCATCTATATGGAGAATGTCAGAGTCAAGGAAGATGACTGCAAGTATTTTTCTCTTGCTGATTAGTTAGTTATTTCAGTGATGAAAGAACCTATGATGAGTAAGTTGGTACAAAAAGCAATGTTAACTAGTTTATTATTGATTACCGTACAATTAAAGCTAGTTGGGTGGCTTGGGTGTCCAGTTACCCTAATAATGAATTTAGCCTCTGTTTAGTCTTCCCTTCATTTCAGGCTGACTCTGTGTCCAGAAGATTATGAGGTCATAACAAACATAAGAGGTATTTGGTCTTGCATACATTGGCTCTACTTTATAGATTGCAAAGTCTAGCCTATGCAGACAGAGATTTCAATTGTCCTCAAACTACCCAATCTGGAACTGGCAATTCTGCTTAGCAGTTATTTTTCTTTTCCCCCTATTAATTTATACTCTGTATCTATCAACTTATTTTCTAAATGGTCTACATAGCCATCCTTTTTTTGTATTCTGTCATCACTGTTTCTTTTCTCTCCACATTTTCTTTCCTTAAGTTAGAATAAGCATGCTAATCCATATGTTAAAAATGTGTGCATTCTAGGTTCCAGCTGTCTTTCGTAAATGTCTATGACTGCTCCCCCCCACCCCGCTATGTATATGCAAAGGAAATTGCCATTTTGTTTGAACTTCAATACCTATTTAATCTCCTACCTGAATACTGTGTAGATCTTGGTTGATCTAATTATCCTTGTTCTGAGATCTATCACCTTAATTATAACTAATTTATCCCTTAGCTATTCCCCAAATTTTAAAAAAACCAGCAATCAATAAGACATTGTTATGCATTTTAAACCTTGTCAAAATATCCTATAGATTATCTACATACCTGAAATTATGTGCATAGGTGGCAAATTTCTGACAAGAGTACACAAATGTGCCTAATATGCTATGGTCACTGTTTCCCAATGAATTTAGAAATATAGAGGCATACTCTATGCAAAAGGATGAAGCTTTTTGAAGTCCTATTGATGTCATTTGGAATGTGAAATACACTATTTTTAATTCATTTAATAAAAATTAAATAATTGGTTTTTTTCTTTTTTAAAAAATGCCTTATATTAAATGAATAAAACAAGGTTTGAATTTCTGACAGCTCTGTCAAACTGTAAGATAACCACAAGCTAACAAGCACACCCACTAGGTATATGATTGATATTGATAATCTTGTTCTATTCAGCGTAGTGTCATCACAGTTCAGTGAATATTCTAATTAACTTTGCAGAGAGCTGCTAAAATTGGTTCCAATTCCTTGCAAAATACGTATTGCAAAAATACAGTGGATAACAGGAGGAAGGCAACATGATCTCTATGTATTGTCACATTCAAGTGAAAACAGTTGCACAGATTGTATTTGCATGCATCACTGGTTTTTTCTTAATCCTTAATTCTGTTGCCACACCTTTATTGCTCTTAAAACAGATTGAGTCAAGAGTAGTAATTACCAAGAGCTTTATTATGTTCCCAGTTACACATATTGTTGTCACTACATTTCATTTGCTGAAAAATTAGGAAGTGATTATGTAGTGTTGTTTTGCAAAAACTAAATTATATCAGCAATGCATAGTTATTTAAACAGGGTAAAGAGAAATGTTATACATAACACAATGTTTATAACAAAGTATTACTGTATATATTTCTATGAATTGCAAGTGGTTAATGTTGGTAGCAGGAAAGCCAAAGTGTTTGTTGTTACATACTTGGCTAGTATATACATTACCAAGTATGCAAAAGTAAAAAGTTGAGGATATAATTTTATTACCTTTATTCTACTATGCTGAAAATATTTAGAAGTTAATGTTTCCCCCCCTTTATCCCATAGTTCTCTCTTCCCCTTCTTTCCCTTCCCCATTTCCCTATAATCTTTTCTTTCAGTTATATTTTATCTTTTGATTTATACATTGAATATATAAATATATTGAATATATATTGAATGTGTCTGTGTTGTTAATTACTGTAGAATTTTCAGATCTATTCTTCCATCAATTAAATGTAGTTGCAGTTGATAGCCTCCCACCAGCACTTGACCTGCTTCAGTTTGCTTACCGACCTAATCGCTCTACAGAGGATGCTATTTCTTCTGTTCTCCATCTGAGCTTGGAGCACTTAGAGGAAAGAAATACTCATGTGCCTATGTTGTTTGTCAACTTCAGTTCAGCATTTAACCCAGTCATTCCCCAGCATCTAGTAGACAAACTGGGCCCTTTAGGCTTAAACACTCCTTTGTGCAACTGGATTCTTGATTTTCTTACTAACAGGCTGCAATATATGTGAGCTGGAACAAATATTTCTAACACCATTTTCTTGAGCACAGGTTCTCCTCAGGGCTGCGTCCTAAATCCGCTGTGTTCACCCTGTTGACCCATGACTGTTGTACTAGATTTGCCACCAACCATATTGTGAAATTTGCAGATGATACAACAGTAGTGGGCCTTATTCAAGATGACAATGAGGATGCTTACTGCAAGGAGGTTGAGGGTTTGGTGAACTGGTGTAAGGAAAACAGCCTAGTTTTAAATACCGGAAAAACCAAAGAGATCATTGTCGATTTCAGAAAAGGCAGGCACAGCCATACTCCTCTGTGCATTAATGATTCACCTGTGGAGATGGTTACCAGCATCAAATTCTTGGGTGTGTGTGCAGTTAAGAGTAGGCTGGCTTGGTCACTCAACAGCGAGACACTGGTGAAGTGGGCACAGCAGCGCCTGCATTTTCTGCATCGCATGAGAAAAGCATATCTTCCTTCCCCTGTCCTTACCACTTTCTACAGAGGGACGATTGAGAACATCCTGTCATACAGCATCAAAGTCTGGTTTGGAAGCATCACTGCTTCAGACAGGAAGGCGGTGCAGAGAGTGGTGAGGATGACTGAAAAGATTATTGGCAGTTCCTTCCCTTCCATCCAGGACATAGCATATAAGTGTTGCTTGAGCAGGGTCCGCAAGATTGTCTGGGACACTACACATCCTCTTCCTTGTTACCTTCTGGGACGAGGCTTCGTGGTATCCGAAGCAGAACATCCAGATTCAAAGTTTTGTGCCATACAGTATTAACCTTGTGAACTCTAAAGCAGAGGTCCCCAACCTTTTGGGCACCAGGGACCAGTTCCATGGAGAAAGGTTTTTCCATGGACCGGAGAGTGCATAGTTTCGTGTACTGCCTGCATCCCATGGATGGGGCTTTGCTTTTTTTTTTTGC
Source organism: Azemiops feae (assembly GCA_023970755.1). Taxonomy (NCBI): domain Eukaryota; kingdom Metazoa; phylum Chordata; class Lepidosauria; order Squamata; family Viperidae; genus Azemiops; species Azemiops feae. The sequence continues at coordinate 278,844 of JALGBA010000367.1, forward strand.
TAGCATGCTGCGGCCCGGTACCAGTCCATGGACCGGGGGTTGGAGACCCCTGCTCTAAAGCTTCCTCCTTCCGTTATGTATTCAAGATGGACAGAGATTAATATTTATATGTTACTTATATGTAAGGGTGTAGATCTATACATATGTTGTATATAGTATGTTTAAATGTGTGTTATGTATGTGTACACTTTGAGAACAAGCAACTAAATTTCATTTTTAATGTGTGCCATTGTGCCCACAGTAAAAAATGACAATAAAGGTCGGTCGGTCGGTCGGTCGGTCGGTCGGTCGGTCGGTCGGTCGGTCCGGTCGTTCGTCTGTCTGTCTGTCTGTCCTGTCTGTCTGTCTGTCTGTCCTGTCTGTCTGTCTGTCTGTCCTGTCTGTCTGTCTGTCTGTCTGTCTGTCTGTCTGTCTGTCTGTCTGTCTGTCTGTCTGTCTGTCTGTCTGTCTGTCTGTCTGTCTGTCTGTCTGTCTGTCTGTCTGTCTGTCTGTCTGTCTGTCTGTCTCACTTTGAAAATATGATTTTCAAGTGTGACAGGCAGAACAGATCATCAACTGCAGTTGTATTACAGCTTTATACTGGTGGATTTTGTCACAGTGGATTTATATTCAAATTGGGTTATTTAACATGAGACCAAGATCCCTTTCTTGACCAACTGATCAAGAATTACTTAGAGGGTTAAACACATTGCTTTGCTTTTACTGCTATGTTAGATTTTTGTTCTTTCAGACAAAAATCCTAAACCAAGGAGACAATACTGTGGCTCCTGATTCCATCAAGCTTATACAGGTAATCCTCGACTTACGACCACAATTGAGCTCAAAATTTCTGTTAAGACATTTGTTAAGTGAATTTTGCCCCATTTGACGACCTTTCTTGCCACAGTTGATAAGTTAGTAACCCAGTTGTTAAGTGAACCTGGCTTCCCCATTGATTTTGCTTGTCAGAAGGGCACAAAAGGTGACCACATGACCCAGGGACACTGCAACCGTCATAAATATGAATCAGTTGCCAAGCGTGTGAATTTTGATCACATGATCATGGGGATGCTGCCAAGGTCGTAACTATGAAAAATGGTCATAAGTCACATTTTTCAGTGCCGTTGTAGCTTTGAATGGTCACTAAATGAACTGTTGTAAGTCGAGGATTATCTGTACTGCCTAAATTTGGCAGTTGATTAATACTGTAACTAAAATGTTATTTTCCACAAATTTCTGGTGGACAACCAAGACAAATAGGTTCATTAAAGTTACAAGTTTAATTGCACCCAATATAAGAAAAACATTACTATTTCTAAATTGATAGTAATATTTCTGTTCCTGGGAAGTTTTAAGAAAATGGAAAGGATATATTTCTGTAGTGATCATAATAATGTGGATGGACAGGAGCTATTTGCTTAAAGATAAATATTTCATAGTGAATTACCTTGCCTGTCCATTGGAAACAGAACTTAACCCTAATTAAAAATTATTTTTTTAAAAAATTGAGGATAGCCTTGGATAATCTCATTAGGAAGTCAAGTTCACGTTATTTAAAATGGCTGAGTAAATACTCCAGTTCAAGTGATGCTTTCATTTTGTTGTCAACAGTTAAGAAGCTGTGAGAAATACATTCCCTATAATTTGCCCAGGGTGAAACCATTGAGGAAATAATTTCTGAATACAGATTTTCTGCTGTGAGAAGCCTGTATTTATATGTGAGGGCTTTCTTGTGTGCTGAATCATCACCTGTTCACAAGTGTTGCTTGTATTGCTTGAGCAGAGTCAATAATGGAAAAAAAATACTGCTTCTATTCAATTTCTAAATAGATCTTTTTACATAAAAGTAAAGCTGAGAAATATGTTATGACAGCAAATCATATGTTTTATGGTTTGTTACTAAAATACGGACAGTTCAAATTTTTATAACAAGGATGCCATACTTTTCATATGATTAATTGATGTACAGTTTAAAATATAGGTGTTTATATCTATCATTTTTCTTATATTACTGTGTGGAACTAAAAATAAGTAATTGGATTAAGCATTTCAGAGTTAAGGGAACAACATAGAGGCCTCGACTTATGACCACAGCTGAGCCCAAATTTTCCATTGCTAAGTCAGAGAGTTGTTAAATGAATTTTGCCCCATTTTATGAGCTTGCTTGCCATAATTGTTAAGGGAATCACTGCAGTTGTTAAGTTAGACACATGGTCATTAAGTGAACCTGGCTTCCCCGTTGACTTTGCTTGTCAGAAGGTTGCAAAAGGGGATCACGTCATAAATAGCCAGTTGCCAAGCATCTGAATTTTGATCACGTGACTGTGGGGATGCTGCGACAGTGGTAAGTGTGAAAAATCCTCATAATCCCCTTTGTTCAGTTCTGTTGTAACTTTGAACAGTCGCTAAAGGAACTGTTGTAAGTTGAGGACTATCTGTGTATGTTCTATCTAAACCATAGAGTTTTTCTTATCTGTAATTTATTTTTCTTTGGGTAGATACAGAATCAGTTTACATTATCTGTTTTAGCTGGTAAAGCCAAATATGGCCTTTCAGATACATTTGAATGACAACTCCTACTATTCCCTGGGGTTGCCTTCCACTGCTGGTAATTCAGCAATATTAGTTTCTCAGAAAAATAATTTTAAAGGCTCTGCTATTATGCTTTCTCTCCTATCTAGTGCTAGTTAGCTTTTTAAATGAGTTCTCAAATAACATCTATTTTTTTATTTAGAAATGCATACAGGCTTATGTTTTATGCAGAAAGGCTTGAGTTTCTAAAACACGTCTATGTGATGGATCAAAGATTTCACACCAATTTAATGCAATATACTTTAAACACTAGTGGATCTATAGTGCTGAGATGTTGAAAGGCTGTATTAAAATAGCTACTTAGGTATGGATGATCTTGGGCAGGCAATTGTTTTTCATTGATAGATGAAATATTCTAAATTCTACTTACAGAAAAAATAAGGCTACAGATAATATTTCAGGATAAAACTCAGTAATTCATAACCAGTTGAATGAATGTTTGTAGAATAATTGTCTATATCATGCAAGGCCTGTTTCCCATCACCTCAAGTCAAATGGGAATTCACATATTGGCAATGCTGATATTACAATAGCCTTTTCTGGCTTTCTAGTAACATAGTCAGCAAAATTCTTATTCTTATTATTCCAAGCTAGAATTTTAATTTTGTCTGTCATACTAAGTTACTTCAGTGTCAACTGTGGTCAATGAAGTAATGATGCTGAATTGGTAAAAAAAGGAAATATAAAGCAATGTGAAAGTGCTAAACTTGCTATTGTGAGGACCAATTTCCAATCATCCTGGATTTGTGAAAGGTTTAGCTTCAGGGCATCCTCTCTCAAATGGAGGCTAAATATAAACTATTGAGGTTTGTAATTCTTGTTGCAGTTATGGGATATAAGCTTAGAGGAAGAGATGTGGAAAGAGCAGTGAATTTCTATGAATAGATGTAGAAGTGATAATACAATCAGCTACAAGGAATTCTGGTAACTGATGGAGACAGCACTGAAAGAGGTTTTTGGCTTTACAATGACATACACAACTGGATCATGAAATGTGAAAAGCTAGAACTAAGGAATATTTTTAAAGCAGAAACTAAGTGTCCCAAAATGGATGTCTTAAGACTATGAATCAAGCTCATAGAAATGGCCACTTTAAACCAGGTTACCATCTTACATGATCTACTATTCAGAGCATGAGTCCATACAAAGGAACTAAGGAGAAACTTCCTGACAGTTAGAACAATTAACCAGTGGAACAACCTGCCTCCAGAAGCGGTGAATGCTCCAACACTGGAAGTTTTTAAGAAGAGACTGGACAGCCATTTGTCCTAAATGGTATAGGGTTTCCTGCCTGAGCAGGGGGTTGGACTAGATGACCTCCAAGGTCCCTTCCAACTTTATTATTATTATTATTATTATTATTATTATTATTATTATTATTATTATTATTATTATTATTATTATTATTATTATTATTATTATTATTATTATTATTATTATGTTGATGATCCTCAAAAAGCTGTGTGCTCAGCTAGAAACCAATGAACAATGGGATCATATTTGTTGGATTTAATTCATGATATCCAGTGACATCAGTGTCATACAAATGCACGAGCCAACCACAGATGCTTTACTGAAAGCAACTGAGAAATTTTATGACGAAATACAAGAAAAGCTAAATGCAGCATAAAGAAAGAAGTTAGTGGGTATTTGGAATGCAGAAACTAGAGAAATAGAGGAATCCTGAATTACTGGAAGATTTCAGTTATGTAAAATAATCATATTAAGTTTTGTAAACATAATTATTTATTGCATCACTTGTTTGAAGCAGCATAAATGTATAGCACAGGACATAATCAACTGGGCAACATCAGAATAAAAAAAATACATAATGAAAGGTGGAGCACTGTAGTTCAGTCAGGTTATTTTACATCCCAATACTGATTACAGAAACAATCATGAGTTATTGGTAGCAAATATATGGATTTAAATTTAAAAAATTAAAGAAGCCCTATACACTAACTGTGTATGACCAGGAGAAGACAAGTATATAACAGTAAAACAAAGAAGTTAGGAAATATTGCTGTATATCCTTAATTTTTCAGGCAAGGAAAGTGGGATAAAAGAAATAATTAGGCAGGTTTTAGAAAAAATCTTTAGAAAATGTGGAGATTTACTCTTTGCATCAATGACTACATGAAGTCTGTGAGTTATATTAAGAAAATGGTATTCCAGAACAACTGATTATTCTTCTGCAAAATCTTTACAATGAATAACAACAATAAACCCTGAGACAACTTAAATTGGAGGCTGTGGTCCAGGATAATAAGATTATTTTGCTCAAGTGCCCAATTTATACTGACTACAATTAAGATATTTGCAGCTAAAGCCTGAACTATGGCTATATAAGATCTGAGCCTTGGGTGGGCACATTTCCAAGAGAGGAACCCAGGTCTTGGTTATGAAGATGCCGGACTGACATCCTCATACATGGTAAGGTGGGGGCAGATTTACTGCAAACTGACTTGACATTCCAAAGCAGTAATAGAAGTAACAGGAAAGTAATCATGAACTTTGACAAGAACTTTAAAAAAAAAGGAAAATTCATCGAGAACAAAGATCAGAATAATTAAAGCAATGTTTTTTTCCAGTAGTGATGTCTCATTGTGAAATTGAACATGGTGAAACTTTTTTTTTTATTATGTGTTTGGAGTCAGTAAAAATATGAAATTCATGAAGAACCAGCCAGTTTTAATGAACAAAAACGTACTGGTCCCTTGAATTGATGGACGTGTGTACTTTGGACATACGATGTAAATGGTGAAGTAGAAACAAATGACTACACATGGTATAGTAAGTTGGAAAAAGTAAAATAATGCAAATGTAAAATTTAAGGCAAGTGGAAGGATGGGGCAAAACATTTTCTGAAATTTTGAATTCTGAAAGTCTTTGAAGAGCTATGGGCTCTTTTTGTAACCTTTATTCCTGGAAAATTGATGTGCATTTGTCCATACAATGACTAGAGAGTTGAACCTGACTTTTCAGTCCATAGATTTTAGTTGAAGTTAAAACAGATTTCCATTCTTATTCCCCCCTTACCTTTCTTTCCCACACCACTTGCCAAATATTTTTGCTCTACTGATGGTAAGGCATCAGAGATAGACAACAATGGGAGGTGTACTGTCTATCACCTATAATATGTCCAGTGAGTTGCTGTGCAACTTGGTAATAACTGTAGTATCAGCCCTTAGGAATTCCAAGGGCTGCTTGCATCCTAACATGCTGCACAATAGCCCATAATGCCATAAAATAGGAAGGATGAAGCATTAACAGAGACTAGCGATGACTGAGGAGAGAGTCAGACAACTGTCTTTTCCCTTCTTACTGATGCCAAGCTCATCCAGTAAGTGGGGAGACAGATAGCATGTATGTGGATAAGTGTGGCTGACTGAGAAGAAAAAAGAAACTCTGGATTTTACTAAAGCTGAAAATAAGAAAAACTGATTACATCATATAACAATTTTTTGACGTTTCTGAATAGGCTGTATGAAAAATAAGTCTGCATTTCTTAAGAAAAGGTTTTCTGCAGTTTCTTTTCGTGCATCTGATCTCTATTTGCGTATGCTTCCAAACCAGCAGATTGCCTGATGTGTATAGGTTAAAAAATAGTAGCACATTCCTGCGCTAATTATAACAGCCTCAAAACTGTCTTCGCAATAGGCGACAAATTTCTGAATGTTACATGGAAAATGTCGCTTCCTTGTTTCATGTAATATGTAAAAGAAACAGATGCTGGCTATAGGGCGAATGAATGTACAGTATCATTTATCAGAATAATTGCCAAATATTAAAACATCTTTCTTGCCAAAACCTGTATTTATCGGGGATCTATTTGAACTAATTAATAAAATCAGTTATGAACTTTGGCTTCCATCTTGAGAGGTTTTAGTCAGTTTAGTCATTACGGGTGCAGTTTCACATGACAACTGAAAATAGGGGTGCCTTGCATCAGTACAAAACTCAGCCTAAGGCAAATGCTGCACACCAGATTTATTCATATTTATGCAGTGTACATTTTCAGACTACTTCCTAAATCCTGAATAAGTGACAAGACCAATGTGGGTATCTCACTACATGAGCAATTGCTTGGTACTTTGGAATTCCTGACAATGATTTTGTTTTCATGTCCTGCTCTTGAATGTTGTTGTGTGTTGTGTGGAATATTAATTCTTTAAAAATGTTTACTGTATAAACATTCTGCTTCTTATTTAGTCCCTTGTTTTCATTTAACAGCAGGGCAAAAATGTTTCTTTCTTTACAGAGCTTGTGTCATCTTGGGCGTGATATTTCTTCTGTCCTCTTTATGTATAGTGATCAAAGCCATCCATGACCTTGCAACTAAGTTGCTTCCAGAAGTGGTAAGATCTTTTTTCTTTCTTTTTTTTTAACAAACCGTAAATTTCAGTGTTTCAGTAAGAAAGCCTGTTATGCAGCTGCATGTGCTCTTTTGTAGCTTTGCATAGTTCTATGGAATTGTATACAAATTGCAAGGTTATGTTTCATAGTTTCACACAGTGTGATGTCAATTTTATCTTTATTATTTCTTTTTGTATTAATGTGCCAAATCCATTCACTTCTAGAAATCAGAAATTCCAGAAAATGTGCTGTGGCCAACAGTTGGCCTAGGAGTAGTTAGCACTGGGGAAATGTTAAGAAACTGGAATTTGCTCAGATTTCCTGAACTGTAATCTGTGCAGTATATGTTGAGGAAATTTTGTAACAGTATAGTACAAGGTTATTCAGAATTTTTGCAACAATAGGAAATAAGTGGTGCTCTTGTGCCTAAGATTCTAGAGTACTCTAGAAATTACTTACTATATTGTAGCTAAACATTGTTACAAAAGCACTGTTCTTTTGAGGTTCTACAGGCTTAGAGCTGTTTAAAGTGAAATTTTGTTCTCCAAAATCTTATTTTATGTAGAACCAAGATTGTATTTATTATTATTGTTCGTTGCATATTAAGCCATATATTTAGGCTAGATTTGGCATTTTTGTCAATCTATTGAGTCCTTCCCAAGGACCTGAGATAGGCAGATGTTGCTGTTTGATGGTATTAAAGATGTTGTTGCAAGATGTAAACTATTCCAAGTAAAACTGCCTTTTGCAATTGACTGGTTGTGATTTTATTCAATGTTGTTATTATCAGATTTAGATTAGATATCCTGCATTTGTTATATATAACCCACGATGACGACCATACCTAATACTCCTGCCTATTTTCTTCATAACAAGAACCGTATGAGGGGGGTTGAAATGAGAGAGAGTGACCGGCCAAAGTCAACCAGCCAGCTTTAGTGCTTAAATGAGGCCTAAAATCTTCCGGTTTTACATATGGATTATTTAGTGTTGTCTAAGAATTATGTCTAGAAGAAAATCAACTAAATCCTGTGTACCATGTTTCCCCTGAAAGTAAGGCCTACCCCGAAAATAAGCCCTAGCTTGATTTTTTTTGGGTGGGCCTAATATAAGCCCTGTCCCCAAAATAACTCCTAGTTTCGGGGAGAGGCACACACCTAAAAGTCAAGCTGGGGTGGAGATGTGGAGCTGCCCCACGCGCCCCGCACCCACTTACCTTGCAGCCAGGCCTCTCCTCACTGGCCCAGCTCTTCTTCTGTGGCCTCTTCTGCAGCCAGACCTGCATTTTTCAGTCACAGGCCTTTCTGGAAGGCCTGTGCAGCCCAGGACCGAGCTATGGATTGAATCCGTAGCTCAGTACTCGGCTGCATAGGCCTTCCGGAAAGGCCTGACTGCCAAATGCAGGCCGTAACGCAGCTGCAGAATGAAGCTGCTCCTTCGGCTCCAGAAGAAGTGAACTTGCTGGGCGGGACTGTCGATGCCGGAGGTGAGTAAGACTCCTCCGAAAATAAGACCTGGTGCCTTTTTTGGAGGCAAAAAAAAAGAAAGAAAAAAACACCCTGTCTTAGTTTTGGGAAAACACGGGTAATAATGACACAAGGGATTTTACTTTGATAGATTTCTTAACTATCTTTCTTTGTAGAATCATTTTATAAAGCTTGGTATGAAAATTTAATAGCATGACTTCCATTTTCAATCATGTGGTTTTGGCACAAACTTTCTAATACAAAATTTTCTCTTCATGTTCTGGTAAGAATACAACATGTAATTCATGGGGCAGAGCAAAGTAATAATGGAACTATGATTTAAGGATATTATGGTTTATTCAGTTTTAATGTATTTAATGTATTTATATTTTAATGTATTTAATGTATTTATATAATGTATTTATATTTTAATGTATTTAATGTATTTACAGTAATTCATATTTTTAAGGCCACACAATCCATAGTTAAGCAAATGTAGCAAATAGCATGTCAATCATAACGGTGTTTTGGCATTTGTCCTGCTTCATTAGACTTACCTCTTACAGGTAGTCCTTGACTTACAACCAATTATTTAGTGACCGTTCAAAGTTACAATCACACTGGGAAAAATGACTTATAACCTTTTTTTACATGATAGTTGCAGCATCCCCATGGTCACATGATCAAAATTCAGATGCTTGGCAACTGAATAACAGAGTTGGAAGGTATTCTAACTTGGACGTCTTCTAATACAGCCCCTTGCTCAGGCAGGAGACCCTATAACATTTCAGATAAATGGTTGTTCAATCTCTTTTTAAAAACTTCCAGTGTTGGAACATTCACAACTTCTGGAGGCAGGTTGTTCCACTGATTAATTGTTCTGTCAGGAAATTTCTCCTCAGTTCTAAATTGCTCCTCTCCTTGATTAGTTTCCCTCCATTGCATCTTGTCCTGCTTTGAAGAATAGCTTGACTCCCTCTTCTTTGTGACAACCTCTGAGATATTGGAACACTGCTGTCATATTACTTCATGTCACTGACTTGTATTTATGATGGTTGCAGTCTCCCAGGGTTATGTGATCACTTTTTGTGACCCTCTGACAAGCAAAGGCAATGGGGAAGCCAGATTCACTTAACAACCATGATACTAACTTAACAACTGTAGTGATTCACTTAACAACTGCGGCAAGAAAGTTGTAAAATGGGGTAAAACTCACTTAACAACTGTCTTGCTTAGCAATGGAAATTTTGGGCTCAATTGTAATTGTAAGTCAAGGACTATCTGTAATAACAAATAAATAGATTGAGAAAGGAGTGGGAGCGAACACTCCTAGTTCCTAGACTTTTCTTCTGGTGAAACGTCTCTGAAATTTCTTCAGCTACAGGAGTAGAAGATCTGTTTTAATTGCCTTCACAAAAATCTCTTCTAACTGTAAGAGTATGAAAAAGAAGACTCTTTGAGATATATAGTAGATAATTCAAGTCATTTGTTTCAGAATGCATTTTGTCAGCTTCCAATTTTGAGTCAAGTTATTCATTGTATGTCTAATGTACTCCAGTATATTAAGAATATTGAATCACAGTTTGAAACCCTCAGATTAAAATGCTTGATTTGACATGATGACTTGCCTGTTTTCAAAGGTTCTAGGCAGTAGACCGTATCTCTCCAACTAAAGCCTGTTAGAAGAGGCATGAAAAACAAACTTACTCTTCAAATTATTTTTTTAAAGAGTTCATGTTTTCCTGTCACATGTATTCTACTTTCCTATGTAAAGCAAGCTTGATCAGATTTGACAAGGACACATGAAGAAGCTATGATTTGATTCAAGTTTGTGATCCAAGATTCAATGGCAAGCCAATTTGATTTGAACTATTTTGATATTTGAGATTCTATTAAAAAAGATTTGTCTGCGTAGGTTATAATGGGAAAACCACAAAATGCCTGAAACTGTCTTCCTTCTGGGGCAGGTTTAGACAACTTTAAAATTTCAGTGGGATACTTTTAGGAGTTTTACCACAAAACATTCTTGAAGCCGGCCCTTTAGCAGGGATGACAAAAGGCTAACAAAACAGTCTCTAAATTGTCTGGGTAGCAGTTGTAAGATAGCAGAATAATATAACAATGCCATAGAAATAGGCAAGTCATACAGAAGAACTTTGGGCAAGAAAATAGCCTTGCCACACCCTATATCTCCAAAAGCAGTAAAAATGTTGGGCGGTGCCTGTAAATGTCACCATAGCCTGGCAATCATTCACTTCAATTTTCCCCAGTTGTGCAGGATTAAACAATTAGATTTGACTAAATCAGTAATTACAGTATCTGCATATTGCATGCAGTTTTAATATGCTTGGATCCTGCCTTCATTCCCATAGGGAACAAAACAAATCCTATGTGTACTTCATCTGCTGCTAAAACAAAGGAGAACACATTTATTCAGTAAAAGACATTTTGATATGATTATTTATGCATGATGTTTATTTACTTATTTACTTACAGGATTTATTTGGCCACATGTCTGATATGACGACTCTAGGTAGCTCACAACAACCATAAAAAATATAGCTAAAAAGAAAAGTACCCTCCACTTGAAGGCCTTCAAGAGGAGCCCTCTAACAAATGTCCCTCTAAGTCAGGGGTGTCAAACTGCCGACCCGCGGGCCGGACGTGTCATGAGGAAACCGCGCCCACCCCATTGCCCGCAATGGGGGAAAAGTTCCGATACATTGCGCGACATCACGTGACATTGCGAGTTTGACATGTCTGCTCTAAGTCAAGAGAGAAATTTACCAAATGTGAGAGCTTGAGGAAAGAATTGGTACAGTGCTAAGAATGCAAGAATGAAGATCAGTGGTCAGGAGTCTGTAGTTATGACATTTTGTGCAAGTGGCACGCTTACCTGACTGTCTGAATTTCATATATTTATTATTATATGAATTGTCCTAAGATTTATAAATAAATAAATAAAATAAGATTTTATTTGGGAATAAAATATGATTAAAATGGTCCATCTTTTAAAAAAAAAAAATACAATTTTGATCCTTCTTTTTAGTACCAAGTAAAAAGTTCAGAAAGTCACCTAATGCAGAGGTCCCCAATCTTTTGGGCACCAGGGACCGGTTCCGTGGAGAGAGGTTTTTCCGCGGACCGGAGGGGGCGTGGTTTTGTGTGCTGCCTGCATCCCATGGATGGGGCTTTGTTTGTGTGGACCGATTGCTGGTGTGCCGTGGCCTGGTACCAGTCCACGGACCGGGGGTTGGGGACCCCTGATCTAATGAATATACTTGTTTATTTACGTTTCTGTGTCATTCCAATAAATCAGACTCAGAGAAGTATACAATTTTTATATTTTATAATTGTTACAATAATTAATATTAAAATAATGTAAATACACCTCCCACAAAGATCTATAAAACAATTCAGTCTAAAGTCATATTCCCTCTTTTAACTAAATATAGAAGTGTTATTTTCCTCACTGAAGTGGCAGATTCCACCATCAGCAAGCAGTCTTCAAAAGATACTCATATCATAAGCCATACAGGACTTTAAAGATAACAACCAGCACCTTGATTGTCCCCCACAAGCCAACCAGCAGTCAGTTTAGTTCTTATATTAGATATATCATGTAGGCAAATCTGGCTTGCTCAAATTGAACCAGTTATAGCTTCTTAATGATCTTTTAGGGCAATGTCAGGTAAAGTAAGTTGCAATAGTCCAAATGTGAAATGACAAGAGGATTCCAAATGTGAGGTGACCAGCCCCTATTCGAAGAATAGCTACAACTGGTGTGCAAAATGGACTTGTGCAAAGACACCCCCCCCCCCGGCCATAGCCTCTACTTAATTTTCCTGTGACTCCAAGAGAATCCCAAAATATGACTGAGCATTGATAATAGAGCACAATCTTATCAAAAGCGAAAGACAGGCTGCCTCCATAACTAATCATCTTCTAAACCTATGGCTACTGTAACTTGTTGGATTTAGTCAAGCAGAGATAATTGAAGAACTGTTCTCAGTAATCTTTGAAAACTTCTGAGGGCTTGCATTAGTCGTTGAAGACTGGAGGAAGATGCTTCCTGGGAAATTACTTGTGAGAGGGATCGGAGTGTCCTTGTCCACTTGAAGTGAAACTAACTCAGCAATGTGATGCAACTATTTAAAAAAGAAATGCTATCTTGGAGTGCATTAACAAGAACATACTGTAAGAGTCTAAAGATCATGGAGAGTAATTATTCAACTCTGCTCAGATCAGACCACTGTGTGTATACTGTGTCCACCTTAATTCCAAAAGGACAGTGACAAATTGTTGTAGGTTCAGAGAAAAGTTAGCAAGATGGTGAAGTGCCTAGAAATCAAGCTTTGCAAGGAATGTTTTAAAATGTTTGGTATATTAAGCCTACAGTAGAGAAGATAATTATGGGGAGATGTTGAAAAGTTAAATATAAAAGAGGGAGTATTCTATATAATCTCAGAGAGCAGGACCAGAACTAGAAGGTTAACACTACAAAGGGGGGGGGGTATAGGTATCAGAAAAAACTTACTATATGAGCTGTTAGCCAGTGGAACATGTGCCAGAAAGAGTGGTGAGTTCTCCTTCATTAGAGGTCTTCAAAGAAAGACAACATGATTATGTGTTAGAAATGTTCTATAATCTTGCACTGACCGGGGGACTGGACTAGATGACTTCTAAAATTTATGCTTTGATTCTATGATTTCAATCTCCTGTAATTATCTCTTTTGGTGTTCTGTCGACACCGTTTTGCAAGTCCATAGAACAGTTCACCTTTTGATTCTTTGCGATTTGCTTGGGGCACTTTTGTTTGTTTTGTGTCTTTTAAGTCAATGTTGAATCCTGGCAATTGTCTGGACTAGTCCTTGAAGTTTTCTTGGCAAGATTTTAGAAGTGGTTTGCCATTGTCTCCTTCCTAGGACTGAAAGAGAGTGAACTGGCCCAAGTTGGCTTTGGCTTTAACATGTGAATAGAATTCCTAGTCTCCTGGTTTCTAACCTGGTGCATTAACCACTACATCAAACTGGCTCTCAAATGGCATGGACTTGGATCATCACGATATTGATAGACTTGCTTTGGATTTTCAATATAGATTCCACTTGCAGAAGACTTTAGGGATTTTTGCAATTAAATTTTCAGTATTCACCACTTTACAACATTTAAGTGACTCAGTGCAAAGTCTGAGAATTAAACATTAAAGACTGAATGCAGACTGAAAGTTATATGTTTGAATATGACCAAATTGTGAAATAATGTTTCTTTTCCCTTCATGAAAACAGAATTTGCCTTTGTGCAGGAGCACTAGACAGTTTGGAAATAGTAGATTCTCTGCCACTTAAATGTGATTTTATGATCCGCTGTTTATAAACCAGTTTTTCAAATGAAGCTGTAATACTTGATCTAGGTACAATGGCGATTTATATGAAACAATTACTAGGATTTTTTTCATTCAGCAAAGGGTATCACAAGTGCTCTTGTTTGATCTTCATTGTATAGTTTCCATGGCAACCCCCTGGCAAATACATCTCAGTACACCTAGGAAAGTATTGAGATATATTTACTAATAGGACACAGTGAATGGTAAGATTAGTTCATTTCATAATACATCTCAATAAGTGCGTAATGTAGAATAGAAATGATCTCCCTCTTCCAAATGTGCATGGAATTGAAAGTATTAAACAAAATCTGTCTTTTTGTCTTTCTGTCTGATCAGGAAATTATTGTCTTTACTTTTTTTGATAGGTTACCACTGATTTTCCCTAAAATTTAAATCACTGTGGGAGAAAGCTTGGAATGATGATGAAGTAGCCAAATATAGCATCATTGTATATAAAAAGGAAATATCCGTAGGCTAAACACACAAACACAGAGAGTAACAACATAGAGGGCAGCTCCCTCCCTAGAGATATCCTTGTGAGAATTAAGCATGGTTGCAAAATACTGTCTGTTGGAAGAAAAGTAATTATTGATGTTAGCAAGACTTCCCACCGATATTTGATTCTTTCTAATCAAAAGAAAAGTTAATAACCTGCAAAACAGAATATTATTTTACACTATTGCCTTTGTTCCTGCAAGCAGGTCTTGTCTTTCTATTTCTCTCTATCTCTATTTCAATCCATCTACATATAAAATATTCATACATTTTGTTTTCCATTTTTTTCTATAGAGGATACATTTTAAGAATAATAATTTAGTAAAAAATGTTTAAAATAGTTTTATTCTGCTTCTGTACCTAAAAAGCCTTAATTAAAAACAGAATATTTATTGTACAACAGATACATGAACATTGCTATTATATAATTTAATTCTGGTATCAATTAAACCAACTTTAATTTTTGCCTTGACTCCACTTATATCTTTCTATTTATCCCAGTTGCATATTTAGCTGACTTGTGCTGAAAGCCAAAATTGTACATCCCTACCATATGGAGTCTTCCTTGCAACCAGCATCTGTGAGAGTTTATGAAAAAATAGAATGTAAAATCTGCTTATAAAACCATTTTTTCTTCTTCTTTCCATTTTTGCTCCTTTTTGGATTACTTGGTTTAGCAAGTCTAGCCAACCGTGAAATATCCGTGAGTGCTGTCTTAACCATTGTTAGAAACATATGCAGCCTTTTTTGAGGTTTACAATAAAAAGAAAATTTAATTAAATATAATAGAAATATTTACATACAGTATTTGAAAGAAAAATAAATAAATCTTTCATCACTTAATTTAATATTTCTATCTGGTAGAAATCAACTTGAAAGCCAACAGGAGACTGTGAGTTCTAGTTCTACTTAAGGCATGAAAGCCGGCTGGGTGATTTTGGGCCAATCACACTCATTCTCAGCCCAACCCACCTCACAGGGTTATTGCTATGGGGAAAATAGGAGGAAGGAGGAATAGGTGTATTTGCTGCCTTGAGTTATTTATAAAAATACAGGTAGTCTTTGACATATGACTGTAATGGAGCCTGCTCATTAAGTCACATTATGCAACAGTCGTTAAATGAAGCAGCTCAGCTAACCTGCCATCCCAGTAAGTGGCGCATGGGGTACCTCAGGAGTAGGGGAAGCCCTTGGAGGAGTACAGGCCCAGGCCCACCTGCCCTGACCCTCCCAAGGTCTCCCCCATTCCTGAGATTGCCTCGTGCTCCATTTCCCACACCTTGAGTCCCAACAGGCCTTTCCCCACTCCCAGTGAATCCTCCCAGGCCTCAGGTCTGATTCCCACCCCACCTGGGCCAAATGCCCTCCTCCTCACTTACCTTTTGAAGAGCTCCAAGGCTTCCCAGAGGGCTGGAATATGGATTGCTTCGTCGGGTGGCTGCATGGCGTCATTCTGCAAGCAGCCACCATGTTTCCGGCAGCTGAATTGCATTTTGGTATTGCCGCCACTTGCAGAATCGTGCCGTGCAGCCACGTAATAAAGTAATCCATTTTGCTGCTTTAACCTGATTTGCACAGTTAATTTCTGCAGCATTCAGAAGCTTCTGCAGCTTGTTAAGGCAGCAAAACGAAGCAGTTTGGCGGCTGCCATTTTGTCCCTGTCCAAATGGCCTTCCCTCCTTCCCCAATATGAGGTCCTGAGAGCTTCAAAAGGTAAGTGTAGTGGGTGTGTGGGTTCTGGAGGGGTGGGATGGGGGGAGAAAGGTGTGTGTGTGTGTGCTACAGCAACCCTGTGATCAGTCATAAAGGTGCTGCAGCCATCATAATTTTGAAACAGGGTCACATATAATTTTGGACATCTATTGTAACTTTGTTCGTTAAGTGATCTGTTGTATCTCAAGGACCAACTGTAATAAAGGTGGGATATAAATAAATCAGTCAATAAATATTAAGCTAACCTAATTTCCAAGGCAAGCTTGGAAGCTTTAACTCTGAATCTTCAGGTGCTCCAGAAAATTTGTGTTTAGCCTAAGACTTAGCATAGGTCTTCCCTCCCTCGTGGTCATTAAATGGTTGTTAAGCAAAACTGCCTTCCATAATTGACTTTGCTTGTGGAAAGCCAACTGGGAAGGTTGCAAATAGTGATCACGTGACCACAAGGTGGTATGATGGTTGCAACTTCACTTTTTCCGAGACCATTGTATCTTCAAACTGTCATTAAACAAACAATCATAAGTAGAGGACTACCTTTATATTGATTTGGTGGTGTATGATATTCAAAGTAAATGCACTGATGCAGATTAACAGTACGGCTAACAAAGGGATATTTATGTGCAAGCATTGAAAGTAATATGCTGCGTAATGCACACATGCGCACATATAACATTTATATATTATATAAATATAAAATTTTAATAAATTTATTTTAAATAAAAATGATTTTTCTCATTATGGTAGTGTTTAAATGTTAATCCTCTGGTTGTAATTCAGTACTGCTGTTCTAATTAAAATAGTCCAGTGAAGCAATGAACAATATGAGTCGATGGATTTGTTGCCTTATTTAATGATTTTCAGAAGCAGTAGAAGAAGAAGATATGTGGCACCAGAGAGGAAAGGTCCTGGGGGATATGGCAGCAGATGGCTAGGCTTATTTTATTCATTTACCCCTGTATTAAAATATGTCTCATCATTTTTGGAAGGTGAATTACTTTGGAACGGTAATAATTTTCTCCTGCGGCTCTTGTACTGTTTCCAGAGATTGTGGACAGATCATTCTTTATCCTGTTATTATACAGGTAGTCCTTGACTTACAACAGTTCATTTAGTGACCATTAAAAGTTTCAACGGAACTGAAAAAAGTGACTCAGGACTGTTTTTCACACTTGCAACCACTGCAGCATCCCCATGGTCACGTGATCAAAATTCAGTTGCTTGGCAGCTGATTCATATTTACGACCGTTGCAGTGTCTTGGGGTCCTGTGGTTCCCTTTTGCGACCTTATGACAAGCAAAGTCAATGGGGAGGCCAGATTCATTTAACAACTGCAGCGATTCATTTAACCGCCGTGGCATGAAATGTCGTAAAATGGGGCAAAGATGACTTAACAAGTGTCTCGCTTAGCAACAGAAATGTTGGGCTCAGTTGTGGTCATAAGTTGCCTGTATTCTCATCTCTGCATTCGCTCCTTTGGCTGTTATTAAATTTTTGCCTTTAAACTCCCCTGAACTTCATGAACTTACTCCTACTTAGTCACAGTCTGTTCCATTTTCCAAAGTGGAATAGAAAGAGGACCGGTTTAATTTTGGTGCGTGTGAAATACCTGTGATATATTGGTTTGCAGAGAGAGTTAGGAAAAGCAAGCAGGTGTTGCAGTCAGCAGCTCTAATGCAGAAGTGTTAATAATAGCTGATTGAGCACATTCTGGTTTGTTGGTTTGTTTGACAGCCTTTGTGCCTGAAACCTGAATTCTCTTTCTTTTTTGTGTTCTTTTTTTCCTTCTTTGTTCAATCCTTGGTTTGCACTTCATGAAGCTGCAAATTGATGATAATATTTTGATCACCATATTTGAAGGGGCCAGGTGGCAGTATTTTTTAACGCAATTGACGGAAATATCAGAGTACCTTTGCGTTAGACAGAATTAGTAGGAAAGCATAAATTTAGACAGCTGTTGGGTGTGTGAGATTTGGCACCAAATGCTTCTCTCTGCAATCTCCATAGCCTTCTGTTCCAAACTGGCTAAAGCCCTGACATCTTGTTGTCTGGCTGGCAGAAAGAAAGTGATAGGGAACCAATTGTTTCTTCCCATTTTTTGAGGCTTGGATCTGCTGCTCTCTACAGCTTCCAAGACCTCAGATTTGTTTTGCTGTAGCTGCTGGCTCTGAATTTGAATTATTTCTGTAGAGAGGGGGAGACAAAGATCAATTTTCTTGTTTCCTCCAGGGACACAGGGAAGTACTCTATTGAAATATTCATCTGAAAGACCATCTCTTTCCTCCCCCCCCTCCTCCCATGCCTGAGGTCAAGTCTTTATCGAACTAGCTTGGTTATGGGTGGCACCACCTAGAAAGGCAGTAAAAAAATGGGGCATCTTGCTTTCCAGGGAGATTAGGTGTTTCCCTCCAGAAAACTGCTAAAAATTATCACGCTATGCTACTTAATGCTAATTGCTTATCTTAAAAGTTACTTCTATATTATTAATCTTTATTCTTTTTAGAAGTTTAGCAAAAATAAGCAAAACACAAAGATAACTCATAGAAAAGAATCATAGAGTACTAAATAATCATTAATAAAGAATGCTAGCCCCAAATTTAAAACTAAACAAGATTAAAAAGAAAAATGCCTATAAAGGCTGTAACAAAATGTACTGTAATCGGTTACAAAACTAATAATTTAAGATAAGGTCTTAATGCTACTGTTTTACAAAAATTCTTATAATACTATATTATCATCAAAAACAAAAATTTAGAAAGAAGTCACCCAATAATACTTCTGAATCGTTGTAAAATATCATAAAATCTATGCCAAAGAAGAAGATATTACTTCATAATTTGATTAATTGGAAATATTGCCTTTTTCAGAAGGATAAATTACCCATTTTTAAAAAAATCAGTATTTGGAGTAACATATTTTTTCCAATTTCACATTGTAATTCTTTTTGCCACCCACTACAATCTTTATCAATGCCTCTTTGGAGAGGATAATTTTGGCCCCAATGCTGGGCTGTTATTACTTTCAAAACCCTGTGTGATACAACACCAGGCTCTACTGAGCAATACCAGAATTGCTTATCTGGTTCAACTATCAAAGAGAAGGCTTCACTCTATGGAATAAGCAGCTTCTGGAGATTCAGATTCATTCATTCAGTTTGTCAAGCTGCCTACTTAACAAGTAACTCTGGGTGTAAATGGGATTTTTCTGCTGGGATTTTGTGAAGAAGCCAAAACAGTTTTTCCCCCTATACATTTGGGCTTTAGATTAGACAAACTATTTTAAGGATACCTAGGGCAGTTGCTGATAATTGTTTTTTAATTGTTTTCCATTTTTATTTTGTCTTTGTATCCTACCCAGGTTTGTCAGAATGTTATAAAATCAAATCAGCTAACTTTGATTAGCGAACTTTGATTCAGAACTATTCCATCTTTAAGTTTCATTATTTGAATTATGTGGCAAAATGGCATAGAATGTTTTCCTTTCCTTTTCTTTTTCAGGATGACTTTCTATACAGCGTTTCAATTTTAAGTGGAATCCTTTGTACTACTTTAGCAGTGATCAAATTTATGTTGGGGAATGTGCTTACAAGCAGAGCATTGTTAACAGATGGTAAGTAGCAAATAGGTATCTCTTTCTTGATATTATTACATCAAAGGCTAATGAAGTAAAGGTAAGTGAAGGTTATATGTGGTTGGATTACATTACAGAGAGGAGACTTGGTTAATGTATGTATAACAGATTTGGTTAACTTTTTTGAGTTCACTGAGCCTTTTGTTCTCTGATCTGTTCCAAAAATTAATAAATTTAAAAGCAAACTTCATGCACAGGGATTACCTGATTCTGTTGTTTGTTGCTCTGAAATTATGATCATAGTTAAAGCCACTAACAGTTTGTCTAAATAAATAAATACAGGGAAAAATAAACTTTGAAGCCAAATAGTCAGATAAAATGTTTACAGTCAAATGAAAACAATGTATCAAAATTTACTGTAGGAATCTAAATGACTTTTCACACTCAACATTTGGACAGAATGTAGACTTAAAAAAAAAATAATCTAAGCATCCACATGTTATTAGATTCAATAATAATTCTCCACCTGCATTTTGCCTGGAATTGCTGTTTGTCTTTTGCTTGTTGTTATTTTCCAGACTTCAGAAATACTGTAGATTGTATTGCTCTAAATCATTTTAATGTGTGCAATGATGGGATGTAAGAAATCTGTGTTTTACTATTTCAACTGATACAACACACTTACACACACACATACTGTATATCTTTAGCCAGTAGCTAAGTTAAGCTTCATTTTTAAAATTAAAATGCTTTTAAAACAGGACTTAAATCAAAAAGTCTTAGCACAAACTGGGTTCTTTACCTTCAAATTATAACTATATTTATGGTTTGGAACTGAATAAACTTTAGGTAAGATAGGTGGCCTATAAAATTTATAAATAAATGAATAAAATTAGTAACAGCAACACTAGAGCAATCCTTCAAAAATAATATTGCATGTATGATTTTATAAAGATCATGGAATTTTCTCCACATTGCCAACATCATTTATTGTGTTTCCCAGCAACAATGACTAATAGCTCTCACTGGGAATTTTAATTCTGTGACATTATTTTTTTGCTGTGCAAAATTTTGAAAGAAGCATTTATCTGATTGATCTGTTGTGAAAAATAAGATGCATTTTCTCTGCATGACAGATTAAGGTAGAATCCTATTATTACTAATCTGAGAGAAACAACCTTTGAACTCAGTTAGACTCATGTCTGAGGTTAACAGGGATAATTTCACTCTTGCAATAGTGGCAAATATCTGTAGCTCGGGTGTAGGATGAGGGTGAAGGTTCGTTCTCCGAGCTTGTGGGTTGGTTCCAAACGTTTCATTATCAGGCTAGGTAACATCTTCAGTGGAGTTTAGGGGATGTCAGTCAGTGTTCTTCTGTTTATAAGGGCTTCAGTTGTGTGTGTGGCGAGTGAAGGTCTTGTGATGGATCTTGTGATGGGTCAGGTGTTCACTTTTACTTTACTGTATCTCTCAGGCATGTACAAAGCAAGTCCATATTGTAGTTTTTTTAAATTGTTTTTACAGTGTATGGTCTTTAACCAGGTACCAGCATAATTGAATGCGTAAAGAGAATTCCCAAAAAATATGGGCAAGAGAAATCATATTCATGAAAGGTCCAGTATATGTATTACGGTGCATGAAATGAATGAATGAAAATGAAAAAAATCCTTCAGGAGCCAAGGCATAGGAAAGTTAATCCATGAAACAAGCTGTAATCTGATAACAAATCTTACACACAAGCAAGTTGTTTAGAAATAAATTTCAAAATAATTTAATTTGGTTAGCACAGCCATTATCTCACAGGGCTGCTGGATCAATTACATTTTTAGGTTACTAATCCTGATGCATAGAAATTCAGATATTTGCTGATATTTGGGCAGATAGCAGTGTGAAGCTTGAAGCTCCTCATACATGCCAAGTTGAACATCAATATTAATCTCTGTTGTTAGACCCCAGACCCTGAAAAGTACAACTTTGGCACAGTGGGCATCTTCACTGAGACTCTTGGGAGCTAGAGTATGAACAGCAAGCAGGGTGAACTAGAAATTCAGGTAAACCAGGGCAGATATGATATTGTTGCCATTACGGAAACATGGTGGGATGAAACCCACATATGGAACACACAGCTTAGAGGGATTTAAATTATTTAAAAGAAACAAACCAAACAAAAGAGGAGGTGGAGTTGCTCTTTATATAAGAAGTAACTACATCTCTACAGAAATAGAGCACAACAATGATGAAAATTATCTTGAATGCATTTGGGTCAATATAAAAGGGGGGGAAATGACATTGCCATAGGTGTATACTATAGGCCACCCAACCAAACAGAGGAAATAGATGAACTTTTTGCTAGTCAGTTAACTAAGGTATGTAGGAAGCACATCACAATAGTAATGGGGGACTTTAACTACCCTGACATCAACTGGGAGACAAACTCTGCACCAAGTGGAAGATCAAACAGATTCCTGACAAACCTAGCAGACAACTTTGTCTCCCAAAAAGTAGAAAAGGGAACTAGGGGATTAGCCATATTGGATCTAATCCTCACTAACAGAGATGAAATGATAGAAGGTGTTGAAGCCACAGGAACCTTGGGGGGAAGTGATCATGCAATATTGGAATTCAACAGTTTGGAAGCACAAGCAATAGAACACAGTCAAACTAGAGTCTTAGACTTTAAGAGAGCTAATTTCAATAAACTTAGAGCTTGGGAAGGCTTCCATGGATGAGAATCCTCAAGGGGAAAAACAACTCAAGAAGCTTGGGAAATTTTGAAAAGTGAGATAATAAAAGCCCAGTCTAGCACAATACCAACAAAGAAGAAAAATAACAGCTCTCAAAAGAAACCAGCATGGCTGCATAAAGAACTCTCTGATAAATTGAAAGATAAAAAGGACAAGTATAAAAAGTGGAAAGAGGGGCACATAACTAAGGCAGAATATCAGCAAATAGCCTGTGCCTGCAAAGATGAAGTGAGGAAAGCTAAGGCTCAAAATGAACTAAGGCTTGCGACCAAAGTCAAAAATAACAACAAAAAAAGCTTCTTTCAACAAGTAAAAAACAAGAAAATAGTTAAGGAAATGATTGGTCCATTAGTGGGGGAAAGTGGCAAGAAGGTGACAAGCAACAGGGAGAAAGCAGAACTGTTTAACTCATTTTTTGCATCTGTCTTTACACAAAGGGAAAAAACAGTCTAACCTATCAAAAACAGTGCCATAAAAAAACAGATTAGAAATACAAGTTAAGATAGGCAAGAAAATGGTAAGTGAGCACCTGTCCAGCCTAGACGAGTTCAAATCACCAGGACCAGATGAATTACACCCCAAGGTTCTCAAGGAACTGGCAGATGTGATCTCAGAACCATTGAACTATATTTTTCAAAGATCCTGGAGCACTGGGGAACTACCAGAGGACTGGAAAAGAGCTGATGTAGTTTGCATCTTCAAAAAAGGGAAAAAAATAGATCCAGGTAACTACAGACCTATCAGCCTGACCTCAATACCTGGGAAGATTCTGGAAAAGATAATCAAACAACGAATCAGCGAACACATAGAGGCAAACAAAGTCATTATTAAAAGCCAACATGGGTTTGTCAAAAACAGATCATGCCAGACAAATTTTATTACATTCTTTGACCAAGTGACAAAATTAGTGGACCAGAGGAATGCTGTGGATATAATTTACTTGGACTTCAGTAAGGCATTTAATAAAGTAGATCACAACCTACTACTTGATAAGATAGAAAAATGTGGGCTAGACAGCATCACCACCAGATGGATTCGTAGCTAGCTGACCGGCCGTACTCATCATGTGGTCCTCAATGGAACTGCATCTACATGGAGGGAAGTGTGTAGTGGGGTGCCCCAGGGCTCTGTTTTGGGCCCAGTGCTCTTCAACATGCTCATCAACGATTTGGACAAGGGGATAGATGGGGAACTCATCAAATTTGTGGATGACACCAAGCTGGCAGGAATAGCCAACACTCCAGAAGACAGGCTTAAGATGCAGGAGGATGTGGACAGACTTGAACACTGGGCGCTATCTAACAAAATGAAATTCAATGGTGAAAAAAGTAGGGTTCTACATTTAGGCAAGAAAAACCAAATGTACAGGTATAGTATAGGTGGTACCTTGTTCAATAGTAGTAACTGTGAGAGGGATCTCGGAGTCCTAGTGGACAATCACTTAAATATGAGCCAGCAGTGTGCTGCAGCTGCCAAAAAGGCCAACACAGTGCTAGGCTGCATTAACAGAGGGATAGAATCAAGATCACGTGAAGTATTAATACCACTTTACAATGCCTTGGTAAGGTCACACTTGGAATAGTGCATCCAGTTTTGGTCACCACGATGTAAAAAAGATGTTGAGACTCTAGAAAGAGTGCAGAGAAGAACAACAAGGATGATTAGGGGACTGGAGGCTAAAACATATAAGGCAGGGCTTTTCAACCTTTTCACCCATTGTACCACTTTTCGGATAAGGCAATATCCGAGTACCACCACTCGCCCAGCAAGGTATCAAAAACTTGACCAAAAAAAAAAAAAGGAAAAAATGAGAAAGTACAGGTAGTCCTCGACTTACAACAATTCGCTTAGTGACTGAAGTTACAACGGCACTGAAAAAAACGAATTATGACCATTTTTCACACTTAAGACTGTTGCAGCATCCCCAGGGTCATGTGATTTACATTCGGATGCTTGGCAACTGATTCATACTTATGACGTTCATAGTGTCCCAGGGTCATGTGATCAATGGCCGGGGGGCGTGGCCAGCTGATCACCCAGGTTGCAGGGTGCCTGTGGGGGGGAATCCGTGGGTCTCTGGTGAAGGGGGATGGGACTGGGGTGGGTGCCTGGCTTCCTTCCCTCCCTTCTCTCCCATTGTCCCTTCCTTCCCTCCCTCTTTGTCCCTTCCTCCTTCCCTCCCTCCCTCTCATTGTCCCTTCCTTCCTTCCTTCCTTCCTTCCTTCCTTCCTTCCTTCCTTCCTTCCTTCCTTCCTTCCTTCCCTCATTGTCCCTTCCTTCTTTGTCCCTTCCTCCTTCCCTCCCTCCCTCTCATTGTCCTTTCCTTCCTTCCTTATACTTGGGTATGAGAAAATCTGTGACACTTTGACCAACTCTATGCTCCTTATTCCTTTCATTATTTATTTAATTAATAAATTTACATGTTGCCCATCTCGCTATCCACTCCAGAGAGCTTCCTTTCCTTGAAGGAAATACTCTTGCAGCTCTATATGGCAATTGCCCAACTGGACATTTTGGGGTATTTGTAACCCATCTCCTTCTCTATAACCTTTGATGACCTTATGTTAGGACACCTCAATGGGAACTTTCTTTATGTAAACTTGGAGCAATGTCTCCTATTTGCAAGTCCAGGCAAGAGGGGCCAACAGTTCATAGACTTAAAAGGACAGGAAGCAAGTCTCAGGATTCCGGTATTCAGCAGTAAATCTGGTCTAACCCTGTCAAATCTGTGAAGCTTCTGCTGCTAATGAATTTGGGGCAGTTTTCCGGAGACATGAATTCAAGTCTTTTCTGACACCTTTAGGGAAGTAAGATCTATTCAATTGATATTTTTTTCTATTATTCTGGCTCCCTGATGGTTTCCAGCATATTATACAAGAAGAGCATGTCTTCTTACTTAATTAAATGTATAAATTTTATCCCCGCTCTACCACTCATCCGGGGCAAAATATGAAATATAAATTAAGGCTGATCAGAAAACAAAATAACGGTTGAGAATTAGCATTAGAATTTAGAGAGTAATGCCACATCATAAAATTAAAACTCCAACTGTGTAGAATGGTATTTATTGCAGGTTAAAAGCTGACCAGTGAAGGAGCTAGTCTTACTTTGAGACTCTTCTAGAGTCATGGTATTCCTATTAAAAATGCCCTGTCTGAATATTTTCCAAACTGGACTTTCCATTTGATAGACAATGCCAGAGGCTCTGATGCTTTTAAATAAATTATAGACAGGTTGACTAGGGGGTCTTGGCTTTTCAAATATCTCCACCCCAAGCTATTTAGACGTATTATCAGCATTCTGATTTCATAAACAAAGGTTTCCCTGCGGTAGTTTACAACAGAGTTCCTCTTTGAGGGACATAGTGGTACACCAGGGGTCTTCAGACTTGGCCCTTTTATGACTTGTGGACTTCAACTCCCAGAATTCCTTGGCCACCGTGCCTGGCTGAGGAATTCTGGGAGCTGAAGTCCACAAGTCATAAAAGGGCCACGTTTGAAGACCCCTGTGGTACACAAATGTAAAATAAATAAAAATCATCATAGACAGAAATAGAGAAGTAAATAGATTAAAAAAGTGATTCAGCCCATGAAGTTCTTGCAATAAATATGGATTTATTACTATTAATCCTGCTGGAGCTTTCAGCTGCATTTGATTATCACTCAATTAACAAAATGTAGGAGTGGAAGGTGATGGTTAGAGACAGAGTTGAAATTTAGAGAATCTGTGGTAGGTATGGCATGAAAAGCCTGTTTCTGAAATGGATGCCATTTGGACATGGGCAGCAGCCAACATTCATTTATCTGATTGAAACTGATTCTCCCAAGTGCTGTAGAGCCATAGACATTATTGCAAAATATATAATATAATATTAGAAAACGCTTTTCCCATGTGAATTTTTATTTAGTTTGCCTATTGACAAAACCTACGGATCTGGTTAATAAGAGTTGCCTTATAACATATAGAAGAATAGAAGTGGGACAAATATTTTATTGTTTTTAAGCACAGTTCTACATGGAATAATATAATTTAGTACATAGAAATAAATCCTTTTGACATGCATGTTAGACCCTTTACTAATACTGTAGCATCTCCCTATTTTCTTAGAGCAAACAGACTTGTGGTTTTTGCAAATAGCTGAGAATGTTCCTTTTCTTCCTTTAATTATATGCTTGTGATAATTGCACTGCTGCTATTTTTCCCATTAACAAAATTAAGGAGTGAACTGTGTAATTAGTCTGCTGTCTATGTGTTTAACCTATTTTAGTTAAATATAGCTAAGCCCAGATTTCTCTAGTTTTGCATCGTTAGATTGAGTAGAATAGAATCTCTGGAAAATGAAGATCTCACTCACAATCCATTAAAAATAGGATAATCTTTGCATACAAAATTCTTAATTTAAATTTAAAGTCTCCTTCAAATCAAGCTCAGTTCCTGGTGATTACACAGACATGTTGAAAAAGTGGCTTTCAATTAATTGATTACTGTGAGGTCCTCAAGTTTTGTTATTTGTTTGTAAATAGATGGCATATGTATAATTTTGAGATGCTGTTGGGGCGGTCTCAGAATGTAGCATATAAAGTCCCCATGTATATGCTCCCAGTCTACCTGGGAGATGCTATTAGTTCCAATAAGGTTTTAATTCTGTCTTTATAGAAAAGAATTGTCATTTTCAGTTGTTTCTGGAGAAATGCATTTAAAAGGTCCATGAGGTCTTCTAAAATTCCCCCATGCTATTCAGTAAGCCTAATTAACAAATGGGGAATATTGATGAGATAAACAACCTATTTGGGCTTGTGCTGCAGAAGAGCATCTCTGAATATGTTAACACCGAAGCTGGGGCCAATAGAGGGGATGTTGTTAATTTTAGAGGATTTTCATTGTAATCACTTGCCTTAAAACAAAGGATAAGAGTGAGGGCCAAAAGTTTGTGTGTGTGTGTGTGTGAGAGAGAGAGAGAGAGAGAAAGGAGAGAGAGAGAGAAAATGAGAATGTCATCGTGGGGAGAAACCTGGGAATTTCAAATGAATTAACCGTGCATATAACAGAGTCACTTAGGAAGTGAGATGGGTGATGTTTAAATTTAATAAATATGTTACTAAACATCAGATTGTGGCTAATCTGGGTTTATGGACGTGGGGAGAGATGTGATCAGGCTGACATCTTATGGCCAGAAGTTGAAGAACAGAGCTGAAATATGGCCATTATTTTCCCTGGCAGTTTTATTCTTTGACAGTTGTTATTAGTCACTGTCTAGCATTCACGGGTTCAGTGGGAGGTTCAGTGGAGTGTGGAGTTCCTTGTGAACTCTGATGGGGCTCTTGGGTGCAATGTCACCACTGGAGAATCTCTCTGGTGTCTCTGGAGAATCCAAAAGCACAAATTAAAGCCTCCCCTCCTTCTGCTCCTTCTCTTTCTCTTTCTCTCCCTCCCCACCCCCCCACCCCCAAAAATCATGGTATATATTCAATGTGTCCATTTGCTCCCTTTTGGGCCATATAGGGCTCTCTGCCCTGCTGCTTAAACCTTGTATGTGTTGTTTGAGTGTGAATTGCTGTGAGTGAGAAACGACGAATTTAACAGCTGATTGCTGGATGGAAGTGAATTGGGAGCATCTTACAAGAATAGGATGGAGATTTATTGAAAGATGGGAGAAAGATAATTGATGAAAAAAAATCACAAAAGAGCAACCTTTGGGTTGTCAGTAGCCTTTCTGTCAATAAGGGGGGGGGGTGTCAAGCAATTATTTAATAAAGACTGATGAAATATCCAGCCCTGCTAGCCTTTCCTTCTTGCCACACCTTGTAAGTTTTCTGCTGTTGGGGCTGTGTGTTTTCTAACCCCTATCTAGAGCCGGCATGAATGTGCTGTTGGTTTGTTTTACAAAACTGAATAGAATTTCCTTGGCAGCCAGCTTCATTTTCCTCATCTGCCATATTTGCATCGCTGTCATGTTGTCCCTGCAGGATTGGATCTACTGCAGAGTTAGTGAAGTTATGTCTCCAGCTTCTAGAAAGCAGATGGTCGCTGTTCACAATTTGACACTGCCCCCTGCCTGAAAGGCCCAGAACACACCTCTAGTGCGGGGGAGGGGGGCGCTGATGGAATAAATGGTTTTGTCTTATTTTGGGGTGCAACTGGTGAAATATAGCTGGCTATTTAAAAACAAGTCTTCCAATTCCATTGCCTTGCCTGGGTGACCATTATTAAGGCAGCAGTTGCAAGGGGTGAGGGCAATTAAAGGGTTAATAGGAATCTCAGTGTATATGAATTGGGACAACAAAGATTTGTGGTATGGTGGATTAGGTTTCTGAGCTGTAAAGAACCCTCACTGAAGTGGGCTTTGGTTAGTCCAGGGGGTAGGCAACCTTGGCTCTTTTATGACTCGTGGACTTCGACTCCCAGAATTCCTGAGCCAGCATGGCTGGCTCAGGAATTCTGGGAGTCGAAGTCCACGAGTCATAAAAGAGCCAAGGTTGCCTACCCCTGGGTTAGTCGTGGGTACATTTTAAAGCTTTGGGGAGTTGTAATTCCACTAGCAGGCACCGGGGTCCTGAGCTCAGGCATAACAACGTGCAAATCTTGCATCCGTTGACATTGGCTCTTTCTTGAATTCCCTGTTCTTGCTAGGAGGGCCTAATCTTAATTTATTTCATTACAGGTTTCAACTCTCTGGTAGGAGGAGTTATGGGCTTTTCCATCCTCCTGAGTGCAGAAGTTTTTAAGCACAATGCTTCTGTCTGGTACCTGGATGGAAGTATAGGGGTTCTGATTGGACTTACAATATTTGCCTATGGTGCCAAGTAAGTGAAACCTTTTTTTTAAAAGAAATTATTTTACATTTGCATTTGAATGTTGCTCCATGATTGTGGCAAGAAGGAGTCTGTCCCATGTACCATTTATTTAATGTTGCACACATATTTTTAATTACAGTGACTTTACTATCTTCTTACTAAAAAGCTGTGTTGATTGAAATGTCCTATTACCAATAGAAAAGAATATTTGTAGCTCAGGGTCGAACTGTGGGATCCTCTGAGCTGGCTGGTTTTCTTGCAGATGTTTCATTACCCAACAAGGTAACATCATCATAGATCAGACATGTCAAACTCGCGACATCACGTGACGTTGCGAGACGTATCGGGACAGTTTTGCCATTGCTGGCAATGGGGTGGGCATGGCTGCCGGATGACGTGTCCGGCCTGCAGGCCGGCAGTTTGACACCCCTGTCATAGATGATGTTGCAAGTTGGATAATGGGTAATGACACTAATGTAACATCACTGATGATGTTACCTAGCTGGGTAATGAAATGTCTGCATGAAAACAAAACCAAGTTCAGAGACCACCAAAGACCTCTTATTAATTTTCTGTTTTGGGGATAGACAAGTACCGATTAGGAAAATGCTTTAAAATATGCAGAAATTTATGGCTGGATCTTTGCAATGTATAACTGTTGCCCTCGATCTGGGTTTGTTTTCCTTTTCAGGCTCCTTATGGATATGGTTCCCCGTGTACGGCAAACACAACATTATGAAATGTTTGAATGAAGGCAACTCAGCTATTGGACTAAATACATTTTGCAGGATTTGAAAACATCCTACATCCTGGCAAGTGGGGCCGATCCTACTTGCAAGATTGAATTTTGTTGTTTTTCATATTATTTTTGCATCATCATTCAAGGGGAAATCAATTTGTACAAATAGGCAAATATGTGCACTGCTTAGATCTCTGCAATTGCATTTGGCATACGTTCCCCAAATTCAGCAAGCTGCAATAGAAATGAGTAAGACTTCTAATCCTTTTTGCTACATGTTTAAGTGATCAGCCCGCTCAAGTCACTTAACAGCTGCCCATTTAAAGGGGCCAAATTAAGAAGAATCCCCGTCTGACTGTGGCTGTTTAGAGACAAATAGATACAGTGGAGCTTGAGTTTCCCCAGGAAAAGAGACTAATCTGTCAAAGAGCTTTTAGTTCTGTTACTCCTAAAATTCACAGTGGATGAAGGACAGCACCTCATTAATGTGTCTTGTCAAGTCAAGGGTGTTTTACACATGATTATCAACAGATCAGACTTGCTATTTTTATTGATTCAGTATTAAAAATATAAAGTATTTTCTTCCTGCGAGATGCCAGTTTCAATAAAAGGTGCAATCCACCCCCTCAGCTGCTCAATCTCCCAAATTTTAGGACATGGTTTAATTTATAGTTTTATTAAAGTATTTAAAATATATCTCTCTCCTCTCCCCACCTTCTCTCTTTCTCTCTCTCTCTCTTTATATATATATATATTAAGCAACACATATTAAGCTATACAGTCAAAATAAGCACAAAGTATTCATGTACAGTTAAAAGCCAAAAAAGGATTGAGGTTTAATGTGTTGGATTTATATTATGCACTTATGTAGCAGTATGTCTGTCTCAAAAACACGGGTGTCCTGTTGTCTAATAAAAGTGGAAGTAATGGCTCCATTCTGACAGTAATTAGACTCTAATCATGAAGAGTTAGGCTTTTCTGTAGATATTCACGTGCTCGCTCATTTTATGTTATTTAACATCTGGATTACAGAATGCATTTTCCATCTTGTATAATAGACAAAATGTTTCTTGTTTTATAAAGGACCTATAACTAACCTTTAAAAAAGCAGTGTATATAGTACATTAAATTGAAAGTCTTCCTGTACAGAAGCACCTCCCATAGACAGGTTACTTCTGTCATTTTTCATAGGTGGAATGTTTTAGCACAAATTTAACATATGGTTAAGTAAATTAGGTTTTGAAGTTTACTGCTTAATCCACCTCTGTTCGTGGCTGCACCATTTTGAAAATGGTGCGTTTGTAAAGAGGTCAAAGTAATTTTATATCTGGCAAAAAGTGTAAAGTTTATTGGAAGTATGTATATTGGTGTGGAATAATGATTTGCCGAGGGGCATAAAACTTGCAGTTGACATCTTTAATAACACCCCCTAGTGTCATTTACTGGTTTCTTGCTTCTATATGCTATGTTTCTGTGGATGTATTTTTGTGGAAATGCAAATAGAAGATTGATAGAAGGAATATTTATTTCATTTCATTTCAAAGAATTGGATGCAATGCAATCTCCTTAATTACTTGCTTGAAGGTGTTTCCATAGGAATACTAATCTCTTCAGTACACTTCATCACTTCAGACAAAAAATGTCCAGCCTTGTGGTAATGTTTTTTATTCCATGCAGTCTTCTGAAATAAATGCATTGAACATGATTCAAAACCAGTATGTATCTTGGTGTGGTCATAGAAATAACTTTCTGCAGAGGGGCAGTTAAACTAGCAGCTCATTAATTTACCAAGTTTTCCAGAGGGATTGATTGCCGAGTTAAATCCTCTGGCAACTTAAAAGCTAACAAATGTATTACTACATGAAATGTGTTTTTGTGTATTTTGACAAAGCAAGTCATTATCCACCAAAAGCTTATGGAATAGCAGGCTATATATAGTATAGGTTATAGCATCACTAGTCCTTTGACTTAGTATGGATGACTACATGGCCACTTAAAACAAATCATCATTAACTGAGATTCAGTGATATTGTTCACAGATGAAAGGGACAAAAAGGTAAAGGATTCCCCTGTCAAGGCATGTCCAACTCTAGAGGGCGGTGCTCATCTCAGTCTCTTAGCCAAGGGAGCCACCATTGTCCAAAGACACTTCCGTGATCATGTGGCCATATATGCCGAGGCACGTGGAACACTCACCTGTTACCTTCCAAAGTGGTACCTATTTATCTACTCACATCTGCATGCTTTCAAACTGCTAACTTGTCAGGAGCTAGGGCAAGAACGGGAGCTCACCCCATCACACAGCAGCATTCGGATCACTCGCCTCAGCTTCTGTCCATCTAACAGTTCGAAAGCATGTTCTATGCAAGTAGATAGATAGGTACCACTTTGGTGAGGAGACGAGCTGGTCCGTGTGCAGACAGTCAGATTCCTGACGGCTCTGAACCTTCCCAGTTCCGAGGCAGCTCTGGAAAGGGAGGGTGACCCTGCAGGAAGAGCCACTGGTCTTTCTCTCTGGTGCAAAGCCAGCTTGCCCTCCTGTCGGGCACCTTGGGATACACACAAGTGTGTCCTATTACAGGGCTGGCACCTTGGCAAGCCATACTACTACTCTGCAAAAGCATTAGGGTCTCCTGGCTACTGTAACAACATCATACGCTAATAATAATTCAGATCTCAAACCAGAATCAGACTTTCCAGCTGATAAGCTCAACATCTTTTAACAGCTGAGCCCTTGCACCCCTGTAGGGACAACAGGTGTCCAAATTCCAATATTAATGAGAGCCACAAAATTTCAAACATTTACTTTTAAAACAGCTTTGACATCCCAAATTGCGGTATCCATATGGATAAGTTGGAAACAATTGGACTGTATAGGCAAGCAGCATATAATTCTACTTGCATATAAATACAAAAATGTATCATCTCAAAATCACTACTAAAAGCCAACATGGGTTTGTCAAAAACAGATCATGCCAGACAAACCTTATTGCATTCTTTGACCAAGTGACAAAATTAGTGGATCAGAGGAATGCTGTGGATATAATTTACTTGGACTTCAGTAAGGCATTTGATAAAGTAGATCACAACCTACTACTTGATAAAATAGAAAAATGTGGGTTAGACAGCATCACCACAGATGGATTCGTAGCTGGCTGACCGGCCGTACTCAGCGTGTGGTCCTCAATGGAACCGCATCTACATGGAGGGAAGTTTGCAGTGGGGTGCCCCAGGGCTCTGTCCTGGGGCCAGTGCTCTTCAACATCCTTCATCAACGATTTGACGAGGGGATAGATGGGGAACTCTATCAAATTTGCGGATGGACACCAGCTGGCAGGAATAGCCAACACTCCAGAAGACAGGCTTAAGATACAGGAGGACCTGGACAGACTTGAAAGATTGGGCGCTACTAACAAAATGAAATCAATGGTTGAAAAAAGTAAGGTTCTACAATTTAGGCAAGAAAAACCAAATGTACAGGTATAGTATAGGGGGCCCCCTCCCCCGTCTTCGTGGTTGGGTGGTATCGGTTGGTCCTTGCTCAATAGTAGTCAGTTAACGTGAGAGGGATCTCGGAGGATAGTCCTAGTGGACAATAACTTAAATATGAGACAGCAGATGCTGTGCTGCAGATGCCAAAAAAAGCAAACCAACACAGTGTGGGTGCATTTAACAGAGGGATAGAATCAAGATCAGTGAAGTATTTAATACAACTTTACAATGCCGTTGGTTAAAAGGCCACATTGGAATTACGCATCCTAGTTTTGGTCACCACGATGTAAAAAAAGGTGTTGAGGACTATAGAAAAGAGTGCAGAGAAGGGCAACAAAGATGATTATGGGACTGGAGATAAAGCATATCAAGCAGTTTGCAGGAATTGGGTATGTCTAGTCTGTTTAATGAAACGAAGGACTAGGGGGGTGGGGGGGTGACATGATAGCCAGTATTACAATCATCTCATGGCATGCCACAAGAAGAGGATGTCAAGCTATTCTCCAAGGCGCCGACTGAGGGCGCAGTGACAAGAAGTATGGATGGAAAAAATAGTCAAGGAAAGAAGCAAACCTGAAATGAGGAGAAATTCCTGACAAGTTAGAACAAGTAACAGTGTGGTGGAACAACCTGCCTCAGAATTGTGTGAATGCTCCAACACTGGAAGTTTTAAAGAAGAGACTGGACAGCCATTTGTCTGAAATGGTATAGGGTTTCCTGCCTGAGCAGGGGGTTGGACTCGATGACCTCCAAGGTCCCTTCCAACTTTATTATTATTATTATTATTATCTCGGTCTTCTCAAGTGTGCCGTAAGCTTTCATCAGCTATCACAGAGAGCAGGCAAAGGTGAATCACAATAGAATTAGGTCTGTTACAATTGATACACTCCCATGATGCCGTTTGAAAAAAATCAAGGAAAGATACTCAATGTATTGTTAAATTTAAATATAGACTTAAATGATAATATTAGCATCATGAGGGTCCCAGTGGTATTGTTTAACAAGGTAAATAACTTTTCTTGCAACTTTTAAATGGTGAAGAAAACACTTAGACAAAGTTAATTACACAATTTATTGAAAAATAAGATGCCTTCCTAGTGGTAATGAAAGCCGTGCATGTTCACTTTTAAAATTTCCTTGTGATCAAATCTGTATATTTGCCAGGCAACAATTTTCTGGAACAAAATTGAGTAGGACACAATTTACAAATAAATCCAAGCATTTACTTTTTTTTTTTTTTTTGAAAAAGTGCTTTTGGAGTGGCTTCATTTGAACTTAAAATACGTACTAAAAATTTACCCAGCTCTTACTTAGCTGAACAGAATGGTGAAAGTAAGTATCTAGTAGCCTATCTACCTTATTTCCACCACAGGCTTCACAATGAGGGGCGTCTATTGTAATTTATACCTGCAGAGACTGAGTGTTTTTGGATGGTTTCTCCCACTGCAATTAGATTTATTGAGGTGTTATGTAGACAAACAACTAGCAAGAATAAGCAGATGTAGGAATTTGCACCTGCTTAAGTTAGACATGAGAAAAACCCAGGAATGTATATTTTGAAAATGGAATTCTTAAATTCACATGAAGAGCTTTACCTTCACTAGTTTCTTTTTTAAAGAATATTTTCAGTTGTGCAAAATATTATTAGAGCACTCCTTAATTTTAAATACGTTTGAGAAAGTGTAAATAATATTGGATAGATGGTACTAGCAACTCATGCAATCTAGTCAGATACATAACATGTAATTCCCAAAGCATTGTTTCCATTCAAACCAGGCCACCCTTTATACAATAAGTCCTTGGATGTAATTGTGTTTTCACAATTTTAGTAACCTCATTTATATAATATCCAAATTACGTGTTTTATAACATAAAATACTAGGACATATATTAGCCATTGTTCAATATTCTGAGTGATTAAAAGTTAGTTTTTAAACAGAAATGACCATTGTATGTGATATTAGTCATTTCATGACATGAGGGCATTCAGTAAAATGACAGCTTTTGATCAAATTTCAATTGTTTGGACAAAAAAATTGCCTTAAATGGACTTTCCTAAAGTTAATTTCTTTAGGAAAGAAGTTTTTTTTTTTAAATTAATTGCAGGGAACATATGCTTCAATTGTCTCATTTTATGGAATGGCCTATTGGTTAGTGAATAAAAGAAGACATGCTATTTATATTATTTATATTATTAAATAGCAGTTTTGAGGTGTGATTTTTCTTTTTTATGTTCAATGGGCATTTCCACTTCAAAGCAATGTCACAATTATCTGTCTCTACACATGCACACACCAACATTTCTGACATTTGTGAATTGACAGATATGGCTAATTATTTTGAGGCCAGCACATAAAATTGCATTTAGCCTAACTTTCTGTTGATAGTTGTTACACGGTGCATTTATTACACAATACCTTTAAAGCCTAGGTGAATTCTAGGTGAACAAGATTGTGATGCAGTGAGAATAGAATTAAAATTAAAGTCAATTACAGTTAATAAGATGAAGTTTTCAACATCCGGCACAAACTCCCTAATGTAATGGTAGGAACATCCAGCTATTGTAGCTTTGGGGGGGGGAAGGGATTCATGATCTGAATTAGATAAAACTCCAGTGAATAGATATTAGAAGCAGAATGTCAATGTTACTTGAAATTAATGAACAAAGCAATTTTTTCTGTGTCAGAAGCATGTATGCCTCAGCCAGTTGTATTTTATACAGAGATCCATATTTTAATTGCTTTGCCTATCTTAATTCTCCCCTAAATGTATAGACAAAAGCCCAATTAAAAATACATTAACTACAGTTTTAACTATCTGCTTAAGCCTTACTATTAAAAATAAACTCTTCAAGCATTTCTAAATGATAATTGGGTCTTCCGTGAGCTTCAAGAACTATTACCTTGGTAATATTAACTATTACCTTGAAGATAGTCAAAGGTAGGCTGATGGTGTGCCTCAAATTATTCACAGGTAGTAGAAATGCATAATTTTTCCACCCAAAGTTGCTGTGATGGATGCTAATTCTAGAATTCTGAGAATTTCTTATGATTCCTTATTTGAACATAAGTTACATGGAAGAACCAAGCAGAAATAGAAACTGGATCCGCCTCTTCAGTTTATACAGATTTACTGATTCACAATGCTTGGTTCTTCCAAAATGCTTCACCCAGTTCTCACTTCATTGCACTTGCCATTTTTTATAGCTCTCCTTTATTGATTTTATTGTAATTTTTTTGATGTAGCCACCCAGTTGTTGAATAATTTAGTAAATTATTATTACCTGAAAAGGGATAAAGCCATTTTATCTTCTCTGTGTCGTTCCAATTTTAGTAATATGTGCTGCCGAAGCGAGCACTGGATAAAGCCATTTTTTAAAGCAAGATGTGTGTTCCTCTTCTCATTGTCATTGTAGACTTTGCAAAGCAGAACTCACGTCCCAATAACATACGAACAATTATGAGACTTTTCTTGTGCAGGAGGCTGGGAATTGTATTTTAACAGAGTAACGGAGATGAGCTCAGGCACACAGAGGATGGAATGAACAAACTGTTCTATAGTGTCATCCATGAACAAATTTCTGAAATGAAAAGGCATTATGACAGCAGATTCTCCCTTCCCCTGTAGTCTATGACCTCGTTCTCCAGATAAGTGGGAACCTTAACAGATTTTTAAACAGAATGGGCCATATAGGAAACAAGCTGTAGGGAAACATTTTGCAGCACATGGTTTTATATTATGAATTATTAGAAGTGTTTTACATTTAAGAGTTGAACCAACTGTAAAAACCAAGAACAAGAAATTATGACAAAAGTCAGTTTTGAAAAGAATAAAGAGGGACATTTATCTCAAGGTGCAAATAATCAGTTGGTATCTTCACTGAAAATGCTGGGCAATTTGGTTTTCCTATCAAAATTGCTTTCTTTACTATCTAAATACACAAACTAAATAACTTTATATCCTCAGTTTATGTATATTTGCATTTAATTTCAGTAGCATATTCTATTCTACATTTCTTGAGTAGCGTATTTATGCCCA
The DNA here is from genome assembly GCA_023970755.1 of Azemiops feae. Lineage (NCBI taxonomy): Eukaryota > Metazoa > Chordata > Lepidosauria > Squamata > Viperidae > Azemiops > Azemiops feae. Next base: position 316,202 of record JALGBA010000367.1, read on the forward strand.
GTTCACTTAATATATTGTTTTGCTAATGGAACTGCAATTTGTTGTTTGATAATCACTCTTGCTTTTCTAATGTTTCTGGGTTAAATACGAAGAACATGAATCAGTACTAGCAATCATTATTAAATCAAGGTCTGTAATACTGATATTTACAAGTCCTAAATTATTGAGAAAGGGCGCAGTACATCAGCACTATACCATGAAACTCATGGACTTTAAACTTGGTCTCCAACTGAGCAATGACAACATAGTTTGTAACTATTGGCAACATAAATTACATTTGGAGCCAAGCATAATTTTTAAGAAGTGTTTTACTGTCTCTGCATTAGAAAATCTGCACACTGCAATAAGAAACGCGATGGCGCTGTAAATTTTCAGTTCAAAATCCAGGCAAGATTAGCAAACGTGCCTGCCCAGAACCAATGATTCCCAACTATACCAGGTTGAACAGACCAACAGCATAATACAAGCTTTCTACCCATCTACATGTGGATGATTTTGCTTAAATGTAGTTGCATGTGTTCCAGAAATTTCTGAAGTCAACATTTGGATGCAAACATGATACATTACAAAGAAATGATTGTTTCAGGTCTTCTGAAATTCACCCGGAATATTTACTATTGTTAAAATACATGAAGGAAAATGTATCTATTTTATAGCTAATGTGACATATTTTTAATAGTGTAAGCGCTACTGGAGTCCTTTCCCCAATATTGAGTGGATTTAATAACTGGTAACTTTATGCCACTTACGAATTATACTGTCAATCACCCATGTGCATTCAGGAAATCATTTGGAGTTATCCAGGGCTGGGTTGTCCTGCTTTAAATGATCCTCTAAATAACGCTGACCAGAGATTGTGACTTAATAGATTTTCCATGTTCATGTCACTGAAACAAAACATATCAAGCTGGAAGGGCAAAATTTTGCTCAGATTTTGGTTGGTCATTTTTCCTTTTTATAAAACACACTGCGGTTTTCCCTAGTTGTGGGTGCTCCAATACTGGAGGTTTTTAAGAAGAGATTGGACCACCATTTGTCTGAAATGGTATAGGATTTCCTGCCTCAGCAGGGGGTTGGACTAGAAGACCTCCAAGGTCCCTTCCAACTGTGTTGTTAGTTGTTTAGGTTATTGCTACAGGTTATCTAGCTCAAAAGTGTTACAAAAGCACAGAACAATGAAATTAAAGTGTGTGCAGTATCTGGTAAGATCCGTGCTCTCTCCTGAATTTCCAGTGTTCTAAAATAACTTGTCAATTGAGATCATGAAGCATAATTATGGGGGTGCAAATATAGGTCTTCATTTAAATGCGGTTCATGATTCCCTACCACTTTATATTTGAAATTGACTGAAACCGGTCATCTTTTATTTTCCACTTAGAACTTTAACATAATCTGCCAAAGCCTACAGAAAAATCAGCTTGGGAAATGAAGAACTATCTTCTGTTTCTCTGTTTTCTAACATGTGGTACAAATAGTGCATTGATAAGTTCATTATGCTGAGATCCCTTCAAGCACTCATACCAATAAGCAATATTATATTTTTGGTGCTGGATGTACAATATTCTTTGTTTCTTTTCTTCTTCCAGAAAACCCTCGTTGAAACCCAGATAAGTAATTTTTGTTATATCTATTATTCCTTAAGTCTAATTCTATTATTCATATTTCAATTAGCCATTATTTGAAAATTCAATTTATAAAAAAATAAAGGCACCAATGTTAACAGAATAGATACCACCATGCAAAAATTAAACGCAACCCACAACTATAGGTGTATTGATGAATTACATAAGACAATTTAAAATATATTTTGAGATAAGAGCTACAGATAGATGTACAAATCAACTTGCGTATATGAAATAAATGAGGTTTTTATTGGCATTTTAAACAGTGTATTCATTCTTTACCTTTCAAAGGCAAACGTTTAATGTTATTTTTAAAATAAATTATGCAAATGCTTTATCTCAGGTTTTGGTAATCTCACAGATTTTAAAAAATATCAGTTCAAACAAATGCGTAAAATAAAGACAAATGTTCTTGACAAATGAAGATTTATAGCTTAGGATTGATCTTTTTTTATTTTTTGATCCATATCCAATTCATTCGCCCATGTTTATTTCTAATAATCGAACTAGCCCTAAATTTGCATGATGAAATTGTTGTAGTTCTGCTTGTCTTCCACCCAACATTCCTTCAGTTGGTTCTATATTTTCTATTTTAAGAAAAAAGCAATTAACAGGTTCATCTACTATAAATCTGTGTAATTTTAATGACATCTTGGACAAACTCCTTAATATTCAGCTTATAAAGCAGTGCTCAATGGAACTAGACTTGTTAATATCTGCATTTTAATAGACGTTTTCCCATGGAAAAATGCTTATTCCACCAAATCCGGATAGTAAATAAATATATAATTCCAACAGAAAGGCCTGATATACAATTTTCCTTCAAGGATCAACACCATTTTACTGTCATAAAAAACTTCAATAAACTATGAAATAATGGAATTGTATCTATTTAAAGTCTGACCCTACTCTCAATGAGATACAAGTACTGCAAAAATATAAGAACTATAATAATTCTACTTTTCCAAAAAAACTTGTCTTCATTTGATAACTCTTAACCACTCTCTCTTCTCTCTCTCTCAGCAAATGTATACATCTATGTTGAACTACAAGACTATCAATTAGCAAATCTACCTCTGAATGAAGGTTTATAATTATTGATTGGACCAACCAACAACCCATTTTAGGTTTCAGGGTTTGTTTGGATGTTAATATATTATTACTCTCGGAAGCAATTTATGAATACAAACACACACACAGGCACACGTTCACAATTCAGCATCAGAATATAAAATCCACAATAATAATGAAGGAAAGATTCCAAGCAGATCTGATTTCTGATAATTTCCATTCTTTCCTACAAAATTTGCCTGGATTTTTTAATTCGTGCTTTATTGTTAGCTTTTCTGGAAAAGAAATGCTGGACTTAAAGCAGTCCACCGTTACGCAGGATAAATTAATTTCAACACATTAACAAAGTTGTATTTACAGCACAAATATCAAATTCTTTTGCTGCTACAGCAATTAGAAGTGCTAAGTCTGTGGGTTCAGATGAACTCATGATATACATACATATAATTCTTGGCCTTAGAAATTATCTAGGTTTGATAACTTAAAAAATACACATGCTTAGATCCCAAGAGTTACATTCTGCAGAACCAAGAAAGTAATGTTTACAATCTGACATTCAATTCAATGAATCCTAATTTTGAGGTTAGCTCAATCCTTAGTAACTTTTAATTCTACACATAACATGTTTCAATTTAGGTAATATATTTCTTGTTACAAAGTGAGTGTTTCTGAATATACAATGTAAACGTTTTTTTAAATAGCATTTTTCTTCAAATTTTATTCAGATCTGGCAATATGTCCCTTAATATAAATAACTGGCTTCTGTAAATACTATGTTCACACAGATTTTAAGTTATTTTAACTAGATTATTTTTTTTTGAAAAATCAACTTTAAAACTTCAACTTGGCAATTTGTTCAAAAAATGTTTCTTTTGTGGTCTTCAGCAAGTGAAGAGATATGCAATGATTTTCAGATATAAAATAATGCATCACGTAATGGGTTGATAGATTACAAAAGATTAAAAGCAGGCATATTGTTCTATCAGTAGAAATAGCAATTAACTAATGTTTACAAAGGAGGGAAATAATAGTTTTGATTTTGCAAATGATCCAAGAGTCTCCTCCCTTCCCCCCCCTGCTGCTCCCAACCTAATTGAAAAAAATGATAACACATTCATTTTTAATTGAATGCTTTTTTCCCTACCCACTAACAGTGCATTTAAAGATGTGTCAGTTGTGCTAAAAAAAAGGAAAAACATTTAAAAAAGATACTGTGCATTTTTTTTTAAACGAACACCTTATATCCTGTCTACGAACAATGTTTGAGTTCAATATTCTGGATTAATTGCAATTTAAAAAGTAAATGGCCTATTTCTACATATCCACTTTTTAACAAGGGCTGCAGAACATAAACTCTCCTTTTCATGGCCATTATTTGCAGACCATAATTGCTCTTTAAATCCTTACAAGATACCTGGACAGACCACTCTTCCGCTATGTATCATGGTCTTTTTTCTTTTCTTTTCTATTTTCATTATTTTAGACACCATTTTACTATCTTACAGCAAATTCAAGAAATAAAATATTGCTCCAGTGAAACTATTTTATCTCCAATGATTACATAGTATTCCTAACTAACACCCTAAGCAAAACCTTTGGACAAGTCAGAAAGGGAGTACAGAATTGAAAACAAGAGTGTGTTTTTTTAAAAAAATAAAATAAAAATAAAATAAAATTGAGTGTTTATGTGGCTATTCAGACTCTGATTACTGCCACAATCATAACCCATGATAGAGCCTAAAGGATCCATCAGTCTGTCAGTCACCAATCCTAGTTTGGTGGGTTCCCTTAAATGGCTGTCTCAGTGATGCTGGAGAAAGTCCATTGAATGAGGCTAGGATAGGCCAGAAAGTGACCAAGAGCTGGTGTTGCTATTCAGCAGCTGCCTGGCCTTGTTGACGGGAACAGCACCACCATTTAACATACCGACGATAAGTCGTTTCTGCACTATCCAATCCTTTCAGGTTGATAATTTTGTTCAGTGCTATCTGACAAACTGTCCATCGTGAGGAGTCACTGGGGAAGAAGCCTCAAGCTTTAGTTGGGACTTGATTTGTCACGTCTTTGAATAAAGAGATTTCTCTGGCTGGAAGTAGCTCACTTCGAAAAACGAAAACATAAAAGAGTTGAGAGTTGTTGTTTACCCCCCCCCCATAACATTTAAATCATCTGCCCTTTCTCAGGACAGATTTCTACTCTCTGACGACTGTTTTGTCTTCAGTAGCAAAGTGCACAGTGTGGCTCTCTCCAAACCACTTTGAAAAGTCACATTAACTTTCTGCTATAGGCAGTCTTTACATAGTGCAACTTGTCCTTTAAGATAGTCTCTACAAGGGCAGATCCTTTTATGGTTTAGATGAGATCCTGCGCAGCTGAACAACAAAAGATCGCCTTGGAAAACACAGTGCTTTCTCTTTTCATCAAACGATGGGACCAGAATATCATTTGCAGACTCAACGGTATGACACTGAATGTTGTATCTGGAAAATGAAGGAAAAAAACCCCCTATGAGCTCCTAATTCTATATTTTACATATATCATTTTGTAGTACAAACAATTTGGATAATATTCAGTGGTACATTTATTACTGGTGCAAAACCCATTTTCCTTGCTGATTTATCTATTATCTCTCTCTCTCCCTCTGTCATTCATCCATCCATCATCTATCTATCTATCTATCTATCTATCTATCTATCTATCTATCTATCTATCTATCTATCTATCTATCTATCTATCTATCTATCTATCTATCTATCTATCTATCTATCTATCTATCTATCTATCTATCTATCTATATCATTTATCTCTATTATCTATCTATATCTATTTAATCATCTATCTATCTTGTATCCTGCCCTTATAATTTTTCAAATAGCTCAATAGCTTCAAATACTTCTCCTTCTTTCTCCCATTTTCCCTACAACAACCATCCTGTGGTTTAATAATTAAATGGCAAAAATATCTTCATATCATGTTATGTTAACTGTTCCTCTAGACAGGGGTCTTCAAACTTGGCCCTTTTATGACTTGTGGACTTCAACTCCCAGAATTCCTCAACCAGGCCCCTGGCTGAAGACCCCTGCTCTAGGATTTGAAGCCTGAAGAGCACTGCACCATGTTTGCAGGAGTGGACAGTAAAGACTTCCTCTACATCTCACTGGCAGCAACCAGCATGGCCAATATACTGTTAGGAATTGCCACTCAACAACCGCTGGAGGACCTCATGGCCCTCACGCTTGCACAATCTCACATGACTGGTAGAAGGAGGGCAGCTGTTTTGCTTTTCCCCCAACTGCAGTTACACTGATCTACTTCCCAGATCAACAACTCCAAGTGGTGAAAGGTAATCTTAATGCACGCAGAAGCATTCCTTATGAATTACTATATAAATGTATCAGTAAATTACAGTGAACAGTTGATAATTCCAAAACTGAAAATGAATGTCTTGCTGCAGATTGACAAACATAACCCTACTGGGAAAATTCTCTATTTAGGATAGTTTGTTTATTAATCAAATTTATTTAGCTGCCCAACTCATAAGAAGAAACTCTGGGCAACCATCAAATAAAACAACAAACATAAAAAACAATGGATATAAAAATATAAAAATCCACAAAATATTGTAAAAATGAATAAGCAAGTCCTAGGCCAGGGGTCTGCAACCTTGACCTCTGAAGTCCACAAGTCTTAAAAGTTGTCAAGGTTGCAGACCCCTGGCCTAGGCAAAGGAGATAAAAAATGGCAACCTCAACGATTGAATCATCTAAGCACACTTACAACTACTGCAGCATCCCCATGGTCACATGATCAAACTTCAGGCTCTTGACAACAGACATGTATTTGTGACAGTTGCACTGCCCTGGGGTCATGTGATCACCAGTTGTAACTAATGGTGGGATTCAGCCGGTTCACACCACTTCGGCAGAACTGGTAGCTAATTTTTTGTTGCCCAGGCCCAGAATGGACTTCCGGAAGCAGCATCCACACAGAGAACCGGTTGTTCGCATATTTGAATCCCACCACTGCGTGTAACCTTCCCAGCCAGCTTCCAAAAAGCAAAGTCAATGAGAAAAGTCAGCTTCACTCAATGACTGCATGATTCACTTAACAACTTCAGTGATCCACTAATTGACTGTGGCAAAAGGTTGTAAAATGAGGCACAACTCACTTAACAATTGCCTTGCTTAGCAATGGAAATTGCTAAGCAATTGTCGTGGTAAGTTGAGGACTATCTGTACACAGGCCTGCTTATTAACCTATAACCATGTCTCCAGAGAACTGACACCGTGGGGGCATTCGAAATTGTTACAGCTGTGGTCTGTACAATGCAAAGGGCTATAATAGGGACATATTCATATTCATGTCTACAGTTGAAGGCAGGGTAGCTTCTGCACAATCCAGGATACTAATAACATGTGAATCTGAACCTATGTCACGAGTGCAAGGGCTTAAAGGGAATCTTGTGGCCACTCCTTGTGTGATATGCATAACCACTTTTGTAATATCTCTACAGAGCAGAAGTTGCCTGTCAGTAGTTCTTCAATAAACATTTCAGATTAAAAAAACATGTCACCATTTCCTTGCACTGCACACTTACTTCAAGAGATCTTTGTCCTTATTCAAGTGCTGGAAAAAAGATGGCTCACATATGAGCTGGTTTTCTTGACAAACCTGTTTACATGATTTCCCGGTTTCAGCAATTTTGACTTGAAGAGCACTTAACGGAGGCCACATCACTTGGCCATGACAGAAATCCTGAAACAACACATGAGTATTTCCATGATTTCCTAAGGGAGGATTATATATATAAAAAGCTGGAAAGACTGCCCTGCTTAGCAGCAGGGAATCCCACAGCCAGCAAAAATAATTTTTACCTCTATTCTTTTGATATAGCACATAATCAGACAGAATGTGAAGAAAACTGGCAAAATTCAAAGCCCATCTTATAAAGGACTAACACCCAGTTAGTTCTCCAAGCTGGGAAATTTGAAGGATAAAACAGGGACAATTTCATTCCACTGAAATATTTTATCCTCTTAGACAAACATTACTTAACTGACAATCCGTGATGGCTGCTTAATTGGTCTTGCCTAACCCTACATACTCATTTCTCAGTCATTGCAAATAAATTAATTTAATATTGCTGCCCTGAATCATGCAACAATGACAACATAGCAGATATCTGCAACACTGTGCACAACCTTCACTATTATCCTGATTGCCCAAATATTTCCTTGTAGAAAAGAAGCAGGCTTGCTTATCCCAGTTTCCAAGGACTACTTGGGAATATCAAAAGCTGCTAAATGCCCTCCTCTGCTTTTTTTACAATTGCCAGAAAATTTTATCCTAATCCTGCTTCTTCCTTCTAGGAACAAATCTCTCTTGCATGATGGGCAGACTAAATCTCATCAGCACTTATCTTTCAATTGGGATACTGTTCTGCTGGCTACAACCTCCATTGATTTTTTTAATTTGATGGGGACAGCGCAACTGGAGCCGTGGTGGCAAAGTGGTTAGAATGCAGTATTGCAGGCAAATTCTGTCCACAGCCAGGAGTTCGATCCCTTAGATCAGTGGTGGCGAACCTGTGGCACGGGTGCCAGAGGCGGCACTCGGAGCCCTCTTTGTGGGCACATGTGCCTTTGCCCCAGCCTTGCCTCCCCCCGTGACCGCCTCCTCACCAGCAGAACCCTGGAGGAGAGTCACCCCCAAGCGTGGCCCACGCAGAGCAGTACAGCCAAGGACATGGCAGCCAGGCAGCGTAGACAAGACTCTGCCCTCACGCCCCTTCGCGCACAGTTGATGCTGTAAGGTGCGGGCAGAGGGCGTGGCCGCCATAGCACTGCTGGGCGATCTGCGGCAGGCCCTGGAGGCGGTGAGTGGCCCTGCGGGCAAGCGGGTGGGGCAGGGGGTGGAGTGGGGGCGGGGCCAGATTTTGGGCACTCGGTCTCTAAAAGGTTCGCCATCACTGCCTTAGATCCTGACTGGCTCAAGATTGACTCAGCCTTCCATCCTTCCAAGGTCAATAAAATGAGGACCCAGATTGTTGGGGGCCATATGCTGACTCTGTAAACCACTTAGAAAGGGCTGTAAACACTGTGAAGCCGTATATAAGTCTACGTGCTATTGCTATTTCTGTAGCACCAGTCTTTCACTTCTCTATGCTTCCCCTCCAAGATACTAAACTGTTTGTTGCTAAACAAGGCATTACTGAATTCTGCAGAATGACTGCTTACAAATACTTTCCACATATGGAAAATGCAGAGATCGAGATAAAGCTGAATCACTAGCAGATCTACCTTCTAATTTTGGTTTGAATGATAATAGCATGTGCAGAAATTGTGTGCAGTACAACTAATAAGAACTGGTGTGATACCAATTGTCCTACATGGAACTATATCAATATTGTATTGATATAGTATTGCTTTACAGGGCTCACTTTGTTTTGACTCTTGGTATTATCTGAGAAAGCATATTGTTTGATTCTAAAGAAAAAGGAAAGAAATCTAGTATATATAATGACCCTACTTAACGTTTGGGGCACATAAATTAGTATTTTGTCTACAGTACAGCACAAATATTTAACTATAAATCTGTACGCCATTAACATCTGAAGTAAGGAATATTAGCAAATGAAACACAGCTTAACTAGACAGTCAAGGTTGGATCTAAAGTAGGATATAATGTGTGTAATTGGTTTCAATATTTGCAGTTATTCACCAATATTTAATAAGGGAAACTGAATCAGAGAATTCAATATGTCAAAAATCAATATGCATTTTCTTAATAGGAAAACAGTTTTGAAAGCATATTATTCTATTGGTGAGTATGACCCCGGACAGAGATCTGATTAGAGGAGGTGCAGGAATGGAATAAATTTCCGTGAATCCCTCTCTTAAATCTTCAGGTATGTTCAAAATAAAGGAAGAGAAAGGATCAGTATATCAACTGCTCATAGAAGACAGATGGAGATTTGGTGCTGAATAATAACTCAATTAAAAAGAAATTATGAAGTATGATTTCCTTCTAAAAGTGAAATTGTTACATGATTATGAACAAAGGAAATAGAATTGATTTAGAAACCATACCTGTTTCTCAATGAACACATTCATTCTCTGGAGCATTCCTTCACACGTGAATTCAAAAGGCAAGTAAGGTTCAATCTGTTATATATAAGTAATATAAATACATTTCAATTGTGCAATACAGGACGAGGATACACTGTTCATCATTCTGCTAAATAGTTGAACATATGCTGAGTTAAATTCATTAGCAAGTTTTGAGTGGTCACCAAGAGTTGATGGGATGGCATTTGCCAACAGGGGGAATTCCTCTTTACTCACATACAGCCTTAGGTGTACTGGGATCTTTTGGGAAGAGGGTTAACAAAAGGCATTCCCACTGTGAAAGCTAAAGTTCACTTAAGTCATATTGGATTACATCCGTAAGTCCCAGATTTCTTGGGATTACACTTTCTAGTACTGTCAATCATGTAGCTGGGAATTATGTCAGCTGTAATTCCAACACACATAAAAAGCACACGGTTTGAGAAGCCTATCATTCCTATGTATAATTCATTTTTTCCCCACTGGAAATATTCTGGTTCCCAGCAAAGCAAGAATGCCCAGCAAATACAGATAGTCCTCAACTTACAACCACAATTGAGCCCAAACTTTCCACTAAGACAGTTGTTAAGTGAGTTGTGCCCCATTTTACGACCTTTTTGCCATAGTTGTTAAGCATTCACTGCAGTTCTTAAGGGAATCATGCAGTCGTTATGCTAAACTGGCTTCTCCCACTGACTTTGCTTGTTAGAAGCCAGCTGGGAAGGTTACGAATAGTGATCACATGGCCCTGGGAAAGTGCAACTGTTACAAATACATGCCAGTTGCCAAGTGCCCTAATTTTGATCACATGATCATGGGGAGGCTGCAATGGTTGTAAGCGTGAAAAGCAGTCACAAGTCACTTTGGTTAGTGCTGTTGTAATTTCAAATGGTCACTTTATGAATAGTAATTATAAGTGGAGGACTACCTGTATTACAGCAACAGTTATTTGCAATCCAATATTTTTATTAGAATCTCTTTTACAATTTTAAGGTTTCTCTAATACTCTTATTCTAAGTATCTAATCCTCAATACTGTAGCAACTTCTTTCAGTGCATAATGTGGTACTATTTCCCTTAAATAAATACCCCTAAAGTTAGAAGTACTACCTTTCCCTGAAAATAAGACCCAACCAGAAAATAAGCCCTAGCATGATTTTTTCAGGATGCTGGTAATATAAGCCCCACCCCCAAAAATAAGACCCAGTTAAGATCGTCAGCCAGACGGACGCATTTAGTACCGTTAAAATAAAACCTTGCCGGAAAATAAGCTCTAATGCGTCTTTTGGAGCAAAAATTAATATAAGACCCAGTTTTATTCTCGAGAAAACACAGGTGTCTGTGCAGAAGTTATATAAAAATGTGATATTAAATGAATATTTCTCCTCCCCACCCTAAAATTATCTAAAAAAGCCATCCCACATATTCCTTCAATGCAACTTCTCCTCCAGATAATGGAAAAATGCTTGATACTTGTTTTAATTCTACAGATTTTAACAGATAGGTCATCCTCACTTAACAATCTTAATGGGGACTGGCAATGTCACTGCTAAGCAAAGTGGTTGCTAAGTGGGAAGTCATATGACTGCAACTGGGCTTTTTGAATGGAAACAGACAAGATCACTCAGTTTCACATCTTTGGCGTTGTTTGCCTCCTTTGGAATACTTACTGTCTTGCCTTTGGAATACTTGGGATCCCCCACCCTTTGGAATACTTGCTGTCTTGTACACATTGAAAGCTTGATGTGGGCATGATTACATTGCTTTCAATGTATACAAGAACAACTTACTCTCTTGAAATCTCTCCAATCTCCCCACTCTGTGGGGAGATGGAGGGGCCAGGCAAAGAAGAGATGGCCTCCAGAAACCCCTTGCTTTTCCCCCCTTCCCTTTTGCAGAGCAGAGAGTATAAAGAGGAAGAGTTTTCAGGAGAGTACTGTAAGCTGTTTGTATAGCGTGCCCACAGCTCTCAGCCATGGGCTGTGTAGAAGATCAGATTACTCTCTTGCAATCCCCTTTTCTCCAATGTCCCTGTTCTGAAAGGAGTGAGGTAAAAAATACCACACACATCAGGCACACGATAATGCATACTGAATACAATGGCAGTCACATGACTGAAGGATGCTGCAAAAGTCATATGTGGTGATAAATGGTCTGTAAAGTCATTTTTTTTTGGCCATTTTAATTAAATGGTCGCTGAATTAATGGTCAGTAAGCAAGGATTATCTGTAATTCATATTATTTTAAAATTATTACATTCAAATTCTATGTTACTTCCTACTAATACATTTAAGGTATTTTTATTCATAACGAAAGTTTAATGCTACTTCATCTTCCAACCTTTTTTTGGGTTTATAATATTACAGAAAAGCTTTTCTAGAATGTTTATCTTTGTTTTGTAAAGATTTTTTTCATAATAATTCCTTACAATACAGCCTACCATGTTTTATTTCATTGTAAAACACTGATTAAGAAAGTAATTGTCTTTATTAACCTTTTGGCTCGAAATTGCTTTCAGGGCCTGTTCCACTTCAGAAAGATCATTGATATTTACTGTCCAAACATGAGGCTTCCCAATGTAGACTTCAGCATAGGGATGTTGAGATGTCAACTGAAAGAAAAGGGGGAGAAATGCCATATTTTTAGAGCTTAAGTTCGCTTAGTAACCTTCAAAATTGCATATTAAGGCGGCTTTAATTATTTTTCTGAAATCTTGACTATCAAAAAAATTAACTTGCCATACTTTTAGGAAACCCTGGAAGATGATAAGGAGCAAATAATTTTAAGGAATGCATTTTTTAAACACGGTGTCTTTGACTCAGTCTTAACTCCTGGTGACTGCCTGGACAAGTCCCTGCAGTTGGCTTGGAAGTTCAAGGAACCTTTTTGGGCAGAATGTGGCCCAGCCAAACTAATATCCAGAACATCTTGATTTTTTTCCAGTTTTTAGCCAAAACCAAAGCTGGATAAATCTTCTAAGGTAGGAAGGACATGGCTTGGCCTTCTATTGCATGGCTTGTGAGATAGTGATCTGCTCAATACCTCCCTATCCACTGAGATGTCACCATGCTTGAATTCAAGGATGGCATATAGCCAGTGGGCCTCCCTACCCCTCCAAAACATTCTTTGCATTTCTCTTGCACTTACCTTCCCTTAGCTGTCACCATTTAAAAAACACTACTGCCAAGGGCTTACCCTTTTGTTTTCCCCCCCACTCTGATAACCTCTACCTACAATATGGCTTTTTATAGATCTGTCCCTGAAGAAAACATGTGTTCACTCCAGACATGGTCTGCCTGAACACTTTGGGCCATCCCTACCTTTGTCACCAAGAAGCCAAAAGACTGAGGGCCAACCTTAGCTTTGAAGGAAATCTGTTCAGTAATTTATGATGAAACAAGACAACTATCTTTATCTAATAAATAGGTCTTGAACAGAGATAACCTCAATATGGCTGCTTCTGTAGGCCTTAATATCTGGGCAAGTTAATAATGAAGTTGAGGCAGGGCATTAAGCCTTAAGTGGTTCTTTAAAGCATGAGTGATCAAAACTAGCTTTCAAGAAATTGTTGAACAGCAATTCCATCATGTCTATTGAAGAAGATTCAATGGGATGGAAACCAATTATGGTAATTGTTGATGGATCAGCCTGATTAAAAATCAGAGCATTTGCAAAGTAAAATCTCTCAAAATCTCTCTCTCTCTCCCTCCCTCCCTCTCTCTCTATCTGGGATTTGTTCTCTGGTTTGAACTCTGTCAATAGTATGGCCTGATAACAATAAACTATTGTATTTCAGTACAGGGTTGTGTTTGAAGATGTGTTTCAAAGAGACTGTCCACATATCTAATCAACAGTAATTACAAATAAAAACATACCTCTCTAAGAGTTGGCTTGCCTTTGAAGAAGTCTGTGTTTTTGCTGCTTTTTGGTGGATTAAACTTCGGGTTCAAAAATGCACATCCATTTGCAATAGCCTCCAAAGGTGCGGGACCCTCATATGGGAAGCCAAGGCCCACAAAAAGCTGCAAAATAGAAACTCTTTGATTTAGGTCTTTCTACATTTGCATCACCTTGAGGAAATCGCTTGAATCCAAGTCTGTATTTTTGAACAGTACTGAGAACCTGAAAAATAATTAGAATCATTTCTCTCCCAAATCTTTCATCATCTTTTGCAAGCACTGTTCCAAAGTCTTTTCCAATTTCTTGCTTTTGCTGTCAGAAAGAGGCTTTTAAGGTAGTCAGGATTTAGGTTAAGCTTGGCTGGGTTTGAGAGTGTTGTCAAGCAGAAAGTAACTTGATGGCAAAAGGGGGAGATCCTAAATCTTTTCAGAAAAACAACCTTCCAAGAATGGACAGTGCCGTCTTTTGGGGAAGAGAAAGAATTCTGCTTTGTTTGGCTGTATTAATTTTCTCAATAATCATTTCAGAAAATAACTCAAGTAGAAGTAACAAACCAGTACTACTAGTGTTAAAACCTCTTCACAAAAATATTCAGCCAAGCAGCTTCAGTTGCTCAATACAAAAATAGCCTTAAAATATGTCTATAAATAACATCAAAATAGGACTGGTATTGAACTCTGGGCCCAGACTCGGCCCTTCATTAACAATGAGCTCTAAATCCTATCTAGCCCAGATTAAAAATTAGAGTGATGTGTATTTTAGTACAAGCTAACTTAGTTTGTATTTGGCACATAATTTATCAGAGTGATCTTTTAAGAATTTGTATTTTTTGTGAATTTAGTAACAGCTTTGTAAAAAAATAAAAAATTAAACAGTATAAAAATGGAAACAGGCGGAAAAATATTCACAAGTTGTCTGTGAATACATATATGAAATTAATTAAGAGCAATAGATTATAATAGAGCAGTTTGATTTAAAATGTATTTGGAAAAGTGTCCCAAACTCATATGAATGCAGATTTTACAATTTAATTTAATTGTTTAAGCCATTTTTTGTCAACTGTCACCCCCAGTGCTGTTGGATTGTCAAATGCTCATATCATTCAAGGAGTCAAAAAAGTTCCAACTACAAACAGTAGGTGGCAGCAAAGCTCACAAGAATGTGAATTTATCCACAGCACCACAAGTTCATGGAAAATTGTATTAAAAAGCTATTCTTAGAAATTAATGCATTACGAAAGAATTGAACGGAAAACACAAATGATTTATAAACAGGAAATACAAGAATTATTACTGGCATTCTAATAGATTTTTAAACTCTTTTCTGAAGACTAATATACTACAAAAGTTTGGAGTGAAGAAACAGATTAAACCGCAGATAGCTATCATCTAATTGTGAGACGCCATAAGGCTTATGATAGATTTTTTTTTTTAATTAAGAGGCCAAGAATGACGTTTAGACTTTGAAAGAATACTTCCCAAACAAAATGCAGAGCGGTAGGTAGATCAGAATAGTTTGTTATATCTCTGTGTCTAGCTCCCTTGGTTTAAGTAACACCGTGATGCACAAAATTATCCATTTCTGAATTTTTGACTGAAATGTCTGATTAAAATTAAAAAAAAATTTTTATATTAACTGCAATGGAAATATGGCTGAAGGGCATGAAAATGTCACCAACAATTCAGTGCTGATTTGGTTTTAATTAGGTACGGAAATTAATACCATTGGTTAAATAAACATTCTTTGTTTGTTACTTTAGTACAGAGGCATTCTTTTCTCTTCTGTACTGTCAATACGTCAAGGAAAATCTCCTTTCCACTGAACCCAGGAGCTTTGCCATTTGACAGATCAAGAGCTTCTGTCACCATTTAACAATAAATACAAACCTAACTGCTCTTTAGTCACTTTAAGTAACTATTACAAACTAAAAGGCCTATTTTAGAAGTTGCTACATTATTCACTATGTCAATCTGAGGTATCACATTGATGTACAGCTTCATTTTAAATGAAAAGCTTTTGTTTATACAGTATCATTAAAAGAACAAACCCTGTTAGTCATGCGGCAGGCGTGACTTTTTAGAATGAATAAAAACCATGCCAACTTACGTAATACAAAATCTTCAAAATATTATTAGTAATGGCCATACTGTGAAAGGATAAACTAGAACTTCATCCAGATTGTGTTTGGGTTAAATTACAAACTATCCAGGTTCCAAATTAGTCCAAAGACTTAAAATTCTTTTTGGGGGATTTTTAGAAACTCTATCCGCTTGCCACTTCCAAGTTTTAAAGTATAGGATTTCAAAGAAAATGAATGCAAACAGGGGACAAAAACCTGTGATTCGTGGTTTCCCAATGTTCCTGGCCATACTGAAAGTCACGCAAAATTGTTCTAAAAAACAAGATCTGTTTTTTCCCCCTTTTTCTTTCGTCATCTTGGAAAACTGCTCGATGTTCAGAGGAACACTATGGTTACTTTGTATGACATTTCAGGAACCTCAGGAAATGAATAGGCAGAGATCGTCAGAGAAGTGATCCTCAATGCCATGAAAATCAAAAGTGCAGTAGCTGGATAAACCGGACTCGGAGTAAACAACGTGGTTTTTCTAATTTGGAGGCTACTCTGGAAGTTTCTCCTCCATCTGTGAATTTATCTTACTTTCCTTAAGGGAAATTCTAAATGTTTACTGCCAGTGTTTGCTTCGTCTTCGAGCATTTGGTTCTCTTACACCAGGGGTGTCAAACTGCCGGCCCGCAGGCCGGTTGCATCATATGGAGGCCACGCCGACCCCAGCTCCGGCAATGCAAAAAAAAAAGTCACAATACGTCATGACACGTCACGTGACGCGGTGAGTTTGAAACCCATGTCTTACACTTTGCTAATTAGTGAGGCAGAACGTCATTTTTTTTTTTATTTTTAATGCATCTTTTTTTTTTAAATGACCCAGGCCTTACTAGGGAAGGGTAGGGATGGGTGGGGATATAATCTCTTGGAGGAGTTTTGGAGGCCTCCAGATGACAAAATCACTCTGATCCACTCCCAGCTGAATGTCAGCTGGGCAAATCCCAAGGAGGCAACTGTCTTGCGGATTATCTGCAGTAAGTTTACTCTGGGAGTTCTGAGGAGGTGAACAGGGTTCTCTGTAGCTTTGGCTCTGCTACTTTGGAGGGACCCCTCTCTTCTTGATAGGTGAAAACCTCCGAAGATGAAGGGTGGGGGCTTGGGTCAGGGTGGTGATAAATGCATATCTGAAGGGGTGCTATTGTCCTCCCCAAAGAAGGCAGTGGTGTGCTTTCTTTTCAAGAAGCGATTGCTTCTGGGTAACTTCTGACTGGCCTTCATCTACAGGTTGATGAGAAAGTGGTGGGGCAATGGCTGCAGAAGGAGCTGGAATAAAGATATTACTGAACCTATTTCACTCAGGCTTCTGGCCCAGTGTGGTGTTAATATAGCACCAACTGCAATTGGTGAACGGTCTCTGTTGACCAGGATAGGGAGTGTATGGTCCTTCTATATTAGTTGCCCTTTCATCAGGCCTGAATACGGTCAGCTACAGGTAGACCACAACTGAGCCCAAAATTTCTGTTGCTAAGTGAAACATTTGTTAAGTGAATATTGCCCTGTTTTTATGACCTTTCTTGCCACAGTTGTTAACCGAATCACGTCAGCTGTTAGTAAACCCGGTTGTTAAGTGAATCTGGATTCCCCATTGACTTTGTCTGTCAGACGGTCGCAAAAGAGGATCACCCGATGAGCCAAGGACACCGCAACCGTCATAAATATGAGCCAGTTGCCAAGTGTTTGAATTTTGATCACGTGACCATGGGGATGCTGCAACGGTTGTAAGTGTGAAAAACAGTCATAAGTCACTTTTTAAAGTGCTGTTGTAACTTTGAACAGTCACTAAATGAACCGTTGTAAGTGGAGGACTACCTGTATGGTATCCTTCTGCCCATGAAAGTTGATAGTGAGGGGATACTGTTCTGCAGAAATTCTCCTCCTTTTAATCGGGGTAGTTCCAGTGGTGGGATTCAAATATGTTAACAACCGGTTCTCTGTGTGGATGCCGTTTCCGGAAGTCCATTCTGGGCCTGGGCAACAAAAAATTAGCTACCGGTTCTGCCAAACTGGCTGAATCCCACCACTGGGTAGTTCCAGTCACTGATGGTAGAGAAAGACTGGCCCCTTAGGCTCCTCAGTTGTGGGGTGTCACAAGGCCCTCCTTTCTTCTAGGCAACAACTACATGAACTAGGTGACAGGTCATCTGTCAACATGGCAACGGGTATCATCTGTTAGCTGATAATACTCAACTTCAATTCCAACTCTGGAATCGATGCCTCTGGAATTGATAACCAATGATGCCAATGAAGTCTGGTCCATGTGCCTAGAGGCTGTTTGGATTCTTTAAAGTCAAAACAAGGCAATTCAATGTTCTTAGCACACTTAAAAAAAAAAAGGTTGTATTCGTTTAAAAATACCAAGGTTTGAGAAAGAAACTTACAACTTTCCTAAGCGCAGAGTTAATTGTGAAGGCACCTGACTGAAAAGACAGTTAAATTGAATTGCAGCCCTGAGTATATATTTAGTATACTAGTACAGGGGTCCCCAACCCTCAGGCCGTGGACCAGTACTGGGCCGTGGCATGCCAGCAACCGGTCTGGACAAACAAGCAAAGCCCCATCCGCGAGATGCAGGCAGCACACAAAACCACACACCCTCCGGTCCGTGGAAAAACCTCTCTCCACGGAACCGGTCCCTGGTGCCCAAAAGGTTGGGGACCTCTGTACTACTACATTATCTGACAGAATGAAAAAATGAAATACAATGGGGTTATTATGGAATAGGGTTTTGGATTTGATTCCCCGAAGATACTTCAGGACGTAAAGGCCCACAAATTAACATCTATCTGCAGGACTTTAAAGCAACCACATTTATTACCCCCCCCCCCCAAAGATCACATAGTATAGTTACAGAAAATGGCTATGTGATCCTGAGAAAAGTTGCTGGTCATTTAAAAAGTTGCAGACAGATGCTATGTTCACCCTTCTGTATATTACAAAGAATCTTTTTGGAACTGAACATATGATTTAGCCAAGGAGGATAGAGTTCCAAACAGAGAAGAGTAAAATAATTTAAAATAAGTTAGATCATACCCATTTCAACTTTGAAAAAAAATAGCTAACTTACTTTTGTTCCTCTCAGCAAGAATTGTAAATCTCGGCCACTGAGAATTCCATGGTTCTTAACATAGCTGGGCATGTGGACAGCGCTTGTGCCGTGGACAGTTCCATGAACTTCCGTATAGGTATGAATGACATCCAAATAAGACTTTTTATCCTAGAAAGAAAGAAAGAAAAATAAACGCAAATCAGGTAGAAGAATTAACATAGAGCATCTGTGTGCAATTGTTTGTTAAATTTACCTGTTACAAGTAGTCCTCGACTTATAACCCTTCATTTAGTGATGTTCAAAGTTACAACGGCACTGAAAAAAGTGACTTATGAGAGTTTTTCAGACTTATGACCATTGCAGCATCTCCACTGACACATTATCAAAATTCGGCCACTTGGCAACTGGCATCTATTTATGATGGCTGCAGTTTCCTGGAGTCAACTTTTGCAACCTTGTTACGAGCAAAATCAAGGGCGCAGCCCCAGATTCACTTAACAACTGTGTTACTAACATAACAACTGCAGTGATTTTAACAACTGTGGCAAGAAAGGTCGCAAAACTCACTTAATAACTATCTTGATTAGCAATGGAAATTTTGGGCTCAATTGTGGTTGTAAGTCAAGGACCACATGTAGTCAAAAGGGACCAGAGAAGAAATTCAAAACTTGCAAAGTTAAATAAACATACAGTGTTAATTTCATGTCATTCCCCAATATAATTCCAGACGGGGGATATTCCTGTTCAGCAAATTTACAGCAAAGCTTTATTTAACCACTTAGCCAGGCACTAAGGAAAAAGTTGAGACATTTCAGATGGCTCTTGAAGTCTAGGAAGAAGCACTGTATTCTATGTAGAAGGCAACTCTTCTTCTAACATAGAGAAAAATGAAGCAAATTCTCTGTTCATGTGGACCAGCTGGGGAAAAATAATCACTGAACAAATGGAAGGATCATTGATAAAAATTAAGATTTCAAGTCGTCTCATTATGTACCATGTATATATCTATTGAAGAGTGATCAGATTGATTATTCTTTCAAAGAATGTTAATGATAGGATTGTCAACAGAACAAAATAAACCATTTTAGTTTCATCATAACTTCTCTGAAAGTTATCATTCATTTTTAAAATATTAAAATGCACTTTGTCTTATATCCGTATTTTGAGATAAAAGCTTTTGCTAAAAGCTTTTTGAGCTTTAAGATCCTTAAAGGAATTATGACAATGATCTTTTTTTTTTTTCATTCAGAGAAATGAAAATTTTGTTAGAATTAAGAAATTCCTATTCTTTATAACTGCACCGCTGACATTGCCTGAATCTTCTGGAGTACAATGGGCAAGTGCCCATAATTTATGTTTAAATGCCTCAAAAATAAAACAGATGTTAAGTATAAAATGATCCTTAACAATAAAAAGTATTGTGACTTGGGAGCAAAAGTAAAATAATATAATTTTCAATCTTAGCAGCTAAAACTATGTCCTGTTATTTATTAAAAAATAAATGTGTTCAGATTATATACAACTAAGTATCAAAAGCAGGTCTTCACTAGAACAACAATACAATTTTGTCTACATTTTCCAGATTTGTTTTTGCGGGATCCTCTTTAAAAATCAATATACTTAATACTCAAATCCTTGATTATTTATATAACAATATAAACTATAATCTCCTTTTGGGCTATTTTATTTTTTACATAAGGAAGTTCTTATACTTTGGGCTGAGTTGCAAAATTCTGATTAATGGATGCTAGATAAATACTTTGAAGATTCAATATACCATAGTGTCCAGGTTTCATGTGAGGATACTGCAGAAGACAACAATTCCACACTTACAGAATACATTTCTGTACACTGCTCTGAAAATGTACAGGAGAAAACTGCAAACAGATAATTTTATTTCTAAACCATAAAGCAATTTTAGAGTTCATTATGTATGACTGCAGCAGAAGCTGAACATCATAATTATGGCATTCTCAGCATGTCCTCACAACATATCCAAAAATACCTACTGACCTAATGAAGCAATAGAACACAGACAAAAGAATAAATTAGTTGGGCTGATTATAACATAACGTTCTTGATTTGATAATTCACTCTCAGTCCAAACTTGATCATACATCTGTAGTCTGCCTCATTTTCTATTCTATTCCCATAAATTACAATTTTTCAATTCTGATGTAATTCACAGAAAAAAATATGAATTAAGCTAAGATATCAGATTTGTAAATAGAGTAAGAGGAAAGAGCAGGGAATATATCACTTATTCACAAACTGATATAACATAAATCACACTAGATTGCTTGTTTCTGAATGGTGCCATATTTGAGATCCATCAATGTTAAGTAAGCAACACTATGACTTAGTGAACCCCCCAAAAACTGAATGTGCTTAAATTTGTTCAATGAAGAATCAAATAATAAACCAAGGATTAAGGGAACATTAAGGAACTGGGGTCTTTTTTCACTAGTGAAAGTTAAAAAAAAACCCAGGAACACAAGAAACTCTTTTGATACATGTTGATTAGAAACAGAGAATGAGCTAGTTAGTATATTCATAGAACGAAGTGAAATATCCCTACTGCTTAGGTGCATGAGATTTTAAAAAACAGTTCTCCAATACTAAACACACAGAACAGCAGTGATTAGATCTACAGAACAGCAATGGTTATATCTGCTTGGTCAATTTTCTTGAGAACTATAATAAACTTCCATTCACAAAAAACATCTTTGCTTATCATCATGTAATTGTCATTATTTCATGCTTTTTATTTCCACCTTTACTTAAAAAATGCCTCTTTATAAAACTTATTGGGTTGACCAGAGGCTAAAAAGGATTTTTAATTCTCTCTCCGAAGGCAATTTTAACAGAAAAATATAATCCTGAGAATTTGGAAAGGGGATAATTGGAAATTCTGTATCAGTAAGTTGCAAAATCAGAATGGATTGACAAAGGGATGGATGAAACTTTTCCTTGTATATTTTTTCCTTGTAAGCGTGCTATGTTATTTATATGATTTACCTGGAAGTCAATTCTAAAAAAAAAACCCAACAAACCAATCAGATCATTCTGTGTTTTCCCCAAAGGAAAGAAGTTTAAAAGGTAAGTTAGAAAGGGGAAAAGGGGACAAGAACTTTAAATCATAATCATAATCCATTCTAAAAGTAAGGATACCATTCCAAAGTTCAATTCACCTTTTGCCTAGAGAGAACTTAACACTCTTTGTCAGCCTTGTGACTGAGCTGGAATTGTCTAATACTGTAATTGTATGTCCTCAATTGCTCTATAATTATTCTTACAGAAAATAATTCTTACAGAGTAAGACATACATGTCTAATGGTTGGTTGAAGATTAAATAAACATTATAAATGGCAGAATGTGAATTAAAATAGTTTCCTAACATTTAATGCAGGAAGATGAATAGAAAGATAAATTAATTATAGTTCTTAATAACATACTTTTCATAAGGGCATAAGCTCAAGCCTAAATCCATTTCCGGCATTACTTTTCAAATCTGCTTATTTCTTTCTAGAGCAACACTACAGCTTCTGGAAAAATTATTTTCCAAGAAACACGTGTGCATACCATTTTTCCACAAGCATCAACTGGATGAAATCTTGTGCAAACATTCTTATGATGTGTTATAATATAATGTATATATCTCCCTCCTATTCTTCATATCTTTAGAAAAATTAAAACAGAAGAATGTTTTTTACATCAGATACCTAATGTGAAACTTTCCATACTTACAGAATTGGAAGGAAATTATAGAAACTGAACTACAGTGCATCTGGAGAATTGGTTAGGAAAGACTATTTTGCAAACTTTTAATAAAACCACCATTTTTTTTATACTTTCCTCTTTGTTACAGAAATATGGTAGATTGATTTGGGGAGGAAAAATGAACAATTTTAAAACATCTAGCAATAAAATAAATAGTACCATCAACATTAAAGATGTTTTTGTACTTCATTAATTCTAGCAGCTACAAAAGCAAAATCAATAAATATACTCTACAGAATACTGAGCTGATTAAACTATCTTAATATATTTTCCCAAAATGTAATAGGGAAAAATTAGATGACATTTGGGAAGAAACTGCTAAACAGACTGGACATTGATAGATGGACATATATATGTTAGAGCTAATGGTCAATCTTCACAAACAAGGAAGAAAACAAATATATAAAAGGAAATATAACTATATTTAAAGCATAATGTGACTTAATATTTACTTTTTTTAGATATAAGCAACTGTAAATGTATGGGGTTTCCTTCCTTTTATATATGTATATGTTATATATACTTACATGCATATATTAATAGTATGCTATAGTTTTAAATTCTGTGACTTGCATTTTGGACCATAAGTAAATAAATATAAAAAGATTTTAGATACAAGAGCCAGTTTGGACAGAAAGCTCTTAAAAAGTATCAACAAATTAAAAGTCTTCAGCTTTGTGTTTTATGCTCAACCAAAACAAATTTGCTTAGCCTGGCAACTCACCTTCCAGAAGTTATCAACTTTTCCATAAACAAGTGATTGATCCTGCCTTTTAATGATATTGAAGTGTTTGATGTCACTGGAATTCAGATACTGCTCCACAACAAAACCAAGGAAACTGTTATCTGGAGTGTGAGCTGCAAATTAAACAACAAAAGTGTATTAGTGCATCATTCACTGTAACACTTGCAAAAAAAGGGACAATTTACAGCCTGTAAATGTCTGAAAGATGCATTGACACAAATCCAAATATGAATTAGTTTTAACTCCTGAGCAACATCTTCAACAGGAAATACTTGTAACCTTCTTGATCATTCTCTGATATTTTTTCTTTCTTGTACTACATTTATTTTAAAGTCATAAGAAACTAATCTAACATTATTTAAAGCAACTTCTTTTGGAAAAGAATACCAGGACAAAATGTCAAGCTCCTTATTCTATAAGTTGCAGAAGTTGCACTTGTTCAAATCTCTGAAAAAATTGCTGTACTGGTGCCATAAGTAATTCCTGTAGAGTCTCCAACTACTGTGGAACTTCAGGAGCAGAAAGAACATCTGAATCAAGCAACAATGCATGAGTTGAATACGCTGTTAAGAAACACATGGAGCTAAATCAAACTTGTTTTTTTATTTCTGCAAATATTTTAGAAACCAACTCTTCAGAACTGAGTTAATTATTATGGGAGACCCCATTTACTTTAAAAACATATTTTCCCACTTTTAAAATTGCTAGGGTTATCCCGACGCTGAGTTATTTTATTGACAAGACTAACTTACGAAACATTGTATAAAACTGCTGCGGATTAAGGTTCCACTTCCCCCATGGAGTTTTGTGGCCTTTAGACTGGGCATAGTGAGCATGATTAAATTCTGGTTCAGTCCCAAAGGAATCTAGCACCCGTAACATACACCTAGGAGGGAAAATAAAGCACAATCACAACAGAATGTATTAGAAACAGTATGTTATAAGAATAAAGCACAATGTAATTTGTGTTGGCACAATGCAGAAAACCACTGTGCGAACAGCAAGGTGCTTGAACAAAATTGCAGGCACCTGTGTTCTCTTAAGCCCCTTCTCCATTTGTGCCTTTTTCCCAGCGTCAACCCGGCAGTGTTGCCAATAAAGCCGCAACCTTGCCACAGGTGTGGGAAGAGATATGCGTTCTGGAGCTCTGCAGCCACCAGCAGAATACAGTAGCAGGAAGGTATTTTTTCCTCAGAAGGAATGGATGGTCCAAAAGAGAGGAAAAGAAGTGCAGGTAGATCTTGACTTATGACCACAGTTGAGCCCAAAATTTCCCCTGCTAAGTTAAGACAGTTGTTTTGCTCCACTTTACGACGTTTCTTGCCACAGTGTTTAAGTGAAACGCTGCAGTTCTTAAGTTAGTAACACGACCGTTAAGTGAATCTGGCTTCCCCATTGGCTTTGCTCAGAAGGTTGCAAAAGGGGACCACATGATCCTGGGGCACTACAACCGACATAAACATATGCCCATAACCCAGCATCCGAAGTTTGATCACGTGACCACAGAGATGCCGCAATGGTCCTAAGTGTGAAAAAACGTTCATAAGTCACTTTTTTCAGTGCCATTGTAACTTTCAACGGTCACTAAATGAATGGTTGGACTACCTATAAAGAGAATTGTTTTGTAAAGGACAAATACTTACTGATAATAAACCCAGGAAGCCCAATGGAAGCCCTTCAGTGAAATATAACTCCCAATTTCTAAAAATTTTAGCTAATGCCCAAAATTTTCAGCTAATGAAAGCAGCAAACATACTGGCTGGGAACTTTAGAATTTGTGGACTCAACATTCCCAATGAGTGCTTAGTTAAAGAAGACTGTTTTTATCCATTACGAGAATAAGATAAATGAGAAATCAGATAAACCAACACAGATACTCAACTTGTGGCTTATGCTTTCAAAAAAACTCTGTCCACTGCTTTTCATAAAAAATATTTTAAGCAATAGACCTAGGTTTCACCCGAGTATCTGTAAAGGAAGCAGCTTCACAGAATAAAGCCATCTGTGTAGCTGAATATTCGAATCACAGGGACGCTTTTGTGTGCAAACAGCTGCTCATCCATAAAGATTCCTAGTTTAAGCTCAGCAAATATACATCAAGCACTGAGCCAGGTATGTAAATAGAGGCTTTCTTGTCTATTTTGTCTCAAAATGCTCTGTGTGAAAGCTGCTTGTGGAGAGAGAGAGAGAGAGAGAGAGAGAGAGAGAGAGAGAGAGACAGACAGACAGACAGACACAGACACACACACAGAGAGAGAGAGAGAGAGAGAGAGAGAGAGAGAGACAGACAGACAGACAGACAGACAGACACAGACAGACAGACATGAAAATGTCAGGATCAAGAGTAAGTATGGAAAGAAATAAAAAGTTACAGTTAATACTGGAGGTCCTCGACTTATAACTACAATCAAGCTCAACATTTCTGTTGCTAAGCAAGACAGTTGCCCCATTTTATGACCTTTCTTGCCACAGTTTTTATGTGAATGACTACACTTGTTAAGTTAGTAACACGGCAACATGCCAGTTGCCAAGCACCTGAATTTTGATCACTTGACCAAGGGGATCCTGCAATGGTTGTTAAGTGTGAAAAAACGCTCATAAGTCACTTTTTTTCAGTGCCATTGTAACTTTGATCACTAAATGAATGGTTGTAAGTTGAGGACTACCTGTAGAGAGAATTGTTTTGTAAAGGACAAATACTTACTGATAATGAATCCAGGATGGCCCAAGAGTTTTCTTAAACTGAGTGAGCCCCACAATGTCGATATAAATAAGCTCCACCACTTTATCCCCCTGTGTAGGACAGCCAGATCTGTTACCAACTACCTTCTTCATAATCCTAGCCAAAAAGAAAAAGAAAAAAGAAAAAGAAGAGGAAAATTTAAGGAAATTTCTTTTTACAGGCAGAATAATTGACAAAACGGAGAAGTAAAGGCAAGATTCTTGAGAAGGAGCACTACATCTGAAGTTAAGAAGTTTCAGGCATTTTCCTGAAGAAGTAGTCTAATCCACAAAATTATCTGTTCTAAAACTGTAATGATTAATATAAAAAATAAGACTTTCATACAAAAATGTACAAGAGAGAAATAACGTTTGATGACCTGATAAGTGAAACACTCTGCTGGTACAACTCATTAGAGTTGTTGTTTACATTTCATATATCCTGGCTTTATTACTTTTGTAAACAACTCAAGGCGGCGATTATAACCCTGTGAGATGAGTTGAGCCAAGAAAAAGTGACTAGGCCTGACTAGTCTAAAGTCACTCAGCCGGCTTCCATGCCTCAGGCAGGACTAAAACTCATAATCTCCTTGCTGCTTGCCTACCTCTTTACCCCCTAGACCAGGAGTAGGCAACCTTGGCTCTTTTATGACTCGTGGACTTCAACTCCCAGAATTCCTGAGCCAGCCATGCTGAGGAGAAAGGGAGAGGTTTCTATGCTGAGCCATGCTGGCTCAGGAATTCTGGGAGTTGAAGTCCACGAGTCATAAAAGAGCCAAGGTTGCCTACCCCTGCCCTAGACCAAACTTTTTGTTATACAAGAAGAATGAATGTCAATAGATGTTTAATTTTTCAAGTCAACATTGCAGACATTTGCTTTTATTACTCTTTCTATATCATCAAAGTACGGTAGATTCTAGTGATAGCTAGTCTTGTTTTGTAGGAAAGCAGGATATAACGCCTTTTGGGTTTGCTTTAATCGAGTGTGAATATCTCAACAGTTCAGTAATAGTCATTGATTTGTTGCTATTCAGTCGCTAAGTCATGTTTGATTCTTCACGACTCCATGGATCACAGCATGCCAGACATGTTTTCCACTGTCTCCCAGAGTTTGCCCCAGTTCATGTTCATTGCCTTGATGACAGCATCTAACCAGTGGCATCCCCTTTTCTTTTTACCTTCAATAATAGGCATTGATGTGACATAACAAATTTCTTCTATTAAACAGTCCCTACTGTGAAACAGGGCAATGCAACAAAATCTGCGTCCTCAAAGCTTTTCCAGTGCAATATTCTAAATCAGTTAAATTTAGAAATTATGGATAATATGCAAGAAGACTGTCAAAATAGATCAAAATCATAGTAATAGTAGTATTTTCACCCAAATTACAGTCAATTTATCCATAACAAGTTTCTTATTAAGAAATAAAGTTTGTTTAAGAAAGAAAAGCAACCAATTAAGCCCATTTAGTTTTTCTGCAGATGTCTAACACACCTGTAATGATAGGGAATAAAGCTGCATAATCTGAATGATCTAGTATTCATTTAATCAAAACTCAGGAGGAAGCAGCTACAAAGTATACAAAGTATATTTGTTTCATGATGCACATATTTAGCGTATGAAACTAGTTTTATCACTGTTTAGGGCATTTATCACTTTCATTTTCCCCTTCACAAAATTACAGCTGTACAATGAATACTCTGAGAAGAATGGTGCTGCTGCTGCACTTTTAAAGTGGATTATAATCTCCTTACTCCTTGAGTTCTGCCAGGGAAGCTGAAATCCTTATTTCATGGCCCAGTAAATAGAGAGATGTAATTAAATCACTCCACTGGACTAGTTCGCCAAGTGGGCCACCACTGAAGGCATTTTCTGCAATCTTGAATCCAGATTCTTTTGTGAGGAGTCCCAGATGAACAAGGACCTGCAAAAGGAAGAGAGACAATGAGGAACAATTTCAGCACCAACTGTTGACAATTTCTAATATGAATGTCCTTACTTTAATATGCATATAGATAATTTAATGACTTTACCCTAGACCAGGGGTAGGCAACCTTGGCTCTTTTATGACTCATGGACTTCAACTCCCAGAATTCCTGAGCCAGCATGGCTCAGCTTGGAAACCTCTCCCTTTCCCCTCAGTGTGGCTGGCTCAGGAATTCTGGGAGTTGAAGTCCACGAGTCATAAAAGAGCCAAGGTTGCCTATCCTTGCCCTAGACCACGGGTCGGCAACCCGCGGCTCCGGAGCCGCATGCGGCTCTTTCAGCCGTCTCCTGCGGCTCCCTGTCCTCCGCTGCCATGTGCAGTCCGAAAAAAAAAAAGTGGGACAAAAAAAGTTCAACCAATGAATTCAAACTTCTCACAAAAAAAAAAAAATTCACAAACTTTGAATTGATTGGTTGAACTTTTTGGTTTGTGGGACTACACACAAACCTCTTTCCTTCTTCGGACCGCACGTGGCAGCAGCGGTGGAAGAGCCGGGAGGACGGCTGGAAAGGTGTCCCTTTGCCGTCCTCCGGAGGCAAAACCTGGGTAAGGAGCCGCGGGTGGAGGTGGCGAGTCTCGGGGTGCCTCTTCCCTGCCCGCCGGGTCTCCCCTCGCCCTTCTCCGCTGCCGCCTCTGCTAGCCCTGGGGAGGGGGTCACCGGGGGTCTCGGAAACTTTCCCTCTCGGCCGTCTCGGTCTCTTTTGAGATTCACCCGCGGCGACTGCCCGGCCCTTTTCCCACCTGCTGAGCGGCACCCCTTTGCCGTCCTATCGCCGCCACCGCTGCCGCCACCCGCGCTGAGCGGGGCCGGAGAGGCAGCGGCGACCGGGCAGCTGTGCCCCTTCACCGTCCTCCTGTCGCCGCCGCCACCCGTGCTAAGCGGGGCCGGAGAGGCGGCGGTGACCAGGCAGCCGCGCACCTTCGCCGTCCTCATGTTGCCGCCGCCACCCGCGCTGAGCGGGGCCGGAGAGGCGGCGGTGAACGGGCAGCCACGCCCCTTCGCCGTCGTTTTGCCGCCGCCACCCACGCTAAGCAGGGCTGGAGAGGCGGCGGCGAACGGGCAGCCGCGCCCCTTCGCCGTCCTTGTGTTGCCGCTGCCCGCGCTGAGCGGGGCCGGAGAGGCGGCAGCGACCGGGCAGCCGCACCCCTTCGCCGTCCTCCTCTTGCCGCCGCCACCTGCGCTGAGCGGGGCCGGAGAGGCGGCGGCGACCGGGCAGCCACGCCCCTTCGCCGTCCTCATGTCGTCGCCGCCGCCACCCGCGCTGAGCGGGGCCGGAGAGGCGGCGGCGACCGGGCAACCGCGCCTCTTCGCTGTCCTCCCGCTGCTGCTGGTGGCGCTGAGCGGGGCGGGAGTGGTGGCGGCGACCGGGCAGCCGCGCCCCTTCGCGGCCCAGGAGCAGAGTTGGGGCCGTTGCCTATCACAATCACGCGGACGGCAGGCTGGAGCCTCCCACGCTGACCGATAGGTCTTCCGTGCCGCTCCGCTCGGACCGCCGGCTTCTGGCTGCGGGGCTGCCCCCCTCCAGAACTGTCTTTCCCCGCTGCTTCCTCATCCTCCCAGCGAAAGAACCCCAGAGAGCTGGAAGAGGTCCTTTCTCCCACTTTCCGCTTCTCATCCTCTTTTCCAAGCACCTCTCCCAGAGCGAGCCAGAAGCCTCAACTATGGCCTCCTACAGCAGGCTGAGATAGGCGAGCCCCAGCGGCCCTCTGCTGCCGCCTTGGAAGATTTGCCGCAGCAGCTCCTTCTCCCTGTCGGCCTCCTCCTCCCTAAGAAGAAAGTCCCAGAGAGGTAGAGTGCGGGGGGGGGAGCAGTCTTTTCCGAGGGGAGGAGAAGCCAGGACGGCTCTGCCGTCCATACCAGAGCTGGACGGGGGCAGGGCCAGTGCATGTCTCACCTTAGGCTCCACTCTAATCAAGCCCCCTGTTCCGTGTGTGGAGGGAAACGGGTCCAAGTGGCTCTTTCAGTGTTTCAGGTTGCCAACCCCTGCCCTAGACCTTTGGCCAGTGACAAAACCATAGATATTTTTCTTCAATTCTACTACAGGTAGTCCTCAACCATTTGTTTAGTGACTGTTCAAAGTTACAATGGCATGGAAAAACTTATCCCCATTTTTCACATGACTATTGCAGTGTCCCCATGGTCACACAATCAAAATTCGGACGCTTGGCAACCGATTCATACCTATGACCATGGCAGTGCCCCAGAGTCAGGTGATCTCACCCTTTGTGACCTTCTGACAAGCAGTCAATGGGGAAGACAGTTTCACTTAACATCAGTGTTACTAACTTAACAACTGCAGTGATTCACTTAACAGCTGTGGCAAGAAAGGTAGTAAAATGGGACAAATTCCACAATTACTGTCTTGCTTAGCAACATAAATTTTGAGGTCAATTTTGGTTGTAAGTTGAGGACTACCTGTACAAAAGGACTAACTTTAATATTTTATATGTTTAGTTTTCATTATTACTTTTCATCTTAAACATTACCGTGTGACATCACACACAGGATCCAATTTCCCAACCGTTTCCCCAAATGTTGTTCTACAACTATGTTGGCTGAAAACATTAAAGATTATAGCTCCCTATCACAAATCTTCCTTCCTTCCTTCCTTCCTTCCTTCCCTCCCTCCCTCTGCCATGGATCAGAAAAAGTGGTATCAGCCAGGAAAGGTGTGTGAGAGAGGCCACATTGGTTGGGGTGGACATGTGAGGATGCTGCAGAGGTCAGGTGCACAAGAGGTGCCATGCGGTCTGTGGAGGATCGGCAGGGGGCAGCATGTTTTGGGTGCATTAGACTGTAAGACAGATGTCACATGGGCTGGGAGAGTGCATGGGGTACAGCATGGGGTGGAAAGAGTCTGCGTGGGTGCACGAGAAGGGCCACATAGGTCAGGGAAGGCTCCTGAAAGATGTTGACATGAGTTGGGTGCCCAAGTCTGGAAGGCAGCATGGTGATGCTGAGGTGCCATGTGGCTCAGGGAGGGTGTGCAGGAGGCAGCACGGGTTAGGAAGGATGTGTGGAGGGGGGGAGCATGGAGCATAAGAGGTGCAGCTTGGGTCAGAATAATTGCATGGGAGGTGGCTGGGGTCAAAGAGGACGCAGAGGGGAGCAATGTGGGCAAGAAAAGATATGTTGAGGTTCCTTCCTTCCTCCTCCCCCTTCCCTTCCCTTCCCTTCCCTTCCCTTCCCAGCAACCAGGGAAATAGCTGCTGATGGGTGGGAAAGAGAGGGAAGGATTGTGTGAGTGTCCATCTTAAAGGTATCAGGAAATGGTGAAAATGAGGTCACATGACCGTAGTGTGATAGGGCCACTGAAATGGCAACAGCCCTGAAGCAGCATCTACTTTCTCAAATTTCAGTCCCTCAGGTCCCAACTTTCTGTAAGTTAGACAAAGTTATACCCTATGATGCAGCATTTTGCCTAATTGGAGGATACAAAGTATCAAACAGACAGAGTTTTAGCAGTATCTACGCAGACCGGGAGCCTGTGGCACTGAGTTATTGCCAAGAAAACTACATAAACTATCCGTCCATCTCATCAACAGAACCAGAGCTCCAGTCAAGGGGACTTGCCTTTCCCTTCCCTTCCCTGAAGTTGCAATGTGCTTTTCAAGTTTAAACAATGTAAAAATATATTTTATGTAGTGAGCTCACTTTTTTTCGTTTTCTCTTCTCAAAGTTTTGCTTCTCAGCAAGTGATTTTATTGCTTCTATCCAAGTGTCAGCCATCCTTTTTATTCGCAGCACCATCCACCGGAATTCTTCATGTCTCGACATTATTTTGTACAGCAAATCAAAATTGGTTCTGATTTCAGCCTTCAACTAAATAATACATTTTAAAAATCAGTGGTAAGGCAAAATCAAAATTTCCTATGCGTATTTGTGAAGGCGAGAGGTTGCTGTTTCATTTTCATTAAATTAAAGGGACATACAGATGTTTCAAAATTCAAAAGTATAAAGCAGAAATTAACACTAAAACAAATAGAAATTAATGTTAAAAAATATTTGCAATACTCATGGGTGTCAAAAAATCTATCTGGATTCCTAAATGAAATGTGAAATCTCTCAACATTTCACATGAGAATACCAAGATATATAAGATCTTTCTGAAATCTAGCAATGGAACTTGGGGACCCAAAAGTTGCTGATCCTTGAAAAAATCCTGATTTATCTTATTTGGCTCCCTTACTTATCAAAATTCTAGTGAAGATATGCTACATCCAAACACAGTTCTCTGATTACCACCAAATAAAGATTCTGAACTTAAATCTCAAATACCTTTTGCAAATTCAGTAAATTCAGTCATCACAAAATGAGCCATGAGTATAAATATTTGCTGAATGGTTAAATTTTTTTTAACCTTTTCCCTCAAAACTTATTTCCCACATACAATTTTCCAGCAGAATAAGGGGGGCAGGGGGGATGATAGGGCAGACCATTATCAGAATACCAGATATTAGGGTGGACTAACTCTCTGTGTTAGTATCTATACTATTTTTCTTAGTGGAAACATTGAGAAATCTATTTTATAAAAACTAAAACAATTCCAAAGCCAATTTTAAATGTGAGTAAGACTTACCACTGTCTTCTGATCCATTTCTTCATTGGGATTTTTTGTTCTCCAGGGTAAACGAGGACACCAATTTTCAACCTGCAAAAATGTTAAGTTGTTCAGCTTCAGAATCCAGTAAAGTGACCAACAGTGTAGTTTGTTGATGCAATTCCATCCTCATTTAATAGCACATATAACAGAACAGCTAAAGTTCAGCAGGTGACAAAAATGTTTTTAGCAAGATAGCAAAAACAGCAATGAAGTTCAAAAGATACAGGAAATAGCTTCACTTCTAAAGGTTTCCTTCTATCCTTCAATAAACTGGTTATCTTTTAGTAGGAGCTCATATAAGCAGGGCTTTTTTTGTCATAAAACGCACCGGAACAGAGTTCCGGCACCTTTTTCCGATGGATTTTCCAGAGTTGCGTTCTTTTCCTATTGTTTCCTTTCCTATCCTTGTTTGTTTTTGAAAATGCCCCGATGGCAGTATGGTGCGAGCGGGGTCCCCTCCGGCGCTGTCTGCCTCTAGGAGGAGCCATGAGATGCTGGAGCACCACAGCCAGAGTGTGGCTTGATTGGCTGGGTCGGACCATGTCGTGTGGAAGCCGATGGTGGCGGCGGGAGACACATAAACATGGAGGCCATCTTTCACAAGAGGGTGAGTGAGCCTTTTGCCTTCTTTTACAGAAGGTGGGGTGTGAGGTTAAAAAGAGGCAAAGCGAGAGGAAAGAAAGGCGGCTGGCGTGGAAGCTTGCCTGACAGCGAAACTTTGCTGTTTCAGTTCCTTGGGTAGTTCTAAGGCTGGGATGTCTACAAAAATCTCTTTTTAGTCTTTTATACTTTATATGCAAACTGCAGAGGGGAAGAATAAGAATAAAGCCAATGTCTTGTGATTTGGAGGTATTATTATTAATAAAAATATATATTAATTATGTATTGGTCAGATGTAAAGGTAGACCTACAGTATGAGGTTTAATCAGATCTATTTATTAAATTTTGCAGTAGGCTGACTTGCCCCCTATTTTGGGAGGGGCGGCTTGTTTTTAATCTTTGTCATGTTACAATAACAGCTAGATGTGATATTGGGTTAACTTCTTTGAGCACATGAGAACTCACCCTCATGTAGTTTCAATTGCTTTGGGGCTGAGTATTCAAATTCAAAAACTGGCTGCTGGCTTTCTGTTATCAAATAATGTCTAAAATGCTATCCACAAAATGAAACTATACACCAAGACCCAAGGACTTCCAAATATACATCCAAATATAAATTGTTTACTATGCAGTAAGAAATCATTAGAAGAGAATCTAATTCCTGATAGAACAACCAACAAACTATTGGGAAATAAATGTCATATTTAAACAATGTTCTTGTTCACTATCAATGTTCACCTTCTCAATATTCACATGCTTGGAGGAAGACATACAGAGTTTTTGGGCTATGTGGAAAAAGCCCATTCAAAACATGGTTTAGAACTGGAAAGGCTCAGTGATGTGATACTGTATATTGTCCTTCCTTCCATTCAATTATTTCAATATTTGGGTTTGCTTTCAGTCATAAAATACTTGAATTCAAAAGAGAAAGAGAAAAAGTGACATATAAGAGGAAGAAGTGTGTGTGAGAGAGAATAATGAATATTCATTCTGCCTGTGGTCGTTTGAGTCTTTAAAAGGCCTTGTGCAAAAATTATTTCAGCTTATTTCAATATAAATTGCCGTGCAGACCAATATTAATATCACATATTTCTTTACTGGACTGTGGTTTTATTCCTAGAAAAAAAATATAAAAGTAATTTCCTTTGGTCCTTTTATCTCGATATTAAAAAAAAATCAGAAAATAATACATTCAAAATTAAAAACCAAAGAAGTAGATGAATATATATGCTGAAAATGGGTAAACCAATTTTGCTAACTGGAAATAAAGTACAGGAATGGCAGAGTGCTGAAATGGAAGATATCTAACCATCCATGGACGGCTGTGGGGAAACTAAAGAAAGCCACTCCAGATTAAATGAAGGATTACTTCACATTCACATGCTTTCTACTTTTGTTTTTGTTTTGTTTTTTAGAAAAAGTTTTTGCTTATCAAGCACACCCTTCGATTGAGCAGTGTCTGCACTGGTAATGTTTCCACAAAGATTGAATAAAGGAAAATGTTCTTACATGTAAAAAATGATAGCTAAAATGTTTTGGAGATTAAGTCCACAAGCAACATTAAGTCCACAAGCAACTGAGCAACATTTGAGAAGGAACTGATCTGGCAACTTGGAACAAAGCCAGTTAAAATTTCTCATATAACATTACTTTGTGGATAATCTCCAAATCCCGCATATTTTATTAGAATTAATTAATCATCAATATTGTCCGGTTAGATAGAGCTATTTCCATGATTAAACAAATAGAGCAAAAAAAAATCTCCATTAAGGACAATTGTTGATTAATTGTAAAGCATGTTTGCTTTTGAACTGTTCAAATTTAAATAATTATTCCTCAAGAAAGAATATTCAGTTATTAAAATGTTATAATGGGATTGTGCTTACTTGCACAGATGCAATTCCTTGAGTCATATAGAACTTTATTCTGATGTAGATAAACTCAGTGCTTTTTTTGTAAAAAAAAAAAAAAAAAAAAAAAAGTGCTGGAACTCACACAGGTCATACAACCCGCCTTGCCTACCCTACAAGGTTCCATCCAAAAAAGGTGCCGGAACTCCGTTCTGGGCATTCTATGAGAAAAAAAGCCCTGGATAAACTGCATGTACAACTTTCACACCAGATCATTATCCAGCTCTTCTATGTTAGAGAAACTAAGTAGGCACAGCACCAGCACAGAAGAGATATAATCAAGTTAATGTTACAATTAAATACTGTTTGTTTTCAATATGTTAAATGAAAAGCTACAGGAGATCAGCACAGCATCCCTATCTTTGGGGGATTTCCACTAGTGCTGAAGTTAAAACATAAATATTAATATTAGATTTTTCCCCTTTAATAACTAATTTCTTACTATTAAAATTTCTAGTTTGATTCGTTTCTAATTCTCCCAAACTACTATAAACATAGCCACAAAAGTTAGCATTCAGCTTTCAGCCATATCATAAACTGTTAATTCTCCACCACTGTCCATTTTAGCGAACAGTCATATAAAATGTCAGTTCCAAGTGACTTACATCAGCCAGACTAATTCATATATCCAGATTGTTGTATTGGATACAAGAACTTTCTTTCGTGCTTGCAGTCACTAATACCATAGATGCTTATCATAAACTGCAAATGAAAGGTAGGATTACGTATGTTTGCTGAATAATTTGTAGTTAATATCATGATGGCACTTCGTTTCCCATAGCGGAAGTGCCAACCTTTACCAGGTGACCCAGTATCTTTGAACAATAAGGAAATGTACTAGCCCTTTGTAATTCAAAAGATGGCTTTTAGCCAGAACATCAGTCATCCAATATTCTAGCTAGTACTGTAGGTTTAAAAAAAAAATAAAAAAAAAATAGGCAGCCTTTCAAAATTGTTGGTTCTCATTCATAACCACACTAGCAGTGAAGCACAAAGCTCTGCTATAAAAAGAAAAGCTAAATTATACAAGAAAGGAGATTATAAAAAATTATGCCCCAATGGGATTAAATGCCCCATATATTTATATACACACATATATCTAAGCCTTACTGAAAATAACATGATTTTTACAAAGTTTAAGTATGAAATGGCAAGTTAGGCCTATACGTCCTAATGGATGGATGAGAATATATACTAAAATATTTATTCATCTATTAAAATAATGTAGTACAAATAAATGTATACTTTCTTCTTACAAAAACTATACGTTGGAAGGGTATTTACATATTTTTAAAATTCCAAATAAGCCAAGCAGCTCAACAGCATAATGCCGGAAGATAGCACCTGAACAAATGAAGTAGTACGGCTTGATATGGGTTTTGTAATGGACCTATGAAATTAATGCAGGTATTATTAGTCACTTAGAAGCATATCTGTACATGGCAATGTAAAAAACATGAGGGGTTATTTTATCATGCTTGGTGCATAAAATAATACAAAGAATTTTAAAGATTAATATTAATCTGAAACCAGAACTTTTCTTGCTGGCATTAATGGACAGACAACTGTAATAAATTATGGCAGATTGTAACGGTAAAGCCACTCCTTTATATCTTTTTTTCCGTTTCTCTTTCTTTTTTTCTTTCTTTATTTCTTATTTACTTTTAACTTTCCTTTCCTTCTTCTTTACATTTGTATTTACTCTGTTAAAACTTCTTTAATAAAAATTAATTTGGAAAAGAACTGCATCCATACATAATGTTGAACTAGGTTTCTAGCATTTTCTATGAACTTACTCTATCTGATAGGAAGCTAACATCCAATAAAAGATACAAAGGACAAAGTGCAGCATAATTGATGACAATTTAATTGGCCCTTTCTCTCCAACTTCTAGTTAGTTTTATTCTATCAGAGCTTATGGTAAAGTAGGCTACATGTCAAACAAGTAATAGTTTGTAACACTAGCTAATTATTTGGCCATTTTTATTATTATCTGTTACTATTACAATTGTTAATGCGCCAATAACCAAAGTTCTCAATGTGGACTATCAATCTATTAAAATAAAAATCCAAACAATAATACCACATATTATAAAACATAAAAGTGATTATTGTATATTGTTTGTACATTTAAAATAAAATCTATCTGTAAAAATTACAAAAATACCTAGAGAAGAAGAACCCCTGGCATGGCCTCAAAATCACATTAATATGGGCATTATTTATGATATCCTACAGCAAATAGAGTAGTCCTCAGCTTATGACAACTGAGCCCAAAATTTTTGTTGCTAAGTTTGTTAAGTGAATTTTGCTCCATTTTACGACCTTTCTTGCGACAGTTGTTAAGTGAATCACTACAATTGTTAAATTAGTAATACGGTTGTTAAATGAATCTGGTTTTCCCATTGACTTTCCTTGTCAGAAGATCCCAAAAGGTGATCACGTGACCCCGGGACACTATAATAGTGATAAATGTGACTCAGTTCCCAAGCTTCTGAATTTTGATCATGCGACCATGGGGATGCTGCAACTGTCGTTAAGTGTGAAAAACGGTCATAAGTCACTTTTTTCAGTGCTGTTGTAACTTTGAACGGTCACTAAATGAACTGTTGTAAGTCAAGGACTACCTGTACCCAAAAAGTGTAGTCTGAGAATTATGAGTGCTCCCCCCACCCTTTGTACTCACACATCTAATTTTACTTTTAATGCAAATGCCCAGAGGTAGGGCTTCAAGGATGACCATTATGTCCAGGCAAATATAGGCAGAGATATTCCTGGAGATTAACTTTATTTAAGCTGCTTTCTCAAAGCAAATCCAACAGTCTGTTAGACTGGAATTATGATATAAACCTATTTTATAATGTGTTTGCAGTTAATCAAAAGTAGTATTTCAATTTTCCCATGCCAAAGTTAGAAGGATCTAGATTCACTGATCTAAAAAAAAAAAAAAAAACCTCCTTCAAACACAGTTATCACACTTCTTTTGAAGGTATTTTGGTGAACAAGGTTTATTATATTCTCTACAATATGCTTATGTTATAAAAAGATATTGATAACAACATTTACAATTACATGCCAGGAATAGTTTTTAAGGTGAGGGAGATATTAACAAGCTAACTTCTTGTTATCTTTTCAAGGCTGACTCAAAACATACAAAAATAAAGTACCTAAAGAGCTACACATATAATCATGACACACAATATTCTGTGTCATCTACAATCAAGGCTGATGCTTTATCAGCATATAAAAAGTATGAAACGAACAAGTGTTCACTCAATATTGCATAACGCAATATCAAATTATCCATTTCTAACATAAGTTTCCATTGTTAATCTTCAATAAAATACAAAGAGTGGCATATTGAATGATACCAAAATAGCAACACTCACAAATCAAAGTGCTGAATAATATTCAGACTAACAAGCAAGTTGCACTGACATGCTAATAAGATAATTCTAATGATTGTAGTCAAGACTTCAACAATATGTGAAAGGAAAAGTACCAAAGGTACACATTTAGTTTCAGAATAAGCAAAGGCACTTGATCACCCCAGAGATATTAAATGAAAAAGGCAAGACAGTTTCACACAAAGTCATTTTTTCCTTTTTCAATTATATTAAGACTTTTTCCTGCATAGACAACAAATCACAGACTATCCTTGTTAAACATGTGTATACCACCTATACAATGAAGAATTATATGTGGACCAAAAAACAATAATTGAAAGGGATTATGGAGTAACTAAATGGTTCAAAACTAGGAAAGAGCCATGCTAATGTATACTGTCAATCTAACTATTTAATTTACATACAGAAATATCACGAGAAATGCTGGATTAAAAGAAGTAGAAGTTGGAATTAAACATGTGTGAAGAAATATAAATAGTTGGAACAAAATGGTTGGGATAAAAATCTTTTTAAAAAACAGGGAATTCTCCAGAGTAATATGTTCCAGATATTGTATCCCATTATTTAGGGAAAGCTATAAAATTTCTGAAAGTTTAGCACAGGGGTCTTCAAACTTGGCCCTTTTATGACTTGTGGACTTCAACTCCCAGAATTCCTCAGCCAGGCATGCTGGCTGAGGAATTCTGGGAGTTGAAGTCCACAAGTCATAAAAGGGCCAAGTCTGAAGATCCCTGGTTAGCAGCAAGAGAGAAAAAAAAACAACCCTTTTTACTTTAAAATTTAGAAGGAAAATGGAGGGTTTTTAAAAACCATTTTTGCTCATTCATTTAATTGTGGGGAGGGGGAAAATAAAAATGGTTTTGAAAAAACAACAACCTTCTTTCAGACACTTTACTGCTTCTCCTGGCTTCAGATCACTAGAGTGGAGAGTGACGAAAGGCAAGGCAAAATGACCTTGCCCCCACTACCGAAATCTCAACACGTGCAGCAAAGCAGAAACAGAAGGCGCAAGCCATTCAGCATACTACCAATGATTTATCACCCATCATGCATAATTAGCTCAATTCACAGCCAACTATGTGGAATCTCTGAACCATTGCAGTACCCAGATAATAACTGCAGCTGCTCAAAACATTTATATAAAAAACTATACATTGCAATAAACAAATCTAAACTCCAGGGCTTACAATAAACAATGATCACTGTAAGACTTTTTATTGATAAAACAGTTATCTCTGTCAGGCCCCCGTAAACCCAAAATGACACATGGAGTTACTTCTGAGTAGTTTCTTTATTGTCGTTCACGTAGAATCTTGCTGGATTAAAACAACTATCTGTATAACTATAGATATACTCTGTGAACTGCTAGGAAGAATCAATTTTTACCCTCTTCCTATTCCAAAGCTCTGCTGCCTCTTTGCTCTCTGGGAAGCAGCTACCTAGGACTCCTGACTACATTTCAACACAATCTCACACTGACTTAACTTTTTTTTTTTTAAATTGTGAAGCCATTTACTACTTTCAAAAGACCCTAAGATTTGCTTGAAATACCTCTTTGCTCCTTCTCCTTTTCTGCTATAAGTAGAACTTTGGTGTTGTGTAGAACTAACAGCAAATTGTTATGTACGAACTGGGACAAACTGAAGTGTTAACTGTGTCCTGTTGTAACATGCAGAGATACTAACTCAGAACAAATGAGCATACACCACTATTCAAAATAGAGGTGGCCGGTCAACTCAGTGTCTGCAAAACACATAGGAACTTGCAAGAACTAATATGTGGCTCTGTGTGAAATTCCATAACTGTGGAAAGAATATTGGTTTTAGCATTTCTAGGGCACAACAAATAGTATGCTGCTGAGCTTCTATTAGTACGTAATTGGAAAAGCCACACAGAAGCATTCGGTGCTATGCTCAGGAATGAGGCAGCCAAAGCTAGTTGGCTGCTGCTTCAGGCTGAGCGATTATTTTAATTGCTGTGATTCTATGGAGGTTCTAGGTTTACAGGCAGTACAGATAGTCAGTTAGTCAATCAATTGATCAGCACAGAGCTGGAAGGGACCTTGGAGGTCTTCTATCTAGTCCAACCCTCTGCTCAAGCAGGAGACCTTATACCATTTCAGACAAGTGGCTGTCCAGTCTTTTCTTCAAAACCTTCAGTGATGAAGCACCTACAACTTCTGAAGGCAAGTTGTTCCACTGGTTAATTGTCCTCACTGTTAGGAAGTTTCTCCTTAATTCCAAGTTGCTTCTCTCCTTGATCAGCTTCCATCCACTGTTTCTTGTCTTGCCTTCTGATGCTTTGGAAAATAGGTTGATCCCTCTCTACTTTGTGGCAGCCCCTCAACTATTGGAATACTGGTATCATGTCACCCCTAGTCCTCCTTTTCTCTAGACTGGCCATACCCAATTCCTGCAACCATCCTTCATATGTTTTTGTCTCCAGGCCTTTAATCATCTTAGTTGCTCTTCTTTGCACTTTTCCCCCAGTCTCAACATCTTTTTTGTACTGTAGTGACCAAAACTGGATGCAGTATTCCAGGTGTGGTCTTACTAAGGATTTATAAAGCAGTACTAATACTTCACCTGAATTTGATTCTAGCCTCTGTTTATACAACCAAGGATTGTATTAGCTTTTTTGGCTGCTGCTGCACACTGTAAGTCCTCTACTTACAACAACAGCTGAGCTCAAAATTTCTATGACTAAGTGAAAACAGTTGTTAAATGAGTTTCGCCCCATTTTACAACCTTTCTTGCCACAGTTGTTAAGTGAATTACTGCAGTTGTTAAGTTAGTAACACAATTGTTAAGTGAATCTGGCTTCCCCGCTGATTTTGATTGTCTGGAGGTCACAAAAGGTGATGAAGTGACCCCAGGACACTGCAACCATCATAAATACACGCCAGTTGCCAAAATTCTGATCATGTCATCATGGGGAGGCTGCCAAGGTCATGTAAAAAGCGGTCGTAAGTCACTTTTTTCAGTGCCATTGTAACTTTGAACAATCACTAAATGGATGGTTGTAAGTCAAGCTATCTTAAATAGCTTCCTACCCTATTTAGATGACAGCACCACTGCTGCATGATGAAAGCTTCACCAAGCATGATGAGTGTTCGAAAATAAGTGCTTAAGTGTACTCTCTGGGCTTTTTACTGTTTTTGCCTTCTTTTCTATTAGTGATTGTCTCCCATAAGTTGTTCTGAGATCAAACTGATTTTATTAGGTCTATGCTGTCTATAGCCGACAGTGCCACAGACAGAATGATATAGTTGCAGTTACTGGAATAAGTTAAGAGATAAGAGAGAACTGATCTAATCCCCAAGAGATTTAAAACAAGCCTATGTGAATTCCGAGTTATTTGTGGGAAAAGTGTAAGAGAAATAATAAGAAAGCAGTATAATACAAGGAGGAAGAATGATCTGAAACAAATTAAAGTAGTTTAATAGGCCAATGTATTCACTGCAATGACTGAAGTAAAAAAAAATTCACAGGCAGCCATAAATAATTACAGTAACAATTATAGCATTAACTCCGGCTCTTTTATTATCAATTATTAATTGTTACTGTGCGCATATACACTAAGTCAATAATTAACAAAAGCAATAATAACTGCGTTTATTTTTATTCAATACAGTATACTTGAATTAAATTGCCCATTGGTTAAAATGCAATAGGAGGGAAGGAACTGTATTGACTCTGGAACTATAGCTGACCGTATTTCAGAAGACAGCTAGCAACAACGAAAGCAGCCTTTGACCAGAGAAAGTTTGGTCATACAGGTAGTCCTCAATTCTTTACTGCGTCAGTAAAGAAACTACACTGAAGTAATTTCTCGTGTTGTTCTTGGTTCCTTGGGTTTGGCAGCTGGTTGCGAAGTGCCCAAAATGCAGTCACATGATTGTTCCCCTGCTCAATGGTTGGAACTTCAGAACCAAGTCGTTAAGTACCCCCGGGGAGGTCCGTTGTAACTATGAATGGTCACTAAGTGACTGGTCATAAGTTGAGGACTACTTGTATTCCACTTGGCACTTTCGGCTGGGTAAGACAGCTGTAGCAGGCAAAAGAAGGTGGCTGTTTTATGATGCTCTAAAAATAAAGGGGCCACATGGGAAAAAAAAAGTGAGCCTTCATTAAAGCGAAATATTTCCTCAAAGGCTGGCAGAGTTCTGTCTGGCAGTAAACACAGTTTATAGGGGTGCAAATATTGGCAAGTGATAATTAGTTGAAAAGAGAAGATGTCATTTTCCTCTGGGAAAGAAATTTGCATGGCGAACTGAAAACTTTAATACTTTCATGCTATTAAATTAATAAGGCTTAGAGTCGTTTTCATAGGAGTATTCTCTTGCAGCATAAGCAATAAAAACCCTTTTCTACTTTAAAGACTAGCAATTTTTTATAATCCAAGTTTTTACACACTACAACCAGTTTATCAGATGCATTCAGATAGAGACAAAATTTCACCAAATCTTAATGTATTGCTTGAAATAAAAATTTACTGACCTCACTGAGGTAAATAAAGAATGAGCATGTGGACCCGTCAACACCGTAACTTGCATAACAAGGATCAGATCTCCACATATCTTTCATCCACTAAAAACGAAAAAACAAATAATAATAACAATGCATATACCTTCAAACAACAGGTTACGGTTCTTATGAACCTGGGATACAATTCTAACTACACAGTTTAACCAAGTTTCAGGTGGCTGCTGCAACAGCATTTTGAATCAACAAGGTCAATGCAAGCTTCAATTATAAGGATAATTCATATAATTTGTAGGAATTTTACTGGTCAAAACAATTTCCCTATTTCTATAATCACCGAGACCATGATTATTATCCACCTATGTAGCATGAAGTTTACATTTTTATATGGAGTTCATCCCACCAGATTTGTATCGGTAAATGAGACTGGAAACTTATTAGATTTTTATGTATGTATGTATGTATGTATGTATGTATGTATGTTATCTATCTATCTATCTATCTATCTATCTATCTATCTATCTATCTATCTATCTATCTATCTATCTATCTATCTATCTATCTATCTATCTATCTATCTATCTAT
Organism: Azemiops feae; assembly: GCA_023970755.1. NCBI lineage: Eukaryota > Metazoa > Chordata > Lepidosauria > Squamata > Viperidae > Azemiops > Azemiops feae. Next base: position 359,895 of record JALGBA010000367.1, read on the forward strand.
CTATCTATCTATCTATCTATCTATCTATATCAAAATTCTTAACCACCTGTCTCCCGCGTAGAGAGGCTCTTTTTATCCTTGCCCTTCATATATAACTGCAATCTGCAACATGTTACTACTCAACGTCTTCATAAAGAGTTCTACAGCATTATTTTTGACATCTGGATCAATACCTTATGAATTACTAGATACTTTGCTTCAGTCACCATGCTCATATAATCTAACCTATTGCTAAGAGAAAATTATTTTTTTTTTTACCCGTCTTTTGATCAATTAACAGATATGCCAGATGAAATGGGATCATTAGAACATAGGAGAATGAATATATCCAGACAAATAAATGGTGTAATAGATGAGGCTTACTTTTATTTTGCCCTCACAGTGAGGAAAACCATCCATAGGAGGCAATTCACACTGTTCCTGGGCTCCATTAATGAGATCTGAAGAAGAAAAATTAACACAATGTAATACGTAATATTAAACACATGAGAATCGATTAGCATTTTTTTCCCCACCTCAACTGACTGTGAGGATGAATCATCGCCGTGATACTAATCGAGTTCTAAAAATGCAGCATGGTCTTCTTCCTCATCTCTCTGCTGGGAAATTGGAAAAGGGCCACGAAACCAGGGAATAATAAATGAAATGTGCATCAAATGTGCTCAGACATGAGAGGTTATTAAGAGTTAATGGAAATAATTGTTCATCATTTATAATTAAGCACAACTAACTTTTTAACCAGAAATGCAATTAACCTATTCGTTAAACTAAAGTACAGCTATCATTCAATTAGCTAATGGAAGTCAAAGGTCTGGATGACAATTTTAGTAAGAAATTTAGATAAAGGCTCAAAACCCATTAAAATTAAAATGAGGTTTCCCAACAGATATATGCATTTAAAAAAGCACTTTATTACATATGTAAAAACAGACAGAAATGGATATTAGTAAGAACCATAGGATCCAAAACCTTCTCTCATTTTGTTATTTAACTCAGGTGAGATTCCAAAATTCTGGCAACCCGTCGGACATATTGAAGATTCCCAGCCTAACAATTTTCGATAGCAACTTTCATGTTATGACAACTTTAACCAGAATAACTCAGGAATTCAAGGTTGCCATGAAACAAACAAGACAGTAAATCAAGATATACTTTATGCCACACTCTTGTACTGGTATTGACTGGGCAGAAATTTTATAGTGAGGTAATGAGAAGCTGACCCCACGGTCACAATCAAACCATTTTATTTAGCTCATTTGGATAAACATCTTTTTCCCCCTAGCATGACAATCAGGAAAAAATCTTATTTTACAATGATTTATCACTAGACATTGATATAATCTGATGGGCCCCCAAGGGCTTTAGGCAAGTTTTTAGCTGACGTGTTTGTTACACATGACAAAGCTCAATCTGTATCATATGGATTCTGTTAATTTGTATCATATATGGAAATGAGTTTGGAGTAGGCATGATTAGCTTATAGCCATGTATCCTTCTGCTTAGCAGGAATGCTTGATAAATCATATAACACCAGAAACTAGGTGGTCTGAACTGAGACAGAAAATGTGATGCAAATAATAGCTAAAGCAGATAAGACTATTTCAATCCTTGTGTAGCAATAACTACGGTAAAGAAGCAATAATCCGCTGCACCAAATTCTATTCTTTTTTTCAGCAGAACTTTTCTCTGTAGCCCTGTAATATCTAATTTTGATTTGCTCTATTAATAGTAGCTCTGTTGACAGTTACAGAAGTGTGAAAACTCTCCTCAACCCAAATATTTGGAATCACCTTTTCAAGCTCCTGAATTCCCTTAAATATATCAAACATTTTAGGTAGGCTTTATGTAAAAATACCATGGGTTGGGAAGATGAGAGAAGATAGCTGTGGAAGTAAAAAAAAAGTGTTAAGTCATGTTTCCTTTTAATAAAAAAGCTTATTTTTATAACAAAACACTCTTTAACTGGAATTTATGTACATGCATCTTGCTTGGTGCTTCTACTATCTTGAACTTGCAACAGGAACAAGATGACAATGCACAAACTGAAGACTTCCTGATGGAGCAGGTCCAGATCTCGGGAGGCCTCCTAAAGTCATGGCTATTGCCAGATAGGGAGGTGGAAACCATACCAGTCTTATCTCCTGCATCCATTCCTGGAGGAGATGCCTGCAATATCCCATGCCTGACTTTGCAGGGTTATTTGGAAGTAGGTGCAAAATGCAGCAGCCAGCTCTATGAGAGCTTCTATTTCAATGCATTGCTTCAGACAGGAAGGCGGTGCAGAGAGTAGTGAGGATGGCTGAAAAGATCATTGGCAGTTCCTTCCCTTCCATCCAGGACATAGCACATAAGCGTTGCTTGAGCAGGGTCCGCAAGATTGTCTGGGACACTACACAACCTCTTCACGGCCTATTTTCCTTGTTACCTTCTGGGAGGAGGCTTCGTGGTATCCGTAGCAGAACATCCAGATTCAGCCATTCATTCCATACAGCATTAAACTTGTGAACTCTCAAGCTTCCTCCTTCCGTTATATATTCAAGATGGACAGTATTTAATATTTATTTGTTATGTATATGTAGGGTTGTGGGTCTATACATATGTTGTATATAGGATGTTTAGGTGTGTCATATATGTATTCACTTTGAGAGCGGGCAACTAAATTTCGATGTGTGCCGTTGTGCCCACAGCAAAAAAATGACAATAAAGGTTATCTTATCTTATCACAGTATGATTCAAATTACAGGTAGTCCTCGACTTAGGATGACAACTGAGTCCAAAATTTCTGTTGCTAATTGAAACATGTGTTAAGTGAGTTACAACAGGTTGTTTTACGACCTCTCTTGCCACAGTTGTTAAGTGAACCACTGCGGTTGTTAATTTACTAACACATTTTTTAATTGAATCTGGCTTCCCCATTAACTCTGCTTGTCAGAAGGCTGCAAAAGATGATCACATGACCCTTGGGACACTGCAACAGTCATAAATATGAACCAGTTGCCAAGTGTCTGAATTTTGTTCATGGGAATGCTGCAATGGTCGTAAGTGTGAAAAACAGTCACAAGTCACTTTTTTCACCACCATTTTAACTTCAATCAAAAATGAACAGTTGGAAGCTGAGGACTACGTGTACGGGGTTTTGACCTATAAATCTTTACATGGTTTGGTGCCCAGGTACTTGCAGGATTATTTCCTTTAAGTAGTACCCATTCACCTGTTCTGGACATCCTGTGTAGGACATCAAGGGCTACCTTTGCAGGGAAGATTGAAGCCAATGCTTCTCAGTTATGGCTCCAACCCTTTGGAACAACCTTTCCATAGAAAGCCATATAGCAACCTATCTCCAAATATCCTGGTACTGTGAAAAAAGAACTGTTCAAAAGAGATTTTAACAGTTAAAATAACTGTTGGTTGATTATGTCCAATAGTACATTTTTAATCATACACTGCTTTTATTTGATGATTGTGTGGTTGTTTTACTATATAGTATTAAACCACCGCGAGTCCTCAGTGAATGTAGTAATATAAAAGCAGAATAAATAAAATCAAGAAGGTAACATGCTTGTGTTAAGTTCAAGTGCAACTTATTTACTTATGTCAAAGCTCAAGTGGCTGATACAAATGGATTACTTCATAATGGAAGAATTATGATATCTGGATATACCAAACTGGTATATCCAGATATGATTGCACTGTAGCTTCCAAAATTTCTAGGCAGTGTCACAGTACTATAGTATTTCTGGCAACTGCTACATCAGTATATCTGATATGCAGGTTATGGAAGACAAATAAATGGATGCTAAAGGGAGAAGTCTATGAGAACAAAGGCTTTGGAACTAGAGGGATAGCAGGAGAGAAAGCAGACCTTGGTAGTAGCCATGATAACTGCCAAGACTATCAGAGTAATTAAGACAATCCCCTTTAAGCCTGTGCCTAATTAACTTAATCTGGGCAGCTGACATTTTAGAAAACACAGGAAACCTATATATAATTACTAATTTGACTGAGCTCTATGCTTGTCACTTAGTAGATGATCTGTAAATAATTCAACAAGAAGCCTGCAGTCTCATTTTTCTGTCATGGAAGAAAATAAGTGTAAAGTCTCTTTATAATTATCACCAAGGTCTGTTTTTTTAAGAAGGACAGAAATATCTCTTTCTTTTTTTCACTCAACACACCATTACTTTCTATACAGTTTAAAGAGCACAAGGCCATATGCAAAAAAATTCAACAAAGCAACTGCAATTCAACAAAGCAATGATTATTTTTCATATCTTGACAGAGACAGGCTTAATTTGTCCACTTCATCCCACCTTCTTAGCTCCCTTAATAAGTTAAATATATTACAATCATCTATTTTCCCCACCATCCTCCCAAGATGCATAGTTTGAAATGATGTGTTCATCTCAAGAAAAAGAAAAAAATCAGAAAACCTTACAAATAACGAACTCACATGGAGCACAACATATCAGAAACAGAGATTGTTTAGGTTATTCTATTCAGATCTTGATTCCACAATCAAGATCTGAATAGAATCAGCAACTGGGCCTCTGACACTTCCTTTCCTGCTATGCCTATGCTGTGATGCAACTGTTAAAGAAGTGAGTGAGTTTGAGTTAAGCTTGTCATTAATTCTTAGCTGAACCTGTTCCACAATACGCTGTGGAAAAATTGTTGGGAGTGCGATGTATTTTATCTTGCATTCCTAGAGGAAAGGTGGAATATATATCTAAGGAATTTAATCTTAATCTTACACAAAACTACATAAGAACATTCAATCTTTATTTAACCATTTTCAAAATCTAGATATCTGAATGCCTTTAGAAATATATGACTCCAAGATCCACGCAGAATCTCGTCACACATTGTGATAAATTGGGTTGTCCACTGACCCCAACTTCAGGCTCCAAATAATTCCCTCCCAGATTGCTGCACAGTTCTAGTAGAAGGCCAGAAAAGTTCATTAAAAACACCACACTTAAATGTCATCATTTTAAGAAAATGAAATGTATCATAACTTACAGCATAGCGATTTTATTTATAAAGAAAAATTAGGCATAATTTCCCTCTTAATTAAACATGAATTACAACAGCACCCAATTGCAAGATGCAGCACAAAACTGAATCAAAACATGCTCCTTTTTTACTTTGTGGCAACCAGGAAAATAATGAGCAAACTGACTGAAAATAAAAAACAAACAGAAATCAAGAAACCAAGGGAAAAAAAGATTGTTGAGACATGGTAAATAGGACAGAGGCCATAACAATTATACTTCGTTACACAGAAGAAAGAACCATGTTTCTAAAGAAAAAAAAAATCAAAAATCAATATCCTTTAATGCAGGGGTCTTCAAACTTGGCCCTTTTATGACTTGTGGACTTCCAATCCCAGAATTCCTCAGCCAGCGTGCCTGGCTGAGGAATTCTGGGAGTTGAAGTCCACAAGTCATAAAAGGGCCAAGTTTGAAGACCCCTGCTTTAATGCAATTAACATCATTTCCATTCATCATTTTTAAAACAATTACTCCTTAAGAGTTTCCTCCTTTTTCTTCCAAACTGGTTTTCTGCCACAAGCTGGGAGAAACAATAAGATTTTCTTTCCCCCCATTTCCTATACTGCCTCTCTGGCCATCCACTTCTAGCACAAGTTGATAAATTATCCAGATTCTCTTTGGACTGACTTATACCATTTCTAAACTTTCAAGAAAATAAACCTTTTAAAAAAAAAACACCAGGCAGAGGGAAATCACAAATGTCAATTCCTTTCTCTGTGTTGCAAATCTTCAAAAACGCTTAGAAATATAATGGACAACTCTCCTCCTTTCCCTGGTGTAGCCGGGGTGTGGATAAGCCCTGCCAAAGCAGAAAAGATAAATAGGATACTATCCTCTTTACTGTTTCAGCTTGTCTCCACATCACAAAGCATAACATAAATTCCCATTAAAGTCACTGAGATTCAAAGTTTCCTATTTCCTGAATTCTTTTATCAGTATTCTTTAGGCTGTTCCATTATGATGTCACACATTTTAGGGATTCCTACCTGTGCAGAAAATAGCCCTGTCCACCAGCAGCTTCTCCTTCTAAGCTTTGCTAAGCTTCTAAGTAGAGCTTCTTATTCATTGGATTTATGATTTGGTCCCAGGAGGTGTGATGGCTCAGTGGTTAAAGACTCTTAGCTTATCAGCTGGAAAACTGACAGCCCAGTCCTGAGTAACTCGCGTTACTTCCCTCAGCTCCTGCCTACCTAGTAGTTTCAAAAGCATGCAAATCCAAGTAGATAAATAGGTACCACTTTGGTGGGAAGGTAACAGTATTCCATGTGCCTTTGGCGTACAGCCATGCTGACCACATGACCATGGAAAATGTCATTGGGCAGCTGGCTCCATCAGCCAAGAAACAGAGATGAGCACAGATAGAATTGGACAGGGGAAATCTTTACCCAATATTCACCGAATGTGCATGAGATATGGGAATATGATTGATCTTGAGGACTGTCATTCTGGCCTGATTCCATTACAGATAACAGGAGTGATTAGAAGAGTGGAGGGAAAAAAGGACATGCAAGGAAGGAGCATATCTTACCACGTGTCACACATGCTGGGAAGGAAAAACAAATAAAGAGAACGACAGTGTGACATAGTGGTTCAAATGTTGGATTGTAACAAGGGACAGCCAGGTTTAAGTGCTCACCCAATCATGAAACTCATGAGTCACACTAGGATACTCCCTATCTCGTAGGCCAACCTACAAAGTTGTTGGGAGAATAAAATGCATTTCCCCCACCGCATTTATACCCTACATGAAAGGCAGGATATAAATTTAATAATCATACAGCTGTAACAGCTGTCAGGATGTAGTCAGGAAGAGATAGCCCCAAGGGAATACAATGCAAAACTGAAAATGTTGCTCATTCTTTACGCCCTTATTACTTGTTAAAACAATATTACATCTGCCAGGTTCACATTACATTGGAAGGCATTTCATAATATAGTTTCATCTTTTGGCTTGAGAAGTTTTGAACAACTTCTGCCTAAAAAGGAGCATCTGCCACTTACATAGGATAGATAAAGACTATGGAACAACACCAAAAAAGGAAACAAATGCTTGTATTTCAGAATGTACAATGAAAGTGACTGAAATGTTTTAGTTGAAAATTCAACTTCCAACAAGCACTACAAATCTTTACTTAGAGCTACATTGTTATGCCTTAAACCAAAGATAAATATTTGACTTGCAAAAGTCTCTCGGAAGCAAAATACTTATAAAGCATATGTTTTGAATTTAAGCCCAAGAACTAATAGACTACAAATTTGCAGGTATGGGAAAAAAAAATCTTTACATTGGCTTAATTCCAAACCTGTAGATAAGAATTGCTCATAATTTGCTTATAAAATGCTTACAATTTGTATATTACCTTTATTGGCCATCCAAACATAAACTGAAGCAAGGAAGCATGTCCTTTAACAAAACTATCATTTAAACCATGCTTTACAGTATTTTGTTGTTATGTAATATGGATAGGAGGTATTTCCCCTTAATGTCTCTTCATTTTAAGAAGAAAATATTTAGTCCATATACTATATTTCATATACTACTATATCAATATCCAAGATGGTAAAGATAAGTGAAACATATAGACAGATTTAACCATAGTTTCAATTGAGAAAATGTGACTATCCTAGACCAAGCCAAGTCCAAAAACGCCAAGGAATTTCTAGAAGCCCGGCACTCTGACAAATCAGCCATCAATAGACACATAGATATTAACAACATCTGCAGACTACACAAAAGAGACAATCATCCAGCCCCAAAAAGAACAAAAAGACCCAAGTACCTCTCCACCAGCAACCAGCACCCAGATCAGCATAGATTAACTCCAAGGTTAACATCAGACCAACAATCCAGTAATCAATATCCCAGTAAAGAAACTACCAAAGAACCCAAAGTAAACAACCCAACCAAAGAATCTCTAAGAACACCCCCACCAACACGGACAGGGCAAGCGACTAGAATATAAACCAAAAGCAAACTCCACTCCTTACTAGCATTGATGATGTTACCTAGTTTGAGTAATGAAATGTCTGGAGGAAAACAAGCATGCTCAGAGAGTACCAAGGACCCCTCAATAATGGAGGCAGCAAAGAAATTAAGCTCTCCTATCCACTATCAAGGCCAGCAGCAGGATCTATTAGTGTGGAGGATGATAGGTTGCTGCTGGACGTTCTGTCTATACTTCAGACAATGGAAGCCCTGGACTCTTGGATGGCGGAGACTATGTCTACATGAATTTGCACTACATGGTGGATGGCCAGTGGCTGCAGCAGTGGCATTCTAGGAAATGTATTTGGCTTCCTCAGCTGCTGAAGGCTTTGCATGACCACCTCATCTTCTCAGCTATGTGTGAAACCAGTCTTGGACTACTTTGTTTTGAATAACATGATTTTGTACTATGAAGAGGTTTCTCTGGGGATCTTGGGACTGTGGGATGAGAGTGAGGCGAGTGTACTTAGATCCTCTTCTCTGGATGAGAACCAGGGGGAAGTGGCTCCCTGCCGCATGGCTGAGAGCAATTCAGAGAATAACAGAGTTGGGAGGGCCTTGGAGGTCTTCTCATCCAACCCCCTGCTCAAGTAGGAACCCTATACAATTTCAGACAAATGGTTGTCCAATCTCTTCTTAAAAACCTCCAGTGTTGGAGCACTCATAACTTCTGGAGGCAAGTCGTTCCACTGATTAATTCGTTCTACTGATTAATTAGTAGGGGGTTAGATGAAGATATGTGTGGGGAGGCATGGCGACTTGGAGATGCTGAGAGGTGTTGCTATAGCACCTGTCAGGTCTTACTTCTATCTGTGATGTATATTGTTTGGAATGGGGGTTCATTTTAGCTTGAGAAGGGAAGCTGAGGATGGGGGGACAAAGAAACTAGAGGGGTGAATAGGGTGGGGCACTGTATCTCAGTGGTGTTGGATATAGGGAGATACAATGGTTGGGAAACAAGGGAGCGAGCCACTCAAAAGGAACACACTCCTAATGTCTTAATGTGTTTCATGTTCTGGCCCCCTGAGCTCAACCTATTTACCTGTTCAGCAGACTAACAGTGGCCCAGGTTTTGGGCTACTGCTTTTAAATGCCAGGTCCATCTGCAGGCAAGGCTCCCCTTATTGCTGATTTGATCATCACAGTTACCCGCTGCCAACCCCCCTAATTTTTATCATGTGACTGTGAGGTGCTGCAACAGCTGTAACTTTGGGCACAGGTCATAACTCCCTTCTATGTTATTGTGATTTTGAATGATCACTGAACTGAAAATTGAGGAACCATCCTTAGTTAGCCTCCTCTCCCCCCCCCTCCTTCCTCTTTCCCTGAACCTTTAAAAATAATAATAATAATAATAATAATAATAATAATAATATAATCTACTTTTAGACTATTTTATATTATGCTATATAGTTCAAAATTAAAGGACAGAAATGAAGAGTTTTCAGACCTACCTGCAACATTCAGCTTTTCAGCTGCTCCCGAACTAGGAATTGCAGTGGTGGTACTATTTGTGGAATTTGCACCTGTGCCATTGATTACAAGGTTCTCAACTTTAGACTCAAGCTTCCCAATACGCTGCAATATATTATCCAGTAAGACAGCAAGAGTTTTCTTCAGATCTAAATCAGGAAAGCAAATGGAACCAATTAGCTTTATAAAGGAAAACATAAAACAAATAACTATTCAATATTTCATTCGGTTCAAAGCAATGATATTACATATTATTGAAGCAAATTATTATACTTCCTGGAAGTCCCCAATTCACTTTATCCACTTAAGTTATGTAAGGCTAAAGACCATGTGCAGCAGACAGCATTATCATTTATGGCAATCCATGTTTTTTATATGTGATGTATTGTGACAAAATCATAGCTTTGCTATTTGAAGTGGAACCAAATATAGTACCATTTCTTACTATACATTCAAACACCAATCCCTTCATCATGCAGGGACAGCAGTGACTTATTTCATTCTACTGATATGTGCATAATAGGGATGTGAAAAGTTTTTGGAAGAGTTTTTCCAGAATGTGAAGTAGTATGGATGAAGCACTTCTTTTCTAATAATTAAAAAAGGCTCCTTATTTTCCATACATGCAGTTGTTTTACACAGGTTCCAGCTGTCTCTAAATATGCTTCCCCTTTGCTTGGCTTTCTTCAAAGCAAAATGAAGGTCAGTTCAAAATGAAGAAGACATGGCTGCTTTCATAATTTAAAGGGGTTTTATTTATGCTCTCATAATCATGATGAACCTCGTTCAAAGGCTTTACCCAGCCCTAGTAGACAAGTTACTTCATATATCTCTCTGAACATAAAACATTTATTAATCGTGTTTTTAACTCATTTATTTTCAAGCCATCTACCAGTTTGTGAGCAATTAATTGTCTCTAGTAATTAAATCAAAAGAAATTCAGTGGATGGTAATACAGGTGGCCATTTAACAATCACTCTTTGAGCAACTGTTCAAATTTGTGATGGCGCTGAATAAGTGATAGTTAAAACGGTCCTTGAAATTCCATCCGTCACAGTAACCTTGTGGACACATGATGGCAATCTGGGTGCTCAGCAATTGGCCCAGATTAACCAACCGCTACAGCATCCCATGGTTGTATGATTGCGATTTGTGACTTCTCCTTTCGACTTCTCACAAGCAAAGTCAATGGGGAAGTCAGCAGAAACTTGGAAAATGTAATAACATGAGGCCCTCTCTTAACAACCTGCATGGTCCCTGCTTAACGACAGTAACCTGAGATTGCCAGAACTGCCACCACTAAGCAGCAGGGTCACATAACATTGTGCTTTTTATGAGTTATCGCTTAGCAGCAATTATTGTAGTTCAGTGAGAATTACCTGTTGAATGCCACTGTGCATTACAATAACAGGGCTGATGGAAATGGTAGAGTTCATATGTCTCTGATTTTTTAAGCTTTTGACAAAAATAACTTCATTTCATTTTTGAAATGATTTTTTTTCTATAGAAACTCATGTTGACAATAAATGCAATTTCCCAAAGGAGATTTTTCTAACAAGCAAAATTTCTTGCCAGGATCCCCGTTTTTGAATACTTCATCTGCAGAACCAAGAATCTGACAGTTATAGGTAACAAAATTATAGCTAAAGAAACCACAAGGCAAATGAAGTTAAAATTTGGGCAGGGTGTCATTTTCAATAATATATTTGGTTTTCCTTGCCGAACAGAATTAAGGCAGAAAACCTTTTGCTCCCAGAACAGCTTTTAGCATCTGTTATCTTACTGAAATTTCTTCTCAGGTTCAAAAAGAATAAACGATTTTCCTTTGTGAAGAGAAACATGGCACATCAATAGTCTTTAAATGTATTCTGTTCAAGGACAAGTTAGCACAAATTCTAGCCAATATGCAATATTTAGCAGGAGAATCAGAATGTTAAGTCTTGGTACAGGGTGTCAGAGCTATCATGCCTTACAAAACGAGCACTAATGTTACATGACTGACAAAAGCAGTGCAACGGGCCTGTTTCTAAGGATGGCAGCCTCCACCTTTCAAGCAATTGAATTCACGGCGGTCACAGAATCTTGCCAGAAAATGAGACAAGGCAACAATTGGACACTTGTTCTAAAGAGCAGCTTACACTGCAGACAGAGAAGGAAAGATGTTTAGGGAGATATGAAAGAAGGTTAGCCCTGACCTGTAGACAGGTCTGTTCAAGGATGCTGCAGTCTTTCCTTTTTGCCAGATAAGTAAGATTTCGTAATGATAAGATGGGACGGGGAAAAAAAGAACAGTTGTTGAGAGAAAACAAGGGGAACCACTTAGTTTTTTAAAAAAAAGGCAGGTGCCTTCTAGCAAAATAAACAGAAAGGTTAGAAAGCGAAAACCAATAGCAAGAGGAACATCCAGGACACACTTTATACAAAACAGCACTGGTCCCATTCAGGAGCAGGAAAGCACCGTTTTCCAAGTTGGTTTTGGACTATGAATGATTATGGCTCTGTATAATATATATTAATATATTTATTCCTTCTCCCTCCCCCAATTCTTCTTGTTCCAAATACAGAAGGAGCAAATAAGTTTGCATCTTTATTTAAAATGATCTTAAGCAGAAAGAGAAAACAATTCTTCTTGTTCTTAGGTAACATTTCATTACAGGTGGTCCTTGACTTATGACCTCAATTGAGCCCAAAATTTCTGAGACATTTGTTAAGTGAATTTTGCCCCATTTTACGACCTTCCTTGTCCCAGTTGTTAAGTGAATCACTTCAGTTATAAGTAATTAAGTGAATCTGGCTTCCCCATTGACTTTGCTTGTCAGAAGGTTACAAAAGGTGATCACATGATCTCAGGATACTGCAAACATCCCAAGCATCTGAATTTTGATCACATGACCACGGTTGTAAGTGTGCAATGGTTGCATAAGTGCGAAAAACCATAAGTCACTTTTTTCAGTGCCGTTAACTTTGAACGGTCACTAAATGAACTGTTGTTAAGTCGAGGACTACCTCTACTTGCCATCCTGCTGGGATGTCTCGTAAATGATTCATTTTACTATTTTATTTTAATATCATTGGAAAAGTGGGCCAAGAAGGCATTTAAACTATTAAGAGAAACTTTGATTTATTAAATTAATTAATTAAAGAAGTAAATATCAGCCCTACACAGAAAATATAAAGATGATAAATAGCATACCCAGATAATAAACATTAGGAACTAAATAAAATTATTTTAAAAAACCTGTTACATAAAAAGACAACAGGGCTGTCTTTGTTTTATGTACAATTATGAATATGATTTTTTCCTAAGCTTGATAAATTGAACTGTTAGGACAGAATGTGGCCCTTTCTTCACGCAATATTCATACTGTGCTACTGAACTATGTCAACTAAAGATTGTTCCACTTTTAAAATAATGTATCTGCTTCTAGAGCTGTGCTGGTGCAGTGGCTACAATGCAGCATTGCAGGCTAATTCTGTCCCATGTCAGCAGTTCAATCCTCACCGGCTCAAGGTTGACTCAGCCTTTCATCCTTCTGAGGTCGGTAAAATGAGGATCCAGATTGTTGGGGGCAATAGGCTGACTCTGTGAACCACTTAGAGAGGGCTGTAAAGCCCTATGAAGCAATATATAAGTCTAAGTACTATTACTATTGTTATTGATTCTGCCATTACGTGTGTGTGTGTGTGTGTGTGTGTGTGTGCAAGTAATTCCTAAACTGTCTTGTAGATGCAGAAAGCATAATACAGTAAAGTATGTAGGGAGAATTCAAGAGGATACATAGAGAGTAATTAAACTTCATTGTTTGTAATGCATCCTCCAACTCCTTAATATTAGAAGGGACATTATTTCAAAAATCTTCCAACATCCTCCTACACTTTCAAAAGTTTGCTGAGTGCAGTGTGTCAACAAAATGACTTCTTCTGCTGTTTATTGATAGACTCGGATTTTTAAAATATAATCAGAAGTTTCTCACTTGCAAATTACTTGCAGAACCTGAATCCTTTATTAGCATCTTGAAGAGATGGCAGTTTTGTAAAAATTATCCAGTGAAACCTAATTTTACTAGGCTTCAATGCAACAAATTTCACCTGCAACGAACCACAGCTTCATTGCAGTTTGAATCACAACTTCATTGCACAAATGTTGTCTGCACCAATTTAGATAGTGACATCATGGAAATGATGTGTACTGATGTAAATAAATCCATGTAATGGCCTATACTTTAGTTTTGTGCTATCCATAATGTGTGAAATGAAAGCTTCTTATATATTATAAAGTCCATCATGGGCTTATTTCAAAGTTCCTAAGGATAATCAGACAGAATTTGGATGCAGAGGACACTGCTTATAGTGCAAATGCAGAGAAGTTGCTCTATTAATTTCCTGCCTGGGGATTATCCATTGGCATCTGGCTGGACTCTGCCAGCCCTTTGACATAGGCCAGATTAGGTAATAGGGATATTAGAACTCCAGAATTCTACTTTATTGAAATAGGCCATAAAACAGGTAGTCCTTTGATTTACATCCCATTCGTTTAGTGACCATTTGAAGTTACAATGGCACTGAAAAAAGTATCTTAAGACCGTCTTTCACAATTATGACCATTAAAGCATCCCCATGGTGACATGATCAAAATTCAGATGCTTGGCAACTGGCACATATTTATGACGGTTGCAGTGTCCCAGGGTCATGTGATCAGCTTTTGCGACCTTCCGACCAGCAAAGCCAAGGGGGAAGCCATATTCACTTAACAACCGTGTTACTAACTTAACAACTGCAATGATTAACAATTGTGGCAAGAAAGATTGTAAAATGGGGAAAAACTCACTCAAAAACTGTCTTGCTTAGCAAAAGAAATTGTGGGCTCAATTGTGTTCGTAAGTTGAAAACTGCCTATAGAAATTTTAAATCCTAGCAACATTTCTCCTTCTCCTCCTCATATAGCAAAGAGAGTCAAAGTGGCACAATCTTTCTTTCTTATACTTTCTTCTTTTCTTGGGCTACACTCATGTCTACTAACAATCACCATATAGTTTCTCTAAAGTCACCTCTGTGGTTTTCTACAGATTCTAAACGCTGTATTAAGGAGGCCTTTAGAACAGCAGAAATGTTTTGATTATTTTTTTATATTTTTATTCCACCTTTTTTTTCATATGTAACTCAAGATGGCAAACATACCATACTGTATTAAATAAGTCTTTAAAACAGCAGAAATGTTTTGATGTTATACCAGTTTTGGTAAAAGAACTTTTGCAGGAACTAGACAAAATGAGAAGATTTCTATTCATTCTAAAAGCTTTTTAACATGTCTGGTAACACTGGCATCTTTATCGGATGTGAAGGCAAAGTGCCCTAACATTCAGGAAAAAAAGAATTCTTTTATCTTTTATTTATTTGTGGAGATTACTCCTATACTGTAAATGTTTAGGATCTGCATGAAACAATGGGGAAATGTCATCTGAGATTTAGAGCAGGGTATACAGTAAAACTGATGTTATTAAGACTCGCCTTCCAATTCAACAGATTTCAAAAAGATAGTAAAAATTCTGCCCTGCCTCTGGGTAGAGTGGGATTGATTATGGCTTAACAAGCTAAAACTTAATATTGATGCCAACATCTGATAGGCTACCTAAGTCACTCCCTGAAAAAGGCAGATATAGCTGCCCAGAATCGCTTGACAATGAGATGGGCAGCATGTGAATGAATGCATGAATGAATGAACGAATGCTTCAAACACGAGATGCTTATAGAAATCCATTCTAGATAGGACTCCTTTGAAAAGCATTCAGAAAAATCAGGCAGAGCAAAATGTGACCACTCCCAATCTAGAAATATTACAGGATTGTGACCTTCAATTCCCAGGAAGCTGAAGTTCACACCCAGCATGGTCACTATGGAGAATTCTGAGAGTTAAAATCCATACAGGACCTTGTGAAGGTTTGGAAACACCTGAGTTAGACCAGGATTGTGCTTTGCAGAAGATGTACTCTTAGCTTGGATCAATTATATTAGCTTTCAACCGGTATGAAACCAAAGTGTAGGTGCTGGATTTTACTGATAAAACTATGAACAGTCTGAGACCAGTGTATCTGAGAGAGTATAATCTCTTGCAGGAGAATAGCCAAAATATGTAGTTGAAAGAGGGGCTTTCCCCAGGAAGTATATATTGTATTACAGGGGTGTTAAACTCAATTTCACTGAGGGCCGCATCAGCATTGCGGTTGCCCTCAGGGGGCCAGATGGGTGTGGCCAGGGTGGGCGCAGCCTACTGGGTAGGTGTGGCTGGAGTGGGTGTGGCCTACTGGGTGGGCATGGCCAGCTCTACATCATTCGCCTCAAGGGTGCCTGTGGAGGTCTGGGCAGGAGTGAGACAGATCTGAGGGTCTCTGGCAGAAGGGGGTGGGACCTGGGCAAGTGCCAAGGCATGGTCCACTGGAGGCGCCTCACCGTTCCTCTCAGGCCATGCGGGGGGGGGGGGCTAGATGGTGGCGTGGACTGCCCGGAGCCCTGGGCAGCAGAGGTCAAATGGCCAGCCTGGCCCTCGAGCACCCGTGGCACCAAGCCCAGCCCCACTTCCCCAAGGGGGCGCCCACTTCCCCAAGCTGCACTTACCTCCTCCTCAAGGCTGCTGCTGAAAGGGTAGCAGGGCAGGACTAAGACAGGACTTCTCTCAGACCCTCCCTTCCTTTCTAAGAACAGAGTGGTGGGAACATATTTGAGATGAGGGAGGGAGAAAAACAGGCAAGAAACGCAGCTGGGGAGGTGTCATCCTTTGTGAGGAATAAAGAAATGCACCATCACTTGGAAGTGGCCAGCACATGGCCCTCACCTACTTCACATATCCGGCTTGGTGGGCTCTGGGGGAGGGGACGCCGTGACCAGCGTGAGTCGCTGTTACCTGCGCAATGCCGCCCAGCCTCCAGTCTGCCCAGTTTTGGCAGGCAGCGGAGTGCTCTCCTCACAGTGCCGAGAGGCAGAGCCGGGCAGCATGAATCTGAAGAGAACTGCGATGCTGCCCAGCCCCCAGCCTGCCCGATTTCAGCAGGCAGCAGGGCGCTCTCCTTACAGTGAGGAGAGGCTTCGCACCTTGCTGCCTGCTGAAAGCGGACAGGCTGGGGGCTAGGCGGCATCATACTTCTCGTCACATTTGCGCCACCTGGCTTAGCTCTTGGCGCTGTGATGAGAGCGCCCTGCTGCCTGCCGAAACCGGGCAGGCTGGGGGCTGGGCGGCATCATGCTTCTCTTCAGATTCACGCTGCCCGGCTCAGCCTCTCGGCACTGTGAGGAGAGCACCTCACTGCCTGCCGAAACCAGGAAGGCTGGGGGCTGGGTGGCATTGGGCAGGTAACGTCGACTCTCACGCTGTTCACGGTGTTCCCTCCCCCGGAGCCCACCAAGCCGGATGTGTGAAATAGGCGAGGGCCATTTGCTGGCCACTTCCAGGTGATGGTGCATTTCTTCATTCCTCACAAAGGGTGACACCTCCGCAGCATGCACCCAGGGGGCGGGGCCGACACGGCAGGGGCCGGTGCCTCACTGTTTCCAGACAGCCTTGTGGAGCTAAGACTGAATGCGTTTCAGCATAGGTGGCCACCACAAAATTGTACATTGGCTCCTGGCCGGTCTGGGCCTGGGCCAAGGCAGCGGGGGCCGTTCCCTGTTTCCAGGATGGCTTCGTGGGCCACATGAAACCACTTTGTGGGCCGGATCCGGCCCGCAGGCCTTGTGTTTGACATGTCTGCTGTATTAGCCTTCTCTTCAACTTCATTCTTACTTAAAAGACTTTGTTATTGTCTTAACAAAGGCTTTACAGTATACAGGCAGTCCTTGACATATGACCATAATTGAGACCCAAATCTCCATTGCTAAGCAAGACAGTTATTAAGTTTTGCCACATTTTATGACCTTTCTTGCCACAGTTGTTAAGTGAATCACTGCAGTTCTTAAGTTAGTAATACGGTTGTTTAAGTGAATCTGGCTTCCCCATTGACTTTGCTTGTCAGAGACGCTGCAGGTGCCATAAATATGAGCCAGTTGCCGAATATCCAAATTTTGATCACATGACCATGGGGATGCTGCAACGGTTGTGTGACAAACGGTCATAAGTCACTTTTTTTCAGTGTTGTAACTCTGAATGGCCACTAAATGAATGGTTGTAAGTTGAGGACTACCTCTAAGTAGGGAAGGTCAGTATAGTATAAATGTTTTGTTTTCTGAAAATAATGTGTACTATTATTGTATTACTTTTATTTCTGTTTTTAACATTCATTTTACATTTTTAATTCATATATACATACATTACATAAATGGGACGTAAATCAAAGCAATTGGGGAAGAAGTTAAACAGGTAATGTTTCTTGCTCTTTGTGTGATGTATTTTTAGCTGTTCTCCTAGCAGCATTATGTATCTGCTATTACACAATATGGTTGGGAAAAGGAAGATTTTTTTTTAAAGCAGCAGTTCTCTGGCAAAAATTAAATCTTAACCTTTTTTTTTAAAACACAGTGGAAAGGCTGAGCTCATAGTGCTGATTGCCAGCTTTTAAATATAAGTCTCCCAAACTTTGAAATTTCTCTATAAAAATAGCAAATAAATGAAACATCATATCCACAGTCTGCAAGATTCTTCTTTCCTGTTATGGACAACCACTTAAACCAACATTTAAGGAATTGGAGACGAATTTCTCTTGTCTTGCTCTTCTCTACTGATAATTCTTTAGCCAGTTGGTTACTGGCTAAATCTTGGGCATTTACTAGCTTGTACAGTCCCCCCCCCCCCCGGCGCTTTTCATACCCTACTGAAATTCATCCCTGAACAAAGAGATGTAATTACCGCAACACACAATTTTCCTTAATTTCAAAAGTCTAAATTCAAACTTAGGGAAATCTTGTGTATACATTATAAATATAAACAGCTGCCAAGAGCTACAATGATATGAATGCGCTATTCAGGCTGCTGTAAACATCCATGATCCAAAGGAAGAAAACCAATGCCACATCCAGAAAGAGTGGAATTCTTGTTTGCTGTGAGGGGCAACTTTAACATTTAAAATTCCCAGGAATCTGCTATCTTTGCTCTGGTTGCAGCTACTCTTTATCTTTTTCCGACCGAGGGAGATGTGTGAGAAATCAATGGTTTGAAATGCATTTTTTTCCTTTAGCAAATACCATTGAGATCCCAGCCAGGTTCTCTGCCTCTTCTGGTTTATTTTTTAAAATTGTCTGGGAGATTGGATACCATCCTGATTTATCTCTTTAAATTTTGGGAGATTGGATACCATTATTTCTTTATTCTGAAAGCCTGCTTACAAAAGAAGAGTGGGAATGAAAGTGCAACAGTTTTCAGTTCAAAGCTGCCCCTGCACCAAATATGAAAGGATGGATGTATCTTCTTGCAAATTTTAGTTAAAATTATTTTAGTTATAACAACAATTGTAAGTGACCAACAGAATTTTGGGAAATCTCTAACCTATTGTTTTTACTATATAAAGATTTTAATTTTATATTAAAATTTTATATTATTTTAATGCATTGTAGCCCTTTTCGTTAAGGCCTGAAGTATCAGGCCCACAACTTGAATCTCCTTCTACAGCTACTTTTGATTGGGCAGATGATAAACACAGCCAAGTGGGCCTTTACACAACTCTGAATCATGTGCCAGTTCCAGAGGTATCTGCAACAGAAGGACTTAGCCACAGTGCAATTCATGTCTTCATCATCATCCACCTGGACGACTGTTCCCCATGGGATAGCCTTTGAAGACCGACTACTGTTCCCCATGGGACAGCCTTTGAAGACCATCAGGAAGCTCAAGTTGTTTTAAAATGCAGTGACCCATTTGTCAGCTGACATACATTGCCAGGTGCATATCACACTTTTGTTGTGGGTCCTGCACTTACTTTTAACAGGTATCCAGGTCTAAGTCAACTTCTAGTGCCACACTGTTCTACCAGGATCAACCCAATTGACATGACTGTTTCAAGAGGCAGGTGCTGGTTTTATCCCACTTTCTTAAAATTTGGGACTCTCTCTCTCGTGTGTGTGTGTGTGTGTGAGTGAGTGAAGGTGTTGTTTGTTGCACTGACTCTGTTTGAATCAGCCTTTTGGTGTTTGCTTTGAACAACGATGAAAAGGTTTTGTGAACTGAAAACTGGTATCCATTTTTTATTTTGTATTGCTACTGGATTTTGCTTTTGCTTGGGGAATTGTTTACTTATTAATATAGTACTTATATGTATCCTGGATATTTAGGTAATGTACATCTTTTTGTTAAACACCAGGAGTCCTAAGAGATTACAAGTTGAAAAAATAAAAATGGATCTCATGTTGAAAACCTTATAATTTTACTCCTCTTTGAATGGGCAGAGAGAAAGTTGGATACATTTCCCTTTGTCTCAATTAAACTATTATAGACATACACCCACAAAATGCTTGTGTGAAGATAATTATCAAATCAACATCTATTTTGCAGTTTTATTTATTTCCTTATTTCCTTCATAGATTTATGTATTGCCTTTTCACCAAGAGCCCAATGTGCTTTACATGGACATTTCCTTTCATTTTATCTCTACAACAACAACCCAAGGAGGTAGGGCTCTATGATTACACACGTTATTGATATACAAGCCATTATTAATATATATACATATGTTCATTGCAATACTTCATTGAAGTTGTGGCATGCATAAACTTAAATCAGAGGAGATGGATGTTCCTGTATACTCTAGACCAAGTTTTTGTGTGTCTGGCTGGTTTACAAAATCCTTTATACATTTAGCACAAGAATCTGGAAAGGCGTTATAAAAGGAGATATTATTTATTCCTGTATTGGAATGAATGAATGAATGAATGAATGAATGAATGAAGGAAGGAAGGAAGGAAGGAAGGAAGGAATTTCTAAACCCCAACTATATAGGCTGATGAGTTGATTGGCCAGATGATACTGAGTAAGGCATGAAATATTGCAGTTTTAGTGTAGGAATCTACACAAACCTACTCACCATATGCAGTCATTGTCCCAACGTAAGGGCCATCCACTACATTTCTATTCTCTTCTGCTAATGCTTTTATGTATCTTTTACTGAGATCCAGTATTTGTTCACGAAGCACTGAACTGCTTTCATGCTGAGTCTTCTGTTGAATAGTAAAATGCAGGAGCATCATTCCCCAAATAAAGCCAAAAGTTACCAGAAAGAAGCCAAGTTTCTGAGAGGACAATTTCCATGGAGTGAAGAGTGCCATGGCTGTTTAAACACTTCTGGAGTCCCTTGGAAAGATTTTGCAGCTCAAACTCCCAATGCAGGTCACACAAATCACAATTTTGAAGTTACGGATTCTGGCTTGTTAGTCAGCATGCTTTCTCTCCATTCAATTCCATCCTGCTGCTGCTGCAAGGGGAAAGAAACATATGGTGATTTAAAGAAATAAAATCCCTCCCCCCCCAGTTGGCTTTATATTTGTTTATTTAACTCACTCCCCACCTCCGAGTACACAATATATTTCCTCAGTGAATTGGCAACTGTTGCAACTCTCTATTTTATGACATGAGTAAGAATATCAGAGTGAAGACCGTATTTGGAATGACATCAAAAGATGTGTGTCACTAATTGTAGAATCTACCTTTCAAGAACTTGAAATCATTTTAACAATGTTTTCAGTTTTCATTTCTACAGAGAGCTTTTTCACATGACAGCAACACAGTGGCATATCTTTAAAAGGATATGACTGCAAAGCATTCAATTTCATTCCAGTTTCATTGTAAAAGACTGCAGTTTTGATAAGAACAATGACATATCAAAAATGTTTTCAGCAAACCTTTCAAAAGGAAAAACAATTATAATAAAAAAGGTTTCCTTAATATCCTTTCTTATATTTCAGTTTTAAGAGTATTTAAAAATCTCACTGATAGTTCTCTAAAAATAAGTTCGGAATGAATCTTGGGTTTTCCCCAATTTATGCAATCTTTTTCTAAGCTTCACTTTACAGACTGAATTACACTCCTGAAATGTGAAATATAATTACAACAATACACAATCAACCTACATTTCAGGGAAATTATACGCTCATATCATAAATGTAAATAGTTGCAATGGTCTGTGAAGGAGTCATTCAGGTGTATTATTTATTTAAATGAATTCATATGGATATCCAGGTCATAATGCATCTTTGGATGGACATCCAAGTCAATTTCTGGGTTGCAGAAGATTCCCATATTCCAATACTCTCCAAGCCAAAAAAATCCTCTTTGCATGAGTGACAAATATTATCATTAATATGTATGGCTAAAAGAGACTTGGAGTATTCACATATACTACATTTGAATGAACAGAATTTTGATTAACCAGAAAATTATCTAAAATTAAGAATAACCGATGATGATCCATAACAGAAAAGCTGCACAGGCTGCCTGTTGGCTTCTGGGTGCAATTTCAGATGATGGTCCTTTAAACCCTTCCATGAAATAGGCCCTAGTTATCTGAGGGGCAGCCTATCTCTAGCTGTCTCTGCCCATCTGGTTCAGTTATGTGGAATATCCATACTCCTTATGTTAACAGGAAACTGTTGAAGACCTGATTGTCCTCCAGGCCTCGGGAACAGGGCAACTATGGAGCCTCTTTTTGGTTTTGTTTTGTTTTGGTTTGATTTTTTTAGATTTTGCTTTTTGAACTTTTGCATCTCCTGATATTGAAGTATTTTTTTTAGTTAGTTGGTTTTTAGTTGTAAGACACCCAGTCATTTGGGATTCGGACATCCTAAAAATGAAATGAAATAAAATATACTATCTTCAACACAATTTACACTTCCAGTAAAAAAAAACCCATCTCATCTTTGTTGTTGTTTATTGAACAATCATATATCAACACAGTAATGCGTCTAACATATAGGCTAATTCACGGGTCAGCAACCTGTGGCTCCCAGCCTCCTCCGCCATTTGCAGAGAGAGGCACTTGCGCTTCCCTTCTCTCTCTCTCTCTCTCTCTCTCTCTCTCTCTCTGTGTGTGTGTAAAAAAGAGAATGGCCTCACACTGTTCTCCGACAAGCTGACAAGCTTATTGGGCGGGACTCCTGCCTTTGCTGCATCTCCGCAGGAAGCAGCAGAAAGCAGCCTCTCTCTCTCTCTCTCTCTCACACACACACACACACACACTCACACTGAGTGGGGGAAGAGGACTGGCAGACAAGGACAGGAGAGAGCCAGCTCAATAAGAATGTGTGTCAGCTTCTCAGAGAACAGCGTGAAGCCAGCTTGCCAGGTGAGCAGAAGATCGGAGGGAGAGGGGAGAGAGAGAGGGAGGAAGACAAAGAGAGAGAGGGAGAGAGAACTCATGCACAGCAGCCTCTATTTCTTTTTAAACTCTTCAATCAAGCTCCCCCCCTCCCGCACGCCCTGCGCGCTTGCGGCTCCCAGTGTTTTCTTTTCTCTGGGAAACGGGTCCAAGTGGCTCTTTGAGTGTTTAAGGTTGCCGACCCCTGGGCTAATTCCTTAAATGCATTTTGAAATGTCTCCAATTTTCTGCTAAATGTATTTTCTTATACCGATGAGTCCTACAAAATGGAATCCATCACAAAACATTTGGCCTATTATGTTCACAACCCTCCTGCCTTTTAAAGTAAAAGATGTCCTGCTTTCTGTACATGGTACAACTTTAATGGCCCTGTCCTTTAAGTCCAGGATAATAAAAGTCCACTGCACATTAGACAAACCCTATACTAAATGAAGCCTAGATATAAACTGGTTTGGTTGCTATTTGAAGAAATATTCCCAGAGAAAGTAGCTAAGTGAGAGGCTATACCTTTTTCAGGTGCTCTCCTCTCAACTAGGTTAAAACACTTAAAGATGTATTCCATAACAAGCAGACCTAAATCAGTAGTATTTCCATATGGATTTTAACATCTGGATGTTACTTCAAGTTAACTCAATGTGGAGAGTCAGGATTTTTGGTCGAACAGTCATGTTAGCTTGCAACTATTCAGCTGTAGAGTTGCAAAAGCTTAACTTAAATAGGCCTCAACTACAAAACAGAAAAGATTGCCCTCAGAACAGGGGGATTAAGTAATCTCACATCTTGCTATGAGACCCAAATCCCAAACTGAGTGGGCCCACACATCCAACCATATTGGCACTAATGTCCCATGGCCAATTTACTCAAGAAATTACAATGCAAAGCAGATGACAATCAATAGTCCCCAAATAATATAGTAATAGCTTGTGAGAATACTATGGAGTTAGGGATAGGGATCAAAGCCGTTAGTACTGTACCAATAGCTACTCTGACCCCATTACAAGCTGAAGAAAATTGTAGCTCCCTAGTAAAGTCCCTGAAATTTCTCTGAAATACAGCTGTAAATTTTTAAAAGCCATTTTCTTTAAGATATTGCTGAAACATATTTCTCTTGGGACTCACATGTGCAATTGTGAAAGATGCCGGAGGCTATAGTTCAGCAAGATCTGCTGGGTCAAAGATTCCCTATCCATGAATTAAAAGATGCTATCTATATTTTCAAACAGTTTTCTCTTATTTGAGAGCCCTTCATGCGTGTGGGCCTCAGCTCGCAAAATTCCATAGCATGGCCAAGGCTGAGAGTACTGAAAGTTGAAGACCACGTGTCTGGACATCTCCAGGGTGAAGTCTTTTATGAACAAACATTTCAAATGTCTTTCTATATATATATTCCATATATATATATATATATATATATATCATCTACCTGAAGTATAGAAGTGATCTGCAGAATATCCAATACTGTAGAGCAGCTGGAAAAAGACAATTCGGACAAAGGTGGCAGGTCAGTGCATTTTATTTATATCTTTTCCCATTGAAAAAAGTTTGCCTTTGGGTAAGTTGCACTGAGTTTTTTTTTACTCAGTAAAAATAGTTTTGGCTCATGATATATTCGGAAAGCTAGCTCAGAATAGAAATGATTTTTTTTATTGCCGGTTATTCTCTAAGGAACCACTTTAAACTGACTCTTAAATTAAGTCTCTAATCAGATTAGCAGCAAAAGACCAGAGTTTCATCTGGATGATCAGCAGGAAACCATCATAATCACTTTTAAATAAAATTCTGAGAATGTGCTCCAGCTTAAGAGCTTTCTTACAAATTAAACTCTGCATTATTTCTAACAAAGATATTAATGCACCCATCCATTGATAGGCAAGTTTTTGCATCCTTTATATTATTCTATGATTCTGACCATTCTTCTTTAATCTTATTGTCATTATTGCTCAGCTCCAAACTGTTTGTTATTTAGTCTTAATACCACCAAAGTGCTTATGGCGATGTCTTTGATGGTCACATTTAAAAATTAATCTATAAAGTGGTGTTTAAATTTGGGAAGCATTTAGACATCATTTCTTATTCAACAGATTTTACTAGGTTCTTCAGCAACTATTTTATATTATAATTATCTGTGTGGCATGATTTCAGACTAGAAATGGAGCTGCAAGCTATTTTCCATCATTCTTAATGTGGCTCAAATCTGCAGTTAAAGTTAATCCAGTGATTTGCCTTTAAAATCAAAGCTAGAATGACAATCTAAAGGCATTTTGCGTTTCAATCAGCATATGACTCACTTTCAACAATGTTTAAATCACTAAATGTTTATGCAATGTCTTTTAACAGGTTCTCCCAGATTTTAGTCCTGCAGCAACTTTTCACAATGTTTTCAACATTTCAACAAAACTAGAACTAATAGTATAAGTATTTCATCTATTTTGCTTTGCTTTTATGCTGTTGGTGGAGCAGCAATATTTTTTAAATGAGAATTTAAAGGTGCAATACATTTCATTCAAGAACTATAATAATGAGCTTTCAGCATTAGGTGTGCTTTGATTTAGATATTAAATATTTGCCAAGCATTCATCTTCTATTGTACAGCATATCCCACGATAGGGTTTCACTCATATATATGAAATGAATGACTTTTTAAGGGATTGACAAGAAACTTATCAAGGCACATCAGGTATGTGATCATATCTTTTTAATAGTTTTGGTCACAGATTTCCTCTTTAGTTTAGTTAAAAATTTATACAGTAATATATATTATGATCACATGGAGCAGAACAGGAAAATAGTCCTGTTAACTTTCTGTTTCTATCAGACATTTATATATATTGCAGGTTATATTATGTTACCCCATCAGATAATGAAACCTCTGAAAGCAAACCACCAAGCTCAGAGAACACCAAGGTCTCCTTGGGTTGAGATAGCAAAACCACTTAATATGTAATGTACTACAAAGCTTTTGAGAGCCACTGCTGACATGTCTCAGCTTTTTTGGAATTATCTCCCACTATAATTATACTTGAAATCAGATCTCTTTAAGTTTATAAAAGCACTAAGAATGCTTCTTTGTGTTAGGTCCCTGTGAAGTTGTACTATATCTTTTATTTATTAATATAAGGATGTTTATATTATTATATGTTGTGGACATTTTACTCTAGAGGATCCTTGTTTTAAACTGTGATAACTTATAGCATGTCATAAAATTATGGTTGTTTTTATTCTACTTATATACTCTGGAGCTTTTCAGAAGTGGTTTGCCATTGTCTCATTCCTAGGGCTAAGACAAAGTGACTGGCCCAAGGTCATCCAGCTGGCTTTGTGCCCAAAGCGGGGCCAGAATTTGTTGTCTTCCAGTTTCTAACCTGATGCCTCAACCACTATACCAAACTGGTTCTCGTACTCTGCTGAGCTACATATGAACTATTAAGTTAAAATTAAAATCCATTTTAAAGGATTTTCAGGGTGCTTTCAGATTTTCCTTCTTGCAATTTAACTGCAGCAACAACTAATCCTAGGAACTAATGACATTACTAGCATTTGTTAGAAGATAAATGTTATAGAACAAGAATTCCATCAAGTACTCTGCTTTCATTAAATGGAACACACATATATATGTATAAGGCGTATGTGTACGTATGTATGTGTTAATTTTCTCTTATTATTTATTTATTACAGTTATATCATGCATAATCAGAATGACTTTTGGTATCTTTTTGAAGTATATGGAAGAAGACTTGCTTCTTTGATGAGAAGGGACGTTGTCTTACCTGAACGCCTTTTCTCAGCATGACGATGGAGAATCCACCAATGGGTTTAGACTGCCTTCCTGCCCAATTAGACTAAGTCTGTCAGAGTTGTTACACCTCCTGTTGGGCTTGATGCTTTCCAGACACGACGAAGGCGAAGCTGCTGACGATAGTCCGATGTGTTGGCTCTCTTTGCCCGACACAGGACCTGACAGGTCCAACGGGGACGGGCGTGGATTCTCCATCGTCATGCTGAGAAAAGGTGTTCAGGTAAGACAACGCCCCTTCTCCAGCATGAGGATGGAGAATCCACCAATGGGACATACCAAAGCTGTCCTGTCCCTATGGGAGGGAATTAGTCAGGACCTGTGTCCCACTTGATGATGCCACTTGCTGGAGTACTCTCCGGCCAAATGATGCCTCTGCAGAGGCGAATTTGTCCAGCCTGTAATGTCTCACAAACGGGGAAGGCGAGGACCAGGTCGCCGCCCTACAAATATCCCCAATGGGTGCTTGCGTTGCCCACGCTGCCGATGTAGCGGCGCTGCGGGTAGAGTGAGCGGTGATACGGCCTGGCAGTGGCAGGGACTGTGATTGGTATGCTCTGGCAATGCAAGCCCTGATCTACCTGCCTATGGTAGATGATGAGACCTTCTGCCCCATGGAAGAAGGCTGGAACGAGACAAAAAGCGCTTCCGATTTGCGAAAGGCTGAAGTCCTTTTGAGATAGTGGCGCAACGCCCTCCTAACGTCCAAGGTGCGCCACTGACGTTCTAAGTTGTGAGAAGGCTGGGGACAGAAATTTGGTAGGACCACCTCCTGTGACCTGTGGAACAAGGAGTTCGCCTTGGGTATAAAGGCCGGGTCCAGTCGGAGGACCACTCTATCGCCGTGAAAGACGCATAGGTCCTCTCTGACCGAGAGAGCAGCCAGTTCCGAGATGCGTCTAGCTGACGTGACGGCGATGAGAAAGGCCACCTTCATGGATAAGAACTGCAGTGAACTTAATGAGCTCAAATGGTGACAAGGTGAGGGTTATCCCCCAAGAGGGATAACGATGAACCACGGGTGGCTTGGTGTTAGTCGCGCCCTTGATAAAGGACCGCATCATTGGGTGCTGAGCCAATGGTGTCGAATTATCGCACGTGAGTACTGTGGACAGAGCCGCGACCTGCCTGCATATGGTATTAGGCGACAGGCCCTTGTTGAGCCCCTCCAGTAAATATTCAAGGATTCTCGGGATCGTGACAGCCGAGAGGTCAAGGTGTTTCCTTGAGCACCAACTACAAAAGTTCCTCCACGAAGAGTCGTAGATTCTATTAGTTGAGGGGCGTCTGGAGGCCTGAATCGGGGAGATTACGCCCGCAGAATAAGACTCTCGGGCTAGGAGCTGCCGTTCAAATGCCAGACGGCTAATTGGAGGCGCTGGGGTTCTGGGTGCTGTAGAGCCCCCTGGCTGAGAACCACTTGCTCTGGGGGAATCTTCCACTATGGGGAGATGGAGAGACCCACGAGGTCGGCAAACCACGGCCGTCTCAGCCAATGTGGTGCAACCACTATCACCTCCGTCCCTTCCTGCAGTATCTTCCAGATTAGAGCCGGGAGCAGGGGAAGAGGGGGAAAGGCATAGAGCAGGCCCTGGGGCCATGGGCTGCGGAGCGCGTCCGTCCGCTCCGCCCCTGGAGACGGAAACCTGGAGAAGAACCTCGGGAGCTGGGCATTCGCCGGGAGGCGAATAAGTCCAACACCGGAAGTCCGAACCTCTCCCGAGATTTCCCTGAATAGGTCGGGATGCAGGCGCCACTCTGAATGGTCCAATGTTGACCGGTTCAGCGAGTCCGCCTGTCTGTTTGTCTCTACCGAGATGTGCTCTGCCATTAAGGAGGAGAGATTGGCCTCTGCCCAAGTACTCAGTGACTGGGCCTTGGCCATTAGTGCCCTGGACAGAGTGCCCCCCTGCCTGTTCACATGGGCCTTTGCTGCCATGTTGTCCGTGAGCACTAGGACATGTTGTCCCGCCACTTTGTCGCTGAAGCGTAGCAGTGCCAGATGTATGGCTCTGAGCTCCAGCCAATTTATATTGTGGATGAGGTCCACATGTGACCATCGGCCCTGTGCTAAATGAGAATTTAGGTGTGCTCCCCAACCAAATAGGCTGGCGTCCGTTGTTAAGGTGAGTCTGTCTGGCTCCTTGAATAGGGAGCCCCTGGCTACAGCTGGGGATGTCCACCAACGAAAGGATTCCAGGATTCGGGACGTAACTCTGACCCTCTGGTTGGATGTGCTGTTGCCCTGCCTCTGATACGGGAGTAAGAACCATTGGAGGGTTCTGAAATGTAACCTGGACCATGGCACTATCCCCATGCAAGAGACCATCTTGCCTAGTAGTTGGGAAAGGGAGGCCAGTTTGATTGTACGCTCCCTTCATACCTGTCTGATCAGAGACCGAATGCTGTCCCGGCGTTCCGGGGACAGGTAGACCATGCAGAGGTTGGTATCTATAACCGCTCCTAAGTGAAGGATGCGGGTCGAGGGTTCTGTTTGGCTCTTCTGGAAATTGACCGAAAAGCCGTGGGCCTGAAGGGTCCGGACAGTCAAGTCCAGATCTGACCGGGCCTTCTGCCGGGAGGTGGACAGAAGAAGGATGTCGTCCAGGTAACATTGGACCCGTACAGGTGGGCGACCAGTGCTGCCAGGATCTTGGTGAATACTCTCGGGGCGGATGATAGTCCGAATGGTAGGGCCCTGTATTGGTAGTGGTGAGATGCGTAGCAGAATCTGAGGAACCTCTGGTGGTCGGGGAAGATGGGGACGTGGAGGTACGCCTCTGTGAGGTCGATGGAGGTGAGGAAATCGTGCTTTCTGATGCTGGCCAGAATGGACTGTAGCGTCTGCATCCTGAATCTCTTGTAAACTCTTGTAGTTTAGTCCCTTCAGATCGAGAATTGCTCTCCATCCTCCCGAAGCCTTTGGGACCACGAAGAGGATGGAATAGAAACCTTGATGTGTTTGGCCAGCCAGCACCAGCTCGATGGCCCTGATTTCCAATAAGTGGTGAATGGCCTTGCTCATGAGATTTATTTTGACCGGATTTCTTGGGGTAGGGCAAGAGACGAATCGGTCCGGTGGATGTGATAGAAACTCTAGGATGAGGCCGCGCCTGATGGTGTCGAGCACCCAGGTGTCTGTGATGGTGGCCTCCCATTCTTCTGTGAAGAAGGTGAGTTTGCCGCCAATGGGGAGGTCCGTCCTTAAGTCATCTGTTTTTTCTAAAAAGGCGACCTCCTGCGACTCGAAAGGGCTGCTTGTGCTGAAATTGTTGCCTAGGCCTGGGGGCTGGACGCTCCGGCTGGCAGCCAGGCCTGGGGAAAAAGGGACGAGAGGAGGGAGCCCATTCTGCTCCTGGCCCCGGGCGGAAGGACGGCCTCCACGAATACGGGATGGATCGCCTGTCCAACCGTCTGTTGAGGTGGGGCAACACCTTACGCTTGTCCCTATTTTCAACCAGATAAGGGTCGAGTGCCTCCCCAAAGAGGTGTCCGTCCCTGTAGGGAGCATATGCCTGGGCGAGTAATGCCTGGAGCTGCTCAGGTCCCACCCCGAGGCTCAGGAGGACGAAGTCTAGCCGCTGTAGGCATGAATGTGGCCTCAGTTGCTGATTGAACTCTGGCCGGGGAAGCCAATATTTGGGGGCTTGACCCACGATCAGTAAGCAGAGTAGCACCCTGCCCTGTTGGGCATTCTGGGGACCAGGCTCGTTGGACTGGTGGGCCGGGTGGGACCAGCTGGGGGTTAAAGAGCGAGCTCTCTTGAGGGGCAAGGGAAACCTCTGTCTGGTCTCCTACATTTAGCCGCTGCACCCTGGAGAACTGCTTTTCCAGAGCTACATGTCTCCTGCCGGCTTCTTTTTCAGCGGCCTTAGAACTCCTCTTGCCAGAAATGGCCTTGGCCTTAGCCTTAATCTTTCCTGCTACCTCCAAGTTAGAGGACTTGCGCTTCCCTGAAACGGGAGTGCCGGGGACGCCTTGCGCAGACTGAGGAACTGCACTGTCAGCCATTGCAAACAATGGCCAGTGGCCTTGGTGTATCTCAGGAGCAGGAGCACAGCACCAGGCTGATGGTGCAGCAGAGGCTGATGATCAGCGAAAGCTCCGGGGCTTGCGATTCACTTGACCGCTCCTATGCCCCCTTAAGGCTCCGAGTGGCTGACAATGCCCTATGACGCACAATGGCATGTGGGCCGGGCGTCTGGTGGCGGCAAAACCGAATGGGTGAGCACCTGCACAACTTGTTCCTCTCAGTGGCGGTTCAACCGCAATCGGCTTTTACCGATCAGTGGCGGCAATCACTTCAGTGATACGTGCCTGCGCACTCCTCTCCTGATCAGTGGCGGCAATCACCTGAGTGATTCGTGCCTGCACACAGAGCCTAGGTGGTTGGCGGCGGTGCCAAGGGGCGTGCCAGCTCGCGCTAATAAGTGTCTTCCTCACTGAGGCTTGGCATGTATGCCCGAGAATGTTTGGTGCCAAACCAGAATCTGAGTTTGCAGGGCCAAACAGCAGTTTCTCAGGGCTGCAAGATGGCAGCTTTACCAAGGCCGCAAAATGGCTGCCGCTTGAAATGGGCGAGGCTTGGCCTGAGAGGCCTAGACCTGTTTTAGATTTCTGAACAGATCGAGATTAAAGGCCTCGAGATTTTGTTCAATGTCCTCTGTAATCGGCGTCCTGGTCGCTCTTATAGCGACTGCTGCCGGTTCGAGATGCTTGGGCCGTCCCTGTCAGGCCTCTCGTTCACAAAATGGCGGCCGCGGTTTGCGCGCCAAAAACCGGAGCCTCAGTGAAGATATGAGGCCGGCAAAGTTTGCCGACTTATGCCGCCGGAACGTTGGGATCGAAGGAGAGGCTGCAATGTATGCAGAGGGGCTGGCTATCTCCTGCCTTGGCCGTGCCGAAAAAGCGGCCGCCCGTAAACGGCCCGAAGGCCGACGCTCAGCTGTGCCGCGGCAGAGGAATGTGCCGACACTCAGCTGCGGTGCAGCAGGATCGCAGCGGTTTTGGTGGCGAGCGTTATTTCTGCTGCAGAGGGCTGGCCCTTCTGTTAAAAGTCCTTTTGGGCTTTTAGGTGGTCGCGCTGATGTTTGCCTCTCCTGAACGGCCTGTAAGCAGGCCCGAAGGCCGACGCTCAGTCGTGCTGCGGCAGAGGGGAAAAGCCCCGATGCTCAGCTGTGCTGTTACTGGCGATTTACGGTCTTTGAGCTCCCTGTCCCTATAGCAGAGATTTCTGAGTGAGTTAAGCTGAGAGGAGAATCCACTAAGAGGAATGGAAAATATACAACCTGCCTAGCTGTCAGAGAGCCAACACGATGCGTCCTGTTGGGCTTGAAGACTAAGTCGTGTCTGGGAAGCATCAAGCCCAGCAGGAGGCGTAACAACTCTGACAGACTTAGTCTAATTGGGCAGGAAGGCAGTCTAAACCCATTGGTGGATTCTCCATCCTCATGCTGGAGAACAGAGAAAATTGCATCTGTTAATTGTTTTAATAACTACAATTCCTTCTCTCAGTAAGATAAATTACTGCTATAGGTGCCATTACAAAGTTCAACAACAGCACAACTCTTAACAATAAAAAAAATATTCAATTATGTTGAACATTGGTATCTCCATTTCTAAAAACCTGGGTTAACAGGCTTGTACTTGCATATGAATAGCTTCCCCCAAATAAAACAGAACCTTAAATAATACAGATTAAAAACGAACAGATTTTGAGGCAGATACTAGATCAATTCTATATTTTTTGAAACTCCCTACATAGTATACACAATAAACAGTTATTCACATAATTATAGGTTATACAGGGCAGCGTGATGGCTCAGTGGTTAAGACGCTGGGCTTCATAGCCCAGGTTTGACACCCGAGTGTTGTGCAACAGAGTGAGCCTCCATCTTCGTCCTAGTTCCTGCCAACCTAGCAGGTCAAAAGCATGCAAACGCAAGTAGATAAATAGGTACCACTTTGGTGGGAAGTGAAGTCATGCTGGCCACATGACCATGGAAACATCTTCAGAGAGGACTGGCTCAACGGCCCTTGGAACCAGAGATAAGCAACGCCCCTTATAGTCTGCAAAGACTAGCAAAGTAAAATCCGCAGCAGCTCCTAAAGGTTATACACCTACCATATTTCTCAACAGAATATATGTTATCTCTCATCAATTAGTTAATGCATGCTACATAATACAAGTAGACAAAGCTCTACACCAATCTGACATAAACAAAAGCAACCATCAACTGATAATTGCATCTCTTAACTATAACTCATTAAAGGTGTAATTTAGTCAACTAAAGCTTTGAAGTGATATAAGTTTGCTGAGTTAAATAAAACAAGTTTTTATGAGATTATGTATGTATGTATGTATGTATGTATATTTGTTAGCTTATTATGGTCAGGATGTCAAATATCAACTCCAAATTCACTATTTATAACTGTATATAACAGTATTTAATTATAATACATCGTGAATCTGGTGAAATGAACAGCATAGGATCAAACACATAAAATCCTTAATAGGTTTATTGTTGCAAGAATTTAGAAAGTACAAAAATAAAACACAAGAGTACTAAAAACATAGAAATTAAATAGCATACAGATTAGGAAATCATCGATTTATTATTTGAAAGAAGCGTAATCAGTCCCATCAAAGTATGCTGTCTCATACTTTACTTCATTATACAATGAAGTGCTTGGGAAAACTGATATGATTAAAGGAACAGCTAAATAAGACTCGCTAGTAATCTCTTGCTCAAAGGACAATGCGGTCTAGTGTCTCCAAAGTACTATATAATTAAATTGCATGGGCAGCAAGTGAGACTTACAGCAGTAATGTTTTTTTCCAATTTTGTATTCTCAAATAGAATAGATTTGATCTCACATAATCTAGCTATAATGTTTCATAACTGCTGGTGGAAGGTTGATATAGGATGGGAAATTTGACGGCACATGATTATTACCTGAACAGACAAGTGCTGTCATTGCTGATAGGATTTGGAAGATACCTGTGGTTTTGCATGGCAACTAAAGTGATACTGAAAACGGCTTGGCAAAATTTAACTGCTTATTATTCAAATAATAACCTAATAATTTGTACAGTACAGATAGCCCTCACCTTACAACAGGTCATTTAGTGACCATTCGAAGTTACAATGGCACTGAAAAATGGCACTTATGACCATTTTTCACATTTATGACCGTTGCTTGCTTATGACTGTGTGATCATGGCCACATGATCAAAAATCAGATGCTTGGGAATTGACTCATATTTATGATGGTTGCAGTATCCTGGGTTTATATGATCACATTTTGCAACCTTCTGATAAGCAAAGTCAATGGAGAATCCAGATTCACTAAACAACTGTGGCAAGAAAGGCCGCAAAATGGGGCAAAATTCACCAAACAACTGTCTTTCTTAGCATAGAAATGTTAGGCTCAATTGTGGTTGTAAGTTGAGGACTACCAGTAGTGTTTTTAAATGTTCCAGGACAATACAATTATCACTTAAAGCAATGGTCTCCAACATTTTGTGTGCCAGGGACTGGCTCCGTGGTGAGGTTTTTTTCTGTGGATCGGGGATGTGGTTTTGAGCACTGCCTGGATCCCGCGTGTGTGGATGGGGCTTCGCTCACTTGTGCGGACCAGTTCCTGGCAGACTGTGGACCGGTACTGGTCCACGGACCGCTGGGGTTGGGGACCCTTGACTTAAAG
This sequence comes from Azemiops feae, assembly GCA_023970755.1. Classification (NCBI taxonomy): domain Eukaryota; kingdom Metazoa; phylum Chordata; class Lepidosauria; order Squamata; family Viperidae; genus Azemiops; species Azemiops feae. Next base: position 394,191 of record JALGBA010000367.1, read on the forward strand.
GTTCCAGAAAATTTGACTATGGTGTCATTGTTTTAAAATAATTTCTCTCTGCTCTGTCCCGAATAATAAAACATAATAATGAAAAAAGAGATCAGAAGTTTGCTATGCATTTGGTGCTACAACCCACAATGCCCCTCCCTGGTCATATAAACCCAGACTACATAGAGAGCCTAGAATTAGGCACTAGAAATAGTAAATCAATTCAGCAATACAGAAGTTAGGATAGACAGATCTATCACTTCTAAGCGCTATGTACTGTGACAAGACGAGTGAGGGCAATACTCAGTGCAAGCTGTTCATTACTGCTTGGCTGAAACTTTACATGCAGGAATAGATATTACAGAATTCTCTCTAAAAGTCAACATTTCCTACACACCCTTCAATTAAATGCAGAGAAACCTGCAGCTCAGTCCTTAAATTTCTTATGCCTTTAGTCCTGTGGTTTGCAATCAAACAGCAAAATAATAGTGTTGAAGGTTTTTTCAAAAAGGAAATAAATGGCTTTCAAAAGGAGGAGATCAAAATTTACATGTAACAGCATATTACATCTCAGGGGTCAAAGCTTATCTTCAAAACAAATGTTGCAGTTGTTACCACTCTTATAATCAGATGCTTATTCTGGAGACTTCCTTGCTTTCAATGCATGTTGCTTTACACAGAATAATTACAAGCAAAGATGTCAGGTACAGTTAAGATGGTTCTCTGTTCAAGAACACAGAAAGCAGTTCCCCGGAATTAAAAAACAATATTCTTAAAATGTAAATTGAGCATTAATTACCCACTGTTCCTTTTTAACTACTTAAGTTTATTGTTATCATTAACCAATTGGTTATAGTAAATTGACAGTTAAGAAAAGTATTTAGTGGACAGAAAAAATGGCTAAAAACAATTATTAAACATGTTTCTTTTTAAAGAGGAACACAAAAAATGAGCAGTCATCAATACAGGCATGAAAGTAACTGAGCCCGACACTACGCTCCCTGCTATAAACCAATACTTAACCCTTGTGCCTTATCATTCACAGCAAGATCCTTTCTCACTGGAGAAAGTTATTGCAGTTTTTGACTCACAACCACAATTGGGACCAGAATTTCCATTGCTAAGCAAGGTGATTGTTAAGTGATTTTACAATCTTTTTTGCTATGGTTGTTAAGCAAATCACTGCAGTTGTTAAGTGAATCACGTGGGCATTAAGTGAATCCAGCTTCCACTATTCACTTTGCTTGTCCGAAGCTAGCTGGGAAAATTGCAACTATTCAAAGAACGATTTCTGAAAATAACTTATTCTTCTCACTGGTATCCAAGTTAGCTCATGTGCGTCTCCAGAAACTGGGGAACATACCACTTCATTAGATGCTACAAATAGACTTTTTGAAATGTATACAATAAACATTGAGATTAAATTCCTAATTTGGAATATATATGGGGCAAATACCTCCCAGAAAGACATTTTATTATTTGAAGAAATTAAAATTGGATGTAATTTGTTTACAAGCAGTGTTTTTGTAAAAAAAAAAAAAAAAAAAAAAGGTGCCGGAACTCACGCACAGCTCTGGCTCCAGTCGAAAGCCCTTTACGGGGGGGGGGGGGGCGCTTTAGGGAGCTTTCAAGGTGCAGATCACATGAGCAGCGTCAGCTGACAGACGCCATTGCCGCAGTTTTTGAGAGGGCGCTTGTTCGGAGCCGGCATGTCTTCTGCCACCTCGTCCTCCTCCGCCTCTGATGACACAGGGGCTTCCTCCGGAGCCAGAGTGACCAAGGCGGCGGCGGCGGCGCTGCTGCTTTGGGAACGCGCCTGGTCCCTCGAAGAAATTCGCTCTAGGAGTCAGTCCTGGTCCCTGGTGGCCAACACAGGGGTGAGGACAGGTGGCGGCGGAGCCCCATAAACCAAGGCAGAGAAGAGAGTCTGCTTTCAGGGCCGTGGAAGTGGTTCCGGGTCAACCTTCGATGCCCCCAATTTTCCCAGGCAGCTTCCTTTCACCGAGCCAGAGCTTTACTCGCGCTGGCAGCTTAGGAGCCAATTCTTCCCTTCAAAAAAAGGTGCCGGAACACCGTTCCGTGCGTTCTATGACAAAAAAAGCACTGTTTACAAGAAACGCATATAAGAAAGATTTTAAAAAATGTGAATGAAAACTTGAGAGAAGACCTCAGCTGCTTTAAGTTAAAAAAAGTTCTTTTGTACATAAATCCAAAATTGTAATTATTATCAAAAAATAATATTATGTGATGATCTAGGCAGATATATGGGAGTGGAGATTAATTTTAATAAAACATAGATCCTTTAGTGGATTTATGCTCCAATAAAAATAAATCTGCATTTTTCAATGGATGTATGGGAAAATTAATGGACCTGTCATATAAAAATTGGTGCCTAATGGGAGATTGTAATGAAGTAGTCTGCCCACAGCAAGCTAGAACATTAACCAAAGAAATTAAAATGATGCAAGGCAAGTTACCAAAATATTCTTCGAAATGATGGATAATCTTGAATGAATTGATATTTGGCAACATAAAAATGATGACTCTAAAGAATGTACTTACTTTTTAGAAAGATATAGTTCTTTTTCCAGAATAGACATGTTTTGGATTTCCAAAAGTTTCGCCACTTGTGTCAACAAAGTGGAAATATTGCCAAAGATTGCCAAATTTCTGTGACCATAAATCAGTGACTTTAATATACAAGAAGAGACTTACAAGTTGTAGATGAATACCAAATGAAATATGACTACAGCTTGATTTAACAGAGTACCGTAATGGAAAAAGAATCTTTTTTAAAAAAAAGAGAATAACCTCATAAGGTTACTGATATTAAAATGGAATAGGATGCCAGCAAAGAATTGGTAAGAGGACAATTTATTCAGCAGAACAATAAACTGAACCAGAAAAATAGGTGAGATTCTAAATGATATAAAGATTAAAAAGGGCAAACTAATGAGATCTCTGGGGACAAAAAAATTAAACTCCTGTACTGTCAACTTTCTATGTTAATGGTGAGAAAGATGGAAATAAAATTGAGTTTTGTCAAAAACAGGAACTTTGAATCAGCAAATATGGCTTATTTGCTGGGAAATGGCTTATAGCCTGAGAAAAAAAAAGGAAAAATAAACTGATATTAACATTACAAAATCAGAAAAATATGGAGGCTGATAATGTAAGGATTCAAACAAAATTTTATCAATACTATACAATGTTATACAAAGAAAAAAAATTCATCCGTAAGGGCAGATGAATATTTAAAAAAACAAAATTTACCAAAGTTAATAGATGCCCCCAAATGATGTATTAATAACAATAAGCAAAATTTGTCAAGCTGTAAAGAAAGGTGAATAAATTTAGAGCCCCCAGTTCAGATGGATTATTTGTTTCTTATTATAAATATTTTGAAGATGAGCTTTTATTACCTTTGCAAAAACTGATGAACTCAATTTTAGATAACGGAAAGATACTGGATAGTTGGGCAGAGCCACATATAGCACTGATTCTTAAGGAAGGACAAGATTTGAATTTGCCTAAAAAAACTATAGGCTAATATCATTACTGAATAATGATTATGAGTTCACAATGATTTTAACTGAAAGACTGAAAAATGTTTTACAAAATTTTAATCACGAAGACCTACTTTTTTTTAATCTAGGAGAGAGAGTTAAAAGATACTACAGGTGGTCCTCAACTTATGACAATTGAACCCAAAGTTTATGTTGTTAAGTGAGACATTTGTTAAGTGAGTTTTGCCCCATTTTATAACTTTTTTTTATATTTTATTGATTTTTTAACATAGTCACTTTAATATTTGGTAAACAGTGTGTTGTCTGGGTTTACATTTAAAAAACATTCACTAACAGTTAGTTTCTATGATCTATAATCCACATAATAACTTTACTTGATTTCCTCTTTTTCCCATAATGTTCTCTTTTGCCAACCTTAAGTTAATACAATTCTTGTTGTTTTGGTAGATAACAATTGAGTATAGATTTTTTTTCTAATATTTCTATAGATAATAATCACATCAATATAATATTTCTTTTCTATCTAGTCATTCTGGTTGCCTCATCATAGATCCTATTTACAGTTCTTGTTTACATTTGTTTTTCCCACAATATTCAAGACATTCTTACTGGTTAAGATTTTCTCAAAGTTAATTACATTTAAATATTTAAGTCTATTTTTTCTCATGTAAGCCATCCCAATTCTTTTACCTTTCTTAAGGAATAAATAAGACTAAAAAAAGAAAAAAGAGTAAGAGTAAAGAAAAATAAAAAGATAGTATGTTATTTAAAACCCATGTTTCTCCTAAGCCAGTGGTGGCGAACCTATGGCATGCGTGCCAGAGGCGGCACTCAGAGCCCTCTCTGTGGGCACGCGCGCCATGCCCCGGAGATGGCAACCGTCCCTCTTCAACCAGCCGCCCGCTAACTCACCGAGGTCCCACGTGGCCGGATGCATTCCAGCACGTCTGGTTTCCCTCCCCCCCGTCCCATTCCTCCTGACCTCACATGCTCTCCTTTTCCCAGGCACGACCCACTGCATCGCCTCCTCAGCTGTCGGCCATCCGTCCAGCTCAGAGGTGGCTTCTCTGAACTGCTGGCGGCAGGCTGCGGAGCCCCAGAGTGCGCCAGTTGAGGGGCCAGCAGGCTGTGGCTGCTGACGGACACTGTCAGCCCCCATGCGCTCGCTGGCCTCTGTGTGTGGGGGCTGATGGTGTCAGGCAGCAGCCGCCCCGGCCCGTCTCGCCTTGCCCTGCGACAATGGCACCCTCGCCCTGCCTCGCCTCACCCTGCAGGACGAATCTCCTGCCCCCCGCCCCACCTGACAGAGACCCCCTGGATCTCCCCCAGCCCTGCCCCCACAGGCATCCCTCCCCATGAGCAACATCGAGGTGACCACACTGACCTTGACCACACCCACCCAGTCTGCCATGACCACCACAGCCACGCCCACCCAGAGGGCCACGCCCACCTGGCACCCGGCAATAAATAAGTGGGTTTTGGGTTGCAGTTTGGGCACTCGGTCTCTAAAAGGTTCGCCATCACTGCCCTAAGCTAATACATATTTATTTCCAATTTTTTTCTGTTTTTTTTTACTATAATTAAAAATATATTTAATTTTTAAATATTCCATTTAATAAATCTAGTCATCTGGTCTTTTAACTCTTATTCAAAACATTTTTTAATCCATTGTAATTTTCTTACAGTCAATCACCTTTAGATATCTAAAACATTTCCTTTATATAAGCCATTCCAACTCTTTTATATTACTCATATCAAGAAATAAAGTAAGAAGAGAGAAGAAAAAGAGAGTACTATGTTACTTGAGGGGTTCCTCCCTCTTAAAATAAAATTCATATCCAAAATCTTTCTACTTCTTTAACCATATTCAAACAAGTTTCTTTTTTAAATATTCTCTCTTGATAGATCCCATCGTCTATTTTCTTAATTTTCACTTTAGCCTTTTTCTTTTGCCCAGTATCTTTCTTAATCAATATGTTCTGCTGAATCAAAGAATCTTTCCATATTCTTATAAGTGTTACTGTACATATAAAAGGTAAGTCAAGTACAATATCTTTGTAAGAGGCATTTGCCCTTTCAGGTTTGTTGAAAATCTTTTTCTTTCTTTTTCTCTGTTTTTCTCATCATTTTTTGTCTCTCCAGTTCTAGTGGTGTTCCTGACATCTCTCCAGTCCATTTTGTCCAATCTTTTTTCTTATCCTCAAATTTGTTTTGTGGTGTTAAAGTATAAGTTGTCTTTTCCAAATCCAATATTTCTTGTGAATTTTTTTCTACTTGGGTTAAATCATACTTCTTTGTTTCGTTAGGTTCCATCTTTAAGTCTCTATCCTTGAATTTGTGTTCAGTTATCTCTTTTATCTGCTCCTTCTCTATTGTTTTCTGGGATTTTTTTTGTTGTAAAGTTAAATTGGAGATGAATTGGTTTATATTTTCAAAGTTATTTTGGATTTCTTTGTGGTTTAAAATCATTGTTGTTTGAATTAGTTGCAGCATATCATATGTCTCCTCTTGAAAGATATTTATTTTTTCTTGTTAAGTTCTTTCTACAAGTCTCTGATTTTTTTCCATGATGGCCAAGAATCAAAGTTTTCTTTTCTCTGCAAATAGCTTTGGAGTCACAGTTAAGTAGGTATTTGTAATCCAGAAAGTTCAAAAAAGTTTTTGTTTCCTGAAGTTTATAAGTCTCTCTTTGTCTGCAGCCCAGATTGTTTTCTTTTTTGTCACAGCTGTTCTCTATTGTTAGAGCTTTGAAGGTCACAAGCACAGATTAGTTTTTCCCAGATTTTGCCAAGTCCTGTATGAAAGCCATAGCTGTCATAGTCTTCATCCACCACTAGATGTCAGCACCGGTTTATTTTTCAACTTTCAAAATAAACAGTTGCCTTTAAAATGAGAATCTTAACCATTCAGCAATTTCAAACTTATCCAAATTTAGGTTTTATATTCATTTCATTTCATTTCATTTCTATATGTCTATATTCTTCATTTCATTTCTATATGTCTAAACCTTCTATAAAAGGTTTAATTTGCTGCTTCCATTAGTAAAAGGGTGGGGCAAAGATCCCCCTCCTTCGCTTTCGGAGATTTTTTGCTTCTTGGGATTTTTTTTTTCCTTCAGGAAAGTTGGTAAGTAGGATAGAGAAAATCAATGTTCTTACCCAGATTCAAATGTGCTGTTTACAATCAGCTTAAAACAATACTTTTTGACTTCGGTTGCTTGCAGCTTGGGCTAGACTCTGAAGTTAGGCTACTCTTTCTCCTGTTGATTTCTGAAAGGCTTTTCCTGGACCGATTGGGTCGACCGCTGTCTCTCCGTGGTCCACAGGACTTCCTTCCTTCTTTGCCGCCTCTTCAGGGCGACTTCTGGCCCATTTAGGGTCCCCTAACAGGAAGAAATTCAGCAAAGGGCACGGAGCCCCGAAATCCCTTGGCTGCTGCGCTACTGTGCAAGACTGGAAGTCCCATTTTATAACTTTTCTTGCCACATTTGTTAAGTGAATCACTGCAGTTCTTAAATTAGTAACATGGTTGTTAATTGAATCTGGTTACCACATTGACTTTGCTTATCAGAAGTTCCCATGACTCTGGGACACTGCAACAGTCAGTTGTCAAGCATCCAAATGTAAATCACATGTTCACAGAGATGCAACAATGATCATAAATGTGAAAAATGGTCTTAAGTCACTTTTTTCAGTGCCGTTGTAACTTTGAATGGTCACTAAATGAACTGTTGTAAGTCGAGGACTACCTCTATTAGAAATGTTCTTAATGTATTAGAATACTTGGAATAACACAGTGAAAAACATTCCATTATATTTCTTGATGCAGAGAAAGCTTTTGCCAAAAAAGTATAAATAATTTTGAATGGGATATTGACCAAGGGCACGGGTCGGCAACCAGCGGCTCCGGAGCCGCATGCGGCTCTTTGAGGCCTTACCTGCGGCTCCGGAGCCTCCTCCGCCATTTTGGCGAGCGCATGCGCGGGCGGGTGCGGGGGGTGCGCGTGCGGGGGTGCGCGTGCGCGAACGGGCGCGCGCGCGCATGCGCGAACGGCGCGCGCACATGCGCGAACGCGCGGCTCCCAGGGTTTTTTTTTTTTAGGCCAAACGGGTCCGTGCGGCTCATCCGACGTTTCGGATGGCCGACCCATGACCAAGGGAGAAAGGAACAAAGAATGTCCACTTTCTCTGTTGTTATTCATTCTGGTACTTGAAGTTCTTAATAAAGATATAAGTCAAGATTAAATAATTGCTGGAATGAAAGGTAAAAAGTTAAAAAAAACTAACAGCATTTGCCAAGAATTTGATTTTAGTTTTGGAGAACTCTTTAGGAGAGATAGATGTATTAATGGAAAAACTAAGAGAATTTAGTGTATTGGCTAGTTTTAAAATTAATAAGGAAAAACAAATAAACTGACAAACAATATTAAAGTGGGAGACCCAAAAGAATTCTCTGTGAAAACTGGTTTTCATATTGAAAAAAGTGAAAATTTTAGCTAATAATTATGTTAAAATATGGAATAAAATTAAGAAGGATTTATTAAGATGGAAAAATTGTCGGTGTTGAGAAAAAATTCTATGGTAAAAATGAATGAGTTATCTAGAATGTTCTTATTTAAGACTATACCTGTTTTCAGAACTGATGTACCATTTAAACAATGGCAAAACAAAAAAAATATCAGGATTTATATGGCAGGATTAAAAAAAAGAGAGGTAATTATAAGATCCTCCAAGATGTAAAGAGGAATGGGATTACATGATTTTAAATTGTATTTTCCTGCCTGCAGTTTAGTTTGGACAAAGGAACAGCTGTTATTAAGAAATAAAAGACTTTTAGATTTAGAAGGTCATAATCTGAGATTTGGATGACTTGGTTACTGATGGTATAATAAAGTTAAAGCAAATGTAGCAATTACATTAGGAATGCGGTACAATGACTATGGAATAAATACAAACCCAGGCTATGCCCCCAAATACCTTTATTGGCTTCAGTTCAAGAAGTGTTTTATGGAAAAGAAGCAGGAGATAAAGACAAATGGCTAACATAAAGATTTACTAGCATAGGAAAATAGGGTGCTTCAAATGAAATCAGAAGAACAATTGATTGTAAAGGGATTTAGTTTTCAATGGTTCACATATGCACAATTAAGAGAAAGTTTTAGTAAACTGTAAACATAAAAAAGTACCAGGAACAGAATGTAATAAAAGAGAATTTTAAAATGAATTATATATAAATGATGAATACGTTATTGCTAAAATAAACTTTTGCTGAAATTTGAAACAGAGAAAGAGCAAGTTCAATAGTGTAAGGTAAAATGGATTAAGGATTTTGGTTATAATGAGAAAAATGTTAAAAGGTCTGAAATTCACATTGTTTCACAATTAAAAGAGAACTATTTAAAAATAGTGTACCATTGGTATATGACACTACTAAGAAATTGCTAAGCTATGTAAAGGTAGTTCTAATCCCTGCTGGAAAAGTGAAAAACATGAAGGAACATTTTATAACTGACTTGTGAAAAAAATGAAAAGATACTGGCTATAAATACATATGGTGATGCAGAGAGTTTTAAAAATTAACATTCATGTGAAACTGGAACTTTTTAAAAATAAATATTTTATTCATTTTCTAATTTTACAATCATAAGTATTTAATAAGCAATGTGTTGTCTGCCTCTATTAGTAATTCAGTGGAACATATTAACTTTCTCAGTCTAGTCCAATATTAAACCATCCAGTGCTTCCTTGGTCCTCTCTTCTTGCGGTAGTATGCATTTTTCCATACTGGGCAAATACAATTCTTGTTACTGTTAATACATATACAATTAAATATAGACATCTTCATCACATTTTTCTGGTATTATACATAATATCAATAGTATCAATTTATAATATCTTTTCTAGCCAAAATATATCTCAATTGCATTTGCACTAAAATCCATTTATTCAATCAATATCCTGTTTTTCCCACTTTTTAAATTTTTTTAATTTCCCATCAATGTTCAAAATATCTCTATTGCTTATAATTTTCTCATAATAAATTATATTTGGATAACCAAAAGCTTCCTTTATTCAAACCCTTTTAGAATTTTCATATTTCCCATCTCATAACAAAGTATAATATTCTAGTTACAAATCCTATCCTTCTAATTATAATAATAATTTTATTTCTAACAGTTATCTATTTTCTTAGCCATATTCAAACATCTGTTTAGTAGTATAATATCCCATCTAATAGGTCAGAACCTCTATTTTCTTCAGTCTTACTCTAGCTTTCTTCCTTTACCAAATAACTTTCCAAGTCACTACATTTAAATAATCAAGTAGTTCTTCCTCTGTTTTTGTATATATTATGTGGGTTGAGGAAAAGAATTTGGTTGAAGTGTTTTTGGAAGAACGCTCAACCCACAGCCTCCATCCTTCTCCTTCAGTTTTTCTTTTCATTTCTTGTTTGTCAATATTCAGCATTTCTCCTAACAGCTTTATCATCCATTGATCAGCTCTTCTTCCTTATCCTCAAATGTGTTCTGAGATCTTGACAAGTACGATGTCTTTTCCATTTCCGGTGTTATCACTGCATCTTCTAATTTTTCATTTGTCTGTATCTATCTGTTAATTCCTTCCTTTCGATCCGTTTCTTCTAATTTTCCTTCTGTTTTCTGGGTTATTAGTTCCTTCTTTGCAGTCATTGTCTGCATTTGTAAGTTTAGGTTATAAAATTGTTCTTTTATCTCATTTGCGTTATTTTTAGTGTCATCCTGAAACAAAATAATTGTCTCTTGGATTGATTTCAACATGGAAAGAATTTCTTTCTGAGATTCATTAACATTTTCTTGTTGATATATCAAGCTGGGAGTTTTGGAGACAGGTGTTGAAGATGATTTTTTTACCATTTAAGGCTAAGTATGGAACACTCATTTTGTTTTTGTATGTAGTCTTTCTAGTCCAATAGGGTCCCCAACCCAGATAAGCAGCCCAAGAGTTTTTGTTTTTCCCTTTTCCCAGCTGCAGTCTGGAAAAGTAAAAGTGTCCAGGAACAACAAAGAGTCATATCTGAGTCTGGGCTTCAAGCCAAGTTTCCCTTAAGCATAATAAATTGTAGTGCCATAATTTGCCACTTGATGTTGACACTGTCTTCCAGCTTTCCAAATCCAAGCTTATTTTGCAAACTTTCAAATATTTTTTCTAAAAGAAAGTCTCAAAGGTACTTTTAGTCCCCAAATTTCAAAGCTATAGATCTGTATTAGTTCCAAATTGATCTTGTAGTTTCCTCTGTTTTCCCCCAAAGCAATTAATTCACCGCTTTTCTTTTCCTGAGGGAGCAGGGCAATAACTTCCCTTCCCTCTCTCATCAGGGAGGATTCTTTGTTTTGGGCATTCTTTTTCCCAGGAAAGTAGTGTTAGGGCCATAAAAAGAGGATAAAGTCTCACCCAGTTCCATCCACGTTGCTCAGAAATTGCTAGTTAGTGCTTGTCTTCGGTTGTCAGCAGCTTCTGACTGGCCACACAAATGTAGCCAGTCTTTCCCCCACCGGTTTGGAGGGCTTCCTTGGATCCAGTGGAAGGGCTGCCTCTTCGGGGCGACTTTCGATCCTTTTTAGGGTCCCCAGCGGGGAGAAATCGAACGTGGAAGACGGAGCCCCATCTTCCTCTGCCCGTCACCCCGCAATGTCAAACTGGAAGTCAAACTGGAACTTTTCTTATTAGGACTTATGGACGCTCAACTAAAAAAGGCTCACAGACAATTCATTTTATATATGGTAACTGCAGCAAAGTTATTATACACACAAAGATGGAAGACTATAGAAGTGGAATGGATTGAGAAGATGGCCGAGTTTCCAGAAATAGCTAAATTGACTTGTCTGATCAAGGAAGCTACTTTTATAAAACACTGGAAACACTTTATAGAATTCTTGCTGTAAATGAATAAAAATGAACTATTGATTTTGGGATTTATTGATGAAAAGGTATGTTTATGGGAAGAAGGAAACTATGATATGCAATATGGGAGGATGGAGATGGTAATTGCTATGTTTGTAAATGCTGCAAAGACGACTGAAAGTCGCTTTAGATTTTTCTGTTTATTGCTTTTTTGTTGTTTGCTTTTCTTTTTACCCTTCAATAATCTTTTTGTTTTTCTATTTCTCCTATGTTTCTGAAGTTTTAAAAACTTTGGAAAATCTTTTAATAAAAATTATTTTTAAAAATGCCTATTGCCTGAGGGGAAATTGAGAGAAAGAGAGAAATCTGACTCCCTTAAGAAGGTGCAGCCTATTTCTGCTAAGAAAAAAAAGAGGATTTTTTTTGGCATATATTTCCCAACAGGGAGAATAGAACAGATGAGAAGTGCTGTCAACCACTTCAGAGATTCTGGCACTTAGTCTCCCTGGCTTTGTGTAGAAGGGTATCTGGGTAGGGGTGGTCAAAAAATGCAGGAAAGTGACCACAACTGCATGATACCCCTCCCCCTCCTCATTGTTATCACCTTTATACATGCAGTGCATGTAAAAAAATATGTGTCAGGATCACCACATTTATTTCTCTGACCTGTAGTTGGAAGTTCTGGTTTAGATGCTCTTGGTCCAACCTAGATTGAGTCCTATTAATGAATAAAAAGACACTTATCAATAGTTTTGAGCTACAATATAAAATAATTATCCAATTAAAAAGTCAATCTCTATAAAATAATTTTAGGGCAAGACCTTAAGAGATCAAATGTTCTAGTATGTTTGCAACAATAATCTATCAGCTGCTTCTGGGAGTCCAGAAAATAAAGTTATTCTCATGTCACCCTCGTTCACAACTAGCTTGTCAAATCATACATTAACACCTAAATAAAATATCTTCCTCAATATACAGTCCTGTTATGATTAATTTAGAATTCTCATTTAATACTGAACACTATTCAATACCACTAAATTTTATTTAAAACTATTCTTCCCTTTTTAAATCTATAAACACAGTGCCTCTATCCTAATGGGCAAGCTTGTCAATTAGGGTAAAGGTGATATATTCATGTTAAATAACAAGTCACATCATAGTGAAAAAAGGACAAATGTTTAACTCTGGGGTTTTATTTTTGTTTACTGAAATGTGAATAGGAATTTTTAAAATGCACGTCTGAAATAAACATGGAAAGTTCCATACTGTAAAGAGAAGGTGACAGTTCAAAGTTTCAAAATTACCCCAGGCAGAATTCAATGCTAAAAGATTAAGGGTGATTTGAAAATCAAAATACCAATCAGATGGTAATATTAAAAGTTAAGTGTGAAGAGCCCATGGCTATCCAAAAATTGAACTATTTATTTGCGTCATCTCTCTCTACAGGACATGAACACTTGCAATGCTGTGAACTCTAATTTGCCAACATGTTGTAAATAGTCCATACCAAGAAAATTAATCTTCCAACACAGGAGTTGAAGACATTTAATATATAATATACATTAGCAACTAGCCAATCAGTTATGAGATGGTTCTCCAAGGAATCTTTTTGTTGGAGATGTAAGAGTATCAAAGCTATCACCCCTTCTCTTCTTTCTCTCATATAATTCTTGAAACCTGCCTTCTTCCGTATCCTGATGCATTGATCTACAATTCAAATAATTTAATCTAGGTATATTCTAGGTCAGTAGTTCTAGATCAGTGGTAATGCGGACCCCTGGGGGCTGCAATGTCGTCACAGAGGGTCCGCAAAAGCTTGAAGAAATGTTATGATTTAAATCTTGAATTAAGTCTTCGGGGTTGGTGGCCATATCCATGGCCACAAAAGGTATTTAAAAGGGGGTCCATGGTGAAGAAAAGGTTGAGAACCACTGTTCTAGATCAATGAAGCAGATTAGGCAAATTTATATGTAAAACATTTTGCACGTTTTATCTCAAGTTGCCTTCGTATTGCAGTAAGTTTCAACACAGTATTATGTCTGTGAATTATTTTTTAACTATGAAGACCAACTCCCTCCCCTCCCGCATCTACGTAAAATATACTCCTGTAAATCCTATTTGGAACAACAAAATACCAGACTAATCTATAATCAGAAGTACTAAGACATATGAAACAGTTATTATGGGTAAAAAAAGTTCATTTGTCATCAGCAGTGATGATAGACACAGCTAAAATACAATCTTATCTCTTGTGATACTCTAAGAGATAACTTAGTTATAATTCAATATTTCCAACTATGTGACAAAAGTATGAATTTCTCCTGAAGAAGGGTATATAGATATTTAATAAATTAAAAAACATCATTGGTACTGCAGGGTTGTATGTATGAGGCCTAAAATTACAATAGCTATATCCAGTTTCTTCAGAGCCCTATAACAAATATCTGAAAACTGAAAATATACATATGTTACAATTCAGAATCATGAATCTACTCAGAGTTTTGGCACAAAGATTATTATTTGCATTAGCAATCAATACATTCCAAAATCTCATACGCTAATTAGTCACTTTTCTCTGTGCAAGTCTGCTCACTTGATTTTCTCTCCTTATGATACATCAAGAAATGTTTTCTTTAAAATGTAAAAAGAATGCTGATAAATAGTCTGCTGAAGTTGCAATAGGAAAACAGGTCTATGTTCCTGTCTCATTAACATTGCATAGCTGTTGCCATATTTACCAACAACAATAGCTTCTGGGAAGCTGACACAATCAGGTCATAGTGAAGATAAGTAGTACAATATTAGAGGACAAATCTCAATGAGAAAAAAGCTCTCCATTCTGCGTGAATCTCGTCCAAAGCTGCAAACTTAGCCACTTCTCTTTCTCCATGAAACTATTTCATGAAAGCAAAGCTTCATGAAGATAAATAACCCATTTCACACACAAAAACAACCCAGTGATGTTATGGATGTTCTTTCATATGGTCAGATAGGAAGAATGGATGTAAGTAACTATGGACAAGGAGAAATATAAGCTCAGGTAAAGGTAGGACATTTTCATTCCATAACATGACATTTCCTATAACTGAAGTTAACTATACCTTAATCCTGGTCAACACCAGGATGGGATGTTGTTCTAAAAACTCATAACCAAAGAAAGAGAGACCATAAATATTAAGCTAGAATAATGATAAAGTTCCCTCAGTTTAGGTCCGTTCCATGTAGTAAAGGATCTTACTGAAAAACAGGGTTTGATGACAACATCTAGCATCTATTTCCTTTTCATAAGAGGTGGTTTTGTGCACAGCATCAGCTTTACTCTATCCAATTAAAGCACTAGCCTTCATAAATAATGCTAATATTGATCACAAAGCACTTTCAATTTTTCCTCATCTTTCCACTTAATTTTCATCAATAGCTTTCTCCAGTAAAATTTATTTTTCTACAGTTCATTTCCCTCTACAAGCCTTATTTAAATTACCCTAGCCAGCGATTCATTCAGCTCAGGAATCTATTTCTGAAACAAATTTTAATTGGTACCTAACAATAACATCAGACCCTAAAAATGTTAATATGGCTCCACTGGAATGTCCATTGTACTTTTAAGTTTTGAAACAATAATTAAAGCTAAAGTCAATGCTTTGAGTTAAATTAAAACAATATATTGTTAAAAATGTCATCCAGGTTGATTTTACAGAAATATATTTTCCTTTAATACACCAAGGACAGAGATTCCTCCCCAAGTGCCCCCCTACCTGAGCAATGTTGAGCTGGTCACGCCCCTGGCCACTGACTTTGTTTGTCAAAAGATTGCAAAAGGGGGCTTCCGGTTCCGGATCGCGACACCAGCAGTCGTACGGAGAGATCTCTCTCTCCCACCGGCTGCTTTCCCTCCGCCGGTAGACCCTTAATCGGGTCGAAAGTCGCCCCGTAGAGGCGACCACCGTTAGAGGAGGCTCCTGCTCGACTGGGGAAGAGCGGCGGCTCTCCCCAGTTCGAGCTTTCTCCTTAGGGCCGCCGGAGGAAAAGATCGCCCAATAAAATGGACGATCACTTCGTCGCACCAGCTGAAAGCCAGAAGAACATCTAAGCGAAAGAACCCCCGTGGAGAATCCGGGTGAGACCTTTCCTACCCCCTTTTTTTTTCCCTAACTACTTTCCTGTTAAAAGCTTTCTTTGAACTATTTCCCTGTCGTGAGGAAGCAGCGTTTGGGCAATGGGGAAAAACAGCGTTGGAAAAAAAAAAATATAAATAAAAACCAGTTAATTTTGATGGACTATTTAAATTTTGGAATACTGAGGGGACCTGAAAACATTTTATTCTTGACTATTATTGTTACAACTACGCATTTATTATTTTGAACCCTTTCTTCATCTTTTTCAACACGAAAAATAAAAAATCTATTATTTGGAAAGGAAAAAAAAAAGATTTTTTGGTTTGCTGAGGACATCTTGTGTCGAAAAGTGGTACTGCAATTATATTTCTTTATGGCTGGGAATGGCTATGACCCTGAAAGAGTGATAACTACAAGATAACGGATGCAGCTGGCCTATTGAAAATTGAAGGTGAATGCTTGCTTGATTCTTATGAAGTAGAGCCTTCTTTAAAGATTAAAGATTAAAAAGCCTTATTACTATCGATATGGAACTTAATACACAACTGGACTATGAACTTATATTGGAAACAATTTTAGAAGCTGCAGAGGATGTGAGCTCCTATTTTCAATCCCTTTTCCCTACACTGAGAGAAACCGTGGAAACCACAAAACAAACTAATTTTATTCAACTTCCAACACAACCTATCGAGAAGTCTGATGACTATACAACAACTTCAACAGAGATGTCTGAAGCATCAATACCAATACCAACAGAGACTGACACTCAGATACAACTTATTGAAAATCGATAAAAGGTGGATAAACAATTGGCAAATATAACATGGAATAAAACAGCTTTTACCATCCAAAGGCTATTAGAAGAAAGGAAAGAGAACTTTGACCAATTTGAAGCGTTAAAGAATATGGACCTTTTAATAGTGTGGTTTGATTATGTAGGAACCTTACTATGGAAACCACTATGGCATAGAAAGAAGCCTAGAGTTAGATTTAAAAATGTATTTTAAAGTCTTATTTAATGGGATTAAAAAGGCTTTGATTTCTTGACTGACTTAACAACTAATGGAACACGTGAAATTTTTAAGAGGATACCCTTTGTAATATTACTCTGTTTTAGATATGATATGTATTGGAGAAGTAAACTTTATCTACTGGTTTAAAAAGATTTTTATAGATATAGAGGCATTGATAGAATATATATTTAAATTAGATAGAAATTTATTTGTTGGCCTGATATTTTTATTTTAAGAGAATTATTTGGAAATAAAAGGAGAATAAGAGGGATGGGTGATAAGAGAAAAAAATGGTATCAATGAAGAAGATATGGGAATGTTGTTGCGAGAACAATATACCAGATATAATTATGTAAAAAAAAAAAAGGGCACCCGAAGTGTTAATAATATGTCTATTTAAGGCTAATTGAAATATAGTAATTGTAAGTTAGTAAAGCTTAAAAACAGGATTTGGATTTTTAGAATTGAAATGTAACTGATATTTGATAGGATCGTTTGAAACTTATATAGAATTTATTAATTTGAATAAGTAAAATTAAATGAGGGAATTAGAGAGGGAAGTTTAAAAGACTTGAGTTGAGTTATATATTTGTGATTGTCTTTCTTTTTTTGGATGTTTAATATACCCACCTCCATGGTGGTTCCTAAGCACCTTAATGTAATCCCTGTACCCCTATAAAATCTAATAAAATATATTTTAAAAAAAAAAAAAGATTGCAAAAGGGGATCACATGAACCCGAGACACTGTGACTATCATAAATATGAATCAGTTGCCAAGCATCTGAATGTAAATCACATGACCCTGGGGATGCTGAAACGGTCATAAGTGTGAAAAATGGACACTTTTTTCAGTCCACTGTAATTTCGAACAGTCACTAAGTGAACTGTTGTCGAGGACTATCTGTACTTTATCACTTTTCTCCCCCTTTTTTTTTGGTCAAGTTTTTGACACCTTGCTAGGCGACTGGTGGTACTCGAATATTGCCATATCCTAAAAGTGGTACAATCGGTGAAAAGGTTGAAAAGCCCTGCTCTATGGCAGTGTTTGCCAAGCTGAGCAAACCATTCAGATTTCAGTTCCCAGAACTCCCCAAGACGACTTATTCTTATTGTAAAGAATTTTTAGAAAAGTCATACCGGTATTATTGAGAACTGTTAGAATTGCATACTTCTCTTTTTACTCATGTCACTGATTAGTAGTCACCTTTCAATAAAATGCTGCTGTTTGTATTCCTTTCTGAACAGTTGTCTTTAACCCAGAAGCCTCATATTGCAAAATCAGACGAAAGAGTAATAATTGAATTTCTAACCAAAAATAGTATATGGTGATTGATTCTTTTGCTTATTGAAGAATTATTACCAAGAAATAGCGGCCTTCTAATGAGATCATTAAGAACTAATATAAATTGCTAATATATGATATTGTTAAGATACTGTTATCCTACACACAAAATTTGGAATGATCTGGGATCAAAGGAAAAAGTAGGGAGCAAGCTACTTAAATGATGCTCATAAATTCAAATTTAGCATTAATTTATCTTCTCCATCAGATACTAACTATAAACCTGTTTTCATTTTTTATAACAAAATTAAACAACCAAATTCTCTCTATATACCTATCTTTCTACAGAGACACAAACAAATGAATCAGGTTTTAAACATACTAACATTCTAAATGAGTTTATTATTTTAATTTACAGATGAGCAAATAAAACATATTTATCAGATTTTTATCCCATTTTTATTTTTTTTATAAATAATTCAAGGTCACAAACTTACAGAATACTTTTTGCCTTTCTCCTATTTTCTCCACAACTACAATTCTGAATGGTGGGTTTGGCTGAGTCTGTGTGACTAGCCCAAGGTTACCTAGCTGACTTTCATGCCTCGGGCAGGACTTGAACTCAAGAGTCTCCAGGTTTTTTTAGGTCAGCCTCTTAACCATTAGAGTACATCAACTGGTGTAGTTAGAAATGATATAACAGTAAAATCTTCTTAGTTTCTTACATTACTATTTACAGAAAATAAAAATGTCACCACTAATCCTACATTATTTAGGTACACTACAACTGAAGCTCTATCAAGGCTAAATATAGTGCCCTTATGTGGTCTTCCTTTGAAAGATTTATGTTCTTTCGTTAATACAAATTAATGTTTTTTCTGAACATTCTTTGTCCAATAGTACTGTTTGTTCAGTTGCATAACATAAACCTGTAGTCGTTATGATTATAGTTAAGAAGAATACATGCCTTTTAAGTAATTTTTTTCTCATATTTTATGATTTTATAATCTAGCTTGACTATCAAGTGCAGAAAAAAACTCAGTTAAGAACACTTCCTAGAAGAAAATTGAAATAATAATAATACCATCTCTTTCATCTGCTTCATGCAGAAACAAATGCCACTACCAGAAAGAGACTAGAAATTATACCAAAGGAGGATATGGGCAGGAGGTAAAAGAGTTTGGAGCACAAGTGGTGTTTTTGTCCATTTACTTCCAATTGAAGGTCTTGGCCCAATAAAGAAACAAAGGATTCTGAATGTCACCCACTAGCTCAAGTTGTCATAAAAACATTGGATTCTTGGACCATGGTCTACACTCTCTACAGGAAGGGCTTCTGGTGAAAGACAGGTTTGCACCTTGTTAAGACTGGGAAAATGAATCAGTAAGGAATCTTGCTCAGGTTATCTGGCTGGCTTTAAAGTAAATCTGGAGAGAGACTAATATCCAGAACCACAGTGAAAGCATAAATCTGAAGCAACAAACCTTACAACAAGGAAGGAAATGATAATAAGGAAGGAGTGCTCAGGAATATACTAGGAGATATAGGTGGGAAACTAAGAAGGCTATACGAAAGGGTTCAGATTCCTGTACACCAATGCTCAGATATTGTAACATACATGGGGAACATTCTGAGATAGGAGGCATAGAAATAGTTAAATATATAAACAAATAAATTAGCTCAAAGTCCTAGTCTAGAAAAAGCAAATACGACATTCTGAAATCTAATAGAATGGAATTTATCACTGTAACGTAGTATAGTGCTGGAAGTATATAAATTCTTCAAAAGAAACAAAAGGCGAAGAGGGCAATTATGCATAAGGAAATAAGTGACAAAGGTAAAAATGCTGCTGAAAACATCTGAGTGAATATTAAAAGAAAAAGAAATAATAACAATCAGCTTTTGTGGAAGTGTGCCATAGGTCACCCACCAAGCAGAAGATATAGATGAATTCTTTGGAATCTTGAGATAGCTGAGGTGTCCATTATATACAGCTGTCTGAATAACCATACCTCACACATAGTCTTTAATGCAGCTATGTATTCACAGAGAGACATACATAGTGGAGGTATCTCAGATCCAGTGTCATCAGCCTAGTGAGCTTCAATATTTTGATAAATAACTAGACGAGGAGACAGAAGGGATATTCAGCTAATTTGCAAAGTTGCTAACCATTCAGAAAACAGGATCAAGGTTCAAAAGGATCTTGACAGACATAAACACTGAAGTTTTTCCAACACAATGCAATCCAATGGGGAGAAATGTAGGTTTCCACACGTAGCTAGAAAAAATCAGGTGGACAGGTACAAAACGGACCATAATTGACTCAGCAGTAACAATCCAGAAGACAGATTCATCGTTCAAAAGGATCTTCATAATTAAACATTGCCAAACAAAATCTCATGCAATCTTGGGTTTCATCAACAGACGTATAATGTTGAGATCATGGGAAATGATAATCTTTTCTATGCTTGTCAGATCAGACTGCTCCTGGAATACTGTATCCAACTGTTATCAGCACAATACAAGAAAAATGCTGAGGTCCTGGAAAGAGTACTGAGAAGAGCAACAAAAATAGTGAAGGGCTTGAATGTTAAATTCTATGAAAAAGTTAAAAGTACTGTGTATGCTTAGCCTAAAACAAAGGGAAGGCTGAAGGGAGACATGATAGCAGTCTTTCAATACAGTACTTGAAGGGCTGTCACAGGAAGAGGATGTGGATTCATTCTCTGTAGTGTCTGAGAATAGTACAAGAACCAATTGATAGAAACTTTACTCAGAGTGATCCAAACTCAAAATTAGAGTAATTTCCTGACCGTGAGACTGTTATGTAGAGGAACAGCCTAACTCCTGGAAAAATGGGTGCTTCATTACTGCAAGTTTTCAAACAAAGATTGGGCATCCCATATGTCTGGAATGATCTTCTTCTTCTTCTTGTGCCATATCCGTTATCGGACGTTGGCGATCATGTTGGCGATCATGTTTTTATCAGCAGCCGCACGAAAAAGTGCTGCTGAGTTTTGTCCAAACCAGTCCCTTACATTTTGAAGCCATGATGTTCTTCTTCTGCCTGGACCTCGTTTGCCTTCAATCTTTCCCTGGAGGATTAAATGGAGTATGCCGTATTTTTCTGGGTGTCGCATCACATGTCCGAAATATTCTAACTTTCGTTTTTTAATTGTTTTGATGATTTCCCTTGGCTTTCCCAGGCGGCTTAAAACCTCCTCATTTCTGATCTTGTCCACCCAGCTTATACGTAACAGCCGCCTGTAAATCCACATTTCAAATGCTTCTAGTCTCTTTAGGTGGCCTTCTGTCAGAGATGATCAGGGAATTCATTCTCAGGACAGAAGACCTCCGAGAAGACTTTCCAATCCCATATTTCCTTTTTCAGCAAAGGGGTGTTGTCTTACCTGAATGCCTTTTCTCAGCATGATGATGGAGAACAGTACTTACTCTTTAAGCTGAAAGCTGTCGATAAAAATTTACAATTTAAAAATGACCCTTCTTTTCTTTGAAAACTCTTGGAGTGCTGCCACTGCACAATCTGTTTGAATTGCAAGCCATATCCAACACAGTGTAAACCAAATCCACTTTTTCCTTGTTTCGACCTCACCAACTGCTGATCACAGATATTTTCAGAAGCTAGCTGAATGAGTATGAAACATGAGCTGGGAAACAAAGGGTTTGATGGGCAGCTACCAGCAGAAAACAAAGCACAGGAGAAATGTCCTTGAGTAGCATTTTATAGAGTTTCAAAGTAAAGCTGGTATGAGGTTGCAGAACAGCCAGAGATTTTGCAGGGGGTGCTGTGCCATTGATCTAAGCAGATGTGAGGTACAATTCTAATATGCTGAATCTTTATACTATAATGTGCAGCATTTATAAATTAAGTTGAATAACATCCAGCTGATCTCTTTTTCACTGCAGGAGGAAAATAGTAGGGCATATGGCTACTATGGATTTTTCCTTTTTTCTGATGAACCACCTACGCTGTCTAACAGCAAAGACGTATCTATCATCATCCTCTCCTGGATTTTTATCCATGTGTTGACAAGATATAAGGAACAGTTGCAGAAGAAAACAGAAAACATACAGTTACAGGAATTTTTGCAGGGCCACGTGGATAAGACCTAAGAGACCAAATGAATGTGATCAACAGCAATTATACAGAAGACAAGTCTGAGCATATTTAGAAATCTTTCAAACCCTGGTACATAAATATCTAGCATTACTGCTGTGCGAACATGATAATGAAAAAAAAATCTGAAATCAAGACCAACTCGCCTCCCTTCCTTTTGTCACACTGCATGTAAGTTTCATTCAACCAGAATTTGTTTCATGTGCAATAATAGGGCAACGCCAATTTAACTTCTGAGAGAAAATAATAAATCTCTGAACAAGGATCATTAAAAAAGAGGAAAATTAACAAAGCATTCTTTAAAAAAAAAGGAAAGGAAATGGGGAACTTAAACATGATTCAAATGATCAAGAAGGAAAATCAGTAACTTGTGTTGTTAGGAGTCATTCAAGAGCTGTTCCATGGAAGGAACTCAAGGAACTCAAGATACCCCACTTATTCAGAGTGAGACAGTATTATTCAGTGCACTATAAACACTGCTTGGGAACTAATCAGATTTTTTTGTGATTCTTGCACGTTGTACTCTGGACAGTGATATCATCATTCAACAGAATGAGAGCAGATTATGCTTTCTGAATGGACCAAGCATATATTATGTTAATAAAAAATCTGAATACAGATTTGATATCAAGATTGTAGGCTAGGCTGAGAACTTAAAAAAGCATGCTCACAACAAAGGTAATGGAAGACCACTTCTATATTCCTGCCAAAAATACTACATGGATGTGTACATGAAGTCATCAGAAACTTGGTTCAACTTGAAGGAAATTATTGCTCATTAAAAATTTCTAACCAAAAGTAGATGCACTGTAATCGCACTTGAGTTACAGAGGTATCTTTATTTTAAATCTGCTTCCTATGAAAGAAGGTCTTCAACTTTCAGTCATTTAGCTATTAATACTACAATGAAAAAGTAAGCTGCGCATTAGCCCCAATGCATCTGAGTGTACAAAAATCAATGGTAAAATTGTCTTAGATAAGTCACTTCAACTGAATGCAAAACATTTTTTAAGGAAAATACTTATGTCCCACTTAGGGTCTCAAAGCTGCTCATAAAACAATTGGATTTTCAACTTACGATTCACCTCATTACTTAAAATCTCACCCAACATGCAAAGCTATCCGAAATCTTCTATCGGAAAAGAAAAACGAGGGCACCCACAATAGCCAATCATTTTACAGGGAGATTTGGAGACTTTCTACCCATACCTACGTTGCTTCATTCAATTCCTTCAGGATACTATCAATCAGATCCTCTAATCCAGGGGTCTTCAAACTTGGCCCTTTTATGACTTGTGGACTTCAACTCCCAGAATTCCTCAGCCAGGCACGCTGGCTGAGGAATTCTGGGAGTTGAAGTCCACAAGTCATAAAAGGGCCAAGTTTGAAGACCCCTGCTCTAATCTCATCATGCCCTCCATAGACTATTTCCCTTCTACTGTCTGCAGAGTTCTGAACAAATGTCAAATGTATTGATTCAACGAGCACTTAACAAGAAGCTTACATTTATTTTCAGCTCCTCTCAGGCCAAAGAACAGTCCATTAACAGAATATAACAGAGCCTCTGCTTCCTTAAGTGCAAAATTCTGCAACCTCATTTAACATTTATAGCCCAGTCCTGTTCATTTCTATGTATCCCCACTAGCAAAAGCGTGATTTCACTCCGCATGTACATAGACCATTACAGAAAATATCCCTTGCTCAACAGGTTCCATTGGTGCAATATTAGAATTTATTATTATGAATACCGCACTAGCAAAACATGCAGCCTTGCAAAAAGGTAGTTCCTAATGGCCATAAATATTTTTTAAAAGAAGAAAAATCATAATAGAAAAGCACTACTCATAAATGTAAAATGCCTTCCAATGCAAAACAGAATTATGGGTGTTTAAAGAATTTTAAGAAATCTGCTTCTACATTTTCAGCCACATATCCAATCTCCATATTAGAAGTTCTAGTAGCTACCATCTTCCAAGTGCTGACTAGTATTCAATCACCCTATGAGACTGCTGTCGCTTCATGATAGCGACAAATGTTTTCTTTTTTTTTTTTATAACAAGTTTTATTGATTTTTTTTGTTTTACAACCAAGTGCTTGGAACTCATCGTGGAGATAGGGCACTCTATACAACAAAGTAAAAAATATAATCATACATAGACAATTTGAATTACTTCTTTAAAGTTTCCCTCTCTAAGCAAGGAAAGAAAAAACAAGTAGAAAAAAGAAAAAACACACACATAATATCAATAATATTTCCACCCGTTTTCAGGCTTAACTAACTCACAATTAACATATTCCAATTTGGCCTTATATAAACATATAGTATACAATTCGGGTACCCATATAGTATAGATTATTTTTAAGATGTAGATATTATTCCAGTTGTTCAATTTATACTTCTCTGTTTTAAAACCATTTTAGATTCAAGCCTGAAATGATAAAACAATAATTGTTTCTAAAATACTTATAATATGCCTATTATCTATCTATCTATCTATCTATCTATCTATCTATCTATCTATCTATCTATCTATCTATCTATCTATCTATCTATCTATCTATCTATCTATCTATCTATCTATCTATCTATCTATCTTAATATGTCTATATTCTATTTCCTGTACTCTATCAAATATTTTTATAAATCATAGTTAAATATTTCACCAATCTCTATCCAACTCCTAATTTTAGATTTTCCAATTTTCCATCTTGCCATCCGGATCAAAGTCTTGAACCTTAGGAATCTCAGGCATATTAGTTCAGTCAAAGTCTCTAAAAGCCATTTTTACCCATCCAATAAAATTTTAGCTCTAACTTTTAAACCTAATTCTAGCTTTCTTTTTGTGCCAAGCAGGTTTCCACAATAGGGCTTCTAATTCCTTCCATAGTATTTGACCATACACATTTTTCCACAATTGAATCCAGTCATAGTCTTCTTCTCTTTTCTCCACTGTTGTCTGCACTATGTAATCAGTCTTAATCAATATGGTGATTGTTCGTTGTTTATTCATGTTGTCAGCATTTTTAACGTCTCGTATCTGAAAGTCTGTTCCTGTTGCTTTTAAAATTATAGATGTTTTAGTTGAACTCTGCCTTTGGTCATCCAAAGTCTCTGTCATTTGTGTATAAGATGTAGTATCTTCCTCTTCAATAGATTGTAAATGTGTTTCCTCCATATCGTTAAGTTGTAGACCTAGTTGTGTATCATATCCAATAAGTTGAATTTCAGTTTTTAACTCTGGGATTTCCCTTTTCCAAAGCATTCTAAAATGTTTTTTTAATTCCTCCTTTGTTTCCAAGATTTTTTCTAATATAAATCCATAGTTAAGCTGTGAGTGGGATTCCATTCTTCGTTTTTTTAGTAGAATTTCAACTTAAAAGCTGAGTTGCAATTTTATAAAATATAAAATCCAAACAAAAATAGGAAAAAGCAAGTACAAAAATAAAAACAGCAAACGTCCCAATCAATATTATGAATATCTAAGTTATAATCCAAATAAATAATAGCAACTGGTGTTTCAATTATTATATTGTAATCCTAGAGCGAACAAATCCATTTTTCAGGAGAGTATACTTTCTTTATAAAATCAAAAACAACAGGCAGAAATTCAAACAAGTTCCAAAAGAAATGCAAACGTCTGGGCGCAATCCACATAAATTCACCCAGGAGCCGTAGCGTTTTTGTTTTTTGTTTTTAAAGTAGATAGCACTATTCAGAAGGGGGGGAAGAAGAAAAACACTCCACCCCCCTCCCTAAAGTTTTCCACTTAAGCTGAAAACAAGCAGGCAGAGAGAGAGAGTCACAGCAAGGATCCTTCTCTTTTCCTTTTTCCTCAGGGTCCTCCGAATTCTAGCCGCTCAAACAAACAATAGAAATTAGTCATTTTTTTCTTTTTCCACAGCTCTTTCCCCAAGTGTTCAAAGGCTGCTTTCTCAAGGGGGGGAAGCAATTTCTAAGAGCTTTTCACAGGGAAATGAGTAAAATATCAAGAGGGAAAGAAAGGTCTCACCCGGATCTTCCACGGTGGGTCTTTATGCTTAGATGTTGCTGTGACTTTCGGCCAGAGCAGCTGAGTGATCGGCCATGTTACTGGCCGATCTTTTCCCCGTCGGCCCAAAGGTGATTGCTCGGATCACAGAGGGAGTTGCTGCTCCCTCTGCAATCAGCGAGTGCCCTCCTCTACGGTGGTCGCCTCTCCGGGGCGACTTTCGACCCTGTCCAGGGTCTACCGACGGGGGGAAACCGGTCGGCAAAGAGAGCATACTCTTTGCCTGACCGCAGGCACTGCTACAGGAACCGGAAGTCGCGACAAATGTTTTCTCATTGACCAGGCAGACATCATTGATTGAGAAAGAGAAAAGGAGGTGAGTGGGGAAGAAGGAATATCGGCAGTGCTCCAAGCCCTATGTTACACAAAAGGTTTGTACCTGGCTCTCTGGCTTCCTTGTTCAACAATAATCGGTAGTCAAATAAGCTATTGATGTCACCTTTTACAAATGATTTGCTTTGTAACTTTTCCCCAATAAATATGAATATTAAGGTTTATATGATAATATGTCTCAGTATCTTACAGGAACTGCTTCTACATCTAAGCATTAATGACTCATACAGAAAGATACTAAATGGATAACAAGCTTTGCACGGAATCATAATTTCTGCTGTCAAAGTGAAGGTGACTGGAAAGTTCTCTATCTTGACCAGACTGACGTTGTAGAACAAAATAATCATTAATTGCATTTAAAGTTTATTTTATAGAGGCAAAAAACCTCCACTAAACTAAAGATAATTTATTCAGCAGTCTCCAAGTATATGCTTGTGTAAACATGCACATCTGCACAAACATATAAACAAGCTTTTAAAAAATATGAAACGGAAGTGACAGAAGTCTAAATTCTCTCTTGAAAAAAATTAAAAAATACATCACCATATATTTTAAATAAATAATACTGTTCATCTCTGCATCTATTTTAATATAAGCAATACTGCACATTTTGCTCTTGGGTACAATTCACAAGTAGACTATACTCTAAATAAAAGACAAGGTCTTCACCACTCCCATCATCATTTATTTTACTGTTTTTTATTTCATTTCAATTTAAGGAAAACAAGAGAAAAAGAGTACGACATAACGACAAGAACGACAATAAAACCAACAGATTAAGATTTAGTTTCATGTACTTCCTGCAACTGAAAACAAAATCTCTATATGATAAAGTTTAACTCAAAGGTATTGTTGATTTCTGTCCACAAGATGTGGCACCTCCAGATTATACAATATTGTCCATTTCGTTTTCCATTGTATTCAAAATATGCAATCCCCATCATTTTCAGGAAGAGACAGAAAATCAACAGATTGTATTATCTTCTAAAACAAAAATGGTTTTTGTGGTTACTGTTATTGTACAACCTTGAGAACGTACCTGATAAAGAGACTGCATAGAATGAATTCAAAGGTTATGTTAACATTTACTTCTGAACAAGAAAAATAGGTTCTGTAATCTTTTTAAGGTTGGCTGCTGCTGAAAATGTAAGGATATCAAATATTATTACAATTATTGACACAAAGTCCAAATTCATACTCTCTATATATAGTCAACGCTGCTAACATCGGATGTTCTTGCTTTGACAACAGATGGAAATGTAGCCATCTTTTCTCTACCGCTTTTAGAGTTCGTTGATGTTGGGAGGGGGGATGTGGATGAGAGTCCAGTTAGTCATAACAATAATAACTCAGCCGTGAGAATCCAAGGTTATTGCGCCCAGAGTTGATAAAGATTTGGCGGGCTGGAGAGCTGGGGAGAAAACCCGCGCTTCAAGCTAATTGGGGAATGTGATTTATGACGGTTAATTGGAGGAGGGAATTGTGCTTTGCTACTTTATGCCAAGGGGAGGGGGATTCAGTTTTTGGCTTTAACTATGTAGTGCCGATAGTTTGTTTCTCGAATAAAAGATTCTTTAAGGTAAACAATGCCTCAAAGTTCTTTTGAAGAGTTTCATCTATCGGAACCATGACATATATATTGCATGCCATGATAATACGGTACCTATGGAGTCTAATGCACCACCATGCTCATATACTGTGTCTGGAAAAACTCCCCAAATCAGATTAAAAGAAAATAAAATCTAGAAAAAGAAAAAGGCATTTTTTGAGGTTCCAGTGATTTTTGTGACACTAGACACACAATATCAGGGGACAATGTCAACTATCACAAGAGGTTGGCCTTTATTTTATACAAATGTGTGCACATCATCATGGAAAATGAAAATGAAATCCAACAGCTGAAAAAGATACACTGGTCCCTACTTTTCTGGGTACAGCATCACATTTTTTAAAAGTAACTTTATTAAAGTTTACAAATGCAAACATAAAAGACTTAGGCAAGCTAAAATACATTTGAAAAGTAAAGAAAAAAAGTGAAAAAGTGCAGAGAAAAGGAAAAGAGAAAACAGTAAGAAGTAAAGAAGGTAAGGTAAAAAGTGAAGAAATATCTCCTCCTCCCTCTAGATAAGTATTGACCTTTAAAGTCCTCCATGGCATGGTGCCGGCTGTTTTGAGGGATTGTCTCCCCCCCACCCCAGTTTACCTGCCTACCTCACCACATCCGGCAGAGAGTGCATGTTATAGATTCTGATTCTAAGGACCTACATTTGTTTGGGACCTAGGCAGCAGGCTTTTTCTTCTGTGGACATTGGCTCTGTTCTCGAGGAGCCATCTTCAGTCCCCCATTACTTCCCTGAAACTGGGGAAATCTGGGGTGTAATATCTGAACAATATCGTGTTCTTCACGCAGAAGGGTGAAGAAACATCTCAGCAGGCCTTGTCCAGAAGAGAGCAAAGAAACAATATAGGGCCTGGAAAGAAAAGCTTTCAGGAATGACTGGCAGTGTTGGGCATGCTTAGCCTAAAATACTGTGGGGAAGACATAAATGCTTCAAGTATCTGAAGAACTGTCATGTAGCAGATGGGGAAGAATTGTTCAGAGTTGTTCCATAAGAAATGGCAAGCAGCAAAGGCTTCAGGTTACAAGGAGCACATTTTGAATGAACATCACGAAAGGTTTCATATGGTATAGATGTTCAACAATAGAACAAAATTTCTCAGTGATGCTGGCCTCTTCTTTATCAGAGATATTTAAATAAAGACTCAGTGGCCATCTAATAAGAATGCTATAATCGTGGTTCCCTAGATGGGGTTGGAATAGATGATTTGTAAGATTTCTTCCATCCATTGTATTTTACGACTCCGTTGTCAGACTGACACACGAAGTGTTTTGCCTGTACAAAATTTGCAAAGAGAGTATTACTTTTGTCTGGAAATAAAGCTAGTAACCCAACTATATATACTTGGAGCCATTAATTGGCCTGGATGTCGTATGCTCCATCTAAGCGAGTTACATAATATGTACAATTGCATATTTTGCCACCATTCAGAAACAAGATTATCATTACTACAAAACCTTGCTATCCACTACATTCTTTAAATAACCTCCAAAATCTGTGATGTTACTTTTCAAGTATATTTAAAATCTCAAAACACTCCCTTTTAGACATCTACCTTTTGTGACTCTTCCCCTTAACACAGATGAATACAAGTGAAATGATGTAATAGCTACAGCATATAATGTAAAATTAAAAAAACCCTAATTCTGTGTCATTGAGGTTCACAAACAACAAAGCTTCTATATCTATGTACAAATAGAGTTGAATTATTAAAAAAAATCACATAGACATTCTATCATTCTACAAAGCATTTTACCAATGCTAATCAATAGGCTTGTTG
This sequence comes from Azemiops feae, assembly GCA_023970755.1. Classification (NCBI taxonomy): domain Eukaryota; kingdom Metazoa; phylum Chordata; class Lepidosauria; order Squamata; family Viperidae; genus Azemiops; species Azemiops feae. The sequence continues at coordinate 423,910 of JALGBA010000367.1, forward strand.
TTTTAATTTTCAGACAATAACAAAAATACTCTCTGAATAAGCATATGACTCAACTATCCTCTACAGCAAAAACAACAACAAAAAAAAAACACTATAGCAGGGGTGTCAAACTGCCGGCCCGCAGGCCGGACGCCTCATGTGGAAGCCGCGCCCACCCCATTGCCAGTAATGGGGGAAAAGTTCCGATACGTTGCGTGACGTCACGAGTTTTGACTTGTCTGCAATAAAATAATGCTATGTGGATGGGTGTATACACACACACACAGAAATACAGATACAATTTTTGATTCAATCACCTGAAGCATGTGTATGAGATATCAGTCCCAATTCCATTGATCAGCACACAGAAATGTACAGTAGTTTGCCCTGACAGTTTCGGTTGGGGTGTGGTTTCTTCCTTGACTTGATCAAGGAATTATTCCTTCCCTAACTCATTATCTGGTTTTGTTTCCTGCTTATCTGGGTGTTGTTGTTAGGAAGGATGTACTCTAGGTTGTTTTTTCCTTGAGTTTTGGTTGTATCTTTTAAATGTTATAAACCGCGCTATATAAATGAGATTTATCTCTGTGTTTCTGCTATTGGCTGACTTATGTGAATGCTCTACTTCTAGAAATTTCCTAGCATTTGGAGATTTGTCTAGGGTCTAAATTATCAAGTTTCTCAGTTGAAATTGTGGTTGAATTTGTTTGTGTGTTGACAAATTAAGGAATTTTCATTATGTCTTTTTTATTCAGTGATAGTTAAGGGGGTGTTCTGTTAATCTTCTACCTGTCTATTCTATATAGTAGCTGTTGTATTTTTTACACTGAATTATAAATTATATGCATTTTCTTCCATGAGTACTGAGTCTTTGGGTTTCAAGAGTGGTTTTGTAGAATATTAAATTTTGTTCAAATAAAAATGGCTATAGCTATGGTTATAGCATCTATTTCAATCTTATACATGCATCTGCCTTTCAAAACTGTTCCAAATCTTAATAGTTGGATTAAAATTATTTCCCACTTAAATACACAGTTTACTACTGCCAATATAACTCTGAAACCAGAGAAAGATAATGAAATAGATTCTGAGAATATTAAGCAATTCATTCTTCAGCTGTAAAGTTCAGAAACTGGGAAAGTGCATCACTTCCTGAATGGAATTACCCTAATTTAAACCAAACCAATGTTTAATAACAGCAATATTCTCTAAAGTCACCTCTTTATAAAAAGAGACCATTGTACCATCCTTCTAAGACTTGTTTTCATGGTCCTAGACTTCTGTACATCAATACCTTGGTAGGCAAGAAGGCACTTGGTATGTCTGAATTAAGTTTTTTTTTGGTCTAACATTTACTGTTTTCAATTACTTGATGAATAAAACAGCTGCAGCTTCAGGATACTAGTAGAAAAAGAACTTTATCTGAAAAGATCATATAGTGTGTATTGTAATGCCTATCATTTTCTTCTATAATAGTTCTATTTATAACCATTTTAAACAATAAAGTTGCAAGTTATTCAGTAAATTTTAGACTAATAAAGCACAAGCAAGATCTCAGATATAGGTATATGTAGAAAGACCTGTTACATTATTTTATTCGCCAATGTGCAAATGGAACCTCTCAGGATAATCAGATTATTAATGTACTTTAATAAGAAAAGGAGTGACATAACGCATTACAGTCTAACCCAAACTGGATATATATCTCAGTCGAATTCCTAGTGAACACAAATACATATGGGCATCAGACTGTTGCATTTTGGTGCAATCTGAACTGCTTAAGACAGAGCACTGATGGGGACATAAAAAAAGAAAAAAAAAAGCCTTCGTACTGGGATTTTGGAAATGCTATAAACAGTAGAATGGTAATGCTATAGTTGGGATCAGGCCTAGCATCAATTCCTAATTTGCTGGTTCATTTGAACTACACATTAAAGGTAAGAGGAAGAAAAGCATTAAGCTAGCACAGTGATGGCGAACCTTTTAGAGACCAAGTGCCCAAATCCTCCTGCCCCCCACACCATCCCCGTCCCGCGGGCCACCCACCGCCTCCACGGCCTGCTGCAGATCGCCCAGGTGGCCCAGCAGCACCATGGTGGCCATGCCCTCTGCCTGCGCCCTGCAGCAGCATCTGCACGTGATAGGGCATGAGGGCGGAGTCTTGTCCCCGCTGCCCGGCTGCCATGTCCTTGGCTGTGCTGTTCTGCGTGGGCCACGCCCGGGGGCACTCTCCTCCAGGGGGGCTGTTGGTCAGGAGGGGGCAGCAGGGGGAGGCGGGGCTGGGGTGAGGGCTCTGAGTGCCGCCTCTGGCACGTATACCATAGGTTCGCCACCACTGAGCTAGCACTATATTATTCAGATTTAGAGTCCCTTGGAATTCTCTTATTCAGATTTAGGTTACCTGGCACTCACCCCAAGCAGCATATAATCAGAGCAGAGAGGGAGCAAAATAAAAAGCACAACCCCCCCCTTATTTCTTGGGTACAAGAACTCAGATTACTTAATATTATATTTCTATGTTTCTGAGCATCCTGTTAATTCTCATTACAAACATTTGCTGTAGCAGGATACAGATCTTTTAAATATTATGCCTGGTTATTTCTATGGATTCTGACTGTCTAGAACAACCTCATTCTGAAAACATGCATTTCCCCCACCCAAAAGACAATACAACATACAAAAACAAACCAAAGAGTAGGGGTGTTGTGACATACAACTGGCTACCTTAAGAGTAGCTACCCAGGAAAGAAACTTCTTCCTTTTACTCTGATGTCACAGGTAGCTCAATATGATAAAGATTTTGTAATCCTGTCTAATCCCTTCCAATTTAGTATAAAAAGACCTTAACTAACCTTTGACAGTCTTTCATTATTTCAATCCGAAAGAGGAATTTAAGAACAGGAAAGAAAAGAAGCTGGATTTGGCATTTATAATCCATGCATAAGAACAGATTTTGGTTGGCATAAAGTGGTATTTTTTATTTAGTACTCTTAATAGAAGTTTCACTTAAAATAGCAACATAAATTACATTACAGAGAAAATAACCAATGGAAATAGGAAAAGTTTCCATAATGCAGAGAAAGACATACTGGTATAAAAATAAATCTTCATTTCAGTAATTCAAGATAGTAGTTTAGAAATACATATGCAGAGACAATAAATATGCCTGTTATATCTTTTTATTCATTAGTAATCTGAAGAGTATTTTCACTAGCAATTTCAAATGATGGTCATGATTTTTGCTTCCTCTATTGAGCACATCTCACTTTAATTGCAAGCACACAATATCTTCCACTGATCTCCTATCATCTTTACAGGGTTTTGTATTATTATTTAATATTACCCAAAATTTTGTTCTTTTGATCCATTTACCATACTAGAGAATGTTCATTTCACTCATTTTGAAGTACTGAAGGTAGTCCTGAAGTATTGAGGTAGTTTAGACATAACACAGGTAGACCTCAAGTTACGACCATTCAAAGACATGACCGGTCCTCAAAGTTCTGGCTGCTGCAGCACCCCACAAAATCAATAGGGAAGCCAGTAGGCAAGGTCATAAGTCACATGAGCTAAGTTTCCTCCCTCGCTGTTCGCCTTTCTTCACTCACATACACACTTGCCTTATTTTTGCTTTCATGCAAACTGCACCCTCCTTTCTGCTCTACTAGCACTCACATGCATGCATGCACCCTGTGCTCCATTTCCCTGGCCTTTCTAGAGTTGCATTTACCCATCCACTCACTCACCCATCCATCAGCATCCTCCCTTCCTGAGCTTTCCTCTGCTCGTACTCTTGCATGCATGCATCCCATGCCTTATTGAGTGGCCTTCACTCACTCTCTCTTTCTCTCTGTCTCACACACATACACACACAAACACCATGCATCTCCTTCCTCAGCTTGTGCCACATCATAACACTACACTCCCCCAACTTATGTGTGCCTGAGTTGGGCCTCACAAGAACCCCCACCCACCCACAACAGCACCTCCACTATCCTTACCTGGGACTTGCTTTGCTTTTCACTTAATGGCCAACATGTTATGATGATAACCAGGATTGCCTAGATTGCTGTCACTAAGGGATGCGGTCACATGATGTTGTGCTTTACGACTGCGTCACTTAGCGGCAGCATCCAGGCAGTCCTGGTTGTCATCATTATGAGTGGGTCGTTAAGTGGTCACATAATATTGCACTTTATGAATGCATTGCTTAGCAATGGCAATCCCAGTCTTGAAATGCAGTTATAATTCAAGGAGCATCTGTACAGGATCAATTTTTCCTAACTGTTTTCTTGTTCTCAGAAGCCAAGCCATGTTTTGAGTCCTATGATTAAATGAGATCTGTGATGAATGATGATTATTAAGTCTGTATTTTGAGCTCTAAATTTTTTGCTTCTTATATGAAGTTAAAATCCTTCTTACTAAAAATTAATGCAGACTGTGGTATTTCAACCAACCAGAAGAGTGGAAGTAGGTAGATTAAGGTTTTTTTTAAATAACAAAATGTTCTAAACCTATGAAATAATACTTTAAAATAAACTTACAATAGCTTTATTTACATACTCTCAACTTATTCCAGCTATACACCAGATTCTTTGATTTTCCACATCTAGTTAAAATAACATGTAGCATTTTGAATATATTTGTTCTTGTAAGCATTTACTTGGGATCAGATATTTATCTTATTCCATTTCACTTACATTCCTAAAAGCGTAGTTACCTTAAATTATACATAATCTCTCTCTTTCCCATAATCACACTGCTGTACAATAAAAAAAAATTAAATATTTAAAAAGCTTTCCTTAAGACATAAATGGGTAGCTGTGACCATAAGCGATTTGATAATTTAGGATTCATACCTCATAGGGAAAAATAAGTAAGTCTATATACCATCAAAATGAAACACAGAATAAAAACTTTTACCACCATGGGGAAAGAACATCAAAAGAAAAGTTGAACTATACAAAACTGCTGACTTCAGGACATTTGTTCTTTAAAAAGCAAGACCCTTTCATTGGAAATATGTGTTTTTTTCTCCACCAAATTGTTTCTGAATAAACACAAATGATTTCCGAAACCGCCTGGAGTTAAACACACATTTCAATATATTCCCTTCCAATAGTGCTTTTAGGTAATTTTGGAATCTGAAATTTATCTTTCCAGCTGTAATATTTCAACTGTGAAGCACACATATAAAATTTCACTTCCCCTCCCCCAAACCATCCCATGGTTTGAAATTGCCTTTGCATCCCTGATATATTAGAACAAGAAAAACAAGAGCAGCAGCCCAGAAGCAGCTGCCAACTCAATACAAAAATATTGTAAACAAATAGATAGCAAGGAAAAGACCTCCCTGACACAAAATGGTTGCTGCCTACTTACCAAAACCGCATTAAGGCACGTTACAGTATATAGCAAGACATGCACACCCATTTTTAATATTCCCTGTAGTTTCTGTTCCCTTAGTAAACATCAAGTCATCTTATTTTGGTTGAACAGAGTTTGCTTCTTACATAACACATACATGTGTTGCCTAACTGCACATTCAAGTCATCCCTCTCTTGCAAAAAAAAAACATTGTGTGAAACTGATGGGTTTTCAAAAGAAAAAAATAGGACTGTTGCTTTATCTCTCAAAGGACTGGTAACCTTATAAGGGATGGGGGCACAAATCTGCAGTGTTCTTTTATAAAAACCAATTCCAGATAGTTTGGAGGAAAGAGATAAAAATCCAGAGTCCTCTGTTAAAGGATATTACAGGGTTTGATAATTAATACAAGGATAAGTAATTTAAGCTGCTGGACATCACCTTTAACACCCTGCATGTTTGATGGCCTGAATATCTGCAGGGCCACCTTTATTGCAAGTCAAGTAGAGCAGGCCCTCTCCATGCTCCATAGCTGAAAAACTATCACCTGCATGGTGACAACATGGCTTTTATGACAGTCTTCCCGTTGAAATAACATACTCTGGCACAAAAAGCCCCCTTCCCTTTGGCATTAGAAAAATCTTAAGGAATTAGTTGTTGAAAGTATGGTTGGCTTCATGGTTATCTATTCCCAGTTCTAGACATATGATTTATATGGATTTTGGTTTCTGATACAATCTGAGTTACAGAGGTAGGAACTCTATGACACTTAGAGTTGGCTGTGATTGGAGTGGCTGAAAAGCCCTACGCCAGGGGTGTCAAACTGCCGGTCCGCGAGCTGGACGCATCATCTGGAAGCCACGCCTACCCCATTGCCGGCAATGGCAAAACCGTCCCGATATGTTGCGCGACATCACGAGTTTGACATGTCTGCCCTACGCTATACCTACACCCACCACTCGTATGTTTTCCTTACATTAATGCTTGCCAATTGGAATTGTAGCTGCAGTTTGTGGTGGAGTCTGGAATCCCAACAGGAATTAGGGGATAGCATTTTAAGAAAGAAACACTGGTACAAGAAAAATAAAATAGTCTTTCCCCTAGAAGTCCTCTCTTAATAACAATTAAGCCCGGAATTTTGGTAGTAATTATTGAGGTTTTAAGCAGGTCATGTAACCTGGCTCTATTTTACAACTGTTGTTATGATGGTCATATAACAAATCACCGTAGCTATTAAACAAATCATGTAGTTATTAAGCAAATCCATTCTCCCAGGAACCCAAAATGCAACCGCATGACAGTGGGGAGGGTGCGGCAGTCGTAACTTCAAATCTGGGTCAGAGTACCTTTTTTTGAGTCTGTCATAGCTTTGAACAGTCACTAAGTAAGGACTATCTGTACTACTTTGTAACAAAAGTAGTAGTAGTTGTAAAGCAATTCTTTGAACTCCATGGAAACAAAAACCTAATAGGCTTGGATATACTTTAGTTGAAAGAGTGATAGAATTCAATGAGTTCTGAATCAATCCATAAATAATGAAAAAAACCTAATTTAAAATTACTAATGCTGTATATTACACCTATATTTCAGGAGCAGTTGTCCAGGCATCTTAGAATGTCCCAAGCTTTTTATGGAAAGACTGTTCACCCATTATCCTGCTTACTTAAGTAGTTTTACAAACATGTCCTATTGCTTACATGACTACCAGAATGACTGACTATAGGAGAATCAACCATTCTTCATTTCCATCAAAACCTACTTCTGATTTCAAACTTTATGATTTATAATATTTTCAACAATTTCTTCCACACTACAGGAAAATAAATATTGATTAAAAGTTTATCATTTAAATCAACATCATTTTTATTTGTTTAGATTTATAGGCCAGCAAATCAAAACACAGTTATAAATAGCTCTTGAACACCTTGCTTTCTAATGGTAAACTTTCACTAAGCAAGACCATTCGCAAGCATATATATTCTGTATAGTCATAAAAATATACATTAGCTAATTTACTATATCACCAACACAGTTTACCATGTTTCTCTAGGTGTTTGAAACTCCTACATTTCTCATTACCTAATTTCAAAGACCACATCCTGCTGCAGAAAATTAGCAGCTGAACAGTAAAATAGTTTAGAAGTTTAGAAGCAGGAAATTACTTACAATAACTCAACATAGACAAAAAAAGGCATCATGTACATTGCAGAATAATTGGAACAGTGATTCAGCATGGAATGATTAGCAGATAAGTCCAACATATTTGACACTATTGCTGGTGATCAGATGTTAAAAGGAATTAAAGTTTCAGAAGAATTGGGAAGGGGCGTTGTCTTACCTGAACGCCTTTTCTCAGCATGATGATGGAGAATCCACAGATGGGTTATAGACCGTACTTCCTGCCCAGAGACTAAGTCAATTAGAATAGCCACGCCTCCTGCTATCCTGACCCAGATACGACAAAGGCGAAGCTACGGACGAACGTCCCGCATGTTGGTTCTCCTACCCCTGACACAGGGCCTGACTAACCACAAGGGGCGGGAGTGGATTCTCCATCATCATGCTGAGAAAAGGCGTTCAGGTAAGACAACGCCCCTTCTCCAGCATGAAGATGGATAATCCACAGATGGGACATACCCAAGCTGTCCTGTCCCTAAGGGAGGGAACTAGTCTGGGGCTGTGTCCCGCTAGCTGAAATCACCTGCTGGAGCACTCTCCTCCCAAAGGAAGCCTCTGCGGAGGCAAACTTATCTATCCTGTAGTGCCTCACAAAAGGAGAAGGCGACGACCAGGTCGCCAACCTGCAGATATCCTCAATGGACGCCTGCGTCGCCCATGCCGCAGAAGTCACTGCACTTCGCGTGGAATGAGCGGTGAGACGGCCTGGCACCGACAGGGAATGAGATTGATATGCCTTTGCAATACAGGCCTTAATCCACCTGCCTATGGTGGATGAAGAAACTCTTTGTCCCATGGCAGAAGGCTGGAAAGAGACAAAGAGAGCCTCCGATTTACGGAAGGCCGAGGTCCTCTTAATATAACAATGCAACGCCCTTCGAACGTCCAGCTTATGCCACTGACGCTCCGATGAGTGCGTTGGATTGGGACAAAAATCCGGGAGGACAAGCTCCTGTGACCTATGAAACAAGGAATTCACCTTGGGAACAAATGACGGATCAAGGCGAAGGACCACTCTGTCAGCCTGAAAAATGCACAGGTCGTCCCTGACAGAAAGAGCAGCCAACTCCGAGATGCGTCTGGCCGAAGTAATAATTTCATGGATAAAAACTGTAAGGAACAGTGCTTGATGAGCTCAAAAGGTGGTAAGGTAAGGGCCTGTAAGACCCGAGGCAAGTCCCAAGAGGGATAACGGTGTACCACAGGTGGTCTGACATTAGTTGCCCCTTTGATGAAGGAGCGTACCATAGGGTAGTGTGCCAATGGCACTGCATTATCGCAAGTCAAAACCGTAGAGAGAGCAGCCACCTGTCTACGGATAGTGCTTGGAGACAAGCCCTTGCGAAGCCCCTCTAATAAATAGTCCAGTATATTTGGAATTGTGATAGCAGACAAGGCAAGGTTATTGGCCGTACACCATTGACAAAAATTCCTCCAGGAGGAATCGTAGATTCAATTGGTGGAAGGACGTCTGGAGGCCTGTATCATGGAAATGACCCCTGCCAAATAGGACTTTCGTGTTAGGAGACGCCTCTCAAGTGCCAAACGGCCAACTGGAGCCATTGAGGATCCGGGTGGCGAAGGGTGCCCTGAATGAGCATCACGCGCTCCAGAGGAATCCTCCAACATGGGGAGATGGAAAGGCTCACGAGGTCGGCAAACCACGGACGTCCCGGCCAGTGTGGAGCAACCAACAGAACCTCTGCCTGTTCTTGTAAAATCTTCCTGATTACGGCTGGAAGAAGGGGAAGCTGAGGAAAGGCATAGAGCAGACCCTTGGGCCACTGACTCCGTAGGGCATCCGTCCGTTCCGCCCCTCGAGAAGCTGGTCGTTCGCTGGTGATGCGAACAGGTCCAGAATTGGAGGTGCGAACCTCTCTGAGATCTCCCTGAATAGGCTGGGAAGCAGGCTCCACTTGGAGGGATCCAAAGTGGCTCGGCTTAAGGAGTCCGCCTGTTGATTGGCTTCCCCCGAAATATGTTCTGCCCTCAAGGAGGCCAGATGGCCTTCCGCCCAAGATATCAGCAACTGGGCTTCGGTCATCAGGGACTTGGACCGAGTGCCCCCTTGCCGATTTATGTGGGCATTTGCCGTCACATTGTCGGTCAGCACCAGAATGTGCTGACCCAACACTGTCTCCTTGAAGTGGAGGAGGGCAAGGTAAATGGCATGGAGCTCCAGCCAGTTGATATTGTGTTTGAGGTCCGATAGGGACGAGCGACCCTGAACTAGTTGGGGTCCCAAGTGCACCCCCCAGCCAAAAAGGCTGGCATCGGTTGTCAGGGTCATCCTGACCGGTTCCTTGAACAGGGAACCTTTGGACAAGGCTGGGGACGCCCACCACCGAAGGGAGATCAATACTGGGCGAGGGATCTGCACCCTCTGATGAGAGGAACCTGTGCCCAGCCTCTGGAATGGCAGCAGGAACCACTGTAGAGCTCTGGAATGGAATCCGGCCCATGGCACTATTCCCAGACAGGAAATCATCTTTCCCAGAAGCTGGGAGAGAACCGCCAGGGTGGTCACTGGCCTTCCTTGCAATTGCCTGATTAGGGCCCGAATGCTCTCCTGACGGTCCCGTGAAAGATACACCATGCAAAGGCGGGTATCTATGATCCCGCCCAGATGGAGCAGACGGGTGGATGGAGCCATCTGGCTTTTCTGAAAATTTACAGAAAACCCCAGGTTCTGATCGACAAGGCCAAATCGGACCGGGCCTTCCTTAAGGAGGTGGACTGAATGAGGATGTCGTCCAGATAACACTGGACTCTTACTGGGACCAACCTCAGGTGTGCAGCCAGAGCAGTCAAAACCTTTGTGAATGCCCGTGGGGCGGATGAGAGACCGAATGGAAGAGCTCGGTATTGGTAATGGTGATGGTTGTAACAAAACGAAAGGGCCGTTTGGAATGGGGCTGTTGACAGGATCTGGGGGCAGGTCGATCCGTCTGGCGATCAGACCTGGGAAAAAATGGCTGGAAGCGCTGAGACCAATCTGACCCCGCACCTGGGCGATAGAATGGCCTACGGGGGTAAGGGTTTGGACATCTGTCCACCGTCCTATGTAGGTGAGGCAAGATCTTGCGCTTGTCCTTGTCCTCCACCAGGAAGGGGCCTAGGGCGTCTCCAAACAGCCGGCCACTGTCATAGGGGGCAGAAGCCAGGCGCCATTTTGACCTTAGGTCTGCCTTCCAGTGCTTGAGCCAAAACAACCTGCGGGTAGTTACGTTGGAGGCCAAGGCTCTAGCTGAAAAACGAGCCGCGTGGAGCGAAGCGTCAGCTAGATATTCTGAAGTAGCAAATAACTTGCCTAGCGTTTGGTGAGGCCGAATCTGATCCGGAGGGATCATGGCCTGGAGCTCCCGGAGCCAAATGATAGAGGTCCTAGTGAAAAAGGAGGCTGAGGTTGAGGCTCTGATCGACCAAGCCAAAGCCTGATGAGACCTGCGTAGAGAAAATTCAGATTTTTTATCCTCCGCTTTCAGGACATCTACCATGACAGCCGGGGCCGTAGATGAAGAGAGGATAGGGGCCATGGCCTCATCTACAGTTGGGACCTCCAGGAGATCCGCTAGGGAAGGACCTACACAAAATAACTTTTTATCTAAACTCCCAGGGGAAGGTAAAGTAGCTGGGGCTCCCCATTGTTTCCTGATGGTATCCAGGAAAAAGGGGGGACAGGGGATGTGTCTCTCATCCACCTGAGGCTCAGAGAAGAGAGGCTTAGGCTCCTTACTAGTAGAGGGCTCTGTTTGAGGTTCCTGACCTGGGTCAATATTGGCCGAGGCAGTGGCCTTCATCAGTAAGGACTTGAACAAGCCCGGATCAAAAAGACCAACAAAGGGAGACAGATCCGGGGCGGTTTCCTCATCCTCAGACAACTGTATGTCCGGAGCCTCATACTCCTCAGAGCCAGAGTCTCTGGCCCTGGACGAAGGGGCCGAGTAAACTGACTCCAGATATTGAGGGGAGACCCGGTGCCAACTAGGCTCAGCCCTGGGAGCTAATGACTCCAGCCTGGGCGTGTGTTGAAAGGACGATGCCATGCCCTGAGCAAAGGCCTGGGCAATCAAGGCTTGAAGCTGATCTGGACACCTCCCTAGTTCTGGAGGGCGAAGCCCGGCTGTAGTGTGGGTAAATGTGGCCTCAGGGACTGACATGGATGGAGTTGCAGGGGAGATCCATTGTGATCCCTGCAGTTGAACAATTGGAGAAGCTATGCGCTGACCTGGGTCGCCCACAGGAGACCAAGCTCTAGGTGTTAAGGAGCTGGGTGGGACCTCCTTAGCCTTCAGGCTCCCTGCTGCTCTTGATGGAGCAGATTTGTCAGTCTCTGGAATAGATTGGGCACCAAGAGAGGTTTCTGGAACCTCCTTATCCGCCATTGTAATGAGAAAAAAGTTCCTGAACTGCGGATTAAACGTGCGGCAGGCTTCAGGTGGCTGGTGCCAGCGCCCGCTTGTCCCAAGAGACAGGTAATCTGTCTAGGGAACCAGGTGTGCTATGTAAGTGCCTGCAGGTGGCACGTCTGAATTGGTGGGTGTCAGCCCACACATGCTCCTGTCTGCTTTTTCTCAGCAACTTCGGCAATCTCAGAGAGGGGCGCCGGAACCCAGGACAGGTAAAAGTCAATCAAAGTAATACACAGGCCTGAATCAGACCGTGGAGGAATCAATGGCTACAGGCCACAATTGGCTGAGCCAGAACCTCTGTGCGCTAAGCACACCTGGTAGTGAAGCACAATAAATATCAAAGGCTAAGGTAAGCCTGCACAGTGGAGAAAAATGGCTGCCACTGTAAAGCGTGTTAGAAACTGACCACAAAATGGCGGATGGAGAGCCTGTGAGAGATTTGATCCAAATAACAAGGCCAACAAATAAAGGGCCACTCTCAAGTGCTCTAATTAACACATGCTAATCAGAAAAAGAGGCAAAAAGCCTCAAACTCCCCAAAAATTAGAAAGCCAGGCTTGAATCTGGCTCAAAATGAAACTGCGCAGGGATCCTCGTGGCACTCAAAATGGCGGCCGTAAATTGCGCGCTTAAAACAAGGCCAGGAAGGATCTCCAAATGATCCCAAAACAGCAACTGCACAAACAAAATTACAAGGAATGAGGGGGGGGGATAATCCTAGCACCCCCACCCTCTACAACCAGAAAGAAAAATCCACAGATGGGAAAGAAATCTACAACCTGCCTAGGAGAACCAATGCCATGTGACTTCACTGGGCTGAAGACTAAGTCGTATCTGGGTCAGGATAGCAGGAGGCGTGGCTATTCTAATTGACTTAGTCTCTGGGCAGGAAGTACAGTCTATAACCCATCTGTGGATTATTCATCTTCATGCTGGAGAATTTATGCTTCTCAGGTAATGTGTAAAGATGTTGGATGGAAATTTTATGAATCAGAATATTTTGAAATTATGGACTGAGAATCTTGCCTTAGTATTGATTTTACTATTTATTATTAATCTTCTATAATGCAGATTTTTATATTACTGTACTGCAAATAACAAAACGCATTCATTGCAATCAAGCTTCGCCAGATTCCAGTCTACAAGGAGATAAAAGGGAGGATGGTTTAGGGCAGGGGTAGGCAACCTTGGCTCTTTTATGACTCATGGACTACTATGCTGGCTCAGGAATTCTGGGAGTTGTAGTCCATGAGTCATAAAAGAGCCAAGGTTGCCTACCCCTGGTTTAGGGGGAATCAAAACTAATCTTCGGGCTGTCCCCTGGCAGTTCCAAGGTCATGGAATGGAATCTATCACCATCCAGCCCATCAAGCCAGGGACTGTTACCAAAACAATTTGTTTGAATGTAATGGACAGTTGGAAATAACCAGGGGAGAAGGGAAGAGTGAACCATATGCTTTGGGTGTGAAGGTTTAGATCCAGCTTTGCTGCATAGTAACCACTTGGCTTTAGTAAAGTGTACTTTCGTTAACAATGAATTTGAGAGTCTTCCTTTTCTAACTGACCAAGTTGGGACGGCTGACATTATCCAAGCTTCCCCCCACAATGACACAAGAATATACAGTATTACTTAAAATTACTGGACTTATGAATATTCACTAGCTGTGGACCACTGTAATTTATGAAAATTACAATAGATCTGATGTAGTAAAAGGTATTCTATTATCAAATTTGTATTGTTATTGTTTTAGACATACTGTTGCAAGCTGGTAAATGGGACAGAAATAAATGAATCTTCTGGCTGTTTCTGAAGCAGGGACAAAAATGTGCTATAAAGCATACGTCTATTTCTATGCATGAAAAAACTAAATTTGTAGATGGGTTTACAGTCACTGAAAAATACAATGTAATTTTTGTCACTAAGTATACTGTATGAATTGTGATTTCCAAACCATGACTTATGATGCATTTTAATAAATGTGGTTATCTAATAACTGAAAGGGGCGTTGTCTTACCTGAACGCCTTTTCTCAGCATGACGATGGAGAATCCACGAATGGGTTAACCTTGTCTTCCTGCCCTTTAAGACTAAGTCAGTCAATCTTTGCCATGCCTCTTTGCTGGACTAGGAGTCTCCCAGTCACGACGAATGTGCAGCTGTTGACGACAATTCAACGTGGTGGCTCAAATACCCGACACAGGACCTGACGGAACCTAAGGGGTGGGAGTGGATTCTCCATCATCATGCTGAGAAAAGGTGTTCAGGTAAGACAACACCCCTTCTCCAGCATGATCGATGGAGAATCCATGAATGGGACATACCAAAGCCTCACTGTCCCTGTGGGAGGGAAGTAGTCTGGGCCTGTGTCCCACCCTCTTGCTGTAGCACTCTCCTGCCAATTGAGGCGTCCGCAGAGGCGAACTTATCTAGTTTATAATGCCTCACGAAAGGAGAAGGCGAGGACCAAGTCGCTGCCTTACATATGTCCTCAATTGACGCCTGTGTTGCCCACGCCGCTGAGGCTGCAGCACTGCGAGTGGAGTGTGCAGTGATATGACTTGGAACCGGCAGGGAATGTGACTGGTACACCCCTGCTATGCAAGCCCTAATCCATCTGCCGATAGTGGAGGCAGTCACTTTCTGCCCCATTGAAGAAGGTTGAAATGAAATGAAGAGGGCTTCAGATCTGCGAAAGGATGCAGTCCGCCTGATATAGTGACGCAAAAACTCTGCAAACAACCAAGGTATGCCAAGTCGTGAGATGGCGTAGGGCAAAAATCTGGCAGCACCACCTCCTGAGCCCAGTGAAACAACGAATTAAGTTTTGGAACAAAAGAGGGGTCCAATCGCAGGACCACCCTGTGTGTATAAAAGATGCACAAGTCATCTCTGATAGAGAGAGCTGCCAGTTCAGAAATGCGCCTAGCCGATGTGACAGCTACTAGGAAGGTGAACTTAAGTGTCAAGAACTGTAGAGTGCAGGTTCTGACAGGCTCAAGTGGAGGGGAAGTGAGGACCTGTAAGACCCTGGACAGATCCCAAGAGGGATATCCGTGAACCACGGGCGGTTTGGTGTTGGTTGCTCCCTTGACAAAGGAGTGCACCATGGGATGCTGAGCCAAGGACTTGTCATACATAAGCACCGTGGACAGAGCAGCCCCTTGTCTGTGGATCATATTGGGCACCAAGCCCTTCTTGAGTCACTCCAACAAATAATCCAAAATCCTTGGAATAGTGATCCTCGATGGATCCAACTGGTGCTTCCCATATCAGTGACAGAAAGTTTTCCATGTGGAATCATAAATTCTGTTAGTTGTAGGCCTTCATTAAGCCTGAATCATAGTAATCTCGTCTGACGAGTAGAACTCTTATGTCAGCAGCCGCCGTTCAGATGTCAGGCGGTTAACTGGAGCCACTGGGGTTCTGGGTGTTGTAGAATCCCCTGGCTGAGGGAGATTCGAGCTTGAGGTATTCCCCACGGAGGAGAAATCGAAAGGCTCACGAGGTCGGCAAACCACGGCCGGCTTGGCCAGTGTGGAGCGACTAGTATCACCTCTGCCCGTTCCTGCAATATCTTACGGATAGCTGCCTGGAGCAGAGGAAGAGGATGGAATGCATAAAGAAGCCCCCTGGGCCACGGGCTGCGGAGGGCATCTACCCTCTCCGCCCCCTGAGACGGGAACCAGGAGAAAAATCACGGGAGCTGGGAAATCGCTGGAGTAGCGAACAGATCCAGCACTGGATGACAAAACCGCACCGATAGTTCCCTGAAGAGATCTGGATGCAGGTGCCACTCAGAGTGGTCCACTGTCATCCTGCTCAAGAAAACCGCTTGCCGAATCGTCTCTCCCGAGATGTGCTCGGACTTGAGGGAGGAGAGATTGATCTCTGCCCAGGTTCTCAATAACTGAGCCTCGGCCATAAGGGACCTGTAATGGGTACCCCCCTGCTGGTAGACATGGGCTTTCGCCGCCACGTTGTCCGTGAGGACTAGAACGTGTTGTCTTGCCACTGTGCTGCGAAAGTGGCGGAGAGCCAGGTGTACAACTCTGAGCTCCAACCAGTCTATGTTGTGCTTCAGATCTAACCGGGACCACCGGCCGAGACAACTGTGATTGCAGGTGTGCTCCCCAGCCAAACAAACTGGCATCCGAGATTAGGATGAGCCGGGTGGGTTCCTTGAATAAGGTCCCCTTGATCACCGCTGGGGAGACCCACCACTGAAGGGATTTTAGGGTCCGTGACAGAACCCTTACCCCTTGGCTGGAGGAACTGGTGCCCAGTCTCTGGAATGGGAGCAAGAACCATTGCAGGTTTCTGGAGTGTAGTCGGGCCCAACGCACCATTGCTATGCAGGAAACCATCTTTCCTAACGATTGGGAAAGCATAGCCAGGGTGACTATACGCTCCCTTTGAATCTGGTTGACCAGGGATCGGATGCTGTCCGAGATAGGTAGACCTCGCCTTCCTTGTATCTATCATCGTGCCCAGGTGAAGGATGCGGGTGGAGGGAACTGTCTGGCTCTTCTAGAAAGTTACTGAAAACACGTGGGTCTTGATGGGCAATGCCAGTTCTAACTGAGCCAATTGAACTGAGGAGGATTGAATGAGGATGTCATCCAGGTAACACTGGATATGCACCGGAATGGTCCTCAATGCGCGGCAAGCGCCTCCAGGACCTTTGTGAACACTCTGGGGCCGATGAGAGGCCGAAAGGTAGAGCTCCCTATTGAAAGTGTTGGCCTGCGTAGCAGAGCCTGAGGAATTTCCGGTCCCGGGAAGGTTTTCATGGAAATAAGTAGGTAGGCCAACGTCAGGTTGACGGATGTCAGGAGGTCCCCTCTTCTGATGCCGGCCAATATGGATTGGACCGTTTGCATCTCGAATCTCCTGTATGCCAAGTGAATCCTTAATCCTTTTGAATTGAGGATTGCCCTCCATCTTTCCAAGATCTTGGGAACAATGAACAGAATGGAATAAAAAAAAACCCGTCCCTTCTGCCCTGCCAGTACCGGCTCTATGGCCCGGATCTCTAGGAGATGTCGAATGGCCTCCTGCCTGAAACCTCATTTGACCGGATATTTGGGCGATGGGTAAGAGACGAAATGTCTCGGGGGGTTGGAGGTGAACTCCATAAATAGGCCGAATCTGATGTTGAGGACCCAGAGGTCCGTGGAGGTGGCTTCCCATTTGTGCATGAAGAGAGCCAACCTGCCCCCTATGGGACCCTATTACCAGATCTGTCGACTTGACGGTCTGGTCTGGGGGAAAAGGTCGGGAGAACTGAACAAACTTCAATTCTGTCCCTGAACGAAAGGACTGCCTGCAGGCGCAGGAGGTAGTCCTCCTATCTACCCTCCTGAGAGGATGGGAGATGACCTTGCGTTTATCCTTATTTTCAATTAGATAAGGATTTAAGGCCTCTCCAATAACTGTCCGCCTCTGTAAGGGGCAGTAGCTAAAACGCCACTTGAACCTAACATCCGCTCGCCACTGTTTGAGCCTGATGCAGCCACTAATTTGCTCAAGTCGTGATGCATCTGTACCTCTTCTGGCGGAACTCTAGCCTCTGGGCTCAGAGGCCTAACCCTCGTCGCAGGCACGGGAATCGGAAGGCCAGACCCCTCGCTGTAAGGGGCCATCTTTACCTGCCCTGGGGAAAATAAACTGACCTGATTTCCCTTTCCGGAGACCAGTCACTTGGGGCAGTTGAGGTTGAAGGAGCATGTTGTGTGCCAAAAAACCGATGCCTCCATGGGAACAGGGGAGGCCTGTCCGGCTGCCGCTGTGCCATGTCGCTTTTCCGCTGTGGAGAATTGTTTCTCTTAAGGCCTGGTGCCTCCTGTTGACTTCCTTCTCAGCAGCTTTAAAGGACTTCTTGCCAGAGATAGACCTGGACTTTTTTGTGTCTGGAAGAGCTGCGGGAGGCACTTTGAGAAGTCTGAGATGCAGTGTTGTCTGCCATTGTAAATAAGAGATATCTCAGTGTTGTGCTGAGAGGGATCTCGACAGTAAGAGGCCAAGTACTGGTTAGTGGTGGTGGTGGCTGCAATAGCCGGCATGCTCACAATCCTGATAGTGACTGTGGACCAATTTAATGGAAATAGCCAGTACATGTAAGGTCAATAGTGGCTGCAAGACCAACTTAATGGTTGGGCCAGCACACGTGCAGTGCTCTTGATGGCAGCAAGACGAGTAATGGCACAACCAGTGTCCTGGTAAACCCTACAATGGCGGCAAGACCAAATTAATGGTACGGCCAACACACATGAAATCCACTTAGTGGCGGCAAGACCAACTTTATGGTAACAGCCAGTACACATGCAATCCACTTAGGGGCGGCAAGACCAACTCAATGGTATCGGCCAGCCCTCATGTAATCCACTTGGTATTGGCAAGACCATCTTAATGGTAGCAGCCAGCATAATAGCACGGCCAGCACACTGTAACCAGAGGAGGTATAGGCAATCACAGCTGTGAGTTGCCGGCCTTTGTGCAGGAGTCAAATTGGTGACCATTGAAGAGGGCCCAGTGACGCTCTGAAGCATTGGTAGTTGCTCCTGGTGATGCCTCTTGCTGGTCTCTTTCTCAGTCGCTTTAGGATTATCTTGTGAGAATTAGCCTTGGCCTTGAGTTTCCCAGCAGTCTCCTGTTTGAAGGACTTGGACTTCTTGGGCCTGGAAGTGCTGCTGGAGGCCCCTTGGGAAGCCTGAGGTGCCATGTTGTCTGCCATTGCAATCAGAGATATCTCAGTGGTGTGCTGAGAGGGATCTCAAAGGTAAGGAGCCAAACACTGGTTAGTGGTAGAGGCTGCAATAGCCAATATACTCACAGCACAGATAGTGGCTGATGGCCAACTTAATGGAAAGCCAGTGTTCTCAAGCTAGCCTGGGCTATAAGACCAACTTAATGGTACGGCCAGCACACAGGTAATGCTCCTGATGGCAGCAGGACCAGTGATGGCACGGGCAGTGCTCTGGTCAATCATGCAGCGGCAGCAAGACCAACTTAATAGTAACAGCCAGCTTGCATGCAATCCACTTAGTGGCAAGACCAACTTAATGGTACGGCCAGCACACTTAGTACAGTCAGAGGAGAGGTGAGCGATACTCAATTGAGGGCCCTGTCCAGGGCTAAAATGGCGGCTATTGTAGGCCTTGTACAGAGGCTTGAAATGTACTCTCATCCTTTCCCCTTCTTTTTTTTATTTATTTAGGCAAAGGTCAGTAAACGAGGCGGTCACTATGCAGTAAATTGCCAAAGGTGGAAACCGTTGAATTCTTTACTGTGTAGTTTCACGTTCCGCGGCCTTAGAATGGCCGGCACTAAGGCAGTCAGAAGTTCTATGAAACACCTGCCGAATTGATGATCGCTGCCGTGATCGCTGCCAATCTGTCTGAATCGCACCCCCGCAAGGCGGCTGTCTTCCCCAGGAAAGGAGCTCTAACAAAGAGGGTTTCTCTCCCAGCAGAGAGGCTGCATGTGCGGCGCCCAAAATGGCAACCGCTGCCGAACGAGAGAGGAAGGCTGAGCTTGGAGCCGAAAGCTCCCCCCCCAAAAAAACCAATAAATCAAACAGCTGTAGATCACTCTGAAACGGGTGCTGCAGATCGTGAAAGACAATATATTCGGAGCTCTAATAAAGAGGGTTTGTCTCCCAGCAGAGAGGCTGAGCGTGCGGTGCCCAAAATGGCAACCGCTGCCTGCCGAAAATGAAAGGAGGATTTGGGGCTTCAGCTGAAGCCTGTAACAGCAAGAATTGAAACAGCTCCAAACTGCTCCGAAATGAACGCAGCAAACAGTAAACAACCAGCGCGCTGCAATCCACTCCCAAACCGAGCGCAGAGAAAAGAAATGGGACGAGTACAGCAAGCGTCCCACGCGGCATCCAAAACGGCGCCCATGAAACTGGCCGCCGAAATGAACGAGGCTTGAGGCTTCCATTTGAAGCCTGCAAAGTCCTGAAAAAAACGGACGGTTTAGCGCTGCGCTGCTAACAGCGCAGCGAAAGAAATGGGGGAGAAACAAAAAAAGCAAGAACAATACAACCTGATCATTGCTTCTGCCTGAGACCAAGAGCCATGCTTTGCCATCTTTGCATGGCAAAGATTGACTGACTTAGTCTTAAAGGGCAGGAAGACAAAGTTAACCCATTCGTGGATTCTCCATCGATCATGCTGGAGAATGAACACATCATGGTTTGGCAAAGGTACAAATTCAAGCATAATGTACCACAATAGTAAGAAATGTCAGTCTTTTCTTTAAAGCATCTCTTTCTAAACAATTAAATCTTCATCTTAGATTTCATCAGAATGAAAGGTGTGGTTATCTATTATCTCAGGGTTTATACTCCAAGATTAGATAATCTTTTATCACCCTACAATGTTTTGGCAATGACTGCAACACATTTAGCTTGCCAGGTAGCTTTTTGTCTTACGGAGAAAAAGTAAGCTGAAACTCTGGATAACACAAAATTCTGTTATAGCAACATACATACATACCTACAACATATGCCTCAAATCTAAGCAAATCTGATTCCCCCCCACACAAATTGCCTTTTCTTGAGATGCGATCTTATGTTCTTTGAATTCTGAATCTCACACAAGTGTATAATTTATCTTCTACAATCTTCTTCTTTCCCACTATGCTTGTAAAAAAAGAAAAATTGTATACTTATGTAGAGTTCTAAATGAGTGTGCAACCCATATTAAAGTTCATGTTAATTAAGCATATTGCAATAGTACCAATTTAATGTCAAGTTCTTAATTGTGATGGCAACATACTAGAGAGTTCGTTTCTTCTAACCGAAGAGATCTGAGAACACATAATGACAGAGAGAACTGCAGGGTATATGCGACCAGCCGTTTCCACTGGTCTTCAAAGCAACCTTTTAAATATCTATCACATTGTGAGTGGCAGCTTTGCATTTGTTATATCTCTGCAATGTTTCTGAAGCAGCCGAGTTTATTGTGATCCAGTTATCACTGCAAAGTCAGCAGTGATGTTCCTTCATTGCAATTGTTTTAGCTCAGTGTTATAAAATACTTTTAACGTTCAGCGAACAAGGCATCAGTACTTTAAGTCATATTAAGATGATCACTGCATCCCACAAGGCATCGAAACAGATTGCGTACTTTATTACAGATTTTGTGGGTAATTCCCCAACAAAATAAATTCTCCTTCCAACTTGTACAGTAGTTATTCCTACATGGCTTTTCTGTGCTTGCCGTCTGGAATGAACTTACGGTGGTCTTCGATGACAACTTTTATCCTTCTACTGCAAACTAATATTTTTACTTAGGTTTACCTATGTGAATGGTTGTCTTTTTATTCCCCTGACCCCAATTTTAGATAAAACTTTTACTGTTTTTGCATTGTTTTAATTTAGTGTACACACACATACATATGTTTATAACAATAAATACGAGCTGTACCTGCATAGAAAAGTGTATTGAGATATATTGAATACATGGATACATACAATTCTGGAAAGCTTCAATTAGGAGCTAGAATTCTGTATATACTTTTGGAAATTAGTAAAAATAAAATTGGTATCGGCTGTATTTCAGGTAGGAGTGAGAGGTTGGCTTAGGTGTGTCAATTGAACAGAAAGTATGCCTTAGCTATGTGAAACCTGCTATGGGTTAAGTTGAGTCACCAAAAATGTTGAAATAGCCCAGGCACTTTCATTTAATAAATATGTACAGCTATATTTCATTTACTAATATACTCCTCAACCATCTTCTTTGGCTGCCTTCTTTTCATGTATGTGTAGGCTACTTGTATTCAGAATTTCGAGTGATTATATTTAGATTTTTCTGTGCTTCCATTTATATTTTGGAAATCATTTTTCTAGCATTCAAAGCTGGCATGGATCCTGAAAACTTTGGTTTTAACCTTAAACTAAATTTACAGAATAATTAGGATCACTTTCCCTTAATAGCTGCCTTGCACCCCATCCAAAAGAACTTTTAAAGCCCAGTTAGGGACGCACATAGAAAAAAATTCTTTCCATGAATTTCTGTATATTAACTTATATTAAGATCTGAAGTTCTAATTTCTAACAGGAATGAGGAATATGTTTATGCTCAGCAATCTTCTGAAAAAGTAATTAAAATCCAGCCAAAGTGTCAGCATCAATGTTTCATTAAAAAAAATAAAGGTCACATTTGTTATTCAAGTTGACAAAGATCCATGCTTACTATGTCTTATTTCATCGGCAAGCACAAGTAAACTACAACTCTCAGAATATCTGGTATGCCCCCAAGCACTCTCCTGTTATGATCTAAGAAGAATGTAACGTGACTAACTAGTTCTTCCAATGTTGTTTTCAAGCCAGTAGTTCTCAACAATAGGTCTTTCAAAAACAATGGGTTGGAATTTTAGAGAACCAAATAACTTTTTTTTATAATTACCAAACCATCTCATGCTATTTGTGGAGAAGAATTAGATGCTGGGGAAAAAAAAACAAGGCTGTTTGGTAACTATAATTCAGTATAACTGAAAGCTATAGGATTTTTCAGAAATGGCTACAGAAACAGGAAAAAAAATGTTCTGCTTTTCCACAAAGAGGAAGACCCTTATGGATATATTCTAGTTTTTCTTCAGTATGTTTGCTTGACTACTTGCAGTTAATTAATTTGGAACACCCTTCCTTGGAATTCCCAGCCTTCTGAAAAGCCTTGAAGAGCTGGCTTTTCCCACCTGTGTTTGGGGTATAGAAAAGCTGGAATCCAGCGACATTGTTTGTTGATGAAGGAGATGTTTTGGAAAGTACCAGAGGTTTCTGGAATGGTTTTACGTATTTATTGTTTTTATTACTATGTGTCAGGCCCATGGTGTTTAAAATGGGCAGTTATACTGTATGTCTTTTAACTAAATAAAGCTGATAATTTCTGTACATTTGTTGGGCCCTAATTTCTAAAAGAGATTGTATGTCTATCTCCCCTCAAAACAGAAAGACATAAATAGTTATATTTAAAGCATATGTACACCTTTGCTTTGTTCTCACTATTCAAATTTTGTTTTATTTAAGGCGGAAGCGTATAAGGTAGGAGAGAACACCACTTGGCAGAATACAATTAAATAACCACACTTTATTAAATCAAGTTCCTCCTTGTTAGTTTATATTCAAAACAAATATAAAATGTCTTGGGCATAATAACCATAGCGATATCGTTAAAAATTCCTGAGAGACACTAACTGCAACCACAGCCTCAACAGAAGAACAGAATACCGAGATAAAAAAATGTTCCAGCCACTTCTTCTATTCAATCAGCAAAGCCTCTTTGAGCCAGTTTCCAGCAAAAATATATAAAAGCTGTTTAACAGTTACAAAGTTGTTAAGATGTGTTAACTTTTTATAATAGAAGTTGCCTCTTTTCTCAAGCATATTTTAAGTGATCCATTTAATTATAATTTTCCTCAACCTTCTTTGAAGATCAAGACAAACTTTCTTGTTAATTCTGATTTAAATCATTAAGACACAGCAGTCTTATAGTATTTTGTGTTTTGTTTCCTTTCATCACGCACCAAGCAAAAGTACATGCACCACTCAAATATTTTACAAGAAATGAGACTGGACTAGAAATCAGGACACCGTGGAATGAAATCCAAATGGGCATGAAACTAGTAAAGAAACAGGCAAGAATGTCAACTCACATCCTTATTATTATTCATTATTGCATTAGAAGTATTGGCAGAAAAATTGCAAGGTGATAAAGAAGCAACAGGTTTTAAAATTCACAGAGAGAGCTTGAGAGGTGGAGGAACCTAAAGGTTTCTATTAGGATCTTTTGCAATTATCAAAATGAATGTACTATCCAAAAGAAACTGTTTCAAATGGCACCAATCATAATTTCAGAGAGAATTTTACATGAACAAGAAACTGTCAGTACAGGTAGTGCTTGGTTAACAAAAACTCATTAGGGACCATTTGAAATTGTGATGGCGTTAAACAAGTAGTACTTAAGACCGGTTCTCAAAGTTTCAACTTGTCACAGCACCCCCTGCA
Organism: Azemiops feae; assembly: GCA_023970755.1. Classification (NCBI taxonomy): domain Eukaryota; kingdom Metazoa; phylum Chordata; class Lepidosauria; order Squamata; family Viperidae; genus Azemiops; species Azemiops feae. The sequence goes on from JALGBA010000367.1 coordinate 447,859, forward strand.
GACATATGATTGTGATTCAGATGCTTGGCAACCAGCTCGCAATTACAACAGTTGCAGTGTCCTAAATTCATATTATCACCATTTGCAACTTTCCCTGCTGTCAAAGTCAATGGGCAAGCCTGAAGGGAAGGTTGCAAGTTAACCCTGCAGCTTTTCTTCCTGAGGAGCCCCCCTACTACCGGAATCTCATATTTTGTAGCACCTGCCAGCCTGACATGCGCTCCACAGCGCATGCCCACCCACCTCGCCATGCTCACACGTCAGCACACTCCTGCCTGTGCAGCAGCACCCTTCCCCTGCTCAGATGCTGCCCAGATGTCTCTATAACATTCACACCATCTGCTTGTGAGCTACCTGAGACTTGTGACTTCCTACCGACTTCCCCATTGACTTTGCCTGTTGGAAGACAGCAGGATGTCAAAAGTCACAGACATGTGAGATAAATGTTAATACTAACCAGCGATTCTCATTTAACAATAACAATGGGGACTGCCAGATTGCCATTGCTAAGCAATGTAATCAAATGACATTACACTTTATGAACGCTTTGGTTAGCAATGAAAATTCCAGCCCCAATCACCGTTGTTAAACAAGGTCTACCTGCAAATTCATATGGAGCTGAAAAAGAGCCAAACAAAACATTGTACAAAGAGAGTAGTGGCCTCATCTTTCCAAATTTTAATAATATCATAGAACAAGCTGCCTGTCACTATAACAAGTAGATAAAATTTCCAAATAGCAGAATGACAATTTTAGAAGCTGGCTTAGCCAATGGATTTCATAGATACTTTACTTATGTTAGAGAGTTACACAGGAGGAAAAAAAAACTTAAGAGGACATATTATTACTCAATTTTTTGTAAAAGTATGGAATTTTGTAAAGGGAATAAGTAAGCCTAACAATTTACCTCTAGCTTCTCCTTCAAATGTTTTTCATGTCAAAGATAATTACAGCAAGAAAAATGTAATTACATATGCAGATATAGTTCACTCAGATTCTACAAATAGATTAAAACCACTACTTACTGAAGGCTCAAATATACCATGACTGATGTATTTACAAACAGCCACAAGGATAAAATCAGATCTCGAGGAAGGAGAGCCATTTAAAACAAAACACAGAATTTAAAATTTTATTTATTTATTTATTTGTAATAATTTATTTATTATTAATAAGGCTGAATTGGGCTGAGAGAGAGGAACTGGCCCAAGGATACCCAGCTGGCCTTCATGGGTAAGATGAGACTAGAACTCATAGTCTCCCGCTTTCTAGCCTGGTGATTTAACCAAACTGGCTATGTAAAAATAAAAAAATAAAACAAAAAATAATGAAAGGGGAAAAAAACTAAAATTATGCCTATTTGGAGCCAGTTACTCTCTTACAACTAAAATTACAGAGTTATTGTTATAGAGAAAATAGATGATGGGAATATTATACATACTGCCTTGACATACTGCCTTGAGTTGTATGATATAAATCTAATAATAATAGTAGCCAATCAAAAAGCCTATATTATCAGTATAGAAAAAAAGAGCTAACTAAATCAAGGCTCAGTGTCATTTATAACCATGTTTGATTATGCTGCAAGTCCTAAATATATGCAAACTGTATATTCAATGAAAGCTCTAATATTTTAGTTTGCTGTATTTGCAAGCCACGCTAAGCCAACATTTTGAAGAATTCTGGTTTACTGCAAATGCCCAGCATACCGAAAGAACAGCTCGTTGCCATTTGATTCTCCTGCGAATGAACACACCTAAACCAATTATTAAAAGTTCCATGGTGGAATCATATGCACATTGAAATGCCTGTTTTGCCATTCCTAAATGCTGTTTCAATTTTTGACTTCTTAAGGGAATCCTCCAGGACAAAGCATCCAGCTGGAATTTAAACACCAGAAATTCCCTTTTGGCACCATAACTGGCATTTCTGCATGAAACCTTAAAGTTAGTTAGCACTCTCTTCACATTAAAGCAACAGGAAACTGAATGCTACTAAATGAATTGGGACCACGCCTCTCTTCTTTATCATTTACCTTTTAGGAAAACTGGCAGTCAATATCAGAGATGAGATTATCTGGAGATTTCCAGTTTAAGAAAGCTGCTTTAGAATAATAAAATAAATATTATTAAAGATGTAGGTAGGGTGTTTATATCAATTTTTTCAAGCTTTCCCTAGAGTTGCCAATAATGAAGTCAACCAAACACTTGCCACAAACCAAGAACAAAGATACAACAGAAAAACAACCAGTTAACTATTTATTAGCTTCAAATTTAGAATGTTAAACACACTGTAACTTTAAATAACTATGAAAGTATTATAGGTTCTGCATATAAATAGACATCATATTAGCAGTGCTAATTTGCCTGGTCCATGATACTGTGACTTATTCACAGAGTAGTTTTGTAGATTAAAAAAAACCACTATACATTTACAGCAGAAAAAGACAATCTTTTTTGCTGTAGCCCCTGCCTTGTGGAATATTCTCCCCTCAGAGATTGGCTTTTTGCAAAGCTTTAAAAATGTGGCTATGTATTGGGGCATGGGGCTTGGAACATGTTAAAGACCTGGTTACTAGGCTTTACTGTTAGCTGATTAATCATCACAGCTCCCGTTTGTACTTATTTATTTTGTGGATAGTTTTATTGTTTTAATGTTTTTAAATAGTTTTAATAGTTTTATAATTTTAGAACTGTAAGCCACCCAGAGTCACTTGGTTGAGTTGGGCGGCTACAGAAATTGAATGAATGAATGAATGAATGAATGAATGATTAAACAAACACAACACAAACACAGAGTACTGGATAAAAGGCAGTGAATTGGCAAATCTGCTCTTCCTTCTCAATCAGCTTCAGAGGAAACCAGCTTCACTCCTTGTCAGCTCTCAGTCTGTCTGAACTCTATGACGTATTGCGTGTTTTAATTTTGGTAACCATATGCCTCAAATACAGAAATCTGTACCATTCTTAGATAGTAGAAACAATTTAAATGATCTATTAAGTCACCAACCAAGCTGTGTGGAAGCACTCAGTATACCAAGAGAGAAGTATCTCTGAAAGGCTACTTCAGATATTACACATTTCAATGTACAGTGCAAATTTTAGATATGTAAAATATGTAACTCATTTCTCTTTCAACATACTGTGGCATAAAGTCTCCCCATGGGAGAATTTTTCTGACTAAATAGGCTTCAAAGAAATAAGGAATATCCAGAATGTTCCAAATATTATAATTTGGAAATCTCTGGCCTACAATTAAGAGCTGAATGACAAACAAGATGAACCTTGGTCTACTCAAAAAAGAGCCTTTCCCAATCTTGACAGCGAAATTCAAATCCCAGAATTTCCCAGTCAGCGTGGCCACTGGTGAGAATTCAGGAATTTGAAATATAATATCTGTATTACAAAAGGCTACCATTATTATACAGCAACAGATAAGCATTTTGGCCAGCTTATTTCTCCAAAATACAAGCAAAATATCATGCTACTAAAATAACATCAGGAAATTCTAAATTAATGTACTCTTTAATGGGCTAACTATAGTCATTGAAATAATCTGCAAATTTATTTGCAAGCTATCAAAATATTGCTTTTTTTGATAGATAGATAGGAAGCAGAAGTTACAAGGAATTAGACAGATTTAATAATAACAAGCCAGAGATATGACTAAAAGAGAGAAAAGAATATTCCCTCTCTACTTACCTATTGCTTGACATACAATAGTGAAATTACCTTAACTGGCAAACCATCTGTGATAATCAGAGAAAATTGCAGGAAACTATGTCAAATGTATATTTACCATCACTGTTAACTGCACGAGGAGATACAACACATTTTCCTTCTGTTTGCACACATCTCAATTAGTCATTATAAGAACAGTGGCTTTCTTGAATTGTATATTCAAAAATATACAATACAGGAAACAGAAAGGGGGGGGGGGAAATGAAGCCTAAAATCCATGAACCTGTTTTTCTTACATCAATTTTTAATGGGCTCAGTTTTCAGGAAACAAATGAGTAAATTAAGTAAAGGCTCAATCATTTGTTAATTCTTCATCACTGTGCTATCACAACCCAATTTCCTGCCTAGCTGTCGAATATATTTGGTCAATTATGTAGTTTCATTTCATACACGTTACTAAGCAATACTGAAATGGAAAGTTTCCGTATTGCCGAATAGGTTTCTAATATACCAGAAGTTTCTATTATATAAACCAGTTGTTACTATGCATAAAACTGAAGGTTTCCCTAAAAATCACAGCCAACTAATAAAAATAGTATTTTAAGAGCCAATTATTATCAACAATATCTTGTCTGATCCTATTCATAATGTACATCAAGCCATGGTCTCTTTTGCTTAATGTCCAAGTACCATTAAAGATTCATAGCCACCAAATTAATATATTTATAATTACATTACTTAAAACTGATTTAGTAATTCTATGATCAGCAAAAGTAAGAGTCACATCAAAATGAAATCAAATACTTCTACTGGAAGTTTTAAATGAAGCCTCTGTAAATCATAGCAAGAGGGGCAAGGCTTAAGGAGGCTGCAACTATAGACTCAGCATGCATGGAAATTAACCAACAAGGAAGGCTGCTTCTCACTGCCTGTTAATTATTGGGCCTCCCCAAAGTAGGAAGAAATATCAGAGAAGAAATGTACAAAGCTTTTCTCCATAGTTGAAGAGATTTTTCTTCTCTTCAGAAGAGAAGAACAATGGTTTCAAATTCCCAAATACTCCTTTGGATCTATACAGAGTTTGTCCTAAGTAACAAATTATGCATGGATCTCATAAGGAAAGTGCATAGATATTTATTATTTATTAAATAGGAGATGAAATCTCATTACTAATCTGTATCAACATATGTGATCATGCTTGATGGATAAAAGCCAGTATCACTCTTATTAAAATATTCTAGAACCTATCTAACTTATTTTTAACATTTTATTTAATTTAATGAAAACTAAATTGATTAAAGGATTTTTTTCTTCTAAAAAACACTGCTGCTGAAATCAAAAGACTTGCATATTTATTTATTAGATCAATATGTTTCACATACTTCCCTCACTAATCAATTTATTCATTTATTAAACCAATTTATATGGGTGCCCATCTCACACAGTGATTCCGTGCCGATTACACAATGGAATAGATGGAATAGAATAGAGCTGGAAGGGACCTTGGAGGTCTTCTGATCCAGCACCCTGCTCAAGCAGGAGACCCTATATCAGACATGTCAAACTCGCAACGTCACGTGACGTCACGCGACGTATCGGAACTTTTTTCCCATTGCCGGCAATGGGGTAGACGCGGTTTCGTGACTCGTCCGGCCCGTGGGCCGGCAGTTTGACACCCCTAGCCTATATCATTTCAGACAAGTGGCTCTCCAGTCTCTTCTTAAAAACTCAAGTGATGAAGCACCCACAGCGTCTGAAGGCAAGCTGTTCCACTGGTTAATTTTGCTTACAAAATTAAAATTCACAATACAAGCCTATAAACCCCCCCACACACATCCCTTGTACAGTCACAACAATCACTTGATTGGCTATGTAGCAACCTGGGGTCCCTAATCCCAAAAGTGCTTTTTCAAAAGGCAACTGGACTTTGTTTTTTCTTTGAAGACATTTCGCTTCTCAGACCAGGTCAGAGATGGAAGGAAGGAAGTAAAAACAAAAAGTCCAGTTGCCTTTTGACCTGGATGACTGAGAACCTCTGTAGAATGGGCTTGCTAATAGAACTATATTTTCAGGGTCTTTTGAAAGAATATCAAGATGGGGCCAATCTTATTCCTGGGGGAATGATGCTCCCATAGGAAATGAACCACCACAGAGAAGGCACTTTTTCTTGGACATACCAGTTGTACTTCTGTAAGCTAGTTTGATCTAGTGGTTAAGGCACCATATAGAAAGCCAGTGACCGTGAGTTCCAATCTTGGCATAGGCATGAAAGCTGGCTGGATGACTTTGGGCCAGTCACTCTCTCTCAACCCAACCCACTTCACATGGTTGTTGTTGTAGGGCAGGGGTGTCAAACTTGCTGTGACACGTGATGTGTCTCGACGTACCACGACTTTTTCCCCCTTGCCGGAGTTGGGATGGGCGCGGCTTCCACGTGACGCATCCAGCCCACAGGCCGGCAGTTTGATATCCCTGTTGTAAGGGAAAAGAGGATGAGGAAGGTGTGTTGCATATGTTAGACGCTTTGAATTATTTGTAAAAATAATAAAGGTGGAATATAAATTAATAAAATAAAATAGATCGGACCCATAACATTATGCTGTCTTCCCATTTTGGGAATTGCAATAACCACAATATTAATCCAAAAAAGACCTTGGCTACGGAAAGTTCAATAATCAACATTTCTTGCATTATAAAATATCCCATTTTTCAAGGCTGACACAATCAGATCTTAACAGCCATTCAGAAGACCAAAACATAGAAGACAATCTTTTACAAGAATACTTGCCAGTCTCTCTCACTAGAGAAAACTTGTTATTGGTAGCATACAAAAGAAATGAGTCATGCAAAATACTAAGGAATTACTTCTCATACAATACAAAACCTAACGTAACAAATAGAACTATTCAGATTACAGGCTATGTGTAATTAAACAATATTCACCATTTAATATAATAAAATAACATCCTAGGTCAATGAATGTGTAACCACAAAGATTGAATCATAAATATTCAGCTCTATTTTAGCTTAGGCTAGACGCAAACTGGCATCATTTTTATAACGTAAACTATTATAAATTGTGCCAACCATATGTGTGTATGTGTGTGCGTGTGTGCATATAAACATAACAAAGAAAATGTTTATTTTTATAATAAAAATTGTATTTTTAAATACAATTATATGAGCTTCAAATGTTTTGTTACATTTTATATTTTTGGTTAGGATTTATTTTTAAAATGGTTTCTTTTCAGGCAAGTGGTTCTAAGAGAAAATTCTTATTTATTTGCAATATTTAATTCTTAATTTTTAATCTTAATTACATTAGTATTATTTGCACATAACCACATAAATGCATGGATAAAACATTGGTCTTCCACTTAATATTTCTTTCATGATTTCTTAGCTCCCATTTTTTTGTAGAGATAGCAACTACTTTATGAATATTTGATCAACTGAAAATGATTATGTGTCATCAAGTCATTTTCAACACCTAGATTCAAATCAATAGATTTTCTCATTATCGTTGAGAAATTGTCAAAGACATATAAAGAAGTTTCAAATGTATGCTGGAGATGCAACTGTAAAAATATAGTTTTTATCATTTCTGGTGAACTTTGATAAAACAAAGAAATATTGGAATCAGATTTTTATCTTAATTCAGACATTCTTAATACATTTTTAAAATAAGTACAAAATTGAAACTAGTAATTTCCCATTTACGTTTGATGGAGAAAAGAGTTTGAAAGAAAATTTGGAACTTTGTTACTATATATATTGACAGTAGCAAGAATCTTACATGCAACAAGATGGAAAAACACACTAATTCCCCTATGGAAAAATAGATGATAAAGTGATGGAGCTGGCCTTGATGGCAAAACTGATTGTTGTAATTAAACATAAGAATCAATCTGGTTTTGTTTTTACTTGGAAATCGCTGTGAGTTTTTTTGTATTCTACTGCATTAAAAAAGCTTTCTTTCTTTCCCTTTACACCTTTCTTCTTCTTTTATCTTTCTTGATTTTTATTTCTATTTCTTTTATTTCTATTTCCTTATTTCTATTTCCTAAACAAGCTTTAATAAAAATAATTAAAATGAAAAGAAAACATTTTCTCTATACTACCCCTAACTTGTTCTTTTAAGTCTCCCAATGGTGCACTCATTGCTACTGTGACTGAATCCATTCACCTTGCAGCTGGTCATCCTCTTTCTCTCTTCCGTTCCCATTTTCCCAGCATTAGAGCCTCTTTCAAAGAGCTGGGTCTTTGCATAATGTATCCAGGTTAGGATAATTTGCATCTGGCCTCAAGTAAGAAATGTGGATAATTTGTTCGATGATCCATTTGTTTGTTTTCTTGGCTGTCCAAGGTGTTTTTGGGGCTCTCCTCCAACATCAAAGTTCAAAAGCATCAGTGCTCAATGTCTATGGAGATTCTCAGTCATCCAGGTCATGGTTGTCTCAAAGGTGCTTTTTCAAAAGGCAACTGGACTTTCTATGTTTTTTCTTCTCTTCTTGAAGGTGTTTCACTTCTCATCCAAGAAGCATTTTGAGTTCTGACTGACTGCTGTGGAATGGAAGGATTTATATTCCTTGCAGTCATCTGATTGTTAGCACTTTGAAGGTGGGTCAGTAGCTCTCTTGAGAGTTGTTGAGGCCCCTTTGGGGTTTAAATAAAACAACCACTTCACAACGCATAGCACAGCATAGGAGAACAAACCCATCCGGACAGGATTCAGCAATGCATCTGCATTTGAAAGACAAAGGTCACTCTTTTGAAGACAGTCAAGTCCACATTCTGGACAGAGAGGACCACTGGTTTGAAAGAGGGGTAAAAAAGGCCATCGATGTTAAAATTGAACCCCCCTCTCTCAACCGAGGGGGAGGGATACAACACCAATTATCTCCTGTTTACAACAGGATTCCACACCTATTTGCATTCTGATTCAGGCGACCCTGAAGGCACAGATAAACCCCAAGGGGCTTCAATGACTCTCAGAGAGCTAATGACCCACATTCAAAGTGCTAACAACCAGATGACTGCAAGGATTATAAATCTTTCCATTCCCCAGCATTCAGCCAGGATGCTTCTTGGATGAGAAGCAAAACATCTTCAAGAAAAAAATAAAAAAGTCCAGTTGCCTTTTGAAAAAGCACCTTTGGGATCAATGCTCCATGCATCAATGCTCTTCCTAACCTGCTTTAAAGTCCAACTTTCATTCCCATGGAGTGTCACAGGGAATACCATGGCCTGCACAATTCTGATCTTTTTTAAGTATAGATACCAGTGAGAGAATGGCGAGCCAAGGGGAGGAGTCAAGCAGGCAATTAGCTAGAGTCTTTATGTAGGCACAAAAAAGGCAGTCTGATCCCCCTTGAATATTGTTGACTCTTATCTAGTCTGTCTAAGTGCAAGCCATCAATCTGGAAGATTCCTGTATAATAGGCATGAGCAATACAGTAGCTAATTGAACTCTTCACATATGGATCTGACATTAGACCACAACATAGTATATGAATATCTTTTCCAAGGCCTTCAGGGCTGCTTTATCAAGTGCTAATCTATGGCATATTTCTTAACTGTTGATGGTTGATATTAAAAGATAGATGGTATTTAGTATTTCAATGTCTTTTTGTCAGTTCTAAGGGTCACATATTGACATTACTGTCGTTGTAATCATCACCATATAATGGCAATGCTGACAAAAATATATCTGTATCTTTTTATGGACTTTACTTTTGTTTCTTTTACTCAAAATTTATATAGTGTTTATCAATAGGTATTAGAATCCATTAACCACAGCTGTTAGATATAATGATAACAGAGCTTTCTAACAGATGCGGAAGCTCTCTCAGACTTGCCAGATCCAAAGACATAAAAAGCTGTCTTAAGTCAAACATCTGACTCAGTACTCAGTTACTGTTCTTTCCAAATTTGGTCTTCTTCAGATTGCCAAAAATTCCAAATTAGAAATTCTGTAGATCGCCAATACTACAGACTTGATTAAGAAGGCTGATACAGATACAACTTCAAGCCTTAACAGCCTTCAAGATTTCAACTAAGATATTGAGTCAAGCCATAAAGTAGTTTGATATTGGCTTGGCACATTATGTGATTCATTCGTGGCTTAGTATAAAATGCGAAACCTGCCAAATGTGGCTCATTATGATTAACAAAATGTAGCTTGGAGATCTCCGAGGTCAGTGAGTTTTCCCAGTCCTATATGAAGATGCCAAAGCCTGAAGTTAAGGCATGTTTCATGCATAAAGCATGTCTTCTAATGATGAACTAGGGTCTTTTCACATGCTAGACAAATGGACTACTATTACATCTGTTATTACATCTAGGACCTAAGTCCTTTAGAGCAGGGCTTTTCAACCTTTTTACCCATTGTACCACTTTTAGGATATGGCAATATCCAAGTACCACCAGTCGCCTAGCAAGGTGTCAAAAAACTTTCTTTTAGTTTGTTCAAGGCTAGCACTTATCACTACATTGTTTCTTTTGCTTAAGAGTTTCTTGGCTGTCTACCAGAGGCTATTAACTGAGCCGGGCGGGGGAGGAAGAGAGAGGAGAGAGAGAGAGAGAGAGAAAACCTCTTCTCTGGTACTTTTATTTTTCGGCTTGACTTTTCTAAGAGAAGGGAAATGGATGTTTCTTTTGGAGCAGCCTTTCGTATTTGTAATAGTTGATTTCTGGGGCTAGGTTTTCTACCTCTTTTCCTATTGTTCCTGCCTGTTTAATATTGCCCAAAGATATTTCTTTTTGATGGGTATGTAGATGCTAACTTCTAATTATTGATTGAATCAATAATCCATCACAGCCATGGATCAAGTTTCAAATTGACTCCAGAGTTCAGAGATCTTAAACCAGGGGCGGGGAACCTTGGCTCTTTTATGACTTGTGGACTTCAACTCCCAGAATTCCTGAGCCAGCATGGCTCAGCTTGGAAACTTCTCCTTTTCCCCTCAGCATGGCTGGCTCAGGAATTCTGGGGGTTGAAGTCCACAAGTCATAAAAGAGCCAAGGTTCTCCGCCCCTGTCTTAACGGCTGCTCCGCGGGAATTGCATCCCATGAAGAAAGCCGAGCAAGGGATTTACTTTGGAAACAGGCATTTGTAAGTCTAACCAAACAGGCCACAGCTGACAGCTGCTCTTTGCTAAACTCCCCCCCACCAAAAAGCAACGTTGCAAAAAGAGAAACCAGCGAAGGAGCCAAACTTTTTCTTTCAACCTCCTCCAGAAGAAAGAGGAACGTGGCATCCACCAGGTGTTTTTTGTCCAAATTGGCACCCAAAGCAAAGGGGAAAAAACTGCTGTGGAGTTTTGAAAAATTGCCAGGGCTGCTGCGCCCCTTCCCAAAACAAAGCGCCTCGTGCAGCCCAGCCTCATCCCGCATAGCCGCCGCAACGCCCCGCCACTTACTTGTCCAAAATGAAGTACAAGTTGAAGCCCCTGTAGCAGGTGGCGCCCCCCTCCTCTGTCACAGGGGACCATCAGGGCGTTCAGAAAGGAGGGGAAAAGGCTGTCCGGAGGTGGGGTTTTTTTGGGGGTGGTGGTTTCAGATTTCCCTTCTGCTCTGCTTTCCCTCCGGTCTGTTTTCAGGATGCCTCTGCCTTGCGCTTCCAGCGCAGCCGAGCCCGCCACTGTCGGCCAGGCAATTGGCAACTTCCGGTTCCCGTTGCTTTGCTTTGCCCCAGATTTGAGAAATGTGGAAGCCTCACCCTCCCTCCCGCCCCCTTCCCCGCAAAGGAAAGACGCTGATCCTGGCGCTTCTGCTGATCCCTGAAGGAGCGCCAATCAGAAGAAGTGCCGATCAGTTGGAGCCCAGCACTGATCCTGGCGTTTCTGCTGACCCTGACAGCCCTGCAGCTCCAGCCGTCTCTCGCTCAGGCTTGTGCGGTGCTGCCGCCGGTTCAGCTCATTTCCCTCCCCCGCTAGGATGGTCGCGTACCACCTGCCAGGTGCCAATGTACCACAGGTGGTACACGTACCACCGGTTGAAAAGCCCTGCTTTAGAGCACACATTTTTGAAAAACATAAAACAGTTTGATCCCTGCTATAAAGGTATAAGCAAAATATTGGATTATCTGGAACTTTTTCTGAAGAGTTTCTTCTCATGACATACTTCATGGCATTTCATGAAGAAAAAATAAAACCCAGGTACCCAGGTAGTTTTCGACTTACGATCACAATTGAGCCCAAAATTTATGTTGCTAAGTAAGAAATTTGTTGAGTATTGCCCCATTTTACGACTTTTCTTGACACATTTGTTAACTGAATCACTGTAGTTGTTAAATTAGTAATATGGTTAAGTGAATCTGGTTTCCCCAGACTTTGCTTGTCAGAAGGTTGCAAAAGATGATCACTCTGGGATGCTGCGATGGTCGTAAGTGTGAAAAATGGTCATAAGTCACTTTTTTCAGTGCCATTGTAACTTCAAACAGTCACTAAATGAATTGTAAGTCGAGGACTACCTCTATAGTTTGTTCTTTTTAGATTCACTAACACCATTAATTATGACTTTATTTATTAAACAATTTATAAGACATCCATCTCACCAAAATGATTCTAGGCAGCCTACAAGGCATATCTGAACTGAACAATTCCAATTTTTTTTAAAAAAAAGTCTGAACACAAAACAAGCCTTTCCCTTAAATAATTAAATAAAATTTAAATTCATCTTAAGTCATTAATTCCACACACATACCCCAAGTAGATTAGCTAGTTATCCAAGACCCCAGGCAAGTAATTTGTATACAAATTGACAAGAATTTGGAAATCCAGGCTGGAAAATATATTTATTATAACTAGTTAATTCTATTGCTATCTACTAGAAAATAAGACCCACTGAGACCAATTAAGCTTTCTTCAGTTAAATAAATACAGAATTGTAATTATAAAATTGTACCAAACATAATTTCTTTCTACAGATTCATGCTCTAGCATTATGGCATCTCATAGACTGTAGAATGTTCCATATCTCCCTATCTTGAATCCTTCCCACAAAAGAGATTCAATCTTGTGTTTTTCTTTCCAAACCCTGCAGAATATCTTACACTAAACTTTTTATCTCCAGGTACAATTGATTGACATAATAATGGCCAGATATAACAATGTCTCAAGTCAACTACAGTATATTCTTAAATCAATAAACTCTAGGCAGCTTCACAAAGTTAAAAGAGTAATTCCATAAAAATAAGTATTTATACAAGTATCTATAAAACCACCACCACTCAAAGAAACTAAACTACACCACCCAGATTCATAAAGAAGAATCTGTGCTAATGTACATCATTTTCCTCCTACTCACTACAATGGGAAGGAAGTGCGTAGACTCTCCTAACAGGAAGAAATGGGGAAGAATGGCAATTCTCCCACATTTCTGCTACTAGAGAGCTTTGGATGTAAAGAAGCTTTCAATATCAAACTTGAGCAAAAGGATCACTCAATTCATTTACAACTTTCATAGTATCCTGAAGAGTGAAAGTTTAATGTGTGATCAAATGAAATCAAAATAACTTTGGAATGTATATATATTTTGAACCCCGGCAGCACACAGGATGTTTGTTCTGTCTTCAGAATAAGTTTTTAGATACTTGGTAAATAAGTTGATACAGGTAATCCTCAACTTACAACTTACAGTTCATTTAGTGACTGCTCAAAGTTACAACAGCATTGAACAGTGACTTATAAGTATTTCTCACACTTACAACCATTGCAGCACGTGGTCACGTGATCAAAATCGGACACTTGGCAACTGACTCATATTTATGACGGTTGCAGTGTCCCGGGACCATGTGATAATCTTTTGTGACCTTGTGACAAGCAAAGTCAATGGGGAAGTCAAATTCACTTAACAACCGTGTTAACAACTTAACTGCAGTGACTGACTTAACTGTGGCAAGAGAGGTCATAAAATGGGGCAAGTGTCTTGCTTAGCAACAGAAATTTTGGGCTCAGTTGTGGTCATAACTCAAGGATTACTTGTAGTATAAAATGAATCTAATTAAAGCAAGTGTGATAATGAGTGCTTATAAAATATACATTTTCTATACATTTGTTATTTTAAAAATATTTTTAGAAGGCAAATCCATCATATTTCTATATATACATACTACTTGCATATTAAGATTATTTAGCCCAAACAAGGCCATACTGTATGTAGTGACTAATACTTCTCATAGATGATCATGATACCTGCTGACATCAGTAGGAATTTTTTTTTTTAATCTCAAATATGCTGGGACTATAATTCCCAGCCAGTTTCTGGGGACCAGAATCAGCCTGGATCAATATGCTACATCATACATTCCAAAATGGACAATTGCTCAAAGACCTTTGGTAATATCAACTGTAGCATGTTGACAAAAACTAACATTAAATATTTTTGAATATGCTATAAACAGGACTTTGGGGCAACTTTGGGATGAAGTTTAAATGCATATTCTGTAAAAATGGGTTATCAATATTACAGGACTTCCTGATTTCAATGGTAAAACTTAACATTTCAGCATACGGTACATCAGGCATGTTCAACCTGCAGCCCATGTGCCGCATGCGACCCTGGACAACTAGTAATGAGGCCCCACAAGACCCCCCCAATAAAGGAAGTTTATTATTTATATATATAAACTATAGTATATATTTTATATATACAGTTCCTCTTCATTCCCAAGCAAGTGAAAACGTTGGACACACCTGTAGATCATTTCTTATGCAACCACAATAAATCTTCTCTGGCAATCTTTGACCATGGTAATAAATAACGTCATTATACCTGATTATAAGTTAATGTAAGTACATTTGCCCTTCTTACATTGTTTTACTGCCATTTTTTCTGTATGAGACCTAATTTCTCTGCAGATTACATCTTTCTTCTTTTTGCAATTCAGTACAAATGTATTATTTGTATTAATAATGCAAAAAAATGGCAGGCTGCTAAACCAGGCCCAGGAATTTTGATCAAAGGATTTCAGACTCCATCCTCCCCAGTTTTAGCATAATAAGTATTAACCACATCATGAAAACCACATCATGAAAACTCTTTCATGTGGTACCAGTCACATTATTATCAAGCCTGACAGGCTAAATAATAACATGAAACTATAGCTCATGTCCTGCTATACTGCATCTTCTATAAGGACTCATGGACTCAATTTACAACACTTTACCTAATAAAATATCCAGGAAGCACAGATCTCTTTTATGTGCAACTACTGTTATCAGATCAGTATGAAGTAGTTACTCTGAATGTGGCCAAATTCTGCTATGCTGTATATAAAATTAGGCAACCTTTAATTGCCCATTGTTAATCTACCACCAATTGCATTATATTATTATATCTGTCTTTTATTTTTTATTTCTTACTATTACCATCTTTTAATGCTTTTGTTGATGTGATTGATTGATTGAAATATCATGAAATGTAAATGCAACATTGACATGTCAACATTGCTGTATTGCTGCATTTTCCTAATATGCTACTCCCCACAGTAATATTAGCAATGAGACTACACTGATCAGTCAACAGAGGTCCTCAAAGCACAAACAAACACCAGTTACAACATTTTTGCTCACATTTTCAATACTAATACTTTAGCCCCAAAACTCAATATCCTACCACTAATCTACCAGGAAGGGAAAATACTACATGGCCTGAACTATCTCATGGAAGCAGCACATAAAGAAAGGCCAAAAAAAAAATGGGGTATATATAGGGAAGGACAACAAGTGCTTTTGTTGTTGATGTCCTCCTTTCTTCTATTTACTCCAAGGCTATCCACAGCATTGTAGGCTAGCCCCTTAAAAGGGTGCTATTATCCTCTAAAATGGGGATAAGGGGTAAAAAATAATTGCTAATGGGGTAGAGAGGGGAGAGAAAAGCTCCTTTCCTTTCAGAGGGAATAAAATAACAGCTGTCTGCAAAAATAAAGGCTGGAGAAAAACAGCCCTAACATGACACTAAAGATCGTCTGCAAGCAATAGGTATAGAGGCGCCTCCTGATCCACTCAACAACTGAGACGCAACCTGCAAGACTACCACATTGATTCCTGGATCCTCTTAAAACAAGGTAAGGGGCGACTTTAGCAAGCAAAGGGAGACCCGACAACAAATGGTGATTACCACGGAGGATGAGCAACCTCTCCAAAACGGGGAAGAAGCACCACCAATTTTTTTTTTAAAATTTCGAGAAAAATGAGAAAAAATAAAGCAGGTGTGGTAACCAGCTCTGTATCTGTGGCCGAGAAGGAAGGAGGGGAAACACTTTCGTGCAAAGGGAAAATAACGCCTGTCTTGCATCAACCACATCACCAGATATAATTCTCTCTCACTCACACACACACACACACACACACAAAAAGGACCGAGGTCCTCTTTGCTCACCGGAGGAGAAAGACAAAGCAGCAGGTGAGCGAGGAGAACCCACAGCGCCTCGCCTCCAGCGGTCCCGTCAAAAACCAGAACGACTTTGGAAAAGTGTCCCGTAAAAGCCGAGGGACAAAGCAGGTCGTCTGCCCGCTTCTCCGAGGAAAGCGAGGTAAAGGGAGAAAGAAAGAAGGAAGGCACGCCGCTCCCCGCCCGGCAGGCAAATGCATGCGGGCGGGTAGGAGGGCGGGCGACCAGCGAAGGAGTAACCTACCTATTCCAGGGTTTTCCCGAGAGAAAAAGGCGCTCGCTCGTCAATGTGGGCGAGGAAAAGGAGACTGCTGGGTTTTCCATTGCGACCGACCGACCGACCCAGCACGCCAGCAGACCGCAGCCGGAGCGCGCACAACGGGGGGGGCGGGGGAAGAGCAGCGGCGGCGGCACGAGAACCGGGAGGGAGGGAAGGTGGGAGGAGTCAGCAGCTCCCTCCTCCCCACAGGCGCCAAGACCGCGGGCCCTCACACGGCGCGAGCTCTGCTGCCGCCGCCGCCGCCTCCTCCTCCTCCTCCTGCCGGAGCTCGCGGATGCTGCTCCCGCTCGGAAAACAGGGCGCGCGGAGAAAGCAAAGCTGCTTACCAGCTTCCCTGGCGTCGCCGGCGAGGCGCTCCTCCCCCTTTTCTTCTCATTCCATCTTGCGCTCTCTTTCTCTTGCTAAGCGGGGCCGGGGCTTGGCCCCCCCGCCGAAGTGGCGGGGAGGCCGGACATGGAGCAACGCAGGAGCGGCGCTTGCTTGCTTGTTTGCGGCGGCGCTGAGGGCCGAGCTCAGCCAGCTGCCGCAGCGGAACCCCAGAGAAGCGAGCTGGACGCGGCGTTCCCTCCCAGCCGTCGCGCTCTTCCGACTGCGGCGTGAGGGAGCCCCGGCCGAGCAGCGAGCGTCTGCCAGCCGCCTTGCCCGCCCGGGAGTGTACCAAAAAAAAAAAAAAAAAAGCCTCGCTGGAGCTAAGGGAGCGTCTGCAAACTACCCACCGTCAGCGGGAGCGACCAATACCTCAACGCTGCAAAAGGGGGGGAAAGGGGAGGGAGGAGTTGGTGGTAGTAGTAATAAACGATTGTAAAGTGTAGCGAGTGAATGCTTCCTTCCCCGGCCTAGGAGGACTTGCTCTCGGCAAAAGCTGGCGGGCGAAGTCTCTTGGATGTCGGTTGAGGCGGCATGTGACCGGCCTGAACGACCCCCCCCCAAAAAAAAATAAAAAAAGGCTGAGAGCGGCAGCACGTCGCCCGTTCTCCGGAGTGCAGTCGGAAAGATCCCAGAGAGGGGCAGGAGAGAGTTAAAACCGTTTGTCGCCGGGTTGCCTGAGCAGGAAGCATCTGCAATCTCGAGTCCCGTCGCCCGGCAGGCAGCATGCAAAACATATGCTTGTTCTTAACTGCTCGGGTTTCTCAAGCGTTGAAGACACCCATTTGCGAGGACAGAGAGAAAGAGAGATGCTAGGCGCGATGCCGAAGCCATGAAATGAGCCCCTCCTGCACTGCAGAGTTTCCCACCTTGGGGGGGGGGAAGCGCGAAGTAAAGCGGGCAAACCTTCGAAAATGCAGGCGGGAAAGACCGTGCGGAATCGACTCTCTGCCATGGTCACGATTAAAACGTGGAGAAGTTGGTGAAAGCGTGCTTGAAAACCCGTGGAAATGGATCCGAGGTTCAGCGATTATCATGCAGTGCAGCTTGCCGCCGCCATCACTAACCCCCACAAAAACGCCAAGGGCGCTCAGATAACAGCTTTATCTGCTTGGCCACAACCTGAAGCGACAAATAACCTTGTGAAGAAACTGGATCATATCTCTTCACGTTGAATACAGCAATTAGTCACCATGATATTCTCTGTTAACCCAGTTTTCTGGGTTGGCGTAAAATACAGAACAAGTCACATTGGCTGAATTTGGTCGTCATACTGGGCTGAAATGAGGCTAGCTACTTCTTGGTTCAGTGTGTCACACAAGCACACTGTCAGTTATCACAATTAACCCTGATTAGGTTCCTGTTCTCCCATTCCCGCATTAGCTTCAGAACTCTATATAGATTTCTACATATATTCTGTGGTACATTACTACTGCTACATTACTCTTCCCTAACTAGAAACTTCTGGAGTGTGCACATATACTAATGGTTGAATTAGTTACTTAAATGTTGTCATTAAACTGTTAGGAGGACTCATCTATTGGTTTCAGATGAGGGTTTATTGGCATGCTGTATTTCCAGAGCAGGAGAGATGATGCAAGACTTGGTCCAATGTCTAGAAGCTGTGAACAACTGGATAGAAAAGATCAGAATTATATTGAATCCCAACAATATAAGATTGTCACTTGTCCAGAAGTTCTCTGGTTCCATCTGAGCTTCAATTTCATCTGTGCATCGAAGGCACTTCCCCTGAGGGAGGAGGATTTGTACACTGCCCAGAGTCACTCTATGAGACTATGATTTTGTGAACTGCTTTGGTTGCCAGTTAGCTTGTAGTTCTAATCTTTAAAAGTGTTCATGACGCAGATCCTTGCTGCCTTCAGGATTGTTTGCTCTAAGTAGAACCTGTTCATGCTAAGGATTCTCCCACACCCTAAGATATTGAAAGGAAGGGACCCAGAGGCAGCCCCCTTGGGGTCTAAGACAACTCACAGTGCCAACTCTCCCCAGTCGACTCTCCCTGGTCATCTCATCCTGGCCAACTTGCCCTGGTCAACTTGCCACAGGACAATTCGCCCTGGCCAACTCGCCACAGGGCAATTTGCAGCAGGACAATTCAACGCAGGATAACTCAAGAAAGGGAGAAGTGAATTGCAGTGGGCCTTGTCTTGCTTTAGGTTTGAACCTGCTTTAGGTTTGAACCATCTCAGTTAGAAGTCCTCACAGGTGGGGTGAGTTGTAATTCTACTTGTCCCTCTCTTCGATTTATCCTGTGTTGAATTGTCCCGCAGCAAGTTGTCCTGTGGTGAGTTGGCCGTGGCAAATTGTCCAGCAGCAAGCTGACTGGGGCAAGTCAACCAGGACAAGTTGGCCGTGGTGAGATGGCCGGGGCACGTTGCCTCATTCCAGCCCCCTCACTCTGGAAAAACTTCCTTTGACACTAAGATGGTGCTGACCCATACATGCAACTCTTGAGACAAATGGCCCTATCGTAGCTGGAAACAGCTGTTTGGATTGTGATTGGTTGCAAAGTGAAATTTAAGCCACTGTCAGAGCGTGCACAGTCTTATTGCGCTCAGATAACCCAGGAGTAAACACAGTAAACTGGTTTGTATTAAATGGTGGTTTATCTTACACTATCTACAATATACATACACGTACTAATACAGCAGGATCCAACAAACCACAATTACAGCAGGAAACAGAAAAGAGAGAACACATCAGCAGAGCCTTCCCTTTATACCAGGGGTGTCAAACTGCCGGCCCGTGGGCCAGATGCATCATAGCGAAACCGCGCCCACCCAATTGCTGGCAATGACAATGTCACATGACGTTGCAAGTTTGACACCCCTGCTTTATACAAATGCTCTTAAAGAGACACAGACCCTGCTGAGTCATCCCCATCATTACATTACATCTTACATCTTACATTACCTAAGCTTGTTAGCTATTAAATCAATACACTATATTCTTTGATGAGGTGGCATACAAATGGTTGTAATTAATAAATAGATGCTTGAAAAGAATATCAGTATGAAAAGGTACTGAATCACTAACCAGCCAACCACATTTAAGGGGCATGGCATATGAACTCAACCAGTATGGTCACTGTTAATTTCCCCAGCCTCTGTGACAATGTTTTTTTCTATAACCCTTTCTCAAGAAGTTTCTGCTATTGCCTGTAAAAAATTTAGTCTATGCCCTAGAACAGGGGTGTCAAACTGCCGGCCCACGGGCCGGACGCATCACGAAGAAACTGCGCCTACCCCATTGCCGGCAATGGGAAAAAAGTTCCAATACATCGTGCGACATCATGTGACACCACAAGTTTGACATGTCTGCCCTAGGAGGTTCTACTTATCTTGTGCAGTTCAAGGATATATTGGGATCTCATTACAGGAAAAGAAATAAATTAAAAACTCAGTCTATATTGGCCTTTCAGTTATATGCCAAAAAGCACACTTCAGAAAAATAGGAGAAATTAGATAAAAAAATATTGATCAGAATTAGGACAAGTACTTAAAATAAATACATTCACAATTAACACAATCACTCCCTATATATCTAGCAATATATCACATTTTTTTAAATACTAGAGCTATAATCCAGTAGGGGAACTCTAGACTGCACCTAAGATATAAAAATCACAAGAAAAATTACAGAAAAAATGTAAAGTGGATATTTTTAAAATAGAAAGTTCAAGAATATGTATTTATATTGACCATTGACCTGGTTACACATACATTTTGAAGCTGTAAATTACCAGTATTGATCCTATTGTCCTTAGGACCGTGATTTGATTATTAATGGACACTACCTCCTGCCAACTCTACTTCTCTCCTACATAATATGAAGATTTTTTGAATTAGTTACAAGAAAGCATGTGACATATTAAAAGTATAAATGTTTCCATCAATCAAAGCAATTACATTAGAAACTATTTTAGAAATGGGCTCAGACAATAATTCACCCCACTCAGACTAATTTCAAGAAACAGTATTTTACCCAAAGCATGGTTGAAATTGCTATTTGAAATAAAGGTCATAAAACATGGTATCAAACAATATCTAAGTCTAATCCTCAATTTATTTACCAAGATATTACAACATCATAAAGTGCAAACCTTTTGTCTGAGAAATATGCTCCATTTTATGGAGAGTGGTTGTGCAAGCTAAAATTAAATTATATATCCGTGGTATGTATACGTGTGTGAGTATGTGTATATGTGTACGTGCGAGTGTATTCATTGCAGTTTCCTAAAATTAAAATGTGTTGAGTAGGTTTTTTAAAATACATATTAATTGATGTGTGTGTGTATGTACACACATACACAAGTGCACAGAGTTCCTCCATGAGGTAGATGAGCAATTTTAAAAAATTGATAAATAAAATACTAGTTTTTCAGGAGAATTTCTGCAGGATTTATAGTTCAAAACATTCAGAGAATAGATATTGGTGGTTGAGTTTGATTGCAAAGCTAACGTAGTGTTTATTTCCCTGGAAGAGGATACTAACGAGGTTTATTTATGAGTAGACCTATATAGGATTATATTGTAAAAATAATTTGAAAAGGAGGCTTACAAATGTCTGCAGGAAATGCCTTTGTTTAAATTTCCTGTTTTGACCATTTGAAAATAATTGATAAAATTATACATTTGGTAAGAAAACATAAACATATGTATGACAATCATATTATATCAAACAGCATATTTGTAATAAAAGCCCACTGTCCATAGAATATTTTCAGTATTTGATAGGAAAATTTTGGGTATGTCTTACCGTGCAAGAAGTAGAAGATAATCACTTTGTGGTCTTCCCCACTATAGTGAAGAAGTCATTCTTTCTTGTATGTGTATGTGTATCCACAGGGCCGGGGTGAGATGCGTATGTGTACAAAACACTGTCATTTTTGGAGATGAGTACTTTCACTTTTCACTTTCAATATTTGCACTTGTTAGAAAAGAAGAATGAATGAATGTCTATTTCCATCAATGTTTAGAATTCATTGTCATACTATTCCATTGACCTACAATACTAACTTAATATTTAAATAACCCAAACATAGGAATGCAAACTCACACTGGAACACAAAGATCTGAATGAAATTGGCACAGCTTCAGTTGAGTGCTGCTGCAGCATATTTATTTTTGAAGAGCAATGGAAAGTCGATGACATCTGGTGGTTAGTTTAATTCTTAGGAGAGTTTTTTTGGCTGGGGGGGGCATTTAATAGCAATAGCATTTAGACTTATATACCACTCCATAGTGCTTTACAGCACTCTCTGAGCGGTTTACTGTGTCAGCATAATGCCCCTAACAACCTGGGTCCCCATTTTACCGACCTTGGAAGGAAAGAAGGCTAAGTCAAGCTTGAGCCCTTTCAGGATCGAACTCCAGGCTATGGGCAAAGTTAGCCTACAATACTGCATTCTAACCACTGCACCACCATGGCTCTTTAATAATGAACCATTTAAATTGGTCATTGCCACTGAAATGAGTGGCACTTTTATTCCATGCAAATGATACCGTAGGAAACTTGTGAGACATATTCAACCTATTACTTCCATATTAGCTAAACTCTCTATTTTTCAAAGATTGTTTATTATATGATATCCAAGATCTGAAATGGATGGTTCAGTTTATGCATGGAAACGATCCCAAACTGTGAAGAACTAAATGGCAAGAAAGCATTATTTTGAGGATTAGAACAGGCAGACTGGTACAGGTAATCCTCAACTTAGGACCACAATGGAGCCAAAAATCTCTGTTGTTAAGTAAGACATTTGTTGAGTGAGTTTTGCCCTATTTTACGACCTTTCTTGTCACTTTTGTTACGTGAATCACCGCAGTTCTTAAATTAGTAATATAGTGGTTAAGTGAATCTGGCTTCCCGATTGACTTTGCTTGTCAGAAGTTGATCACGTGACCTTGGGACACAGCAAAGATCATAAATGTGAACCAGTTGCCAAGCATCTGAATTTTGATCACACGATCATCGGGATGCTGCAAAGATCGTAACAGTGAAAAATGGTCATAAGTCACTTTTTTCAGTGCCATTGTAACTTTGAATGGTCACTAAATGAACTGTTGCAAGTCAAGGACTACTTGTATTTTAACACTATTCTTTTGTTTCCTGGACCAGTGTGTTAGAAATAGTGGAATGTGCAAACATTCAAGCAATGTTCTGCAATAAAACAGCATGTATGTACGATAATCTGTGACTGTGTATTATAGTATGTCTTTTATTACTATATCACTTCTGTTTTCCAAAAAGCCCCTGTCACTTTATTTAGGAATTGTAATTCTCACAGGTGACTGATGATCAAAGTCTTGGACCTTTTCCGTACAAAGGGTGAGCTACTTCTGAAATTTCTTCTATGATTCATGGGCTTTGTATAATTGGGTCCTTTCACAAAATGAAAGCAGCTGAAATAATGCCGTTTTCAACCACTGCAACAAAATCCTTTTCAAGAGTCTCCAAGGTGAGCCAAGGTTCAGCAGAATTCTGTCCTGTATATTATGCAGAAGTGTTTTTCAGAAGTGTATTTGTAAAATACGCTTCCATCTTTCTTCTTTCCACAAAACCCAGAAGTTAAGCGAAAAAAATATATGGAAAGTATGATAGTTTTGAATACTACCTTTCAGCTTCGTACTAATCATGTCTAAGTACAGTAGGATCTGTGTCTATTTTAACTTGAACATTTTGAAGTTGTAGTCAGTAGGTGATATAATGTCTTTCCAATAGATGAGTTATTTTGTGCATTCCTATTTACTAGGTATGTGTACCTTTTGCAGATCACAGGTTTCACACATAAAGGCACACACATAAGTCAGAATAAAAACATAAGTGAAATCAAGAACAAATGCACATGATTAATTTATTAACTTAATTTGACTGAAATTGGTATCAATATGATTTACGTATTATTACTTTTTAGATATTCAGGAGGCCTAGGACATCTGGCATCATTGGATTTTGCTATAAATGTATTAACTAGCTTGTGATGACATTTACCGAATTGTAAAAAAAAAAAAAAAAAAAAACTTTCATAGAAATTATCACAAAGCCCGATGACAATTAGTCCGATTCTTGATGGAAGTTTATTTCCTTTGTTCTGTTCAGTTGTATCTCAAGTCTGTGTTTAGGACAGAGATTTCATTCATGGCCTGGTCAGATGATTTTTATTTGGAAATGAACCAGGGGAAATGTGAGCATGTTCGTTCTCTTATTATTTTGGTGGCTAATGAAGTTAATTATGGAGCAGTTTTTCGTTATGGAAATTAGGGGCTTGTAAAAATGTTTTATAGTGATCCTGTTTTGTTTAACTACTCTGCCTCTTTTGAATATTTCTCTGCAGGATGTGCTCTTGTTTTCAGAATTTGACTAATAAATTGGGCTGCAAGTTCCTGGATAACCATGACATGACAGCAGAAAGAGAAAGATAGTTCTTTGCCATCCTCACCAGCTCAAGGTTATTTCAGCCTTCCATCCTTCTGAGATCAGTAAAATGAGGACCCAGATTGTTGGGGGCAATAGGCTGACTTTATAAACAGCAAGAGAGAGCTGTAAAGCACTGTGAAGCAGTACATAATTCTAAATGTTATTACTAAGTGCTATCTAGTCATCATCTGGATTTTTGAAACCTACACGTGTATGCCTACTAAAATCCTTTTAAAAATTGTCTTGGGAGATCTGCAACATACGTTGTATGTTTTAATTGTTCTTGGTGTCCTCTTAACTGTATTTTTCTTCTCTTCCTTTGTGCTATACTGTATACCAGACTTTTCCAACCTGGAACCCATTGCATTTTTTTTTTACCACATATCAGGAGGGCACCAGGTCATGAAAGGCTGTGTGTTAATGCTGATAACTGATTTTCATTTCAGAAATATTTTAAACATACAATACTATGGGCAAAACAACAGAAATATGATCAGCCCATATAGGTTATGAATTAATGGCAACTCTGTTTTCAAATAGTATTGAAAAAAAATTAACCTCACATAGCCTTTATTCCTCAGGGGTTAGATATTCAGCTGGTAAATATCACAGTGCATGATTCTGTCCAAGTTCCCTTCTAAATCAACATAATTATTGTTTTATTGGTATCAGTTTAGGACTTTTGAACTCCAAAGGCTGTCGGATTGAACATGTGAGGAGACTTGAAAATGGACAGACAACTGGATCACATTTGCAGCCTGCTTCCTGCTCTTCCTGATCTCTGTGCATTAGGCTCACATTGTGAAGAGAAGTTGCACTCTTGTGTTAGCTTAAGTATTAATATTAATTAATTAGTATTAGTATTAATTATTAATTATTACTAAATATTAAGTATTAATCGGCGTGATCCAGACAGAGGTCCCAGATGTAAATATGAACGCTGGACAGATCTTCTAATTCTAGGTTTGCATATAGAGAGAGTAGTATTGGCCAGAATACATGATTCCTCCTTTGCCCACTTTCAAGTCTTAACACATCTGAAGGTGGCTAGTATTTAATATACATTGATATTATGGAGTTGGAGTAACTTACCCAGGGAGTAAGAGATTAGTGTATATCCCAAATTGAAACTGATCTGGGAATGTCAACGTAACATTTTTTGTGTAAGTTTGAGATTAAAAATTCCCTCTCTTGTACAGATAGTCCTTGACTTATAATCATTTGTTTAGTGACCATTCAAAGTTACAACAGCACTGAAAAAAGTGATGTGTGACCGGTCATCATACTTACAACCGACACAGCATTCCCCAGTCATGTATGAAAAATGGAGTGCTTGGCAACTGGTGTGTATTTAACAACAGTTGCAGCATGCTGGGATAATAGGATCGCCACTTACGACCTTCACAGACAGCTTCTGGCAAGTCAGGTCAATGCAGGAAGTGGATTCAGTTAATGACATGATTCACTTAACAACTTCAATGATTTGCTTAACAACCATGGTGAAAAAGGTTGTAAAATTGGGCATAATTCACTTATCAATCACCTTACGTAACGACAGAAATTCTGGTCTCAGTTGTATTTATAAGGTGTTTTTTTTTATATTTAAGAAAATTTTTATGGCTGCCCACTCACTCTCAGGGCCTGGGTGGCTTACCAAAATAAAAAACAATGTACAAACAATAAAAATAATAACTCCCCCTCCCTCCTGACGACAGCAATCAATCAATCAAACAAGCCATTTCATGGACTCCATCCTGTTCTGGGTTCCCCAGGCCTGTTGGCAAAACCAGGCCTTTAGGGCGTTGTGAAAGAGTGTCAAAGGAAGGGGCCAATCTAATCTCCAAGGGATGATGTTCCAAAGTAAGGGAGCCACCACAGAGAAGTCCCTTCTTCTGGGTCTGGCAGATGTACCTCCTTAGGAGAGGGGACTGCAACGTTCCCTGCTTCCAGTGGTGGGATTCAGCCAGTTCGCACCAGTTCGGCAAAACAGGTAGCTAATTTTTTGTTGCCCAGGCCCAGAATGGACTTTCGGAAGTGGCATCCACACAGAGAACCAGTTGTTCACATATTTGAATCCCACCACTGCCTGCTTCCCATATATCTCGAATACTACCTGATTGCTGCTATGTAGATATGTAAATGGGCTTGTATTTTTCTCAATTTTCATAGAAAAGGCTGTCACTCATATCACTAGTCTCCCAAATCCATAGCTTACTTTCTATTTCAATGTGACTTTGTGGTTTCTTTGTTACTTGCTGATAGAACTCATGCCAAAGTAAAACTGTAATTTCTGCAAGTCTTCTCCTGGAGAAGTTATTCGGGTGCTGTGTTATATAGATTCTCTTTTCTTTTCTTTGGACTTTATGAACAAAGCCAGTAATTGGTTAATTAGTTTCTTTTTTCCTTCCCTGCCTCATGCTTATAGGCCAATTCATTTGCATATGACTCTAAATGGGCAATGCTACAGTACATCAGAAAGATTAAAATAATAATATGGTGCAAAAACAAAATAATAAACTTTAACTCCACCAAGAATATCACTCTCAATAACATTTCAATGGCAAGCCACAGAGGAAATCCATTGTCATACAAATCCCTGTAGACTTTTCACAATAGTCAGGGCTTGGCAGCTTTTCTAAATGCCCACAGTTTTGGCAGCAATGGAAAACGCCGAACTTTGTTATCCCTAATTATGGCATCCCTGCAAAGACAGAACTTGAAGGATGCCCTAACCACACAAGATCTGGAATAGGTGGTCTCCTATAATCAAATTCCAATCTAAACAATGACCTTTTTAGGTATATACTACCCACCTTGAACTACATTCATAAACCAGTAGCAGTTTCAGTGATGATTTGGGGTAGCAGTTTCCATAACAAAGAAGTGTCCATAACAAATATGTAACATGAGAATAGCAAGTTTTGTTATAAGCAGCCACACTGTGTACCCCTTGAAGTTTCTAAATCGTTTTCAAGAGGACCTCCAGGCAGAACAAATTACAATAGTTCAGTTGAGAGATGGCCAGGGTATAAATGACTACACTCAGACATAAAGGACTCTAAATATCTATAGTTGCTACCTTTTCCAGGAAAGGCCACAACTGTTGCATTAGCTGAAGCTGAGCAGTAGCTGCTAATCCAGGAATATATCCAGACTGAAAGCCTGTTTTTTGAGGAGAGTGTAACTCTAAGTTCAGTAAATTTTGTTATAATCCTAGAATAGACTAATTTTTGAATTAATAGCTACATTCTGTTGCTTGGGTTAAGCTTGAGTCTGTTTCTCCCTATGCATGTTTTGATACCCTCCAAGTACTGTACAGTATCATGTTAAGACTTTCATTGCATCTCCTGCTTGGCTTGAAATAGAGATCATTAATTGGGGTATTAACTGCATATTGAATGATACAAGGGCTTCATGTCAATTTTAAACAAAATTGGAAAGGACCAAGCCCTGGTATATAGCATACATCACTGCATGGAGTCACTACAACATGGTACACCCTACTCCTATGAGCAGCCAGAAGCAATGTCCATCTAGTTAAGTAATGCAGTATGCTTCATTAAAATGCTTGATGTGCTCCTTTGTCCTCAAA
Source organism: Azemiops feae (assembly GCA_023970755.1). Classification (NCBI taxonomy): domain Eukaryota; kingdom Metazoa; phylum Chordata; class Lepidosauria; order Squamata; family Viperidae; genus Azemiops; species Azemiops feae. The sequence goes on from JALGBA010000367.1 coordinate 475,614, forward strand.
TGCAGTAAACAGAACTTGATTGCATATATAGATTACCCTTTGGAACTCATTTTTGAATAGAAAGTAGGTTATCATGTTTAGATTAAGATAATCCAGACCCTTATCAGATAGTAGCAAAGACTTCAGCTATTCTGTATCCCTTTTTGTCAGACAAAAATGTTTAGAACATCAAGTAATAGTCAAACATGGTCATAGAACACATACTTATATATAGCATTGTAAAAAGCAGACGTATGGAGGGAACTGGACAACCAGTACCCTACTGGGTCATCATTTCAGAGATGTTTCTTCTTACTAAACAGAGAAACAGAATGGCCATAGGCAGGCAAAAAGCAATGGGAGCAATCTCCTGCCAGCTTCCCCATTACGTTTCCTTGTGGGAAACTGGCAGGGATCATAAGAAATCTTCCCTCCTACCTTCCTTTCTCCCTCCCTCCTTCCTTCCCTCAAATTCCCACCAGCTGTGCCATTTACTTGTCTTGTGGGAAGTTTGCAGAGAGAAAGTCAGTGGGGAAGCCAACAGGGAGATGTAAGTCTTTTTGCAGCAGGCAGATAAATGGCTAAGAGGTATCATGTGGGTCAGAAAAGGTTTGTAGGCATGCACAAGAGGTGCCATACTTGTCAGGGAAGGCACATGAGGGAGTGGTGCAGGTTAGGCCAAGAAGGGTACACAAAAAATTCCTTTCTCCTTCTTCCCCTCTTCCCTCCCTCTCTTCCTTCCTCTTCTTCCTCCTTTCCTTTCTTCTTTCCCTCCCCCCTTCCCATCTTTTCCCTTCTCTCCCCTTCCCTTCCCATCAGGCAGGTAAGTGGCTGTGGCTTGGTGGGGCAGGGAACAAGTGATTTGTGAGTGGCTGAGAAACTGTCATGCAATATTGAAAGTATGGATCACGTCATTTGTAGCAGTCTAGCAGCACTGCGAAGTAGCCACAACTTCCCAAATTTCATTCTTTTAGGAGTAATGGGTCCCAGCATTCTGTAAATTAGCCCATTCGAGTTACCTTGGTTCAAAATTTGTTGCCCTATGATGCACTGTTTTGCCCAAACAAAGGTTATGACAATGAACGTTTTAATACTATGTAGATATAGAAGATAGAATAGAAAGTTCATGAGTTTTTGCAGCTTATACCATGGCAGGAGCAGCCCCTAATTGCTGCCATGTTTGTTTGTTTGTTTTTAAGTCCGTTAATTCTCTCCAATCATGTTGCTTAGGGCCAAAACAAAGTTTAAAAATAATTTGATCTTGATTGCAAGTACAGTTTCATTCATGTAAATTTAAACTAGCTTTCAAAGAAGTGATAATTTCCACCTGTCAAACCCTTCTAAAAAAACATTGGAGCAATAGCAGTTAATGGGTTACTAGCAGCTCTTTACAATTTAACCCTTTGCTGGTCCTAATTTCACTTGTAAAAGGGTTTAATAAAACATGTTTGGGTGTAGACAATTGGAGGCTGAAACTATTCTCACAAGTAAGCTGGTATCATGGATTGGATATATGTAGTGCTTGGTAGTACACAGAAACTGATGTTACAGAAAAGACCTGTAATATATTGGGGAAAACTATGTTTTTATGAGGACAGGAGAAGGTAATATTGATGTCTTCCTAAAGGAAGTGCTTTAAGTTCTTCAAGGATTAAGAAACTTATAGCAGTCGACGTAATATTTTATTTCATCTTGTGCAAGCTATTGGACTGGAAAAGTTTTGATTTTATTTTTTTTACAAATTATGAACAAAAACATATCAAAGACTATGTATGCCAGGCTTTCCTAATCTGATGTCCTCCAGTGCAGAGTTCCCCAACCTTGCAGGGTGGGAGATAGTATGGTTCCGTATGAGTGGCCAGCACGTGTGTCCACTGCTCATGCAAATGGAGCATGCGTGCATGTGGTTGCACAAGCGGGGATGCCATTTGTGTGGCCTGATTCCGAACAGCTCATGGCCCAGTAGTGGGCCACAGCCCGGGGGGCGGGGTTGGGGACCCTGATCCAGTGATTTTAGACTAGAATTCCCAGAGTTCCTACCTCCATAAAAGACCGTCAGGCACAAGCAACCAGAGCCACTGGTGAATCGCATCAATCAGTAGCTTTATTGTCTAATACTTATTTTACAAGAATCTCACCAGATTGCTTCATTCCCGTGGGAACAATCAGATATAATTTGAGAGATATGGGGGGATGTGAAGCTTATACAGTTTGCAGCTGCATAATGACTCCATGTTTGGCTCTTGCTTGACCTCTCCCTCCAGCCTAACTGGCAATTCTTTAACACCAGCTTATGTTCCTGAACATGAACAGATTGCAAGGTATTGAGTTTATTTATATGAGCTCATGGGAGAGGACACCACTGAATGTTCCCAAGTGTTCTGAGGGCAATGCCGTATGCTATTGGAAACATCTTCCTATTCCCTTTTTCCAGATTACATAACAAGCAAGAATTACATTTCATATTTTACATTTGCCGTACAGTCATGCCATATGGATTAATGTTTCCTCTCTTTTCTGTTTATATTTCTCTAGATGAATTTCATGTAGGTTCAGGGTAAATGTTCCAACCTAGCTCAAATGCAACTGGATTTTTACAGCAGATTTACGAATAAGCTTTAAATGAGCTACTTCTAATTACTTTATTTTACAGGTAATATAAGGGACTTCATGTATTATAAATGCAGATGAACATTCATTGTCTTACCACAAAGGAATTAAGGATATTTGTGTAGTATAACACAGTGATGACAATTTAAGGTGGCGGGGTCCAGGAGAAGAGACTTTTCTGCCATGGTTCTTGCCCTTTGACAGATTTTGTCCCCCCAGAGGCAAGATCTACCTGACCTTCTGTAAGGGCCTGAAGAACTTGGCTTGGGGACCAATGGGGTGGTGGTGTATCACACTGGAGAAGGTTGATGGATTAAGAGAAGATCTTACCCTTCCCCCCGTGTATCCTGCTCCTTTCCTCCCCATCTTTTTAATTGTAATTTATTAATGTTATTAGGAATATTTATTGTTCACAGTTTCATTGGTGTTTTAAGATTTGTAAGCCACTCAGAAGCAAGATGGGCAGCAAACTAAATCAAGCGATCAAATCAAATCATATCCATTGGACTTCATGGGGCTTGCCACTGATTGAGCTGCCAGTCAATGAATTAATTAAATCAGTTTACTTATTTCTCCATTGTGCAAATAGGAGGGTAATTGACGATCAGCTAATATTGAGGTATTTGGAAAATTTATGCAATCTTTATCTTTACAAATATGCTGAGGAAGAAACTAAATGGTAATATCATCTTTCCCACTTCTGGGCAACATACCATTGCTTTATTTTAAATAACTTCTTAACTAATAAAGGAGAATATTTGTAGCTCAGGGTTGAAATGAAGGGTCCTTGGTGCTCTCTGACCTTGCTTGTTTTCTTGCAGACCTTTCATTATCCAAACTAGGTAACGTCATCAGTGCTAGTAGAGAGTGCTGTTTGCTACCAGTTTATATTCTAGTGGCTTGCCCTGTCGGTGTTGGTGGGGTAGTCTTAGAGATTCTTTGGTTGAGCTGTTTACTATTGACAACCAAAGAATCTCTAAGACTACCCCACCAACACCGACAGGGCAAGCCACTAGAATATAAACTGACAGCAAACCCCACTCCTTACTAGCAGTGATGACGTTACCAAGTTTGGGTAATGAACTGTCTGCAAGAAAACAAACAAACTCGGAGAGCACCAAGGACCCCCCACCAACTTCTTAACTCTTGGAGATGGTAGTCGAAGGTAATACTGTATACTGGTAGGAAATAATGTTTGAATCCATTTGTTTTATGCTAGTCAAGAACTGTACAGCACAATCCTGTACAATTACCCTAGACTCTTGGTTCATGCATCATGCTATGTCACTAATTTGTTTTTAGCTTAGTGAGATATACAGATTCATATCCAAAAAAACCTGTGGTTATAAAGATAAAATGGATGAGATCATGAATCCTGCAGCTTAAAAAAATAAGTAAATCAAACTATTGTTTTGTATGATGCATGAATTGAGTGCATTCAGTAGAACAGACTCCTTAATAAGACGGATGATAGTTGCTGTTGTGGGATGACAATAACTCAACATAGGGGAAAAAAACCTTTGTCATCTTAAGACTATTCATTATACCTATTCATTAAGTATGCAAATTAAGTGTCTGGAACAAAATTCAAATCAATCAATATTCTCATATCCTATAAATGTGAACATTTTGAATGATGAACTTGTGAATCTTGGTATTATGTAAGACTATTTTTCCCCTTTGGCAGAGTATTACACTTTGTGTTACTCTTCAGTTACTTCAAAATGAATCAATAGGCTTTATGCATCCCAGTAAGTCTATATCTGAGTAGAATTCACAGGGTGATGTTTATATTTAAATCCTGTTCAGCTTATGACTCAGAAATATTCAAGCTTTTTTGTAGAATTTTCTCCTGGTTGCCCTACCATTTGTGATCAAATGGGCAACTGTCACAAAGGGAGCCCTTTCAGTGGTACTGCTTTGAGGAATTCCTCCTCCAATGGCCCCATCAGTTCCAATACTATCAGCCTCTTGCTACCAAGCTAAGATTCTTTTCTCTTATTTAGTAATATATGCTAATTTATGCTACTGTTTTAATATGTTGTTGTTTGTATATTTTAATCTTGCAGTATCCCTTGTTGTAAATTCTGCTGAGTGGTGTCATAAAATATCTTCCTTTTTAAAAATAGTTTTTAATTAAAAGACTTTGCATAGATAATAAGAAATGCTTTCAAAGAAAAAAAAATGAAGTAAATGTGACAAAAATATAGAAAAGATAGATAAAAGAAAAAAGAACAGAAAATGTAGTTAGACAGACAGACAGACAGAGGTAGAGATAATAGATAATACAGAGAGGGGGAAAGATGTAGCTTGTGATCTTCCTCTCAACAGTGATACATAAAATTATAATTAAACCTCTATCTGCAAAATTTCATCGTAACTCCTTTCTGTAACCTATTCCTTCTAGTCATCAAACCATAAGTCACAAAATCATTTTCTTATGCAAAGAGTCAATGAGGGGTTTCCAGTCACTGATAAATGTAATTAATAAAATATCTTCCATGGATAAATAGGAATTGAGTTATATCCCACGGTTGCCTTGTTTTAACACAGTGCAACTCACTAATCTTCACTATTTTCTCCTTATCTACTGAAGTCAACCAGATCCCTGCAAAGTTAAGTTTGAAAACTGAAGGACTTTCTAACTCAACTATTGTGTAGATGTCTATTAGGAACTCTCCTTATTCTTCATATACCCCTGGTTATATACTATGCCATATATTAAAATTAAAACATGTATTTTTGGTATATGAAATTAACCAACTTAAAATATGATTGTATGTATTTTCTCCATAGAAGAGTCTTGCCTCTTCCTCACAGGTTGACAAATTGTTCAAACTCTCAGTGAATACCATACAATAAGATTTTGAAGTTCTCTACTAAAACCATATAAAAGTTGGCAATTTTTTCCAGAAATCTTATGTAGAAACTCTAAAGTCTCATAATATTTGTGAGATTTCTATTATTTTAAACACTATGGATCCTGGAAATTGAACTTCTCCATTAGTATCATCCTACCACAACTCCTGATAATCTTCATAAAGTAAAGGCTTGGAACTGTTTAAAATAACTGAATTTGTGTAATATCTATTACTGTATGGAAAAATACTGTAAATCAGCAGTTTGGTTTGGCCAGAGAAAAAAAAATCAAAATGAATTCCACTAGAAATAATTGGAAACGCAAGGACTGTTCCTTTTAAGAATGATTTTTTTTTTTAAAAAAGCGATATGTTACGTTTGAGTGCACACACCTTTCACCTAATTTTCTAATAAATAAGGTGTTTGTTTATATCTATCTCCAAAACACTCTGAGAAAAAAGGCTAAGATAAAAACAGCTTTCACAATTTTTAAAAGATTACTCAGGTTACAAAAAAAAGCATTACCACTTAACATACAGCAGTTGTATAATAGGGACTTTATTATTCCTTTGCGATACTGCCAAGAAGGAAAATACAAGAACATCTGTGAAATTGTGATCCAATCAGGTAAGATAAATCTTTACTTTTTTTTTTTTTTGCACACAGTCTGTTCGTGAGTATATTTAGGAGTTAAGTAGTGGATATGTTGATGAATGTTTCGAAAGCAGAGGCAGATGGAAAATGAAGTTTAGAAGAAGAGTAATTGGCAACACTAAAATATAAGATTGGAAGTAAATTACCTGTATTTCACATAAGCTCTGTTATTTTTATAGCAGAGGTGCAGAGGTGCAAAAACTAAGATGTGAAGGCTGTATAGGACTCTCAAAGATCTTGGATGCAACTCTGAAAAAGCTTCAAATGCTGCTGTCAATTTATAATTCTTTATGTTCAAAAAGAAAATTATGGAGTACATGACTACAAACTCATTATATTAACGTTCTGAGAGCCAGCATGGTTTAGTGTGAAAAGTGTGGGAATCATTGGTATTTGAAAGAGCAAAGTTCAAATTCACTCTTAGCTATGGAAGCTCAGTGATGACTTTGGACAACACACCACTTACAGGTGAACATCTGCTCTTGGCCAGAAAAAAATAATGTATTCTGATTCTATAGCCATCATAGTATTCTGAGCACAAATTAAGTACATTAATCTCAAGGTAGAGCACAATGATCTTGATTTCCAATGAACCAGGTAAAATAAGTGAGTTTCATTCTGTTAGATGCAGAGAAACTATAGTTTGAGAAAATAATAATTATTTTGTTGACTATTTTGGGGGTGGCAAGGAATATATTTTATTCTTCAACCAAAAGTTTATAACAACAACTTGAAGAACTCTGTGATCCATCTCTTATTTAAAAGATTAAAATCATACAAAGGGAAAGGTCAAGAGTCTTCAAACTGCCCAGGCACAGTTGGCATTTCTGTGCTATAGTGATTTTTCTATTTAAATAGTAATTAATATCATGGAATTAAAACTTTTGGGTATAAATTAACATACGTAAATATTATACATCTCTGCTTTTATGTTTTCTTGTTTTGCAATGTCTTTCTCATAACTTAAATGAGCAATTTGAGGAGATAATTGCTGGATTCACTCATCATGCAAGCCAAACTATGTTTTGCTTATTTCAACTTAGTTCTATATAAATTCATCTCATGTAATTTGCAATATTTGTTTTAAAGGGGCTCTTCAGTAAATGAAGTTGGGGTTTTGCTTTGCATCTTGCCAGTTTCTGATTACTTTTTAAATGTCTAAATACTAGGTGAGGGAACAGAGAAATTAGTGGACAACAAAAACGTTATTGTGAACCTTAGCTGCCACATTGTTTATTCTATTTTAGTATGAAGGTAGTGATTTTGGGTTTGGCATCTCCAGAATTCAGAAAATGCCTAAGTAGACTCTGCTGGGGTGTCTCACACTCACACACATCCCAAACAAAAGAGAAACAATTCTCTCTCTTCCTCACATTTAGACCATCAGTGGCAACACCCAGGTTGGGCCTAAAATAGAGGTCCTGACCTCAACTTCAGCCCTAATGCCACTACTCAAAAAGGCTAATGTCATGGTTCCGACAGATGAAACTCTTCAAAAGAACTTTGAGGCATTGTTTATCTTAAAGAATCTTTTATTCGAGAAACAAAAGTATCGGCACTACATAGTTGAAGCCAAAAACTGAATTCGCCTCCCCTGGGCACAAAGTAGCAAAGCACAATTCCCTCCTCCAATTAACAGTCATAAATCACATCCCCCAATTAGCTTGAAGCTAATCCCCAGCTCTCCAGCCTGCCAAATCTTTATCAACTCTGGGCGCAATAACCTTGGATTCCCATGGCTGCGTTATTATTGTTATGACTAGCTGGACTCTCATCCACATCCCCCCTCCCAGCATCAACGAACTCTAAAAGCGAAAGAGAAAAGATGGCTACATTTCCATCTGTTGTCAAAGCAAGAACATCCGATGTTAGCAGCGTTGACAGCTACTTTGCACTGTTCCCCATGGCATGGTTGTCCCCACAGCCCAGTGCTCTCCAGGACCTGCTGTACGCAGCTTACTTTCAGGCCTCCGCAGTCTACCCTGGGCTGCTCCAGGTTGCACAAGGCCTCTATTCTTGAAGCAGCTTAAGAAAATACTCTTTTACAGCCTCTGCAGTCTCTGCAAACCGCACAAAAGTGAATAGTTGTTGACACATTGGTGCATCAACCAAAATGTAACATATTGCCTTTGTCACAAGTGTCATAGATTTACCATCACTGACATAGAGCTTGAGAGATTTTCTTTTCTCAGAGCATGGAGAATCACTGCTATTCAGTGTCAAAATCACTGAAGTAGATGGATGGACTCACTAACCAACTTTTGATATTCTTACTTTTCTAGAGTCAATGCTCTTACAATATATTATTTGTATATATGCCTAAATATATGGCTAAGTATTCAAGAAAATGGAAGGTCCTGGATTGCACCTATAGTATTTGAATGATTTCCTATAACAGGGCTTTTCAACCTTTTTACTGATTGTACCACTTTTAGGATATGGCAATATTCGAGTACCACCTAGCAAGGTGTCAAAAACTTGGTGACAAAAAAAAAACTGTTCAAAGTTGCAATTGCACTGAAATGACTTATGACCATTTTTCACACTTATGACCATTGCAGCAACAGGGTCATGTGATTTATATTTGGATGCTTGGCAACTGATTCATATTTATGATGGTCACAGTGTCCCAGGGTCATGTGATCCCCTTCTGCAACCTTTTGACAAGCAAAGTCAATGGCAGAGCTGCTGGTGGCCAACTGCTAAGGCGGGACTTCCTTCCCTCCCTCCCTTCCCTGCCTCCCTTTTCTCATTCCCATCTCCTTCTGAAGGAAGAATTTGAACCCCCCCCCCCATTTTTCCCTCTTCCATATATTGATCAAACAAGGAAAGGCCTCCAGAGACAGAAAAGACAAGCTGCTGAGTGAACTAGCTTAAAAAGGCACTTCCCCTTTAAGAATTAGCTACTGGCTAGAAAGGAAAGTAAGGAGCCCAGCTGGCACTTAAGGAAGAAAAAAAAATGTAAGTACTGGCTGCCGGCTAAGGCAGCCTCCCCAAATGGCTCCATTCATAAGTAAAATCTGCAGCTCCAGAGGACTCTCTCACTGTAAGTCTTTGCCTGGCTCTTTCCCTTCCCCACTACACTTGGCTAGGCAGGGCTGCGTACCACCTGCCACTCATTAATGTACCACAAGTGGTGCGTACCACAGGTTGAAAAGCCCTGCCCTATAAGCTATAAATACAAAGGAAAGCCAGCAGAAGAGCACATTCCCCAATAACCAGAGTACTTGGAGCAGTAGTTGGATTCAGAATGTCGAGATGTGAGAAACTATGCCAACTGTCCTACTCCACGTCACTGAACGCATAATGAAGGCAGGATGGTCATGCCCACTACTGAACTGACACCCACACTGACACCCCCTTCAATAAATGAGAAGGAAGTCTCCTCTTGGCAAGGAGATAATCTTATCATTGAAATGTTCTTATCACAGGTAGGAGTCATCCCTGAACATACCAAGAAGTATGGAGGTAGGAGAACTGCTTCATATTAATATCCATCAGGTGAATAGGGAAGAGACGACATGCAGTCCCACAAATAGCTGAAACTTTGTTTTTGATGGAGGATATGGATCCAATGGCACTCACTCTTCAGTATCTAATCAACATAAAGGGACAATCTTATGTCCAGAGTTAAGAATTTACTCCGTGTCTCCTCTTTGTCGATAACTTTGCCTACTCTTTCTCTAAGAATTTGCTAATCCAGGATCACTTCCTCATCTTTTTCTTTCTAGGCACAAACAAACAGATTGCATGTTTCTTAACTCTTTCCTGATAGGATGTAATTAGCTGGATGCTAAACTCTTGTGTTTACTCTCTGTAAATCATCCTCCTTTCTGTTATAATACCTGCTTCACTAATCATTGCTCAGGTCAGATCAGATTCCGGTTGCTGTGAACGCTCACACACAGAGAACACTTCAACCTTCAAAAGCTTTGTTCTTTACCTTTGATTAAAGACAATAACATGATTAAATTTCTTGCGGCTTGGAAACCACTGTTGGATTTCTACAAGGAAAAGAGAAAAATGAAGATTTGATTTTGGGATTTGAGGATTAGATCTGATTTGATTAGAGAAATATTGTGGATTTTTATTTATGTGGTTATGATTTATTTATAGTTGACAAGTTATTATGCATTAGACTAAAGTTGAATTAAGAACATAATATGAATATTGGGGTTTTTAATGTTGATTATTAATTTTTTAAGAGTTTTTAAGTATTGTTGTCATTTAATTAAATTTAAAGCGAAATTGTATTCTTTTCTCTGTACTGGAAAAGATCGGGGGTTATCTGTTATTTGTTTAATGTATTTCTTTGTCATTTTTTAACTTTACCCTTTTATTCCCTTTTCCCTTTTCCCTTTATATTGGTCTGTATTTTAATATTTTTTAAAAATTTAATAAAGATTTTTTTAAAGAAAAATTTGTTCTTCAAGAACCATTTCTTGCTCTATTTTTATAATCTGTATTTCACATGGAAATACAACAGAATGAGGTTAAAGTAATTTGGATTATTTAAATGGAAATCCTTATCCAGATTTAAACTGTTATTAAAAGATAACAGCCTGAAGGTTTTCTGCTGAAAATAGTAATTTCTAGTTGTGACTTTGGGTTTAAAGTGGGAGGACAATCATCCCAACTAACAGTTAAGATTGCTTTCGTTGGTTTCGAAGAGTGCTTTCAGCGGTGGGATCGAAACCAGATCAAAACACACAGAATAAGATTGCTGATCCTCTTGATTTTTGAGGATGGAGATGGTGCTGCAGGATGTGAAGAAGCGGAGGTAGAAGAAATGAATTATTTAGAGTGTTTGTTCCAGCCAGGAGCAATAAAAAGGAGGAAGATGGACGATACCAGCTGTATGCATCTGTAAATCCAGCACAGAATCTCTAAGGTGGGGCACTGTTTCCAGCGGGATCCTTATAACTAGGGTACCTTAAACCACATACAGTGTACCAAAGGCTAACTTAATTGTTCAGGCAGGTACTGGAGAGGGGAAAAAAACCCCATTGAGGAACCCCAAAATAAAGATTCCACAGAACTTTAGTACAGGTAGTCCTCGACTAATGATCACAACTGAGCCCCAAATTTCTGTTGCTAAGTGAGACATTTATTATGTGAGCTTTGCCCTGTTTTCTGACCTTTCTTGGCACAGTGGTTAAGTGAATCACTGCAGTTGTTAAGTTATATTTGGTTTTCCACCGTTGACTTTGCTTGTGTTGTGATTCCTCGCCAGCCAGTGGATCCGGCATCTGAGTCTGAGGAATCAGATGAGGAGGAGGGGCCTGGAGTGACATTAGAGTCAGAGGAAGGCTCTGAGGAGCTCCAAGACTTACAGTTGGATGAGGAGCCTGGCCCCTCTACTCGCGCTCAGGCTGAGACACAGCTGTGCTGGGAGCCTGAGTTGGACAGTGATGAAGAACAGTTGGGACAAATCCAGGATGCACGAAAGCGCAGGCAAGAGAAGCGAGTAGGACAGAGGAATGCAATGGGGTGGCTCCAAAGGCAAAGGAGAAGGCATTAGGAAGCCACGCCTTGGCGGAATTATAAAAGGGAAGGTGTGGGAGGTGCTGGTTGCCAAAGGCAACCGTTCGTGTTAAGGATCGAGTTTCTGTGGACTGTGTTTGTTTGCCTTGGACATTGACTCAGGTCTGTGAGAATAAAAGGGGTTGGTTTTTTCTTGCGGTTCCTGCCTGTTTCTTGGAAGAGGGGTTTCTCCTTGTGAGCATAACAAGGACTCATGTAGGCTGGGACAGAACAGCTTGTCAGAAGGTTGCAAAAGGTGATCACCTGACCCTGGGGACAATGCAGCTGTCATAAATATGAATCAGTTGCCAAGCGTCTGACTTTTGATCACATGATCATGGGGATGCTACAATGGTTGTAAGTGTGAAAAGGGGTCATAAGTTGCTTTTTTCAGTGCTGTTGTAACTTTGAATGGTCACTAAATGAACTATTGTAAGTCGAGGACTACCTGTATTCCGATAAGTCATGTCCCACTGAGGCTGCACAGCTGATTTCAGCTTCTTCTGGGCATCTACTTACACAGAACAGATCTACTTATGGCTATGATTCTAAGCACAGTGGCTTCCATGCAAACCAGTCAGCATGTTCACTGCTTTAAGGACCTCGGTAGTATTTCTATATTTTGTTTTATGTAGAATAAAACTTTAATACATTACTTGGGGTTAAGTACTATCTCTATCCAAGCAGGAGGGAACAAAAAAGTAATAATTGCTCCATTTGAAAGTACTTATAGAATCTATCTAATTAACTAATTAGTTTAAAAGCCTGCTGCTAGATCATTTACTGAATGTCACTGAGTGCAGAGAGAAACACTTCTCATTAAATACATTCATTGTGAGCAACATTTATGCATAGGAAATTCTTGTTTCTTCTTCTTGCTTATGAATAAATGCACCCTATACTGCGACTGTTAATAACAGAAAATTGTCATACTTTTCTGTACAGAAAGACATAATAATAACCGCACAATATTTGATGCATACTTAACTGTCATTCTGAAAATGCCTATATGAAATAATTTTCTAGGAGATGAATTGCTGAAGATGGCTGTTATGTTTATGTAGAGAGAAAGAGGACAGAAACAAGAAGAAAGAGAAATGCATGGTAAGAACAGATAAAATGATCATTTTTCAGTGCTTTTTTTGTAAAACAAAAAGGTGCCGGAAGTCACACACATCATACAACCTGCCTTGCCTACTCTACAAGGTTCCATCCAAAAAAGGTGCCGGAACTCCGTTCTGGGCGTTCTATGACAAAAAAAGCCCTGATCATTTTAAAATATTAGGCATAATTCTAGTATCTCAAATATGGTTGAGATGCATAATAAAGCAATTCTACGTATTTTTACATGCTCCACTAAATTTAATGGAGGCTCCTCCAAGGAAATTGGCCAGGGCTACAGCATTTGTGAAATTTATAAAAAATATAGCTGAATAAGGTCAGTGATTGTGATTACTGGGAGCCAGCCTCTTTTACAATATATATTTGACATGGGGTCAAATGTAGGCAGTCCTCAACTTATAACCATTCCTTTAGCGGCCATTCAAAATTACAACAGCCCTGAAAAAAGTGACTTGCAGCCGGTCTTCCCACTTATGACCATTGCAGCATCCCCATGGTCACATGTACAAAATTTGGGTGCTTGGCAACTGGCATGTATCTATAACAGTTGCAGGGCCCCCGGGTCATGTGATCACCATTTGTAACCTTCCCAGCCGGTTTCTGACAAGCAAAGTCAGTGGGGGAAGCCAGATTCATTTAACGAACGCACAATTCAGTTGACAACGGCAATGATTCGCTTAACAACAATAGCAAAAAAAGGTAATAAAAAAATCGGGCGTGACTCACTTAACAACTGCCTTGCTTAGCAACAGAAATTCTGGTCCCAATTGTGGTGGTAAGTCAAGGATTACCTGTAAGTTAATGTTGCGATGTGGCCTTGAGAACACACAAGGCTCAGATTCAAATAACTGAAAACAGTTTAATACCTCTAATAATTTATTTTATTGAATCTCTGGAAGTAAAATATCTTCCTGACCTTTTTTTCATTTCTAAAGCCTCCAGCCCAGTGATCATCAAGAGCAGAAAAATGCTTTTTGTACAGTATTTATTTCAGAGATGGGATGGTGCATTAAATCTACCTTGACCTGAACGATTTTCTCTGTCCAAGAAGACAATTCCAAACCCACCTGATTTAACAAGAATAAAACCGTGCTGCAAGGAGGTGAGTGGTAAATGAGCATCTAGATGAAATTAGCTACGAAAGAATTCTGTAAGCTCTGCTACATAAATTATTTACAACACATTTAATGTATACTTCGCTGGGTTATTCTCCCTACCATATTCCAGACAGCTAAAACATATACTTACATCTGTAGTTTTTTTTTAAATCTTGAATTTTATTGACTCTAAAATCAGTGTATGTTATTGCAAAACTGCATAATAATCTCTCTTACTGTTACAGTTTCTGGAGGCAGAACTTTGGGTGTTCCCTACTTTTGTAAGAAAGTTGGGTAGCTGTCAGAAATATGGCCTTCTCAGTGGTGGTTTTTGGTCTGTAGAACTTCCTCCTTACTGTATGTCAGTGGTTTTGGCACGTGGATAATGTGCACGCACTCCATGATACCTTGGCTTCTTACCCAAAACCTTGAAGCATTTTAAGTTGCTCAAAACTGAACAACAAGGCTTTAAGGATTTGCTTATAGATGAGTTATGGGAAGAAGAGATCTGTGGTTCACTTTTAAGGTAAGGAGATATTATTAAAATGGTTTAAACATGTGCTGAAAGGGAAGATCGTTTCTTTATATACTTCTTTTCTTTTTCTTTATTATTTTTTATTTTCTTTCTGTTTTCTTCTTTTCTGCACCTATTTTTTCTTTTAATTCTTTTATTTTTCTTAGTTTGTATTAGTTTTCTTTTTAACTGTAATTTTAATAAAATTACTATAAAAAGCAAAGCTGATATAGCTTATATCCATATATGCAGAGTTAAAAAATTTTCCTTGTTTGTCTTGTTTCCTTAATCATTCTGAAGTATTGCAATAACTGGAATCCTCTGCAACATAATTCTGTTATCCTTCAGAAATAGTTCCATAGTCTCTATTTTATGTTGACAGAACCAATCAAACTAGCTGTTTGTCAACTTTCCCATCGAGTGATTTGATGTATTGTCTAACATATCTGTTCCCCAAAGAATCTTCTGCCTAGATTCTTTCAGAGAAGAGAATAATGGTGCACATCCATACTCTGCAATATGCCAGTTTATATGAGATGGCGCATCCCTCATGTGTTATGAACTCATGCATTATGAATTATTAAAATAATAGTGTACAGGAGTAAAGAAATGGCCTCAAAGAAGGAATTCAACAGCAATTTAATAAATACCAGCTTAGCCTTGGGAGGGAGGAGTGACTGAGGAAGAAATTTGAAAATACTCAGCTTCTTTGGTAAAGGGAATGAGGGAAAAGAGAATTTCAATCAGGCTTTTGAGATTTTGTTATAAAATTTAGGAATAAAGTTGAGGTTTGCTACTTCTTGTGGTATTGGCTTCTTGACATGGCCTCTCTGAAAGGGATGGCAATTAGTTTATACATTGCATTTAATTGTAGCTGGGTTAATATACAGCAGTTTAGTTAAATGTGTTTGTTTAAATGAGCTGTGCACACTGAGTAACCTTATTGTAAGAATTAACACAGCGATAACAGTGACAAGAAATGATGTGTCCTTGAGTTGCTGCTGAAAGTTATATCCAATTCCTGATCTAGAATTTCCATGGATGAAATAGATTCTTTATGTCACTGGTCTAATGTTAAATTCTAGGGAAAATTATAGTACGCTAATGGCAGAAGGAAAGTGCTGGATAATTCCATTAGTAATTTGGTTAAAGAGAATACAGTTTTGGTCCTGCCTGGGACCTTGTTTGGTAAGTCATAGTAATGAAGTTTGGAGCATCTGACTAGAAAGTTAAATCCTGAAATCCTGAATTAAATCCCTTCACCCAAACCAGATCTCATATACAGGAAGAATTGAATGCATACTTCCTATTTAAACTAGGACTCCTTCTCTAAATTCCTTAAGATTTTTTATTTTTACTTTGGAGGGCCTTTCCCCCCTCCCCCCCAGGTTCCATCCTTCAGGCTGGACTTTCTGCTGTCCAGGTCTTAATTCATCTTATATAACCACCAAATACTCAGTCCTTTGTGAGGAAAAGCTGGATTCCATCAGCTGTTTCTGACCTAGCAGTGAAGTTATGTTTGTCTTGGGCTGCATTGGTAACAGGAGCGGTAATATTTTGAAGTAATATCTCAAAGGACAGTGCAGTGTGAGGCGATTTCAAGCAAAAACTAAATTGGAAGAAAGAAAAAGAACATAAACATTGAAGGCACTATTAAATCAAGGAGGAATACCTTAAATTTTTCTCCTGATTTGGGAGCGCTCTTATGAAGTTACTGTTTTCCAGCTTTCTCCCAATTTACAAATACAAAATGTACAATTGTATTTTGATCATCAATCTTGCTCCCCCCCCCAAATTTGACAGTTCAAATGTTAATGTACGTGACTATATTGCCAGATTATTTATTTGTGAAAATATCATATCATAAACTAAATAGGCTCAACTGTAAATATCTGCTCAGAGTTTACATTGGACAAAGGACACAATAGGTGATAGCTTAACTAGAAGCATTTACTTCTAGTAAATTCTAATAAAATACATGCTGTTAAACATGCTGTTAAACAAAGCCTTGAATCTTTCAGCCTGAATATATGAATTTAAAGGGAGGGGGAGGGGGATATTAGGAGATATTGAGTAAAGTTAAAATATAACGTGTTCCAAAAACACAAATGGCAATGGCATCGAAAGAGAACACTACCTGTTTATAAAGCAAATAAGGATTTTATAGAAGACAAGTTTTATCTTTATAAGTTCTGTTTAAGGGAATCCCAAAACTTCATAGAAGAAAAGATCATGACATTTTACAATGCCTTAAATAAAATAAAATAATCTGGCTGAAACTTTGCTTAAACACAGCTGCCGCTAAGAACATACTTTATTATTTTATTACTTTATTTTGCTCTCAAAAACCTATAAGATTTGAAACAAACAGCTGACTGTGCAAATGGTATAAGATTGGGTGTCAATAAAGTTAAAATTCTGAATGAATTAAGGTTGATGCAGGATTTCATAAAAAATAACTAATTTTAAATATGCTGTTGAGTGAAGAGAGCAAAATACAACAGATGACAAAATAAGCAATAAGTTATTGCTCAACAATAACCTAGAAAAGGGAAGTGATGACTCCTGTTCACTGCATATATTAAGAGAAAGGTAAGATAGCTATTTGGATTCATATGTCAACCAAAGGTGGGATTGGAATTAATCTTTCCAACCGTAAAGCCAAAATACAGATGTGTTTTGGCTTTACATATAACATACTTTTGTAGCCTAAGCATGTTGACATGAATAGCCTATTAAATTATGTAAACATTTCCAACTTACTCTCTTATCAACAGATAAAACAAATAAAACAACTGAATAAGCTGTAATCAAGAAAAAACTGCAATTAAGGTTAATTATCATTGCTATAAAATCAACTTTACTATCTATATACATATCCAGCATGTTTCAGGGAAGCAGTATTATATGTAGTGCAAAAAAGGAGTGAAAAATAGTATGCAAAAGAAAATAAAGGCATGACATAAGAAAAAGAAATACAACTAAATCCAGTTAGCATCAACAATACTTAGTTTACCACCGGATACCTTTCTATCTTTGCAAACTGTCTGTACTTTCACCACACACAGACATACAGTACTTCATGGACTATTCTTGTCTTTAAAATTATGTCCTCTTTTTTGAGGATCTCATCAGTTTTTCCAAGGTTTCTGGTTTTTTCCTTCCTCTTAAGTCATTTATTCTTCCTTCATATATTTGTTGTTGTTTAATTTGATCCTCATTTTCACTGTACGACTAAAGCATCTCAGCATGCCTCATTTATACTGGAGACTCAGTTATGTCAAGGGCCAGGGAAATCAAGAGATTCAGGCAGCTCAAATGAGTATAAAGATTTATTGCAAGCTTAAGCTCTCTGTAAGAATCTGACCAACTAACAATCAAGGAAATGAGAGGGAGATAAGAAAGGCATTCAAGGTAGGCTGGACTTAGATCTCTTGCAGGCGCGCAGGGACTCATGACTTCAGACGTGTTTGACCCCTCCCTCGGGCTCAGCTGGTCATCTTCTATATTCAATCCATATTTATTCATACCCATTGAATAAACATCCTTTTGATCCTATTTCTTAGTTTACATTTTTTTCTTAAGCAATTCATTCACCCAGCAATCAGCATTTAAGTTGTTCTTGATGTCGATCTATCACTTCCATATAACAAAGTGACTGGAAGCACTCTTATAAACGGCCAGTTTCACTTCTTCAGACAAACATTCATTTATTGCAAAACCTTAGATATTACTGACTACCCTCCTACCTGCATTAGTATGTTTTGAAATTTCTCCTCTTTCTCCATCAGTAGTAAACACTCTAATAAGGTAAACAAACATATATGCTTGCCCTACATTTTTATCATTTATGCATAATCAGCACTTACATTCTTTCCCTTAGATCCCTTTCATTAAAAAAAAGGAAAGATTTCCCTTAAAACTCATTCCTGTCTTCTCAGTTAGTAGCACTCATTTATAATTTCCTACTTTCATGCACACTGAAAACAACTTTGATGACAACCAGCTCAAATGAAATGTTGAGTGAAATGAAGTGAAGTGCAATTAAAATGTAGGATTGTAGGAACTCTTTATATCAGCCCAATCCATATCCACATATTCTATTGCAATAAAATTGATAATTGGGAAAATCTTCACTAATAGGGTGGCATTTTTTGTCATTTGACAATTGAAATCCATTGCTCACTTTCATAGTGTGTTGTTCTATGTATCAACAAATTGCCCAAGTCTCATTGCTTTTGGTGGATGAGCAGTATTTATTTCATTGCCAATCTTCCAATACCATTTAATGAAGACTAACTTCAAAAATTATATTTCACAATATTCAGTTTATTATTGAAATGTTTACAAAACTAACTGTAATCAGCTGGTTTGTTTTTTTTAAATCACTTTCTCTGAATAGATTATCTCTAATTTCTTTCTTTGGATATTTTAATTTGCTTCATTTGGCCGTTCAAAGGAATAAGTTGTTTTCCCACAACCTGAAAATCTTCAGTTATAGAGAAAGATTCCAGTGCTTAGATGGGGAAGACTGGCATATATTGACAAAACCTCCTCCTCCTCATCAGAAAAGGCAAACAAGGCATTAGTAGTGGAACTAGGGTGAAAGTCCCATCACATGAAGATAAGAAATCATAGATCAGATTCTACTGAAGTTTCAGCTTTCAGCCATAACTACCATAGATAAAGAAGCAATATAGAAAATTGGAAGGTGAACTTTCCCTAATTGTTTCAGAGTTATGTACATCATTAGATACAGGTAAAGATGTTCCTTCTTTGTAAGCAGCTCTTGAAGAGTTGAAAATCAATATCTATGTTATGTATGAAGGTAGTGAAAATAAATAAACCTTATGCACTGCTTTTTATTGATTTCCTGCTGCTCCTGAATCAACTTAATTGAGAAAATGGGTATAGTGCTGAGATACACTGTAGTGAGATACACTAATCATCTTCCAAAACATATTTATTATTATTTTTTGGGCATAGCTCTTATTTCCAACAAGAAATGGCACCTTCCCTCCTTCCTGATATGAGTGGAAACCTGCCATTTGATTTTGAAGTTGTCATTGGCTGTGGGATGAATAGAAACTTTGTGTTCAAACATACTGGACATTTATTTCTCCGGGAGATTCTCCAGGTAGCAAATTTTTCCTAGCAATCAGTAGGGCATGATTCATACTCTGGAGAAATGGCTACAAGTATTTATTTCTCTCTTTTCTAATAGTGCTAGAATTCAAGGTCAAGCGTTGCATTTGGCTGGAATAGAGAATTAGGGGAAGATGAAATATTTGGTCACCAGAATGAGTAATTAAAGTTTTTATTACTGGTTAGATAGCATGAAAAAGGGATTAGAGACATTAATTGGAAAGACAGATCTATTAGTCACTGAAGCTAAGCATTGACATTCTAAGGTAATATTTCTCCTAATAGTAGCTGTGTAGTAGTTGTGACAGTAGAGGAGTGGTGCCTTTACTTCCTGCTTGTAAGTTTCTTGGAAGCATCCAAGTGATCATCCTTTTCCAACCTGACCTTTTCCATGGTTTGGGACTGCAACTCCCAGCATTAGCAGCCAGCCAGATAGTTACATCTGAGGGATACTAAATTGAGAAAGGATGAATTCAATGGTTTTTTTAATTAGATCCAGTTGTGCCCTTTTGCCTTCCACAGGAAATCCTCAGTGTTCTGATTAAATCTGATGAGGAATAACAGATTTCACATGATTGCTTTTATTGCAGCCTAATGAATAGGTTATATTTGGTTGGGAGGCTGTGACTGATAGCCAGACTATTAACCTAAGCAATTCTACTGTGTTCTAAACTAAATCAAATTTCAGCTCCAAATTTATCGCTTCGTAGAGTCTACAAAAACACAAAGCAAGATTACTGCCATATACCAGTACTTAGAAAGCATTATCATCATGTAGGAATCACTAAGAAGCATGTTTCTAAACATATAACCCTACTGCAACATGAGGCAACAGCATGATCCCGGGAAAAGTTGAAGAGCAACAAATTTAGATCCTGATCTTGCTTCAATTTTTTTTGCAAGAGAACAACAACAATAACAATAACAATAAAAATAAAAATAAAAAAAGTTGGAAGGGACCTTGGAGGTCATCTAGTCCAATCTCCTGCTCAGGCAGGAAATCCTTACCATTTCAGACAAATGGCTGTCCAGTCTCTTCTTAAAAATCTGCAGTGTTGGAGCATTCACAGCTTCTGGAGGCAGGTTGTTCCACTGATTAATTGTTCCAACTGTCAGGAAGTTTCTCCTTAGTTCTAGGCTGCTTCTCTCTTTGGTTAGTTTCCATCCATCGCTTCTTGTCTTGCCTTCAGGTGCTTTGGAGAATAGCTTGACTCTCTTCTTTGTGGCAACCCCTGAGATATTGGAACACTGCTATCATGTGACCCCTTGTCTGGCAAGATGCTTGCATGCGTCTCATTCCTCTCCCTGCTAACATGCTGCTCAAACTGTAGATAGACTTCAGGTGTATTAGACAATCCTGCTCCATTTCCTCACAGTTGTCACAATATATGTTCTCGAAAGGGGCACGTGAACAAGCCAATAGCGAAGAAAACTAGCAAGAGCAAGGCTCTGGAGAATGGCAGAGGTCTCCAGCCATGCACAGACCTCAATATTTTTTTAACAGAATAACAGAGTTGGAAGGGGCCTTGGAGGTCTTCTAATCCAATCCCCTGCCCAAAAGGAGACCCTATACCATTTCAGGCAAATGGTTATCCAACCTCTTCTTAAAAACCTCCAGTTTTGAGCACCCACCACTTCTGATGGCAAGCCATTCCACTGGTTAATTGTTCTCACTGTCAGGAAATGTCTACTTAGTTCTAGGGTGCTTCTCTCCTTGATTAGTTTCCATCTGTTGCTTCTTGTCCTGCCTTCTGGTGCTTTGGAGAATAAGTTGACCCTTTCTTCTTTGTGGGAACTATCATGTCACCCTTAATCCTTCTTTTCATTAAACTAGACCTTCCCAATCCCTGCAACTGCTCTTTGAATGTTTTAGCCTCCAGTCCCCTAATCATCCTTGTTGCTCTTCTCTGCACTCTTTCTAGAGCAGGGGTGTCAAGCTGCCGGCCTGCGGGCCGGATACATCATTGCCGGCAATGGCAAAAAAGTCACAAAATGTCATGACACGTCACGTGACATTGCGAGTTTGACACCCCTGTTCTAGAGTCTCAACATCTTTTTTATATCATGGAGAGCAAAACTGGATGCAGTATTCCATGTGTGGTCTTACTAAGGCTTTATAAAGCAGTACTAACACTTCAAGTGATCTTGATTCTATCCCTCTGTTAATGCAGCCTAGGACTGTGTTGGCTTTTTTGGCAGCTGCAGCACACTGCTGGCAATATCTATGTTGGCATTATTATTCTTGTTTAGAAAGGATTTATAATACCTATGCTCTTGTTTATCTTGAAGTTAAATACTGTGAGCTATGGGAAACTAGAGCCTGAGAAATGGGAATAATGAAATTATCAATTAACAGACAAATATTTGTTTATTTGTTTATATTTCATGTTTCTAGGCTGCCCATCTCCCTCAAAGAGGTCCCCTGGATTTGGGTACAGTATAATGTATAAATATATAAATTATCAATTGCAGTGTCACACCTTTAGAAATAAAGACAGTTGGTAACAAAACAGTAAATGCCATGTGGAGTCATCAGAAAGATATAATAGAAGAGCAGAAGAAAAAACACAATATGGAAACTTTGTTCCTTCAACCCTCAATATTTGTTTCTGCTATCTTAACGTTCTTTTAAAATTCAGTAGAAATTCCCCATTTCAAAAAGCCTGCAAGCCTTATTTTAGGAGTAAACTCGAGAGCATCCATGCATACGAGGAACAATTTGAAAGCTGAATTCAGCCAGTCATTAAATATGTGAGAGCTAGTTCTCGCCATGTTCAAAAGCAAATAGGCTGATATTAGATCTGGCCATTCTCACACAAGAACAGATGGAAGCAATCTATTTTGCCCCCCAAAAAAGTTGCTTCTACTTTAAGCAGCTGGGGAAAAGAAAGGCAAAAATCAACACTGATTGCAGTTCAAATAGAACTTGTGTTTCAACTGTAACAAGCAGTGGAATTTTTGTTGTTGTTGTTTCTGACCTTTTCTACAATAAAGAAGTTGTTCTTATATCCTCGTGTTTAATTGTTCCATCTAGCTTGCTGGAAAAAAGCCTAACAAAATCATAATATTCCTAAAATCAAATGACTAATGCTCTGCTATGAGCTAGGTAAATGATAAAGCTATCTCTGGAAGAAAGAGGTTGGTATGAAACAGACACAGACTTACAGTGTCTTAATAGGAGGGGGGAAACCAGTGAGGGTTTGGGGGAAAAAAAGCAGAGTACAAGAACTAACATTTTGGATCTTTTTGCCAACATACATAACACACCCACACTTGCAAAGCAAAAGAGAGGACTTGTTTTCATAAACCTACCTGCCTGCAACTCTAAACTGAGCGTGTTAAAAGTGTGGGTGGATTAGCATATACTGAACATACTATAAAACCAAATTTGTATATATATATATATTGCTACTTCTACTGCATTGGGGCTTTATTTTTTATTATGTTTGTGTATTTGCTTGAAAAAGAATTGCGGGGGGGGGGGATAGAAAATGCTTTAAACAGTCCATGAATCCCACACTTGATTAATTTTCAGAATCAATCTCCTTGACATTATTTTTAAAAGAGTCATAATGGAAGTCTTAACAAAAGTGAAGTGGCTGAGTCTCCTTTAGATGCCAGAAAATGTCATGCATTGCTTATGAGTGCACCTAGGGCTAGGCTCTGGGAAGTGCATATTATATTACATTGCTTCATAGCACATTCTTGCCCAGTGAAAACTAAATAAGTACTGTATCCATTGTTCAGGTTCATTAATAACCCAGGAGCTGAATGTGCCTTCTTATCTAAGCCATAGTGTGAAAATATATTGAAAATATATTTTTCTGAAAATAATTTGCTCCCTTTGGCATCCTTTTTGGGTTGCTGCTGGTAAAGAACACTCAGCCAATGAGCAACATGGCAAATTATTAAATTCAAAGAAATCCTCACATTTTCATTTAGGTGGAGAATAAACATTAAAAATGAATGAGGTGATTCATTGGCCATTTACAGTGATACAGATCCAAGAATGTTCAGTTAACATTAGGATCCATAGATCTCCCCACTTATTAACATTTCCACTGGCAAAGCAAAGAATTTTGTTTATCGCCCCCATTTTAATCTTGAATAAATCTGAGAATCTGCATCTAGCAAAATAGTTTGTCACATGAGAATGTTTTTTTTCTGGAAAAGCTCTTGAAACGCTCTTTGATCCCAGTGATTCAGATCTACTTTATTACCGCAGATAAATTGTTACTTTATTACCTCAGATAAATTGTTATAGAGTTGACTCTTGACATAACTTTTGAATTGGCTACATTTAATAACACTCTTGCAAAATCTGTGCTCTGCTTTCCCACAAGCTTCCTTCTCTGGCAATTTTTTTTAATATTCTTGAAATATTTCGATATTTATTTTGAGTTATTTTGGTCATATTTCGGAGATTGAGTTAGCACTGTGAAGCCCTTGCAAATGCCAGTACAGGTAGTCCTCGACTTATGACCACAATCAAGGCCAACATTTCTGTTGCTAAGAGAGACATTTGTTAAGTGAATTTTGCCCCACTTTATGACCTTTCTTGCCACCGTTGTTAAGTGAATCACTGCAGTTGTTAGTAACCCAGTTGTTAAGTGAATCTGGCTTCCTCCATTGACTTTGCTTGTCAGAAGGTCAGCAAAGGTGATGACATGATCCCATCATAAATATGAATCAGTTGCCAAGCGTCTAAATGTTGATCATGTGACCATGGAGATGCTGCAATGGTCATAAGTGTGAAAAATGGTCATAACTCATTTTTTTCAGAGCTGTTGTAACTTTAAATGGTCACTAAATGAACTATTGTTAAGTCAACAACTACCTGTATTGGAGGTTTGGGGTTTGTGCATGTTTTCCATTGCTATTCAGTCCTTTGAGCTGCGAATAGCATCTGACTTGAAAAAGTATTAATGTGACTTTTCTTAGGATTTAATTGACAAAGCCAGGATGATCGCAAACCATTACAGAAATGATTGCACAGTACAAGGCAGGCCACTCCAATAACTTTTAGTCTGGAGACTAAATTAAGTGCAGGAAATCCAAACCCCATTCATGACGGCTTCGTGGGATTTTATTTTACTTGGTTAAAAAAAAAAAACCCGAAATAAATTTATTCTTCCATATAATGGAAGTGGAACAATCAAACAAACAAAAAGCAGATGAGCAAGATTAAGGGCAAAGAGAATGAACTGTAATTTCTAGAACTGGCTGCGACATAGCATTGGTTATATTTATACCAGCATCTGGAGGTCCTGTGTCTTTTTTATTTGAAATATTAACTTCATGTGCTTACCTGATTTAAAATCAGTGTTCTGCTGCTGTCTTAGTAGCTGCTGACTCAGGCATATATTGTATTCATGATATCTTAAAGAAGATTCCCTTGGCAATATACCGCATAATGAGAGTGCCTGTCAGATTGATTGAATGGACCAGCCTCATCGTTTCTACTTTACCTCAGCAAAAAGAGGGTGGACGGAACTGAGGTCTGCATTTTACTTTGCTTTCATTTCACCAGTTCTGTTACGGTTCTTCGGGTAACCTTTTCTAGTCTCATGGCTGATATAAGTATTATCCTTGACTTTCTTTCTAATTTCATTGTTATTCAGAAAAATATGTAGTGCGTAAGAAGGAAATCCTT
Source organism: Azemiops feae (assembly GCA_023970755.1). Lineage (NCBI taxonomy): Eukaryota > Metazoa > Chordata > Lepidosauria > Squamata > Viperidae > Azemiops > Azemiops feae. The sequence goes on from JALGBA010000367.1 coordinate 500,770, forward strand.
AATGGTATCCCATCTAACCGTTCCTAAACCTTTCTTAGATTTGTCCCATCAGTCTATAGTTGCTCTTCCTTATTTATTCCTTCCTTGAGTGTTGAGTTGGTGGGCTTATCTGTTCACTATGGGGTCCTCGGTGCTCTTTGAGCTTGGTTGCTTTCTTGCAGACATTTCAGTACCAAACTAGGTTACCTCATCAGTGCTAGTAGGGAGTGGGGTTTGATCTCATTTTATATACTAGTGGCTTAACCTGTCAGTGTTGATGGGATTGTTCTTGGTGATTCCTTGATTAGGCTGTTGTTCACTGTTAGCTTGTTTGTCTGAGTTGTCTTCTATCTCGATTCACATATTTATCCTTCCTATGCTGCTTGCCCAAATGATTCCTCTAGAGCAAATCAGATGAAAGTAGAACTGCCAGGTTGGGCCAAACAAGATTTTTCCATTACCAGCTTGTTCCCTCATATCCATATTTTTGTGTAAATCACCTGAAGAAAGAGTTGGGAATGGCCAGAGAAGCAGAAGATGGCCAGATGGAGGGAGGGAGGGAAGGCAGAAAGAATGAAGAGATGATGTCATAAGACAATGGTATGGAAAATGATAAAATGACATGAAGGAAATGAAATTACAAAGTAAATAGGCATGTAAGGTGTGCGGTTGTTTGTGAATAGATTTTTCATATCAGTAGTAGCCTAAGACAGAGGAGAAGGTAGGAATTCAAAATGTTTTCTAGCAGCACTGTACCATTTAATTGGTGCATCTAGATAATTCATCACTATGCAGGGACATCTTCTCAATGAACCAAATGCAACTTATCGATAAAATAAAGGAATTTCCACTGAAACAGCTAGGTCAGTGTTGCTTTCACATAGTTCCCATATCTCTCCCCCCCAAAATCCAGTTCTGTATCAATCACTGCTGAAATATTGAAAATTTAATAATAAGGTGTGATAGCCAGAGGACAGGTTTCTCCTGACCTCATTCTCTGCATCTTTTGAAAATGTTGAATATTATTCATATTGGGCATCTGCTAGTGGTCTAACTGGTTTTGTAAACTGAAAATGTTTTATAAATTGCAGGTAAAAGACCCACCTAGAGTGGGTCAGGTGGAGATTTTCTCTTCCCCCCCCCCAGAAAAAGAAGAACGGCTTGTTTTTAAGAATAGAATAGAATAGAATAGAATAGAATAGAATAGAATAGAATAGAATAGAATAGAATAGAATAGAATAGAATAGAATAGAACAGTGATGGCGAACCTTTTAGAGACCGAGTGCCCAAACCGCAACTCAAAACCCACTTATTTATCGCAAAGTGCCAGGGCAGCATCAGCATTGTGGTGCCAGCGGGGGGGCATGGCCCACTGGGTGGGTGTGGCTGTGGTGATCATGGCAGACTGGGTGGGCATGGCTGGGCGTGGCCACCTCGATGTTGCTCAGGGAGGGGGACGCCTGTGGGAGCTGGGCAGGATTGGGGGAGATCCAGGGGATCTCTGGTGGGTGGGGCGGTGGGCAGGAAGCTTTTCCTGCAGGGTGAGGCAGGGGGTAGGGTGGGGGTGCCATTGCTTCAGGGCAAGGCAAGGCGAGGCAGGGGCGGCTGCTGCCTGACACCATCGGCCCCCGCACACAGAGGCCAGCGAGCACAAGGGGACGTACTCTACCACCTCTACTCGAGCTTGTTAGCCAGCTGCTTCACCTCCTTTGTGCTGGGCTGGGCTGTTGCTCCGGGCGCCAGTGGCAGACTAATGGACCTGCGCAAGGTCCTGGTAGTGGTGGCGGGTGTGCCCACAGAGAGGGCTCTGAGTGCCGCCTCTGGCACGCGTGCCATAGGTTTGCTATCACTGGAACAGAATGATCCATGGATTCTTTAACATGCTTATATTGCTGTAATTTTGAATAGCAACACCCCCTTTCCCAAAACTGTCAGTTTCTTGTTCATTGACTGGCCAATTTTAGGGGATTTATTGAGCATACATGTGACCCACAGTTTGCCCACCATTCTTTGCCAGGAAGCAATACTCTCTGCACTTGCCTAGGGATTAGTTATACAGGGAGGATTTCATTTGGGTTGATCTGCAGAGACTCGACAGCAACCCAAGACTTGTTGAGCAAGAATCAGCATCATTGCTTAAAGCAAATAGAACATTCCTGATTTTGTTTGCAGCACCCCGCCTCCATTAGAACAAGTGCTTTGAAACGGATTCTTGATTTCTTCTGAAGAAAGCTCTATTTGATTTCTGCGGGAATTGGCTTTTTCACAAGTATTGTGAAAATTGGGATCTGTCATAAATGTCAAATGCATTTTTCCTTCTCATTTAATGTTCATAATGAGGTAAGCGGCATCTCTGATTTTATGTAATTAAACTATTATCTTTACAATAGCATAAAGCCCCAGTTCTACTTGTGTTCTTTCTTTCCTGCTGCAACTGTTTTGTCTAAACTGACTGTTACTATGAGATTCATAATTAACCACTTCAGAATCTGGATTGTTCATTCTTTGAAGGCTGTCAGGCTGAAGCCCACTGATCTACAATAAGGTAATTATTAGAATGAACAAAGGTATTAGCTACACAATTATTAATTAATCTGTATACAGGATCTTCTCATGGTAACAGCAGCAGTAGTAGTTTTGGTTAAGAAAGAAGTTGTTAAAGGTTTCTTAATTCTAGTCCATTTAGAGCTTATCAGCACTGCTTTGTTGCTCTGTCACCAGAACAGGTGACATGTTTGAATAATGTAGTATTAGTGATAGGCTGTAGTATTATTTAAACTTTTGTTGCCTCTTATTTCCCACTTCTACTGGTTGCGCAATTTTATTATAATTTTCTCTGTTATTTTGCAAGTACATGGAGCGCTTCTGTACCAGAGATAAATTCCTTGCTTCTCTAACCACATTTGACTGAATATTCTATTCCAGGGGTGTCAAACTGGCAGCCCACGGGCTGGATGCGTCATGCACAGGCCACGCCCACCCATGCTACGCAAAGGCAAAAAACATCGTGATACATCACGATACGTCACATGACGCAATCGAGTTTGACACCCGTGGTCTATTCTATTCTGCTCTGCTATGCTCTAGCTCTATTTTTATTCTGTTTTGTTCTGTTCTATTCTAACCTTACTTGGACTATTTGGGAACTGAGGGTGAAGTTCTCAAGTAATTGGAGAAACAATGAAATGGTGGGGCCAAGCCCTTATCATTTTTAACCAAGCCAAGGAAAAAATAGCCAGCTGTGGGAAAGAAAAATAGTAATTAAAACAAAACAAACAAGCTTCAGTTGGGTTTGAATCATCAGACTTTCAAAAACAGAAGATAGCCAGACCAGACTGAGTTAGACCAGGTCACCCCTCTGGTGAAGAAGGCAGAGAAAGCAGGGAGCAGCAATAGATAGCCCGGGAAGAGAGTTAAATACAGAAGCCTCTCCCTTCATCCCTCTCTCTAGTGCTTCCTTGTGGTGTGACTGATTCTGACTCTAGCTGGGAGGAAGGCAAGGAATAAGAGCTACTCTAGCGTCAAGTATCAGGAAGCGTTTCTCTTTTTTGAAATAATGCTCCCCTAATTGAAGGAAACTGATGAGACTGAAACCTTCTGGTTTCGCAGAATGGAACAGAGCCAAAATGGGAGTGTAGCCTGTCACTTCTTCCCCTAAAGTTTAAAATCAGACCTGAAATATTAAGTTAACTAATATGTTCCTGGAGACTTTGGTAATGAAATATGTTAAGTAGTTATGGAAATCTTAAGAGCAAAGTTTTTTAGGAACATTTGTCACGAAGGTTAAATAGTTGTAAAAGACAATAAGGAGTGATTTATACACTTTTTATCTAGTCACAACCAGAACCTGAACAAACTTTTTAACCTGAGTGACTTCACTTTTATCATATCTCTATAGATAGTGGATGTTTTTCACAGGTCTCTTGATAAACGACATCTACAAATGTGTGTAAAAGTGGATCCTGCATATTCTGTTTAACTATTTCCTTGGCATGCTCATGTGCAGAGTGCATGCTAATTTTACAGTTTGCAGTGACTTAAAACTGGAGTTACATCCCGTTATTTATCAGGCAGGAAGCAAGCTAAGATACTTCCAGTTACAAAAATGAAAGAAAACCATAATTATTACAACACATTTATGAGTGTTTAAATAGCTGGAGCTTATTCCATTGGTTAAGTTCATTCCTAAGTCTTGGCAAAGTCCCTTCTAAACAGAGAAATGGAGAGCTGACTCATGAGTAACAGCAGCCAAACCCTGGGCTCTAAAGATATAGAAAACCTGCAGCACTTTATTCTTCACAGACTCTTAACCATTCAGGGGTGGAAAACAAAGTCTCTTTGGAGAGTCTGCAGGCCAAATCAAGCATACAAAAGAAGCATTCCCAAACATAAAATATTCAGATTGAGGGAGAAAATGTGACAGACACCAGTAGTTTGAGGCTTGGTATCTTGCTTCACACCAGTAGACTCCATGGGAACTTTAGCCACAGCAAGAAGGCAAAATTTTCTTCACTAATTCTGGCACCTTCCTTTCCTCACATAAGATGTTGAGACTTTGGAAAAAGTGCAAAGAAGAGCAACTAAGATGATTAAAGGCCTGGAGACTAAAACGTATGAAGAAGGGTTGCAGGGTTCTCCTTCTAGAGAAAAGAAGGACTAGGGGGGACATGATAGCAGTATTCCAGTATTTGAGAGACTGCCACAAGGAGGAGGGGGTCAATTTATTTTCCAAAGCACCAGAAGGCAAGACAAGAAACAACGGTTGGAAACTAATCAAGGAGAGAAGCAACCTGGAATTAAGGAGAAACTTCCTAACAGTGAGGACAATTAACCAGTGAAACAGCTTGCTTTCAGACATTGTGGGTGCTTCATCACTCAAGGTTTTAAAGAAGAGACTGGACAACCACTTTTCTGAAATGATATAGGGTCTCCTACTTGAGCAGGGGGCTGGACTAGAAGACCTCCAAGATCCCTTCCAGCTCTATTCTGATTGAATGATTGAATTCCAGTATAGGAACCAGCTATAATTAGTGCCTGACAAATGAGCCAGATCCCAACCAGGCAGCATAGAATGGTGAGGGAGTCTGTTTCTACAGGCCTTGATAAGAGAATTCCCAGCACTTCCTCTGAAGGCTTCTCTTTGTCATTGTGCTTTTGTATCTGCTTCTTCCACCTTCTTCTCCAATCACTACACCTGCCTTTTCAATAGAGCAGCCTTCAAGCTTTGTTATTGTTCAGTTGCTAAGTCATGTCTGACTCTTTGCAACCCATGGAACATGGCACGCCAGGCCCCCCTGTTCTTCAGTGTCACCATGAGATTGCTCCAATTCATGTTTATTGCATGGATGACACTATCTAACCATCCCTTAAGCTTAGCCAGCTCTGAATCTACAGATACATATAATCAGGAGCTGTGGCTTACAGTGAATCATAGAGCTGGAAGGGATCTTGGAGGTCTTCTAGTCCAGTGCCCTGCCCAAGGCAGGAGACCTTATACCATCGTGGACAAATGGTTGTCTACTCTTTTCTTGAAAACCTGCAGCAATGAAGCACCCACAACTTGTGGAGGCAAGCTGTTCCACTGGAGACTGGTGTTTTCCCTTCCTCACACAACATTCAACTTTCTTCAACTGATGGCTGGATTTTCACATCATATACAGTAAAAGGTTCAGAGCCTGTGAATCCAGCTGTTATGGTTGGCAAATTATAATGGATGGTTCAGCATTATATGTGAACTTGGCCAATTTGGTTTCTTTAATAAATCATGAATACAGCAAATAATAGCTCAGTGTATACTTGAAAAAACCCTTTTGGTTTCATTTGAGGAACTCTTGAGGAGTATCGTTTTCATCTTTTGGATTTCCCTGTCTTTTCCTGAGCCATCTTTAGGAGAGATTAAAACTAGAAGAGCGATCTTGAAAGTTGCTTTCTGGGGTATCCTATTCTATAATCTGTCTCTGTTCCAACTGCGAAGTGGCTCAGGACTGAATCCAGGAGAACATCTGAAGGACAGAATGATGCGGTATCATCTCCTTCCTGGCTCATGCATCCCCACCTTCCCAGCTATGTGGGAGAAAGGAAACAGTTGATATAGCAGCACAAACCTTCAAAGGGGTGTTCCATCAAGTAGAACATCTCCAAATCATTTTTAAGGCCTTAATAACCTCAGAGTCTGAAACTGCAACAGGAAATGGCTTTATTAGCATGATACATAAGGTGTGAGTGGTTGCATTGTTCTACATCTGCAGTTTCCAGACTGACTTGAAAGACATGATAAGCACTATCATAGTCCAGCCTTAGTGAATGGATAATTAAAACTATACTTGTTTCCAGTTGCTCCAGATTTTCATGATTCCAGGCTACCATCACCTCCTCTTCCCCAGAAAGTACAATATCTACGAGAACTCCCATGCTTCCAATTATGTCCTCCATTCAGAGGACAGCTTCAGCAAAGACCAATTCTCCAACCAGAGTGACTGACCGTCCTCCTCACTGCATCCATACCCTGTCTTGTCTGATTTAAATCTTGGCTGAGATCTTTGGAAAGAAGCCACAGAAAACAAATTAAAATGGCAATATAATGTTTCTCTCCAACCAGTCAGCAAAATCCTTCTCTGGAAATCATGCACAAATATTTTCTTTTATAGTGAAAAGGAGGGAAACCAACTTTCTCCTTCCTTGAGAGGAAAAGAGGGACAGCACTTGTTTGTTAAATTGTTTGGTAACAAATGTGTGACGTTGACGGCACTTCATTGGTAGAAATGACATTGTGTGTTTCTTGGCAAGCAAGACGCATGGAAGGTAGGAAGGACTAGCTTGAACAACAGGCTTGTTGTGGTACTCCGCCTCAGATAATAATCAACACTGCAGGAAACAGGGTATTTTCTATAGTTGGCAGAATACCTATAGTCAATAAAAAAAGCTGATAGAAATATTACAAGTAAGTGGAAGTTTAAAAGATTAATATGTTTGCCCAGCTTACTTTTGGCTTGAATTATTCTTAATGACTTGGAAACTGCATTTTAGTATTTCCTCCATGTTTGTTCTCACCATTTAAGGCTGAAAGATGTCAACCTACCTTGGATACCATGACGAATCGTACTACAGAACAATTACTTTATTGTCAACTTATGACAGTAATTGAGCCTGGAATTATGTTGTAAGTTTTGCAGTTGTTAAGCAATTGCCACATGACCATGCCCAGTTTTATAACCTTTTTTGCAGAAGTCATTAAGTAAAAGTGGCAGCTGTTAATCGAATCCATTTTATCCAATGGGTTTTTTTTGCCGGAAAATGGGAAGCAAATGCCAAAAACTGTCAAAACCTGCTGAAAATCAAAGTCACGTGACTGTGGGATCCTGCAAATGGCTGTACATGAAAGCTGGGTTGCTAAGCAACAAAATACAATCATGTGACCACAGGGGTGTGTGTCCATCAAACATTGAAATCGGGTTGTACAATTTTGGGGGGGGATCCATTGAAACTTGAATGATTGCTAAGTGACTGGTTGTTAATTGATGACTACCCATAATGTTCAATACAAATCTGCAATATTGATAAAAATAATGGTGTTATAAATGTGGTGGCAGAGACCTACCAGACAAGACCACCTTTCTCTTGAAGATGTAATCCCGGTCTACCGAATTGTTTCATTAATGGTGCAGAATAGAGATGGTATCACTTGATGTCCTACTTTCATCTATTTTGCTACAGGATAAACGAAAGGGTTAATACTGAAATGAGTATCAAAGTTCATTCCTTTTGGAACTGTCTATGCTAAGTACTCAAAGTATTGTTTCCAGTGGTTCTGGAAAGTTCTGTGCTTTTTGACATATAGATATAAATGATATATGGCTAGGTGACATTCAGGCCTTGTTGTCTTATGAAGGTCTCTCTTCAAATTATAACACATATAACTTCAGTCATCTTATCATGTGGAAGTAAACTGCAGCCATCGGGTTTTGCAGAGTTCCAGCAGTTTGGTTCAATTCAGTCTGAATTACATTACTGGCTATGACTATACAACATCCTGACACAGAAACTAAGGAACCACTTTTTAGCCTAGTGTATTGTGTAAACCTGTTCTGTGTGGGTTCGTTCCATGTGTGGTGTGTATCAAGCCATTAAACTTTCAGAGAAATCTATATGAGGTGGAGTTTCATAATCTCTGTGCAGAGTGTACTTGTCTGAGAGGCTCCAGGATTATAGATCCTGTGCTATGGTCTCTCCCTCCCTCTCTCTCTCTCTCTCTCTCTCTCTCTCTCTCTGTGAATAAGAGAGATTCAACTGGCTTTTCCTTTTCTCAGCTAGAAGTTTCTTTGTTTAGCATATATAAATTGGCCTTTATAAGAACACAGGTAGTCCTGTAAATAGCTTAGGTTTAAGCCATGGTGTCACTGTTGCTAAAGATTGACAAATGGTAGCCTTCTAAATGCTGATTTGTGTAATAACTACTTGCAGCTACCATCTGGCAAATGTAAATTCTATTGTCCAAGTTATACAAATCAATTTTAATGTCTAGCAAAGATCCTGGACCTTGTCCTAATTCTTGCTCAGGAACTATTCAAAGAAACCTTAGGAAAAAACTATTTTTGATCAGCTTACTCTCCCTCCAAGATTGATCATCAAAAATAAAAGAAAGATATCTCTCTCTCTCCCTCTCTCCCTCTCCCTCCCCTTCCCCCTCCCCCTCTCCCTCCCCCTTCCTCTCTCCCTCCCCCCCTTTCTCTGTTTTCAGTGTTCACATTGTACATTTCTTCTTTCAACTCCAAAGCAGGCACACTACAAAGAGAGCTTTGAGCTGTATTTACTTCACGTACTGCAATGCTCATGGTTCAGTAGGTCAGGTTTTTAATGACATACAGGCATCATTACATAAATCAACTCTTTTTTTTACAAGAAACATTTGCTCATCATAAGCTTACAAACTTTTTCCAGTGAAAGGCATTATTCCTGCACGGACACAATGCATTGGGAATCGCATCGTAGGCTGGGCTACAACAAATCCTGGATGGGGATTGGAACAGAATTGGTTCTGATGCTGATTCCATCTTTGACATTTCCTCTGGTTCTTCCAGTCTGCAAGCAAATGAGAGATGGAATGTCCTTTATACCTTAATATTTTTTTATTTATTTATCAAACTTATATGCTGCCCATCTCATCAAAGTTGATTCTTTTTATGATCCTTTAATCCACACCCCCATTGGGACCCCAGGTTAGTTGGCATAGCCATGTCTTGCATCTGAAATTCAGACCTAAATGCAGGTCTAGGATCACAGGTGGCCTATCCTTCTGTCAATTCTAAGCAGATTAAAGCAAATAAGCATACGTCATTGCTCTAGTGTATAGATATCTGTTTTAAAATTATGTCTTTATTAAATTCCAATATCAAACATTAAAATGCAAACTAACATAAAGGAAAAAGGGAAGGAAAATAACATAGCAAATTAAAAGAGACAAAAATTATACATCAAAAAATATAACAATGATGACTTCCAACTTTCTTTCAGTACGGAGATAATAACAATTCAACTGGCTCTCTCTAATTTTAAATAAATATCACCAATTTATAAAGTAGCTTAAAATATTAATAAACATATTAAAACCCCAATATAATGAAAACACTCTTCTCTTAATTTCATCTAAAACACAGTAATTGCATTTAGTATTGAGTGTAAATAAGCCTATATTTAAAAAGCAATATTTTTAATAATATTTCTCTAGTCAAACCCAATCTAATTCTCAAACCCCAAAGTTTAGGTATATAGATTTCTGACGCTAGCAGTTCATAGACTGGTAAATAGGTAATAATTTGGTTGATTATTGACCAATGAGCATACTTCTTCTTGGGGTGCTCTCAAGATGGAAGAAATGCTTAGAAAAGCAGACATTCTTTCTGTTCCGTTTATTTCAGGTATATGATTTAAATATATGTCTATTCACATGCATACCTAACAAAAGAATAAATAAAACTCTATTAATTTGATTGAGATTGAGAAAATTAATGAAAGATATATAAGAGTAATGAGAAGTTCTGAATGCAGAAGAGACCAGGTTTTTGCTACGTGAAAAATGAACCTAGGGGAAATATGAACATGGAAATAAAATGAAGAAGTGAGAGAAACCGGAATGGAAACAGAACTGTAGGAAGCGAAAGAATAAATTCTGTATGAAAAACTTTAGAAAATAGATTTATCTCTCAAAATAATTAATGGAAATTGGATTTAAGGAGAGTAGCTTGGCTTCGTCCTGGGTGAGGGATGTGCATATCAATTTTTTGTTCTTCAGCCAATCATTGAGAAATGTATGAATACGACGAAGAAGTTTATTAAACTTTTGTTGATTTTAAAAAAATATAAATATGGAACACTTTGCATGCATATAGAGTTGAAAACTGGCTTTGGAATGCTTTAACAATGATAGATGGTGGAAGCACTTATGAAACTAAATAGACTACTCAGTGCATGTTTCATTATTGATGACAGAATAAAAGAAGGATGTGTGGTGTCCCCCTGGTTGCTTAATGTATTACTGGAAAAAGTTTTATGGTGACATTAGAGATGTATGAGTTGCAGGCATGAATGTACATATACTTTTTTTTTTTTTTTTTTTTTACACAATGCTGTATTCATGGCTGAGAACTGGAATGATTTACAGCAAATGTTAGATTACATGATGCCAGGAGAAGAATGAATATCGAAATTAATGTATAAAAATAATGAAGCTCTATTTGACACGGAAAATGGATTGGGAATGATATATAAATGGCAAGAAAGTAGAGCAAGTCGGTGAATTTATGTGCTCGGTCAATATATCTTTAGCTGAAGATAGGAAAACAGGAGGAGACATGTGAAGGCGTGAAAATGCTTGTAGAAAAATAGTGAGCACTGGATGGTAGTGTAGCGTTTATTGAAAGAGGTGAAAATGTCTGTGTAGAAGGGCATGTTTTACTAAGTAGAAGCAAGAGTTGGGTATATTTGGGGAAAAGATATCACAGCAAGTTGAGTGCATTGGGAATGGATTACTTAGGAAATGTATACATCGAAACAAAAACAGATTGGGGCAGGAACGATTGGATACTTTGAGTGGTTCCCGGTCCTCTCTGAGCTTGGTTGTTTTCCTGCAGATGTTTCATCACCCAAACTAGGTAATATCATTAGTGCACTGCAAGAAAACGACCAAGCTCAGAGAGCACCAAAGACCCCTCATTTCAACCCTGAACTACAAATACAGGAAGTCCTCAACTTACAGTCACAAACTGAGCCCCAAATTTCTGTTACTGAGCGAGACAGTGGTTAAGTGAGTTTTACCTTTCTTGCCACAGTTGTTAAGTGAATCACTGCAGCTGTCAAGTTAGTAACCTGGTGGTTAAATGAATCTGGCTTCCCCATTGACTTTGCTTGTCAGAAGGTCGCAACAGGTGATCAGATGACTCCAGGACACTGCAACCGTCATAAATACAGTAGTGGCCAATATTGTGGAAACCTTTTGGGAAAAGTGCACAGTAGAAATGCCATCTTTGGTTAAGTTTCCACCAATTTTTCTTCTAATTTCTTTATAGCTGTAGCCTGGTTCACTTAACAATACTATTTTACATCACTTTCTGAGCAACCAGTCAACTCTTTGCACCATTACTTTAATTTTATTACGTTTTACAAGTTCACTAAATGAAAGGGAAAAAAACCCCAACCAACTTGATAGCGATCACATAACTCACTGACAAATGTCCTCCTCTCAGCTTCAATACATGACATCTATAACCGAATCCTACTGTGATCTGATTGGCTCATTGCCAAAACAAGATGACACCTGATTGGCTCTCTAAATATTCATGCTCATTGGCTACAATCAGATGAAGGAAAGCTACCTGATATCAGCCTAAGCAAGTTGTGCTTCCTTTTTCTGGTTATTTGGCTATAACTTTTCATAGAATACAGTACAGATAATTGAACAAACTATGTTGCATTACATTCTTGATTAAATTATCTTTCCATTGATATATAATTTTATGGTACTACTCCCCCCAAAAAGTGGTGTTGTTAGCCATCAAACCTCAAAAATACACTTTTCCCAAAAGGTTTCCACAATTTTGGCCACTACTGTATGAGTCAATTGCCAAGCGTCTGAATTTTGATCGCATGACCACGGGGATGCTGCACTGGTCGTGTGAAAACTGGTCACTTTTTTCAGTGCTGCTGTAACTTCTAAAGGTCACTAAACAAACTGTTCTAAGTCGAGGACTACCTGTATTCTCCATTATTGGTAATGGATATTTTCCATTTCGACCTTTCCTTAAGACTTCCAATTATCTCTTTCTGAGGATATCAACTACAGATGGTCCTCAACTTACAATAGTTCATTTAGTGACCCTTCAAAGTTACAACGGCATTGAATAAAGTGACTTATGACCATTTCTCACAATTACAATTTGCGGCATCCCCATGGTCATGTGATCAAAATTCAGACGCTTGGAAACCAGTTCATACTTATGACCATTGCAGCGTCCCAGGGTCATGTGATCCCCTTTGGCGACCGTCTGACAAGCAAAGTCAACGGGGAAGCTAGACTCACTTAACAACTGGGTTACTAACTTAACCACTGCAATGATTCACTTAACAACTGTGGCAAGAAAGGTCACAAAATGGGGCAAAACTCATTTAACAAATGTTTCACTTAACAACAGAAATGTTGAGCTCAATTGTGGTCGTACGTTGAGGACTACCTGTACACCTGTATCTATGTATTCTCCAAAACCAGATATATTTTTCTCTTCTTGTTTTTTATTTTGTTTCTAACCCCCACACCTGACAAAGAATTCTCAAATTTGAAAAGTCTGCAAAGATTTTCTAAAAGCGCACTTAGCTTGACAGAAATGCTGCCTCTGAGGAGCTGGAGATAGATATACTGCTGTTTTACTGCAATGTACTTTTAAGTTTTTCAGAAGTTTCTCAGAGGTTTTCCTGGCTGGTGCAGGTCCCATACCACATGGGCTTCCAAACAAAGGCGCCTCTGTGCTCAGCTGAACACAAAGCACCATATAGTAGATGAGTACAAAAATACTTTTAATCCCAGCAGTAAATCAGATGAAAAGCAACATGGGCAGAAGATAGCTTCTTTACGGTGTTCAAATGTGATTTATACTTGGATTTATTTTACAAAAATATTGCAGCTCTGAGCTAAACTGGTAACTTTAACTCACAGGATTTGCAGAACCAAATGATTAGATTCAGGTTTTTTTTTTTTTAAAATAGTGAATATAAGGAGTCATTGGGGGCCTCTGACCATTTTTTGGAACTTTTCAAAAGTGTATCAGATGCTATCAGAAAGTAGTTGCTATGCAATGGCGGTTGTGTTGGGCGGGGCATGCCTAAAACAGCTTTTGCCTTGAATGTTGCTAGCCTTGAAAGCTTAAAAATATATGTGCAGAGATAAACAACACACAAACACACAAATACCTTATTCAGGAAGCTGAGTACAAGGCAGAGCTGGAGTTGGAAGCTGTACACCCCAAATTTTCTGCTACAGAAATTATTTCACAGATTGAAAGATATGGAATTTATACAGAACTGTGGATCTGTACTAAGTCTGACACTTCCCTGCCCCCTCCCCCAATCTTATGTACTTTGGACTTATCTACATGCCCCTCTACAATCCTTTAGTCTCAAGCTGGCATCAGTAATAAAGCAGGATACGAGTGATGAAAATACACAATCCTCTTTCTGATGAGTGGAAAAGAGTTTTCAAAAACAGACTGTTCTTTTCCCTTCACTCCACTTTCAATTAATTCCTCTCTTTATTTCACTTTTGTGTCTCTGTGTGTACCATTTTTAAAGACTTTCCTTCTGGGAAGAGATGCTTACATTAAACAATTACAGGCATAACACTGGTGTGCTCCTAATATGCCAAAGCAGCTTCCTAGAACTGAAACCAAAGTGTTGTGCAGCTCTATTACACATATGGGTGTATACATTTATAATGCAGCCAGTTGTTTCCTTGACCATTCTAGCTGGCGTGTGCTTCCCTCTGCTGGTGAATTGATAAAACAGTTTTAGAACTGATAAGAAACTAAGCAGAACCCTCAATCGGCTTGTTTAGAACAGGGTTAAAACATATTTGGAAAGGGGCATGAAAATAATAGATTTTCATTAATGGTGTGCTGAAATTGGCTTCACATTTCAACCTCAAAACTGGTTTCTGTTCCTGTGTTACATTCTTTGAGGCTTGAGAATTTCTCAGTTTCTTTTAGTAGTGCTCTTGAGTTACCCCTCTTGTGGGAAATAATGGCGGTTGATACCATGAGGTTTGTTGCTTTCTGTCATATGATTCCCTCTTTCTGAAGGCTAGAGCAGATGGTTTATGCACTTTTTCAGGATGTGGAACTGGTTAGTTAAAATAAATTCCTGGATCTCTGGTCAAAAGGCAAAAGCTCTGGTGATAGACAATCGGCTGTGTTCAAGTGAACTCTTATATTTTTTTCTGACCTTCACCTCTCATGGAACCCCATTAACCACTGGTTGTATTAGGACTTGGTGGAACACCCTGTAGAAGATGACCAGTCGAAGCCTGAGGGAGGGGTCAAGCATGTCATCAATTTGGAGTCCCTTCATGTCCACCAGGAGATCTAAGTCCAGCCCTCCATGAATTCTGTTGACACTTATCTATCACCAATTTCTTTTGACCATTAATAATTCAGATTCTTATAGTGAGCTAGTATGGAATAAACTTGTATTCATATGAGCAGCCTTGTTCCTGGTTTCTTGTGCCTGAAACATAGTTTGAAAAACCCTGATCCGGAGTTACCATATTTAGGCTGCATAAATATACAGTAGATGACTGTTGAAAGAAAAGTCTTCAGGGTCCAGTCCAAGCTGGGCACAAACAAAATGAAGACTGCTTTAGAAAGAAGGTTCTATCTAGTTTATTGAAGAGCAGAACCACAGCAGCAGGTGGCTCTGGAGCAGCTGACCAACTGATTTGATGAGTACGAGGATTTTTATACAGTTTTACAGCATTTGGTAAATTGGAGGCTTGCTTTGGGTACTTTTGTTATTAGATTTGTTTAGCTTGTTTCACAAAGGTTAGCCATGGGACTAAAATACTTACTTCCTTGGTCCTAACCCTGTCAAACAAAGGTAATTAATTTACCCCCTTTATCTTTAGTCTGTCTATTACCTCCATTGAGCTCTCTTTGTGAATCAACAGGCATGATTCAATGTTTCTGCTTTTCGCAATAGCCAGGGATTTCATGAGTGAAACATTGCTTCTGTATTTCTTTTCCTGAGTTTTATTCTTGTGATTTGGAGGGCATAGTAAAAAGGATCGTGTGTGTGTGGTGTGTGTGTGTGTGTGTGTACACGTTCTTACCACATGACAATTTTGTTTGTGCCTTTGAGTCAGTGTTAACTCCTAGCTGGAATATCTGCTGCTTTCTTGGCAAGGTTTTTCCAAAGTGGTTTGATGTTGCCTGTTTTCTATGGCTATTTATCAAACTGAGATTTTGTCCTATTTTTCTCTGGCCAGTATGCCAGCAACCTTCATGGTGGCTGGTCAGCTATCACTTCCTGATTGTTTGCTTTTAATTTGGGGGGAAAAAAGAAAAAAAAGAAAAAAAAGAAAAACAGGCAAATCTTTCCCAAGTCTCTTTGTTTCAACAAAGAGTCTTGTCCCAGTGATTTTTCTTTGTATTAGAGAGAAAACACCTGCAACAAAGAACATGCCAAATGAAGCATTTTATAGTAAGATTCTACCCCAGGTATTCTGAATATCTATTAATGATTAGGGATTTTTTCGAAGGATTAGTTTTTACTTCTCTTTTGCTTAGGTTTAAATGATGGGAATGAAGTAGCTGAGATTTCTTTGCAAAGTGCTTGTAGCCTGCCAGTCCTTTTTATTTAGTGACCCATTGATTTCAGTTTTCTGACAAGTGGCTTAAAAGAAGTTGCTTTTCCTGCCAAGCTTCACAAATAAAATTTCATCAGGAGGCCTGTGTCGCTGGGATGTGAGAATGGAATCCAATTTCTCTGAGTTAATGTCTTGGCTGATGTCATTGTTTTCCAAGAAAGCAAGGTCTATTGGTCTATTTAATTACCTGTCTATTCACAGCTCTAATTCCGGTGAGGTGTTTGTGCATTAGGATATGGCAGAATATACAACCATTCAGTCAACTGCCAGCCCTATTGGATGACTTTTTGACAAGAATTTTACAGATGTGTCTCCCGATTTCCTCCTTGTGTATTTGTGGAGACGATCTTGAGGCAGATCTTGAACGGCAGGAAGCAAAAGAAGGGATTTGCCATGTTCATCTGGGCTGAACACGAATGTTAGCAACTAACGTAGCTATCATTTCATGGCCTGGAGAAGTAAAACTGCAAACAATCCCACTTGCTTCTAATCTCTCTTCAAAAACAAGTCCTGCCTCCCCATGGGAAGCTGACTGGAAAATGCTAAGAGACAAGCACCCACAGCAACCTACAGGACCATCCAGGGACTGGTGCTAACAGACCACAGGGTAAGCTTGCTGGAATGGATCAGATCCCAAATAAATCTTTTGTTGGCATCTGTCTCATATTTTAGAGATAAGAGTTTATAGACTTGTGTGGATAACTTTTCCAGTTAATATGGGGTTTACAATTTGAGTGCGACTTCCTCTTTGGAAGATATTGATCTTAATAACATTGCTAATGTATCTTTTTTTTTTTTTTAAGTGATAAATCCTTGCAAAATGTTCCCAAGCAAAGGAAAAACTTGTTTAGATGGCTTCATTGTAGAGGTGGCCATTCTTAGCCTCCTTTTTCCTATGGTTTGTATCTTTGGCTTTTATGATAAGTATTTATATATTCTGAGAAGCAAATTGATCTTCCTTCCTTCCTTCCTTCCTTCCTTCCTTCCTTCCTTCCTTCCTTCCTTCCTTCCTTCCTTCCTTCCTTCCTTCCTTCCTTCCTTCCTTCCTTCCTTCCTCATATATATGTTAGGAAAGAAGAACTATGATCAATTTGCTTCTCAGATACATAGAAACCTGAACAAAGTATGAGAAGGATACAATGATACTATAATGAGTGAGGAATCTTTACTTTTCAAGCAAAATCTTGGTAAAACCAAAAATAATAATTTGATTTTTTTTAGGAATCTTACACAAGTGTTGGTTTTTTTTTTTGATTTCTGAAACTTAAAAAGAACATCATTGATAGAGCGCAATAGTGTCTGGCACAAGCAGCCAGAACCACTCTGTGAATAGGTCCAAAGTAGATACTCCATTGCTGATCACCTGTATTACAAGAATCTTGCCAGTCTGTCTGCCTTCCCTTGGGAAATGGCAGATATCGACCTCAGGGTTTAACTTCAGATGTTTCCTCCCCTGAACTGACTTGAAACCAGAAGGTCTTTTTTACTTCTCCCTAGAGGGTCCCCTCTGGTGCTATCCTTACAAAATATGATGGCTGGTTTCTTGGTAGGTGCTAAATGCACCTTGGCTAACTACCAAGATAAAATTGTACTTGTGCTCAAAGCTCTGCATTGGTTGCCAACAGGCTCCTGAGTATAATCTAAAGTGTTGGTTTTAGTCATAAACTCCCCTATGCTTTTGTGCTGAGGTACTTTTAGAGCCACTTTCAACCACAAGTGATCAATCCAGTACATTGCTCATGGGAAAAACATGCAGGGATCCCTCATTTCTGTAAAACAAGCCAGGAGACAATGTCTTTCTGTTATGGAACTGAATATCTTTGAATATTCTTTGAATAAGTCTTTGAATATCAGACTTGCCTACAATGTGATGGCCTTCTAAAAGATTAAAGATGGAATTGATCGTGGCTTTGTTAGTAGATGTAGGGTCACTGTGTTATGGTAAATTGGTTAGTGAACAATGATTGATAATTATCTTATGCACAGCTGTTACTGGCTGGATTGCATTGTAGCCTTTTTAATGTCATTATTGTAGATACTTTTGTTTTACTATATATATATATATATATATATATATATTATCTCATATAGGTTTAAATTATTGTTATCAGCTACCATGAGTCCATATAGTATTAGCAACCTGTACAATCAATCAATCAATCAATCAATCAATCAATCAATCAATCAATCAATCAATGTCTTTGCCATTAGTCTTTATTCATATTTGACACAGACATATTTGGAGAAGATTGCTACATTGCTGTCTGCAAATCGCTTCCTTCCTGGTTTTCCCGCCACCCCAAAATTTATCTGAGCTGAGCAGTTTGCTTTCTAGCAGTTTTTCTTCAAGCAAAACAATCTTTTGCAGGATCCAATTGAGCTTGTGAAAAGATGTCTTCATTTTATCTGCCTTCTCTTCCTGTAGGAAAGTCTGTCATTCCGCTCAAGCACCTGGGCAGATTTTGAAATCACTTCTACTCATAAAGTATATAATAACCTGAGCATGAAGGACATTTTATGAAGTAACATAGCGAAGCCACGATCACTCAAAGGAATTGTCAGAAAAACAGCCAGAGGAAAAAAAAAAAAAAGGAATAATGAAGAAAAATGGCACCCGGAGAATGGGTTGTAGAGTATCTCATGAGTGAGTCAGTTTACTTTAATGGAATAAAACCTTTATATAAATCGGTCCCTACATGCCCTATGGATTATTTTTTTAAAAAAAGAAACAAGCTGATGTTATATCAACCATAGTCCTTTCAAATATTCAAGTACAAGGGCCATACACTGGGATATATTATACACACACACACACACACACGCACACACACACACACACACACATATAGTGAGAGGATGAGCAATTTGGCATTTAAGATCTTTAGCAACTCTTCGATGGATACTACATGGCCCTCATAATTTATTATTTTAAATAAACAGCATAATAAACATAGAACCAGCCAAATAAACAAATCCCCTCATACCTGTTTTAATTTGAGAACAGAGGCAGCCTGCGTGAAGAAACAACAGTACAGCAGACTTGAAATTGTGCTTAAACAACTCAATATGTGCCCTATTCCAACTGAAAAAATAAAGACTGCATGACCATTAAATATGAGCACACTTGAGCCCAAAATTTCTGTTGCTAAGCAAGAAGGTTGTTAATTGAGTGTTGACCCATTTTATGACCTTCTTTGCCCCTTTATTAAGGGAATCTCTGCCGTTGTTAAGTTAATAACACCGTTGTTAAGTGAATCTGGCTTCCCTATTGACTTTGCTTGTCAGAAGGTCGCAAAAGGGGATCACATGACACCCCCCCCCGGGACACTGCAACCGTCATAAATACGTGCCACTTGCCAAACGTCCAAATTTTGATCACGTGGCCACGGGGATGCTAGAATAGTCATAAGAGTGAAAAATGGTCATAAGTCACTTTTTTCAGTGCCGTTGTAACTTTGAACGGTCATTAAATGAATGGTTGTAAGTCAAGAACCAAATAATCAGTTTGATTCACGGGAAAACAGATTGAATGTTAGGAGTGAGAAATCCCAACAATAGGAATAGTTTGACAGTGGGACCAATTACTAAGAGAAGGGAGGGCTTCCCTTTTGTAGGTTACCTTCAAGAGAAGGCCAGGCAACTCTCTCTGCTGGAGATTCATTGGGAATTTGGGTTTCTGCACTGAGTGGGAGTTGGACTCAATGGCCACATAGACCTTTCTAATGTTGTATGATTCTGTTGTATGATTCTGTCCAGTGTCTTCTTAAAGGCCTCCGGTGCTGAAGCACCCACAACTCCCACTGATTAATTAATTAACAGCATAACAGACTTGGAAGGGACCTCGGAGGTCATCTAGTCCAACCCCCTGCTCAGGCAGGAGACCCTATACCATTCCAGACAAATGCATGTCCAATCACATTCTATGGCACTCATGCTTATTCCAGATACGAAATTTTAGTTTCATTGATCCTGGTGCTGTTTGACAATTACCACTCCCATTGGCATAGCAGCTGCATAGGAAAACTTTGCAGCCCTGGCCTCTCTCCTGAATATCTAGGCCAATTAACCCCCGAGAAGGCCAAATCAATAGTAAAAGAGAGAATCAGGGACACTGATCACCAAAAAGGTATCACCAGCACTCTGAATTCTATTGCCAAGTGTTAGACAGTTGCAAGCCTTTCACTGTGGGGTATCTACTCAATTTAACACTAAACAAATATAGATGGGCCTTATCCAGACCATGCCTTGATTCCCTCCCATCAGCTGTATTGGCGAGATGATTTCACAGGGCTTCTTATTTGTAGAGACTTTGCCCCTATAGATCCAGGGAGGTAGGGAACCTCACCCATGCTCTCATCTGGTGCCCTTTCTATGATGCCCCAAGAAGTACTTTGATTGCCCAATCATTTCCAAATACGAGGGCTATATAGATGGTACATTTACTATTTTTAATAGTAAAACCAACCCTACACTCACATATCAGTTGGCCAAAAACCCAATAACAAATTGCTGTATTAAATTATTTCCCTTTTTACTGTACTCTTTTACTATAAAGGCTGGTCAAAGACTGTAATAAAGATGTTTGATTTGATTTGATTTTTGTAGAACTGAACTTATTATCTCTGACATGAATGGCTGTTTTCTTCCCAGCTTTTGTTTCTTTCGACAGCGCTCTCTCTCTCTCTCTCTCTCTCTCCCTCCCTCCCTCCCTCTCTTTAATTTTTAAACCTAACATTTGTGCTTTGGATTTTTACATATCACTCGGGCTGTTTCCACATCAGTGTCACCCACATTGCCATCATTATAAATTTGATTGTCCAGATTGTCCACCCTAACCACTCTGTTGTGCCTCTCCTCTAGTGATGCTGCTCTTCCCTGCATTCAGGTTACGTGCTGGGGAGAAGTACAGCATGTATAAATCAGGATACTGTAATAAGGAAAAACTCAACTATTACATCTATCCTGACAGCATTTGATCTTTGTCCCGTTTCACCTTCATGCCTTTCCTCCCTTCCCACCGATATAAATCTGCCCACAGATTCGAGACCATCTGCTTCCCTCTCGTCTTCCCCCACCTCCTTTATTTTTAAAGGAATATAATTAATACCTTCTGTTTAGTCAAAAGATTTGAACATTCAGCAGGAAAGCAAAACTGGCTAAAATATTAAGGTACGACTGAGACTGACAAAGAATCTTCAGGCATTTGGTTATATTTCTTTCTTCCTTTCCTGGTTCTACAAATCTACATTTTCATTACTTTGCAAACTCACTGCTTTCTTGCTGGCTGTTTACTTATCCACTCAGAATCAAAAAACAAATGCTCTCTGCTAGATAGCTGATAAAAGAAGGTAAGATTAGGACTTAATTTAGTTCCAAAGGGGGAAGGCACGGCTATGGGACTGGCATCAAAGGTGCAGTCTTAATATTGCAGGGTCCAATCTGGGTTGGTCACCAGCATCAGAGGTGTAATCCTCCAAGCTTTGAGACTCATGCTGGAGCCCATGCGCAGGGAACTTCCTCCTTGTTCAAGTTCCCTGAGGATGGGCCCCGGCATGAGTCCAAAATCTCGGAAGACTAAACCTCTGGTCCCAGTGACCGACCCAGATTGGATCCTGTAGCATTATTCTGGGAGATGTATATTTGCCTTCATTCGTGAGTCTTAATATTATTAGAAGACTCTCAGAGAGAGAACTTAATGAAGGTATGTAATAGTTAGCAATTTACATGGATCAGGACTGTGATGGCTGTTAGACAAAGAGCAATGGGGGCTGATGGAAGTTATAATTGATGGGGAGGTGTTTATTCTGCTGAAGGCTTGTTTGGTGGAGAGTGGCCTGAAGATCCCAAAGTGAAGGAGGGCAATATTGTCCAGGACTTTAAGAAGAGGAGGTCTTCTAGGTTAAGTCTGTCCTTCACAGATGACCTCTTGCTGAGGTTGAAGACAATGGAAGATAAAAGGTTTTGTTATTCAAAGACAAGCCAGCTGCCAGACTCAGTGACAGAAGGAAATTGGTGGCCGGTCTCTTTAGACCAGGCATGTCAAACTCGCGATGTCACGTGACGTCGTGTGACGTATCGCGACTTTTTCCCCATTGCCGGCAATGGGGTGGGCACGGTTTTGTCCTGATGCATCCGGCCCGCGGGCCGGCAGTTTGACATGCCTGCTTTAGACCATTTCTTAATTCTAGATAGTTGTGATTCAAGTATTTAGAAACGTACGAGGTACGTCTACACTAAGCTAAAAGTATGTCTTACAAACATATACAGGTAGTCTTCACTTAACAACCATTTGTTTAGCGACTGCTCAAAGTTACAATGGCCCTGAAAAAAGTGACTTACAGTGACTACAACCATTGCGGCACCCCCACAGTCATGTGATCATGATTTGCATGCTTGACAACTGTTATGTTTGTGGTGGTGGCAGCATCCCGTGGAACACCATTTGTAATCGGTTTCTAACCAGCGAAGTCAAGGGAGAAGTTGGCAGGAAGTTGCAAGTCATGGTCACATAATGCCTCACTTAACAACTGTGGGTGATTTGCTTAACAACCACAACAGGGGCTGCCGGACCAGCTGTTGGCTCAGCAGAGTGGTTACATGTCTCAGTTAACAACTGCTTTGCTTAATGATGGAGTTTCCAGTGCCAGTTAGGGTCATTAAGGACTACTGCATATCCTTAAAGAGGTTTTAAGTTATACAGTTAAGGAGGAAAAAAAGCCTATAAGGCATTTTAGATCTCAGGACGATGTTGCTCTGTCTGATCAATATGAGGGTCCAAGTGGGCTTGGCTACCTGTAAATCATTTTGCTAAATAACATTGTTTAACAAGGGGGAAAATTGGGAGAAACCCAGACCCAGTTTCCAACCCAGAAAGCCCAGACCCAGTTTCCTTGTTATGATTTTGTGCAGTGGATGCCTAAGTTGCTGGGCAAAAGAAAGGAAGCGGATGGAAGAAATGACAGGGCTTTAACTTCAGCTAAATATCCTGAGTCTCAATGCAGAGCTGATTAGCTCAAAAGACAACACTAAACAGCATTTATAAATCAGAGTGGCACCAACGTCACAGTCAATTTGATTTTATAAATGCAGGGAGCATTTATAACTCAGCCCTAAGTGGGAGATTGGATGTCAAAGCAAAAATGCTGGGAATGGTTCTCAGCCACTTATCCGAGGGAAGATAACTAGACCACACCTTAACTAAAGGTAGTCCTTGACTTACGACCACAACTGAGCCCAAAATTCATGTTGCTAAATGAGAAATTTGTTAAGTGAGTTTTGCCCCATTTTATGACTTTTCTTGCTGCAGTTGTTAAGCGAATCACTGCAGTTAAGTTAATGAACACACTTGTTAAGTGAATGTGGTTTCCCCATTGATTTTGCTTGTCAGAAGGTCACAAAAAGTGATCACAGGACCCCAGGACACTGCAACCGTCGTAAATATGAACCAGCTGTCAAGCATCCCAATGTAAATCACGTGACCATGGGGATGCTGCAAAGGTCCTAAGTGTGAAAAATGGTCATAAGTCACTTTTTTCAGTGCCGTTGCAACTTCGAACAGTCATTAAATGAATTGTTGTAAGTCAAGGATTACCTGTATGCTCTCAACCAGAAATCGGTTACCTGATTTAATTGCCCCCTTCCCAAAGAGGATGTGAAATGGAAAGATTTTACACACCTTTTTGCTATTGGTTTAACACCTCCCTCGAAAACCCCTGTCTTTAATCCAGATTGGGGAATGAAAAAAGAAGACTGGTTAAATTTTGAGCCAAAGTTTTGATCACACTTTTTTTATTGCAGGTGTTGGTGTGATGCAGTACTGAGGTAATAGACTGTAAGTATCTCCTTTCTACAAGACTGTCTTGTCCATCCTTCTTTTCCCTATAGGAACGTCTGAGAATGGCAAATTAACACTGTTCTCAACTTCCACAGTACATTTTATAGCCTTGTGTTGATCCTTTGGGTGGTCTAGAAATTTAATCAACTCCTTTTTTCCTTGCGGCCAAACAGGCGAATATCAATAAATGTTAGCCAGCTCTTTGGCAGTAGGGAATCAAATTCTAAAGATGCCTTCTCAAAGTCTTTCATAAAGATATCAGTAAAAACTGGTAACAATGGCTACACTTTGGCTGCTCCAAAATTCTGTTCATCATAGCCCCATTTGGTGATGGAGAATAATTAAAAACACTGCTGGGATTTTCTTTCACAAAATACTGTGTTTTTCCAATGAAAGTTTGGAGATGTTTCTCAGTATATTGTGATAGTCTATATGTAGGTGAGGCTTTTCCTTCCAGCATTCCAGTTCTCCCATCTTGGTTTGGAGGCTAACACAGAAATATATATATATATTGTGCCATTCTTCTGAATAGGGAAAAAAAAATGCCCATCTTTTTCGCTCCATATGTACAGTTTCTAGGTGGGAATATTATGGTCTTGATTAACTTTCACCGCCAGATGGCAGTACATTTCCAGACTGAATGTGAGTTCACCTCTAAAAAGACTGGTGTTCACTATTTCCAAGCCCAGACGAAGCAAACCAGAAATAACAGAATAGGAAAAAAGGGAATTATTTATGAAAGTCTTCATAACTGAACTGTTGTGATATTTCTGACGAAGCAGCAACCCCAATTTATTCGATATCATCTAGCTGTAACTATTGAAGCAATATCATCTGATTGTCAAATTATAGTCATCGGCTTCCTTTGATGTAAATATCTCAATCGTCTTCTTGACTCTCCTGTCTTTTGCTGAACAGAAAGTCTAAATATTATGCTGTAATGTTATATACACCCCCATTTAGGTTAGTCTCCAGTGGTGAGGAGGACAAGGAGGAACCTCCTCTTTCAACTGTGGTCTTCCCTAGTAGCAGCAAATGGCTACAAGCTGTGGCTTTAAATTTCTTGCACAGTGCCTGAGATTGCACTATAATTCAAAGGTACACCTGCCCAGAGTTGGTCATAAGATGGGTAGCTATATAAATGTTGCTAAACAAAGAACATTTTGTTTAATAGTAGCAGCTCCTAGCTGCTACGGTAGTATCCAGGACAGGCATCAACTTCAATCATTTATGCCAGAATCTCAGCAGCTGTACCAAGTTGCCAGATACTAATGGCAGGCTGGCCAACAATTCTCCGTTAGTTTTAAACATGTTTGAGGCATTTGCACAGCAGGATGGCAAGTTCATCCATTCTTCATTTTTTTTTTTTTTGGAACAAAATATAACTACCCTGCCTATTATCCAACACCACTCTTGTTCCTTCCCTTCTGTGCTGGCATCATTCTGTGGGGCTTGCATGAATGTTTGCTATTGCCCTAGGATTCTGTACACTTTTTATGGCCTTCCAAGCACACTTGATGATGGCTTGGCATCCAAACCATGCTTAATTAGCAGGCCAAAGAGGATAAAGAAACAGCTGTATAAGCCCCTGCAAATGCCAGAAACACCCTACTCTCTACGTGTTCTAGCCTGGTTTCTTCAGGCCCCTGAATTACCTTATGGTTTATTCTTTCTTCCTGAATGCAATAACATGATTCTCTTGCTATTCAGCCTGGGAACATAGCTAGAAGTTTCGGCGATGGGAATAAGATGCTCATTACTTTAATTTTATACTTCCTGTTGGTAGCCATGGCTCTAAGAATCCTTTCTGGAGCTGCACAGCAATAGTCTTGGTAGTGTTTCACATGGTATTCAACCAGAGGTATCCAACCAGTGATGTCCGCATCCATTAAACCTGGTGATGTAATTGATCCCGGCCTTCATCAGCACCTTCAAAATGTCACAGTATCTGTGAGGATGCTGGTGCCTATAATCCCTTTTTTCCTCCTCTTTATTGCATTGTTAGACGCCCCACATCACAAAGAATTTGAGCCCCATTTTATATTCACATCTCTTTTTACGGCCCAAACTCATGTAGAACAAATCCACAAGAGTTGGAACCAGTCTCTCTAAGACCATTATTGCTATTTTATATCATATACAGTGCTGTCTAAAAGTTTGAAAATACATTTTTTTTTTAAAAAAGAAACTGTTGAGTCCCCATATATTTCAATAGTCTTTGCTTATACATTTCAGTCCCCTTAAACTTAGTCTACACAAATAACTGGCAATAGTTAGAGCCGTGGTGGCGAACCTATGGCACGCGTGCCACAGGTGGCACGCAGAGCCCTCTTTGTGGGCACACGCACCATCGCCCGAGTCCTAGGCCTTCAGCTGGGTTTTATAAAACCTTTTCGCTTTAGGCCTCCGCCGCCGTGTGCAAAAAAAAAAAAAGGTTCAATCAATCATTCAATTTCAACTTCTCGCAGGAAAAAAAAAGATCTCGCAAAGTTGGAATTGATCGATTGAACTTTTTATTCCCACCCAGTCTGCCGTTATGACCGCAGCCATGCCCACCCAAATGGCCACGCCCACCCAATGGGCCACGCCCACCCGGCGCCCGACGATACATAAGTGGGTTTTGGGTTGCAGTTTGGGCACTCGGTCTCTAAAAGGTTCACCATCACTGAGTTAGAGCCTTTCATCTTATAAATCATACCTAGGTTACGCTTTAAGTCTTGCTATTCATGCTGAAGGACAGGATTTATGGGATCCCAAATAAAAAAAAAAATCCCAGGTTGGAAGGACTATCGGAGGGATTACAAAAAGATACAAATGCTGCTTTACAAAATACACTGCTGGGCAAAATAAATAATGTTGACTTCCCCCCCCCCCTCCCAGAGCTTCTAAGTAGAATAATACTGAGTGAACATCAAGAAATCAGTGTCAGGAACAAAAGTGGAGGCCAATGTAAAAAGAAAAACTGTGAAATGGGAATCTTTCTATCTATTTCTGTATGCGTTCATATATTGTAATTTGGATTGGAAGCTGTCTGTTCTCCTCTGAACATGGTTTGCATGTTGGAAAAAAAAAAAGGAGCAAAACGCCTTTTAATATCCTACAAATGCAGCTGGACTGCGTTAAACCAGCTGAATGACTTTGCCATGACTTCATGACTTCTTTGTCTTGCTCTTAAAAAGAGAAGCAATGCAGTGATCTCTGTCAGCCAAATATTTTTCTAATCCCCTATCAGATATGGGAGGCTCTTAGAAGATCGTGAGGGCGATGCTAATAAAATGCAGTCTCATCTTTCTGTCTTGAAAAACATGTAAAAAAAAAACAACAACCCTTGATTGGGAGATACCGTGTCTTCCCGTGAATTTGCACAAAGCTTCCAACCTGCTTTTCATTTTATGGTCTGCATGAAGAGAATGCACCCTGCTTCATCTCACGGGTGTGGAAATGTTTGAAAATATTTGTAAATAGGCAGGGGTCATGGGTTAGGAATCACTTTCAGTTGTGGCTTTTGGACATGAGCCTGCCACATGTTTCAGGACATTTATTACTATGGGGTTCAGGACCCAGACAGGCAGTGCAAATGCTGATTCACAGCAGATACATGTGAAACAGACTTTTGTGTTTGTCCGAGTCCAGCTGGAAAATGAGGAGATGAAAGTGGACTAAGGCCATGCTGCAAAAGTGTAATCCAAGGAGCGGTGTGTGTGTGTGTTGTGTGTGTGTGTGTGCAACCTTGGCAACTTTAAGACTTGTGGACTTCAGTTCCCAGAATTCCCCAGCCAGCATAGCTGTCAATGAACTCTAAACTAATAGCGTGGCTGGCTGGGGAGTTCTTGGAGTTGAAGTCCACAAGTCTTAAAGTTGCCAAAGTTGGGCATCCCTGATCTGCAGCCTCCCCAAAGACCCAAAAGGTATGGAGATAGTGGATGGGTGGAATAGTCCATTCAGTTTTGCACTGTAGACTTTAATAGATTTTTTTTTTCTGTCTCATTGCACCAACAAGTAGTGCCAAATTAAAGGTTTTATTAGCATAAACATATCACAGGACAAATGCTACTCCTTGTAGACATTAGAACAGGAAGGGATTTAGCAAAGAACAAAAGGCACATTTTTAAGAGTACACGTGAGGTGTCTATCTCCCTCATCCTATCTTCAGCGGGAGTTTCCACACAATATACATTGCCCAAGTTGGATGAGACAGAGATGGTTTTGCATAGGTTCTTGGTGCAATCACCTCCTTTTTCTACTGCTTCAACCAGGCATTTAGGCAAAGCCAAAAGGAGAAAAAAAAAGCCTCCTTTTTGTAATCGAAAAATAATAATAAAAATACAAGATTGCAGTCCAGCAACCAGCTGGTGACTTAGTAGCGAACAAGATGTAGGCAGTCTTGTAGGCATGATACAGATTAGACCCCTCAAGAAACAACTGACCTTACTCTGAAAATATCTGCTTACAATGATATTTATTTTATGAGAAATGTATCCCAGCAAAGAGAAACGTGTGTGTATGTTTGTGTGTATGTTTGTGTGTATGTGTGTGTGTGTGTGTGTGTGTGTGTTGGGATGAGTGAAAAAGTACTGGATTCTAAAAGCAAGTGTAATCCAAGGAAAAATAAATAAACTCATCCAAACTGGGACTGAACATCGTGGAACAAATAAGTTGTGAAAGGGATCAGGCCAGGCTTGGCGTATATCCAACATTCTAATGCCGTCTAATGGCTTATTTAATGAACCTGTACATCTGCATGTGATTGATTTTTTTTCGCCCTGAGCCCTGGAAAATGTTGAATCTGGAGAAGGTCTCTCCTCTCTTCCCACCAGCCAGAAGACTAGGAAGACTCTAAGAAAAAGCTTCCTGGTTATTATTATTATTATTTTTAAAAGTGTTTATATAGGAATTTAAGCAAAACTATTAAGTTATAGTCACTTGACCGGGTGGGTTACAGTCATGCATCAGCCTTCTTCTACCTCGTCAGGAGAAAGCTACTCCTGAAGACATTTTCATATAAAACATTCTCAATCCCTAGAAGTAGCTTTCAAAAATAGAGTTCCTGCTCCACAGGTACATGCTGGAAATACATCATCATATCAGCCGTATCTGGACATTCTACAGAGATGGCAGGTCCTAGAAGGGACATGGGTTTGGGATGATCAATGTACTCCAGCTGCAGGCCTCAGCTGATATTACCATTTTTGACTCAGTCTTCTCTATTACTCTGCAAACCGGTTTGAACTATCTTATTTTAATTTATACACTGCTTAAGTTTGCTTAAGTTTTTTTTTAAGAGCTGAAGCCTTTCCCGACCATGATCAGAAAAGTGGAAAGTAAGTTAGTCACTTCATAGTCAGTATAAAAAGACAATTTAATTAGTAAATCCAGTATTAATCCTGCCTAGTCAGTAGTGTCCTTCAAATTTTCTTGGAGGTTTTTTTTCTCTCTTTTTTTTTGTGATAACTATCAACCATGTTATTCTTTGGCAGCACCTAATGAGATTTGGCTTTGAGGGCACTGTTTAATATTGATTTATTATTTAACAGTGACTTTGGTTTCTCCTGTTGTGCTATGACTAGTATTTATTTAATTTTTTATGCCGCTTTTATGCCTACAGGGTGACTCTAGGCAGCTTACAGGTGATGCTGAGAGATTACTTTTCATCACCTAGGCCAGGGGTAGGCAACCTTGGCTCTTTTATGACTCGTGGACTTCAACTCCCAGAATTCCTGAGCTCCCAGAATTCCTGAGCTCAGGAATTCTGGGAGTTGAAGTCCACGAGTCATAAAAGAGCCAAGGTTACCTACCCCTGACCTAGGCTGTTGACTGATTGTAGCGCCCATGTAACTATCATGCTGTTTGTGACAAAATGGAAGTGTTACTGGATAATAAGCAACTGGATGGAAGTTCAGTCTCTTTTGGGCAGGATTGCACCTTCTTCCATCACCTTGGAGCACAGGTGTCTTCAAAAGCTATCAATATATCATTGAAAACTTCTGAAGACCCCTGCGCAACTGGGAGATTAAACCCCTGCTCCTTTTTACATATGCTTGATACACATGATGCATATTAAAAATGCATCCATGATTTGGGTGTCATTGGTAGCCTCTCTGGATGCCCTTGCTTTGGTGTGCTTTTGATCTTTATCTGTCACTGAATTCTAAGATAATAGCTAGGATGGGAACTGGGTTGACACAATTATACTGCATTAGGAGATTTGACAGTAGTGATCCATGCCTTGGTGCAACCTATCTTGGCTATTGATTCATTTCTCTGTGGGCTCTCCACAACAAGAAATAGAGAAAATACACTTGGTGATTTAACTGTTGCAAGGGGCAGGAGTCATCTTCTATTGGAAGATGTGTACAGATAGTCCCCGAATTACAACAGTTCATTTAGTGTCCATTTGAAGTTACAACAGCAGTGAACAAGGTGACTTATGACCATTCTTCACACTTATGACCACTGCAGCATTCTATGGTCATGTGATCAAAATTCAGATACTTGACAATTGACTCATATTTATGACGGTTGCAGTGCCCCGGGATCATGTGATCACCTTTTGCGACTTTCTGAAAAGCAAAGTCAATGGGGGAAGCCAGGTTCACTTAACAACCGTATTACTAATTTAATAACTGCAGTGATTCACTTAACAACTGTGGCAAGAAAAGTTGTTAAAATGGGACAAACTTCACTTAATAAATGTCTCAGCAATGGAAAATTTGGGCTCAATCGTGGTCATAGGTCGAGGACTATCTGTACTAGTGGCCAGTTGTTCACTAGAAGTGGTTTAAAATGTTGGTATTAGGGCTATGAAAAACTTTGAAGGGATGATTTAGTTTGAAGAAGATTTAATGGAATACCCCTTAAATCAAATGTTCAGATTCAATTGTTAGATTAGTATAAAACATCAATCAGCTATCTTCAATCTACTTGAGATAGATTCAAAGCAGTTTAGAGATTTGGTAGACTTTCTTCTGGGTTTGAAGATCTCTTCTGGTTGCCCTTCCATATGTAATCAGAGTTGTGCTGCTGGAGGGTGTGATGGGGTGCCTTCTGTGACTTTAATAGTTGGCTAAGGAGTTATAGCAGTCAGCCTGTCAACCCAGAAAAGCAGGTTTTCAGAAGCTGAAAACCTAAATATTGGACATAGCTACCATTTTAAACAAGGTCTGAAAATGTTTGTGTTGACACTGGAGTTTAACACATTCTGCCCTGGTTCAGCGCAAGTTCTCAAAACACTCTTTGCTGTCTTTCCCTCATCCCTACTGCCTTTGTTTCAAAAAGAGTGAAGGATGATTATTTCAAAAATGTATTGTGCTGAAATCTAGAAACTATCTGAAACTTGGTAAGTTTAATGCCTTTCAAGGTTCTGCCTTCCTGATATTTTCATCTTATTTCTGCCAAAAAACCTGAAGCCGCTGTGGGCATGTTTGATGCTTCCCTATTATAACTGGTGGTCAAATATATTATCAAATTAAGTATTACAAATTGAATCTTGTTGCCCTTTAATCTCAGATTTTAATACTGTAGAACCTTGCCAACTTCATGGCTTGAATTTGAATTAGATTGGGATGATCTGTGGAATTCTCAGTTGAGATTAACCCTTAAAGCCCCTCCTCTCCCCCACATTATCAGCTTATCTTGTTAGAAACATACTTCTGTGGCCATTAAGACCTGCTGATGAAGTTATTCTGGTCCAGAGCAGAACCATCATGGAAATCTAGAAATAATTCTAGAAGTTCATGCTCTGCATACTATGGTTGAAGGGTTTCATTTAGGAGACACAACTTCTTCATCAGGCTTATAATTGTTAATCATTTGCATTTCTTTCCATTTATGTTTTTATTTTTATTTTTAATTTTGTGCTCTGCATTATTATTGTTAACAGCCAATGGGTCAAACAGAATCAAAATAACAGGATGAAGTAAAATAATAATTACCTCAAATTTTCCAAGTTGGTTTTAGAATCATTGGTCTGGTAGAAAAACACTGCCATCAGAATTGCTTGTCTGCATCTTGTCAACGCTGTGACAATGGATGACCACGCTCTGACAACTGAGAATCAGCAGCCATTTTACTTTTGCTTTTAACGTGCTTTTTGCTGTTCTTTTAGAGTTCAGATGTAGAAGGGGGATGGGGTAAATGCTTGAGGGTTTAGCTAGCCATAACAATGCAGAAGTGTGGGAACTCAAGAACATTGTCTGATAAGCTTTTGGCGGGCTGAGGAGCCGGAGAGAAAAGCCCGTGTTTTGCGCTAATTGGGGAATGTGATTTATGACAGCTTTTGTGGGGTGGGAATTGCAACTTGTTACTTTTTTATCTGCGGGGAGGGAATCTCAGTCTTGGGTTCAACTATGTAAGTGCTGATACTTTGTTTCCTGAATAAAATATTCTTAAAGGAAGAATTCCTAGCCTTGAAGATCTTTTGTTTGGTTTCACCTATCAGAACCATGACGCATCTATAGAGGAATAAAATTGGATTAAAGGGTGGATATTTCTGGAGAAGGTTCAGGGTGTTCCTTCCCTGGAATATTTTTTTGTATTGGAAATACTTCCTTTCTAGGTCATTCTGAGAGAAAACTGGGGGTGGATAAACTCTACTACGGTATATATGGCTACCATATATACTGTTTTTTCTTCCACTAGGAATGTACCTGAAAAGGTTTTCATTTTATTCACAAAAAATGAAATCCAGTTCCTGATGAAAAGGGTCAATGCAGGATGCATGTGCAATAGCTATGGATTTCTTGAGAAATGTTGGCTTGTAAACAATTTATTTTCATGGAAACGCATGACTAGCTTATAACATGTGGGTACTGTAGTTTTGCTTTACTGTATAATAATCTACTATAGGCAGTTCTGGCTTGTAAGTACATGTTTTGGCTTATAGGAAAGCATCAACAATATCCATTTCCCAGTTCCTTTCTGAGAGGAGATTCCGTAAGCACTTTTATTATCTATCTATCTATCTATCTATCTATCTATCTATCTATCTATCTATCTATCTATCTATCTATCTATCTATCTATCTATCTATCTATCTATCTATCTATCTATCTATCTATCTATCTATCTATCTATCTATCTATCTATCTATCTATCTATCTATCTATCTATCTATCATTACATTTATATGCCACCCATTTCACTGACAAGTGATTCTTTTGCACTTTGATTGCCTTGAAAATACATTGCTGCTATAAGAAATATATAAGGCATGTCCTGTAAATCAGCAAATGTGATATTTTAATATATGTCATTTCAAAAGCTTTGTAACATCACCAAAAAATTTATATTCAGGCATCTAGAATTTTCTAGATGTGGGCTTCATTAGCCAGAAACAGAAAGGATGGGGTTGTGCAATATTACTAGGCAGGTAAATACATATTGGATGTATTTTTTCCATTAATGAAATGCAGGTTTAGAGCTTTTATTCATGACAGATGCTCTAATGTGCTGAACAGGTTTAAATGAGTCCCCTCTCCCCTTCCTTAGCCCTACTGTGGAAACTTTCCAAATTCTGATTAGGAAGATAACTAAAGTAGCATGGCCCCAATTTTGCAGTGGCATACAGAAGTAGGAGGAAGTAAGAAGGGGAAAAAAAGTCGGCAAAATGGCTACGTTGGTGCCAAACGTTGATGGCTTTTGTGAGCAATTATGAAGGATTCAGACAGGAGTTGAGGGGGAAGAACATTTTCCCCTCCACTTTTTCTCATTTACTGCAGAGGCACACTTCAGCAGCAGCAGCAAATCAGTTTCTAATGCTTCAAAATAGAATGAAAACCTATTTCCAGGTTTAAAAGAAGAGCTGGGTAAAAAGAGCAGTTAGGTTTTTCGGCTGCATCTACCGGATAACATGCAGGAGAATCTGAAGGCTGAATAAATGGTCTTCCCAAGCAGCTTGAAAGGCAAATGGTCTGTTGTCTCTTTAGATTTGTGATACGAGAGTCTCTCCAATTCAATTATTTCTCTGTTCAAAGGAGAAATGTGAAGGGTCATGTCACTCCCGTATTACCACTGGCTTTGATTCCTAACCCTCTAAAAGAGATTCAAACTGATTCACAGTAACTCCGTGGTCGCAGAGCTGAAAATGCACAGAATCTTTCACAAAGCAGAAATTCTAATTGGAGAAAGTAAAAAAAAAAAAAAAAAAAAGTCTGACCAGGGTTTAGTGCCTATTCTCGGCTTCTTTTATTTGGTAATTAAAACATTGGAGGCTGCCATCAGGGATCCAGAAAACCACCAGGTGCCGTGCCCCCCCCAAGTGCCATTCCTCTGCTTATTTTCTGAAGGCAGGATTGAAATGACAGCATGATGCTACATCAACCGAACCTTTCTGGAAAGGTGGAAACGATCACTTAGAGCCAAGAGTGTCTGCCAATAGCAAATGGCCTGCTTTTTAGAGCCTCAGTATGCTTAACTTGAAAACCAGATTTGTCTGCTTCCTGTTGAACTGCAGCTGAGCTGGAATTAAGCCAGCTGAGCTGCTGAACAGCGATAACATCATGTACTGGGCACCAAGGTGATCCGAGAGGGGTGCAAAGGGAAGCTGTAGGGGTGCCCTCAATCTGTCCAAAAGCAACATCGGATCATAAAGCCTTGTCTCTAAATCTCTCATTGCCTTTTCGGCATGGTGAGCAACTGGTCTGCTCCAGATAATTTGGGCTACAACTGCCAACATCCCTGATCATTAGCCACACTGGCCTGAACACGAGGAGCTATAATTCAAAGCATCTGGAGAACACCAGATTGTCTAAAGTTTTTATTAGTTAGGGAAATATAACTGTGTAAACATGCTCTTGTCTGAAGATAAAAAAACAACCACAACCACACAACCCACAATAGTTTAGGGTCAACGATTACTCCCAAGCAACCGTCTTTCTCTTTCATAAATAATGCAGCTACTCAGGGTAATATCTGTTTATTAAATTTATATGCCACCCATCTCACTGTCAAGTGATGTTGGGCGGCTTACAACAACACTAGCAATAGCAATAGCCCTTAAGGGGTATATACCGCTTCACAGTGCTTTATAGCCCTCTCTGAGCAGTTTACAGAGTCAGCATATTGCCCCCAACAATCTGGGTCCTCATTTTACCGACCTCGGAAGGATGGAAGGCTGAGTCAACCTTGAGCCCTGTCAGGATCGAATTCCAGGCAGTGGGCAGAGTTAGCCTGCAATATAGGTAGTCCTCGACTTACAAACATTCGCTTAATGACTGTTCGAAGTTACAACGGCACTGAAAAAAGTGACTTATGACCATTTTTCACACTTAGGACTGTTGCAGCATCCCCCATCATCATGTGATTTGTATTTGGATGCTTGACAAGTGATTCATACTTATGACGGTTGCAGTGTCCTGGGGTCATGTGATCCCCTTCTGATAAGCAAAGTCAATGGGGAGGTTACTAATTTAATAACTGCAGTGATTCACTTAACAACGGTGGCAAGAAAAGTTGTTAAAAATGGGACAAAATTCACTTAATAAATGTCTCACTTAGAAAGATAAATTTTGGGCTCCATTATGGCCATAAGTCGAGGATTACCTGTGCTGCATTCCAACCGTTGCACCACCACAGCTCTTACCATGTGAAAACACAATATAAAACAATAAGAACAATAAAAGCATTCAACGTTAAGAATTAAAATTAACCAAGAACTAAATGAAAAGGGACCAATATGTAAACTTTTCGAGCTGGGTTCTTCTCCTAATCTATTAATCCCCTCCAAAGTGGGGGACGTCCACCTCGGGACCCAAGACAGTTGCATTTACCACAGTTGCAGCATGGGATCGCCATTTGGGACCTTCCTAGCAGCTTCCAACAAGCGAAGTCAGTGGGGGAAGTTGGGTTCACTCAATGACTGCATGTTTCCTTTAACACCTGCAGTGATTTGCTTAACAACTGTGGCCAAAATGTGGGCATGACTCATTTAACTACTTGCTTGGCTTAGGAACAGAAATTCTGGTCTCCATTGCAGTCATATGTTGAGGACTGCCTGTATTCCACAACCCAGGAGTAAGTAAATTATGGCTTGCTGTAGCCCAGGGGTCCTCAAACTTGGCCACTTTAAGACTTGTGGACTTCAACTCCCAGAATTCCCCAGCCAGCCATGGCTGGCTGGGGAATTCTGGGAGTTGAAGTCCACAAATCTTAAAGTGGCCAAGTTTGAGGACCCCTGCTGTAGCCTGTTGAAAATAAGTCCCAATGAGATAGGCCAACATTTGTACAAGGTATCCCTACAGGCTTTCTCTGGACAACCAAGAACCTCTTTGGGGCAGGGTTCTATGGCGTGCATGCAGAGTCAGTGCTGAGTGCAGCTTTTGTGACAGAAGCAATGATATGTTCAGTGCGGTTTGAGCAGCATAAAATCACACTGTTCAGCCTACATGACTCTCCCTCAGCCCCTAGAAGAAGAAGAAGAACAAGCAGCTTTGTACTGCTGAAACAGATGTGCCCGTTTGAGTTCTGAGTTGTTCCTCAGGATTATGTATGAACAAGTGCTCAGTGCAAAATACTGCATCCAGTTTTGGTCACCACGATGTAAAAAAGACGTTGAGACTCTAGAAAGAGTACAGAGAAGAGCAACAAAGATGATTAGGGGACTGGAGGCTAAAGCATATAAGGAACGGTTGCTGGAATTGGGTATGTCTAGTTTAACGAATAGAAAGACGAGGGGGGACATGATACCAGTGTTCCAATATCTCAGGGGCTGCCACAAAGAAGAGGGAGTCAAGCTATTCTCCAAAGCGCCTGAAGGCAGGACAAGAAGCAACGGATGGAAACTAACCAAAGAGAGAAGCAGCCTAGAACTAAGGAGAAATTTCCTGACAGTTAGAACAATTAATCAGTGGAACAACCTGCCTCCAGAAGCTGTGAATGCTCCAACACTGGAAGTTTTTAAGAAAAGACTGGACAACCATTTCTCTGCAATGGTATACTATAGGGTTTCCTGCCTGAGCAGCGGGTTGGACTACCAAGATCCCTTCCAATTTTACTATTACTATTACTATTACTATTACTATTACTATTACTACTACTCCTATTATTATTATTATTATTATTATTATTATTATTATTATTATTATTATTATTATTATTATTATTATTATTATTATTATTATTATTATTATTATTATTATTATTATTATTATTATTATTATAATAATAATAATAAATGTACACGTTTACACTGTTTTCCACCGGCTGGTTGTAGTTGAATCAGTCCAAACAGCTAAGATCAAAACTATGTAATATTTTTTCAGGTGAGATAAAGGTTATTTTCTCAGAAAGAACATTTATTGCAACCTTAATCTTTCTGTTATTCCATACCGTATTGTCTGTTGAAGTGAAATATGTTACATTTTTCTCTCTTAATAGAGCAATTCTATGATATAATAAATGGGGGAGCCCCCTCCCCCCTAAAATATGATCCTACTTAATGACTTTTGGCTTATGAAATCCATGGAAAAAAAATTATACTTTTCAAATCATTCACAAAGATGCAGATGAACTATGCAATGTGAATGGCTATAAATCTAGTGCTAGTTCTGCTATGCACCACAAAATAAATGAGAACAGATGTAATGTTCCCCTCTTTTTCAAAGAGTAGAGTTTTCAAATATTTGGGGCCAAAATGTATGGCTTCAGGCATTTATTTTGCCTCGTGAAACTCACAAAACCAGCCCACAGATAGGTTCTTGGTTGTACCTACTAATGGAATGCAACTCCCAACACAACGTGCAAAGCCTTATGCTTACAAAAACTATGCACTCCTGGCTTATGGAATTTCATAAACACAGCCATTATGGTTTATTTAAAAAAAAACACAAGTAAGTGGTGGCTTTATTGTATATGTGAATGGGTCAGAGGGAGGGTCCTGTTAGAAGAAGGGAAAACATAAGGTCTTTTCAAGTACAGTGTGTAACAAATAAACTTGGGGGCCCTTTAGATTTCTGTGCTCTGGACCTGAACCCATTGAAGCACAGGGATTTAACCTAATGAAGGTGCCATCAATTATTTTGAGAAGGAAATTCCCACTGGGACAAGAATCACCCATTTCTCTTCTAAGGAATCAGTACAGCTAATCCTCTTTTAGCAAATGAGCAAACTGAGAGCCAGTTTGGCCTAGTGGTTAAGGAACCAGCCTAGAAAGCAGGAGACTGTGATGTCCCCACATTAGCCATAGAAGTTGACTGGGTGACTTTGGGCCAGTCACTCTCTCTCAACTCACCTCACAGGGTTGTTGTTGTGGAGAGAACAGGAGGAAGAAGGAGCCTGTTTGCAGCCTTGAGTTATTTGTAAAAATAATTTTTTGGCAAAAAAACCCACCTGGAAAATGTTTTCCAAATTAAATGCATCATGAATTAATATTATTATACTGTCTTTTCTTCAGGAGCTTACATGGAATATCCCTTAATTTTATCTCCATGATGACAAACTCTCCTATTGTTAATTCTTTTTAGTCATTTAAATAATTTAAAGTCACAATGAGAAAGATTTAAGTTAAAAGACCTATGTTTTTAGTACTCTGAGTTGCAAACAGATCATTACTGACGAGGGAGCATAGATTTTGCATTAGTATGCTCTATCAAAAGTCCTGGTGCTTTCACAGCTGGCAAAGCTTTAGCATTACTTAACCGTATAGCCAAAGGTTTTTTTTTTTTTGGCAAATATCGTTAGACATATTCGGTTATTTAAAATACCAGGATTGAGGAAAAAGGCATACATACTTGAAAAATCAGAAAAGCAAGCTAATTAATAAAAAGAAACATAAATATGTTCTGAAAAATAATCTTCTATGCATTATTAGAATCATTTCTTTAAAATAATATACTTTGAATTAGAAAGCAGTACAAGCAAAGAATAACACGAGGCACCAACTTGCATCCCTGGAGTCTGAAAAAGAAGAGTATTTATTAATAGAGAGCAATATGAACATGGTTACAACCTCAAAAAAGCAAAATGCTCCTGCTGAGTTTCTCATAGAATCCCATTTATGGTTTAATTATGTGGCAAAGTTCTGGGGGCCCCATCCGTCCTTCGCGAGTGTTCTGCAGTTTTAATTCATGTCCTTAAATCATGGCTTATGGCGAAGAATGAGGATTTGCACAAAGTACATCTTGTGATTTGAAGGGGATAGCTTCACCACTATCCTCACACTGAGTAGCACTCCCAAATTATTCATTCTGCTTATTAAAGAAAGTAGGAAAGGGGGATACAATTCTCACTATTCCTTAGGAGGATGAAAATGTAGAGACACCTAATTTTGTGCTACTTTTGGAAAAACCTAGAAAAGGATTTATTTATAGCACTGTATTCTGGAACTAAAAATATAGATGTAATATCTATTCCCATATAGTCGAGGTACTATATGAGAGTATGGACTTATATTTCCTCATCTATTTACAAATGCTTCTTTCCTGTTCTATATATAACAGATTAAGCAACATACACAAGCACAACTTTCAAACAATAGAGCAAGCAGAGTAAAAGATAAGAATAAAAAGAACATGAAAACATAAAACTATCAGGCAGAACAGAAGCAATCAAATCTAGTTAAAATGGACGCTGCCTGGAGTCACTGGGTGTGAGCTGGGTGGCTATATAAATTTGGTAGACAGACAGATAGACAGACAGACAGACAGACAGACAGTGGACAAATTGAAAAGTCTTGATTGAATGCTGAGAATATTGCATCAATGATTGATGTACATTGGGGAAACGTGTGAGAGTCAGTCCTACTATCATATATTGTGAGTTGTTGTTCTTCAGCACCAAATAGTGCAGTAGGGACTGACAGCTAGATGCTGGAAGGCACAGCTCTATCTACCTCTGAAGTAGTTTCAGTGCAAAAGAAAATGCCCTGTAAAAATGCTGGCAGTTACCTCTTTGCTTATGATAAACGTAAAAGCACATTGGTCAGTCTTTCCTCTGGATTCTGCAGTAGTTACAACTCATACCCATATCGTGGTGATGCTTAGGATGAACTGTAATGTAGCCTCCTATCTGATTGGTTGTAAGATACCATCATGTAGGCTTTCTAGACTTTGGGTTTCATTGTCATGGCCTGAGCATGAATGTGCCCCATGTTTGTATTCAGTGGTGGGATTCAGCCGGTTCGCACCACTTCGGCAGAACCGGTAGCTAATTTTTTGTTGCCCAGGCCCAGAATGGACTTCCGGAAGCGGCATCCACACAGAGAACCGGTTGTTCACATATTTGAATCCCACCACTGTATGTATTGGATAATTGAAGCCCACCATTATTAGAATAACTTCTACTGATTCATCTCCATATCTCAATATTACTTTGAACAGATGGGCAGTAACATATCCTTAGATTTAATTTACCTTGGTGGGTAAATCGACTGTTGGATGTGCATTGTCTATGACTTATTGCAAGCTACTAATATAAAAGGCTAAACACAACAGATGTGTATGAGTTTGAATTACAAGTAGGTAGGCATATTATTTTTTTAAAAAATAAATAAATAGGAAGATGTTTAAGGGTTGGAAGGTAAAAAAGGACAGGAATTAATTCAGCGATAGAATATTTTGCAGCAAAGAGAGCGATTTTTTTTTCATTGTTACAATGTAAGTAGAGTAAGCAATCTTTGCCTATATTTCCAATGTACAGTAGTTTTATCTCCTTTATATGTGCGCATGTCTTAATTACAAGCCCAATTTAGCAATCTAATGTACATTTATTGGTTGAGGTTCCTTCAGGTTCCTTAACTAGTTTAATTGCTCCCTTATGCACACATTTGCTAAGTTTAATTACTGGGATTTGTTTGCTAGGTAGGAGCAAGAGAAAAGAGAAGAGGGTTATCATTTAGAATTATACCTAAACGATTTGTTTACGGTTTACATTTATGATGGATGCAAGGCAAACCTGCTGTGCATAATGCTCATCTGTATTGTGTGCAGACTTTCTGAGTAGACCCTAAAAACAATTTTTCCAGGAGAAAATTGGTAGTAGTGGTGGCAAGGGTCCACGGCAACTCACCTTGCTGCAGGACAACTCGCCATGGCCGAATTGCCATTGGACAACTCGCCACAGGACAAGAGCTACACTAATATCGAAGAAATAGCGGAATAGAATCATTAAAGAAAGGATGCAAAGGAGGGACAAAAATGAAATGTGAATGACAAAAATTAAAATATTTTTTTAATTGTTTTAAACAATTAAATGGAATTGTTGAATTGTCCCTGCAGTGAGTTGTCCAGTGACGAGTTGACTGTGGTGGGTTGGCCACGGTGAATTGGCTATGGTGAGTTGACCGTGGCAAGTTGGCTGCAGCGAGGTGTCCCTTTCCATGGTGGCAAAGGGGTATATCTAGGGCAGGGGTAGGCAACCTTGGCTCTTTTATGACTCCTGGACTTCAACTCCCAGAATTCCTGAGCCAGCCATTCTGGGAGTTGAAGTCCACGAGTCATAAAAGAGCCAAGGTTGCCTACCCCTGATCTAGGGACTGGAGAGAAATTCATGTTGTACTGAAATAGCAGACATTCGGTAAACGTCCCTGGGAATTTTCTACGACTGCAAAGAAGGCCATTTGTGTTTAGATGGGATTCAAGTGCTTATTTTGAGCCTCTATTTTTGCAAACAGTGCTTGCCATGGCTACCTAAAATTGCTTACATTCCTTCCTGAGAATTTTTTTTTTAAAAAAAATCATCATTAAATATTCTTATGATCTAAGGAGCTGCCTTATATACTTTTGCTTCAGGACTGAATGCACAAGACAAGATTAAGTCTTCCTTAAGTCAAGCTCAAATGCATGGATTTATTCTTGTCGTGTCTTGGGAAATGTTACGGAAGTGGCTTTCCATTGCTTTTTTGCAGGATTTTTATTTTTTAAAAAAACTTCCCTGGCATTCTTGGTGGCTTTCCATCCACGTACAGGTCTAACTCTTTTTAGCTTTTCATGATCATCAAGAGCTGGCTAGATGCTTCTAACTATTCTTTAAAATAAAAATGCCTAGGTATTGACTGACCATATTCTTGCATGGGCTTCATGATTCTGGGAGAATAATATTATGGTGGTTTTACATATGCACATTAGGTATGTAATGACATTGACTTTAAAGAAGAAATTAAGGATCTTCTGAAGATCACAAAAATTAAAAATGTAGATTCCAGCTGAAAGAAAGTAACCCATTCCTGGGCAGTTGTGTCAGAATTCAGCCCAGATGTTTCCTCGGTGCTATCTGAAGCTACTTCAGACTAAAACCTAGAACAGCACCCATAATCTGATGCTCTTTAAAGATATGTAACTAAATCCCATTATTTAGACTAGTGTAAAAGAAATTAATACAGAAATACATTACTATTAATTAATATGCCACCCAACTCTGAATGACTCTGGGTATTTATAGCCCCAAATAGAGCTCATTGTAGTAGTCAAGTCAGCTGTTAGGGCCCCAAACTAATAAAGATACTATATGTGATGATGATTCTTCCAAGCAGACTTTTGTTATTGTTCTACATCTATAGACAGAATCTTGCCAAATTGAAGCAAATTATTATCTACAGTCACACCTTGGTACTTGACTGCTCCAAAACTGGTCGAATTTGATACTCGACACGTTTTGAAGCAAAAATTTTGTCCCAGCACTCATCTTTCTCTCAGAACTTGATGTACAAGGTAGAACTTGCTAGCATCAGATGCCTCGTGATTTGCTACTTCTTCTGTCCGAAAAAAGGGTCATGTGGTAAGTCAAGTGATTTGCTTGGTACTCATTGTTTTTAGTGCTCATCGCACTTTCCAGAATGAATCCCAGACAAGTACTGAGGTACCACTGTATATGAAGCATATACTCCAAGAACTATTAGGGAGGGACTGTCATCACCCTTTATTTCTCACACAAAATATCTGAACTGAGTTGCCTCTTATTCCTTTGGAATGCATCCCCCATCTGGGAATGCAAATCCTCACTACATTACTCACTACATCTCATTATCTCTGTTTATTTTCTAGACACTTCATAGATCTATAAAATAATATAGGCAGGTGTTGCTAATTTGGGTAGAGTATCCAATTGTATTGTTATTATTTTGGTGTCACCTATTGTTGGCTAATTTTAAATTAATTTATTTATAGTACAGGTAGTCCTCAACTTACAACAGTTCATTTAGTGACCGTTTGAAGT
Organism: Azemiops feae; assembly: GCA_023970755.1. Taxonomy (NCBI): domain Eukaryota; kingdom Metazoa; phylum Chordata; class Lepidosauria; order Squamata; family Viperidae; genus Azemiops; species Azemiops feae. Next base: position 543,627 of record JALGBA010000367.1, read on the forward strand.
TACAATGGCACTGAAAAAAGTGACCATTTTTCACACTTACAACCATTGCAGCATTCCCCATGGTCACATGATTAAAATTCACTAAGTGACTCATATTTATGACAGTCTCAGTGTCCCAGGGTCATGTGAACCCATTTTGTGACCTTCTGACAAGCAAAGCCAATGGGGAAGCCAGATTCACTTAACAACCACTTTACTAACTTAACAACTGTGGCAAGAAAGGTTGTAAAATGGGACAAAATTCACTTAACAACAGTCTTGCTTAGCAATAGAAATTTTGGGCTCAGTTGTGGTCATTAAATCGAGGACTACCTGTACTGAGGTAATTTATATGCCTGGTCATATCACAGAAGTGATTCCAAGTGGTGTACAGCAGGGGTCCCCAACCCCCGGTCCGTGGACCGGCACCTGTCCGCAGCATGCCAGCAAATGGGCTGCACAAACAAGCAAAGCTCCATCCTCGGGATGCAGGCAGTATTCAAAACCACGGCCCCTCTGATTCGCGGAAAAACCTTTCTCCATGGCACCGGTCCCTGGTGCCCAAAGGGTTGGGGACCTCTGGTGTATAGAGATTAAAAAGCCAACAATTTAAAAAATAATAACCCATGCTGCTTGAGATAAATGATACATTCCAGTCTTAAACTCCCATCTATATACAGAGCTTACTTAACCTTCTGACCAGAATGCCTGGGGAACTAGCTAGGTCTCCAGAGCCTTATGAAAAGAGGGGAACTCCTCTCTTTAAGAAATGTAACTGAGTTAGCAAATGCGTGGAGGTTCTCCTGACAACAGTGAGGTGAGAAAGACAACAAAGGAATTATGTTCCTCTTTGGCTTTCTTCTTTTCCTCTGTAGTTCCTCCCCAGTGTTACTCTTGGCATCCATGATGGATATTGCTCCACTCTCCATAACTGGAACAGTTCCAGAACTCTGCTATCATTGAGGTATTTTACACTTTGATAGATTGATCTAAAGTAAGGGTTGAGGAGAGCAAGTTGGCAACGCAAACCTGCAAGCATGTTGATTTACTTAAAACACCCCTTAAATCACTGGAGGAAGGCTATTATTCTCAATCTCCTTGGGATTTAACCATTGAGTTTTTAGCAGAGTCTTGGACACAATGACGTCTAGTTGTCCCCTGTATAAGCTTTTTAAAGTCTAATTGATTCAGGTTGAATTCTTTAAGCCTTGTGTCTTTAGAGACAAGCTCTATAGCACAATGGGTCAGTAAGGAAAGGGGAAAAAAATTCCTTTCCGAACGTTTCAATCCAAATGGGAAGACATCAGTATAAAATATTTAATTTGGAAAGAAAAATCTAGCTATAAATATATAATTTGTTTCTTAGTGCTGACTAAATGTCCAGCAGTTAGGAGGTGGCTGAGATACAGTAGTATAAACATTCCCATTGAGTGTAGTTTTCATTTTATGCCATTTTTTCCCCCTATGCGTTCATCACACTAATGCAATTTCTGGCTTTGATTTTTATCAACATATATAAAAAAAAGTAAAACAGCTTGCTTGCTTTGTTTAAAAATGCCATGCAGTATTATTTTACCTGTATTAGCCCTTAAGTAAAAAAAAAAATTAACATATAAGATATGAGCCAGCAGTGTGCTGCAGCTGCCAAAAAGGCTAACACAGTGCTAGGCTGCATTAACAGAGGGATAGAATCAAGATCACGTGAAGTATTAACACCACTTTACAATGCCTTGGTAACGCCACACTTGGAATACTGCATCCAGTTTTAGTCACCACGATGTAAAAAAGACGTTGAGACTCTAGAAAGAGTACAGAGAAGAGCAACAAAGATGATTAGGGGACTGGAGGCTAAAGCATATAAGGAACGGTTGCTGGAATTGGGTATGTCTAGTTTAATGAAGAGAAGGACGAGGGGGACATGATAGCAGTGTTCCAATATCTCAGGGGCTGCCACAAAGAAGAGGGAGTCAAGCTATTTTCCAAGGTGCCTGAAGGCAGGACAAGAAGCAACGATGGAAACTAATCAAGGAGAGAAGCAACTTAGAACTAAGGAGAAACTTCCTGACAGTTAGAACAATTAACCAGTGGAACAACCTGCCTCCAGAAGTGGTGAATGCTCCAACACTGGAAATTTTTAAGAAGAGACTGGACAGCCATTTGTCTGAAATGGTATAGGGTTTCCTGCCTGAGCAGGGGGTTGGACTAGATGACCTCCAAGGTCCCTTCCAACTTTATTATTATTATTATTATTATTATTATTATTATTATTATTATTATTATTATTATTATTATTATTATTATTATTATTATTATTATTATTATTATTATTATTATTATTATTATTATTATTATTATTATTATTATTATTATACACCAGTGGAATAACTGGAGAAGAGTTCTGAGTGGTAGATATGATTTCCATATCTGTAAATATTTTACTATTCTTAATCAGATTTAACAGCCAGTTTTGGATTTTAAAAAATTTCTTGTTCTCAACATCCTTACTGTGTCACATAACCTTGCAATAAGCATGTGGTTGTTAATGTTTGATTACTAACAACACATAAGGAAATCATGACCAGTTTTTAATTTTGCAATTTAAGTTTCTATAAATCTTGGATCAAAATTAGTTTATCTTCAACATTTCATCAAAACTGATTATACAGCGTGGTCTCAGGAAGAAGTATATATCATTAAATCTTATGGTCTTTTAAAACTGGGTTCTCACCTGATGCTGTGCCCTAATGTCGCTTGTTTCATTTTAGAATCACAAGTTGTATGAATATAGCATTGAGGTTTGCAATTAATGTACAAGTTTATGGCTTAGGGTTATTTATCTCTCCAATTATTATGTCTTATTCACCAAATAATGATTAAGCAAAGCGTGGCCTAGTTTGATATTTGAACGGGTCAGAATGGCCTTTGAAGAGGAAAGATCAATAAAATCTGATGTGGATATTCATGACATGGATCGACTCAACAGCAGATAACCTACAAAGTCAGTAGATGAACTGATATTTTTTACTGAAATATTTTGAGTCTGCCTCTTCACAGCCTATTGAATAGAAAACATGTACATCCAACCCAATTCAGTTTCACTGCTCTGTGACTAGGTGGGGTGGATACTGGTCCCTTACTATGAAAAACTTGGTAGGTGATAACCAACAGCTTGAATTGAATCCAGAAGCAAACTGGCACATATTTGCTCTGGCATTGAACTAGACCAGGGATTTTCAAACTTGGCCCTTTTATGACTTGTGGACTTCAACTCCCAGAATTCCTCAGCCAGGCATGCTGGCTGAGGAATTCTGGGAGTTGAAGTCCACAAGTCATAAAAGGGCTGAGTTTGAAGACCCCTGAACTAGACCGCTGGTAATAATGACCAAGAAAAGTGTCCTTTTACCAGATTGATCTGTCTGTAGCCCACTATTGTCACTCGAACTGGTTTTGTTTCTTTTAACAGGAGGTGCCAGTAATTGAATTTGGCGTGATCTATATGCAAAAAAATAATTCTACCCTAGATTATAGGGGAAGAGACTCTCAGAAGAGCTTGATTCCTGATGGACATTATGGACATGAATGTATATTTTCCTTGTTAGCAGTAGGGAAATGATTTGCATTGTCTTCTTCCAGGTTATTTTTTTGGTTTCCCATTATAGCCTAAAGTTTGATATTCCCTAGTAATCTCCCATCCAAATGCTAAGCAGGCCCTCTATTGCTTAGTCTTCAAGTCCAGACAAGGTAGATCAGAGGCTGCCATAATCCCTCCTAGACTGAAAATTGCACATCCAGAAAGCCAAAGTTAAAACATAACAAAACAAAACAAAACAAAACAAAAACCTCAGGCAACTCCACTAAGTATTTTATCAGATGTGATGAATTCTGTGGTGGAAGCTTATTTCTTCTCTAAGTTTCCATTCTAGTTAGCTAATCTAATTGCACTGATTGTAGATGACATCTTATAAAAGGAGTATTAATGATTTCATTAGGCTAGGAGCTTTGAAATCTCTCAAGAGGCCTAGCTTCTATGGAGACTACATCACCTGCCTGCATAAGCACCTTTTCGCATATAGTATAGAGGTCCGAAGGTTATAAGTTTCATTGGGAAAGGAACCCAGAAGCAGGAATTTGTAATTTGGAGATATTAAAGGAAAAATATACATCCAGATCATAGTTGACAAATTAGGACTATCATTTTATTATACCCCAGATTCAACTGAGAAAGTAGGCAGGAAAGAAAGTGAAAAAAAAATCAGATGAGATTGTTTCCTTCTGAATCTTTCTCTTGTAGCTGAAATACTTTTAATATCTGAAAGGGACATTTCATAGAGGCTCTTGGAATTAATTAAAGGCATATACTTCTACAACAAACCTCTATGTATTTAATAGTGATTTGATAGGAAAGAGGTATGCCGAAGCCAACAGAACATAAAATCACTACAGTCAGTTCAATATCTCAACAGTCTCACAGAGGACAGCAATATCCTTCCCTTTTATTTACTGACCCAGACATCTGCAGTTGTAATGAATAGCTTTATAATGCAATACTTGTGCTATTTGTTTGAAGTGCATTGAAGGATGACCATTGCTGCATAATTTAACCTTCAAATAATGCTCATAGATAAATGTGACTGATACGAGGGTTTTTTTTTTCCTTGAGGGAACTTCACTCCCGATAGATGTTTACATTGCAGCCTATCTGCTCACAACAGATGAAGCGTGGTGTGGAAAATATATTATACTACTTTAGGTCATGTTTTATTGCTGTCATCATTACTTTTCAATAAAGTAATCTGAAATAAAAACTGTTCTCTACAACATGACTTGCTTGATGGTTGCACACTGGAAAATTTTCTTGCTCTAATTCAAGTATTACATGTGAGTTTATTTCCACAGGAAAAAAGTGCTTGTCAGTTCAGTTCTGGTATAGATGTTATGCTGGTAGTTCATTCCTCTGATTGTGAAAAGTTTGAGTTTAACCTGTTCTGGACAAAGTCACTGTAAGGGGACATGAGTCCAGAAAGACTAGTTTTTAATTTGAGGAGTACTAGAAAATCCAGCATTACATGCCTTTCTGCGTCATGTTGTCTGTTTCATAAACCTAAGATTACTCTGCCAGCTTTGACTCCTAGCATTTGTTTTCAATATTCAGGTGTTTTTAGGTTAGACTACTGCAATATGTTGTTTATGAATTTGCATTTAAGTGCCTGCCTTTGAAATGCCTTTCAGACTCGTCCTTTGATATTTCTCCACTGAGTGTGGCTATTTGAAGCAGGGCAGTATGGAAAAGCGATTTCTTATGTGTGGAGCCAGACAACGTGAAAACACTGCCTGTTCAAAAGTTCTGATTGCACGGTATGTTTACTCACTAGAAATTGCTTACCTTTTTCCAGATGCCTCACTTCCAAGGCTCAGGTGGGCATACAACACCATCAGTTACAACCTCATTTTATCCTTTACAGCAGTGGTCTCCAAACTTGGCAGCTTTAAGACTTGGTGACTTCAAATCCCAGAATGCCTCAGCCAGCTATGTTGGCTGGGGAATTCTGAGAGTTGAAGTCCACAAGTCTTAATGTTGCCAAGCTCTATATATTTGCTCATACACACACAAAAGAAATGACCAAAAAGACTTTCATCAGTGGGGTAACGCAAAGATGTTACAGCATGGATATGTAGGAACAATAATGGACTCTGTGAAGAGGCAGCTAAACTGTTTACATATCAATCAGAATAGAGGACTTTCACAAAGGCAAAAATCCCTTGGGACCTTCTAGTGTCACGCATTAAAGCTATGCTTGTGTTTCCTCCATGAACATGATTTTAAGATGTGTGATACAGAACGACCTCTGACTTACCTCAGTATGTTTTCCCATTGCTGGAAACCAAAGCCGGTGCTGAGTAATTGCTATTTTGTTTTTTAAATGAAGCATTTATTGCCCTTTGAAACACTCATTAAAAATTTCTGAAAGAACGCATTTCAACGCTGATGAACAATTCATGAAAATCAGACCTGTTTAGGCTTAGAACACTTCCCCCCCCCATAAAGGATAACATGTTGTTTCATTCAACTTGTGGAATCAGATTTCAGTTTTCCTCAGCACATATTTTCAGAGGTAGATTCAGGTGAGAAAGCCACCTGATTGAATGGATGACTTCTCTGGGCACTTTATCAGGTCTCATCAGGTACATTTTACAAAATGTCCTGAGGGAAAAATGCTGAAGAGGTTGTTGGCTCACCTCGGTGACATTGAGCTCAAACCCCATGACTAAGAAAACCAGTGGCCTTCTGCAAAGCCTACAAGAACTCTATGTGGTTCACTTTGCCTGAAATATTTAGATTTTCATGAGTTTCCCTTGCATTTAGCAGCTTTCGCCCTTTTTCTTACAGATAATACTTCACACAAAACTTGGTTATAGGAATTAAATCTTTTGGTTTATGCACTTCACTGTTCTTTCACTTCACCATCAGCAGCTTCTATAGGGGGATTAAAAAAAAGGTGGCAGCAGTGATTGTTGTTGTCTGTGATTGTGTAGTCCATGTCCAATCTAGGCACTTAATGTTTTGGTTGATGCTAGTGCTTCTTCACAGCCCTTTAAAGCAGGTCATCTTAAAGTTACAATTAATTACTCACACCAGTTTTCTTAATAGCAACTCACACAATTGCCTGTAGTAAGTAAAAAAACAAACAAACCTGATGCAGATTAGAGCTTTCATAAATAAGGATACAATGGTGCTTTTCTTGCTTTGGACAACCGGTGCCAGCATAGAAAGACATGAGGCAGATATGTGAGGTGTGCAGGAATTGGTGAGTGGGTGTATGCATATATTTAGCAGTGTATTAAATACCAAATATTTATTTATTATTTATTTATTTGTTCATTGAACAGTCAGCCAGATTTTGGACTGGATTTGTCAACTTTTATCTACCTATTGAGGCCTTCCCAAGGACCCGGGATAGGTAGATGTTGATGTGTGGTGGCGTTCAAGGTATCTATATTATTATTGTTGTTGTTGTTGTTGTTGTTGTTATTATTAGTCACATAGTCAGCCAGATGTTCAGTCTGGATTCAAATTATTATTTATTTATTATATATGTATGTATTCAATAAATACTGCATATTTATTTACTGTGTATGTATTTAAATACTATATATTTAGGTACTGTGCAAAGCAGATTATTTCTTTGTTAAAAGATAGCTGGATAGATAGATAAGCAGGCTAAGATACAAAGTTGGAAGAAAACTTATTTGCACACTGATCCTTAGGAACTACAAATGAAATCAGTAAAGCACTTCAAACATTTCTAAAACCAGAAATAATTACTGTTTCCCTCTCTATATGGAAATGTTAAAAGAGTACAGAACAATATGTAACATTAGAACCCGTAAAGGAAAATAAAAAGAAAATCCAGGTTTAACAATAATGCTTCAAAAATGTAAGCATACAAAGCATACATAACCCCTTTTTTTTCCTAAATATGTTTTACAGATCTATCACAATGCTTATCATGGGCTAAAAGTTTCCTTTTATTTTCCTTTCTGTCTTGCGAAAAAGTTCCATCAATAATTGCATTAAATGTGGATTATATGTAGAACTTGGTGCCAAACTTCTCAGAGTGTGTAAAACATCTGCATCTTCTGAATTCTCCTTTGTTTTTGTTTTTTGTTTTATTATATTTCTATTCACCTAAACTCCATAGAACTCAGAGTAACTTGGCAATTTTTCACCTAGATCACAACAAGAAGTCCGGATAATTAGCTGGGGAGTTTGGAGAAGCAAACTAGTAAATTTTCCAGCTCATTTGTCATGAGGCTTTTGACATGTAGTCTAAAAGCCTTCATAAATAACTTAATCATATTGTTGCTGTAGCACACTGCAATTGTCATTTGGCAGAACAATCTCTTGATTCAATTAGCAACTTAAAAAAAAACCAGTGGCAATTATTCTGCTCCCATATGGTAATAATACTTATTCCTGGGAACATGGTATGATCCTAAAATAGGCTACCTTAGTCCATACTTAAATGGTGAAATTCAAAGAAGTGGGCCTTCAACTTTCTAAAGTCTCATTAAATTGGAGGCATTCCAGAGAAATAGTATCCTTGCTAAATTTTCTAAGGAATTTAGGCAAGATCCTCCCACTCCATCTTCTACATTTGTTTTGTAAGAACAAGTAAATGATTTGAAACGCAATCTCTCCACCTGTATGAACAATGAGTTTGACCTCAATTTTAGGAAATGGGCAATGGAATGGGAAGGGGAGTAGTCTGCTATTGAAGGCGTACAAGAATAAATGAATGTCTACACAATAGGAAGGACTTGTGCAAATTAAAACAGCACTCCCTTATTCTCCTCTTTGGGTGTAAATCAAGTCATTCATTACACCTGGCATTCCACCCTAATTACAAATCGAGAGCAATATGATCTTTCTTTCTTTCTTTCTTTCTTTCTTTCTTTCTTTCTTTCTTTCTTTCTTTCTTTCTTTCTTTCTTTCTTTCTTTCTTTCTTTCTTTCTTTCTTTCTTTCTTTCTCTTTCTTTCTTTCTTTCTTTCTTTCTTTCTTTCTTTCCTTCCTTCCTTCCTTCCTTCCTTCCTTCCTTCCTTCCTTCCTTCCTTCCTTTCTTTCTTTCTTCTTCTTTCCTTTCTTCTTTCTTCTTTCTTTTCTTTCTCTTTCTTTCTTTCTTTCTTTCTTTCTTTCTTTCTTTCTTTCTTTCTTTCTTTCTTTCTTTCTTTCTTTCTTTCTTTCTTTCTTTCCTTCCTTCCTTCCTTCCTTCCTTCCTTCCTTCCTTCCTTCCTTCCTTTTTCTTTCTTTCTTTCTTTCTTTCTTTCTTTCTTTCTTTCTTTCTTTCTTTCTTTCTTTCTTTCTTTCTTTCTTTCTTTCTTTCTTTCAAGATAGGATCAAGTGGCTAAGTAACATTTTCAATGTCAATCTATCCATTTTTGCACAATCTATTTTTTTTAATTAACTCTTCTTTCAACCAGATTCTTGATATTGCTTCACATTCACAGCGACTGTTGAAGCAACTTGAAATCTGTAGGACAAAGGTTCCTTTTTGAATTTCCTACATCTTAATGCTGAGAAAGTATGTATAGTGTCCCCTAACAGTTGGTCTGGAGGTTAAGATCATCTGACTAGACCTTCTCAAAATAGTTCTTTAGGAAAGTCACGTTAGGAATTTCCAAAAAGGGATCTTTTTTGTCTTTAAAATAGTAGTTCAAAAGAAATTTTAGTAACAATGGTGTTATTGCCTTTTTGACATCATGTTGAATCACCCATTTGCCTAGACATTTTGGATTTTGTTAAGTTTTCTGCTGAAGAAATGTCCTACTATTTACTCTTCTTCTGACAGGTACAGTATGTTTAGGACTGCATCAAAGGTAATTCTATACCCACCTAATCAAATTTACTCAACATACTTCTGAGTCAGCAAATCTGAAGCCAGCATGTGGGCAGCTCTATTGAGGTTTTTATTTAAAAAAAACCCCATGTGTTTTTAATAGTAATATGACAATGACAAAGTCTGTTTGAAGAATCTCTATTTTTAAGAGCAGAGAAATACATTTATGCCTATTAGACTGTCCTCCCCCAAGGTAAGCAATGTTATGCAAAGTATGGAAAGAGAGAAAGAAACAGCAAAGTAAATTAAAACCATGCTATATAAGAAAAAGAAATATAACCAAACGGACTCACAGAGATTATGTTGTGTTATGGCTTTGGTCAATCAAGACTTTCACATATTGTTTCTTAATAAGAGAGATAATGGACAAATTAGACTATCAGCCTAAGCTATAGCCTTGTCACATGCATCATTCTCTGCTGACAGTATGCCAAAATGTTTTGGCATATTTTAGGTCAAAGTGAGGTTTAATCTCAAGTACGCTCAAGTTATGCTATGCAATTTAGGATCTCTAATCTAGAGACTACCTTGAAGTCAACATACTGTTGCCTGCATTCCATGTATTAGGAGGAACATGCAATGTATTGACACATTTTCGGGTTACATGGGGATAATTATCTTTAAAAATATGACAGAGGTAATGTTTCCCATGGCTGGGGAATGGGAGTGGAAAGGGAGGCAAATGATGAAAGTAGCATCAGACCAACATGATACAAGTCCTACCTATATTTGTTTGTGTCTCTGTGCGATGACATTACACACATATAGGAAAGGGGCAGAATTTCTCCTTAATTCTAGGTTGCAATTGCAACAGACAGGAGAAGATTCCCTTCAAAACAACTGCACAGGAGACCAGAAGTAAGTTCCCACAAAGTTTTCCCCCCAATTTCAGAAGCATTTGTCATGCTTAAAGCACTTAACTGAGGCCTGGGACTCTTGACCTGTAGGAAGTTTCCCATCTGAACCGTTCTTCTTAGGTACCTTCTCTCTTCCACTCAGGGAAAGTAAAACATAACTTAGACTCAACCAGTGGCTGAGTGGAGCCCTTTTCCTGGCCCCACTCAGACCAGCTTCCACCCAGTTGGGAAGGGCTATTTTAAAGAACATCACTGTTTGACTGCATTTTCTAAAGGAATTCGCTTTTGGAGAGGGATGTGCCAGCCCCAGGTTCCACAATGCTGCTAACCTATCCTTAGTAAAAACACCTTCCGACCCTGACATCAAGAGGGATAGTTTTAAAGCCCAATTGCCACCAAGTGGGCCATTTTTAAGATTTAATTATATTAAAAATGGTCCTGGTGCAAATGTTTTCCCCCTTTGCTAGCTAGATTTGAAGAGAGAAACCAACATTAGCATTCCAGAAAATCTCCTTCAAACAACAATAACACAAAAGACCCCGTTTTGCCCATTAATCCACAACTCCATTTTCCCATCTAAAGACGTTCATTCTCTTCAGCGTGTGGATCTCTGCAAGAACAATTATTACACAATTTATCATCATTCTTGTTTTATTTCCCTCATGAAAGATAAAACTAACAGCCAAAGCCATAAAAAAACAACTCTCATATTGTAAAAAAAAAATCAGAAGACATTTACACAAAAAGAGGACAGTATAATCCAGCTAAGGAAAACTTATGTTCTGTTTTTTGCAGGCTTCCTGTACTGAGGAATATGTAGAAGTGTATTGGAATGAATCCTGCAGCTCTTAACTCTAGGGGCAAATAATAAATTACACTGGACCTGGCAAAATGGAGTACCAGCTTATACTGCAAGATTCAATTTCCCATACTCCTATAACTCTAATTTTTGTCACATTCCCCTGTGGGGATAATTTGTTGCTGAAATCCAGTGTTTTGGATTGTAAGTCCACATTCCAAAGATCTGGCTTCTTCATCACTGGAAACCTCCCATCCATCAAACTGACAGAAGAAAGTAACATATTACAATCATTCCCAAACCTTGGTTTCCACAGCAAAAAAATAAAATAAAATAAAAGCAAACTGCACAGAGCAAATCTAAAGGCTGATTATTGATAAACTTGAGCGAGTTACTTGTGATATTTTTGATCCAAAGCTACATTCATTTTTGCCAGCTTGTTATCTTATAGGTTTATTGAGAATAGCTCTCTAGCTGGAAGATTCCCATATGGGGAAGAAAATCTATGTTGGCATCAGTGTTGCTGCCCCTAGATAGCGATAGTTATTTATTTAGCATATGATGAAAACACAATAAAAGAGAAAGTAAACATATACACACAATCCATGTAATTATATACCAAACAACTGCGGGGGTATGACAATGGCCTCATAATTGGATGTCCAATTCAGTTATCTAGGACTAGGTGATCTGGCATTGTTTCATGTAGATCTTCAAAGGAACCAGAAAATGTGCATTGTGAGCAGTCGTGCACAATATGTTTAATTGCTTGCATATCAGCAACACAATCTCATCAAAGGGAGTCTTTCCAACCCCATTGATACAGGGCAGAGACACTTCTTCCACTAGCATTAGGAGCTGTGGTGGTGCAGTGGTTAGAATGCAGCATTGCAGGCTGACTCTGCTGACTGCCAGCAGTTTGATTCTCCCCGGCTCAAGGTTGACTCCGCCTTCCATCCTTCCGAGATCGGTAAAATGAGAACCCAGATTGTTGGGGGCAATACGCTGACTCTGTAGATTGCTTAGAGAGGGCTGTAAAGCACTGTGAAGCGGTATATAAGTCTAAGTGCTATTGCTATTGCTATCACACCTAATTCTGTTCAATTTCATCCAGACTGAATGAGGCCGGCTAAAACCAGATGGTTGTAGTTCCTCATTCAGAATTTATTTATTTATTTGTCAAACAAAAATTACAAATTCAAACAAACCAAATGAAAAAACTAAAATGTGACAGGGATGATAGGCACGTTAGTGCACTTACGCACACCCCCTTAGGAACCTCTTAAATATGGGATGAGGTCCACAGAAGTTAAGTTAGAATTAAAACTGTGAAAATTAGTAGCTAAGACAGCTAAACTGTGTAAGGTATTCTAGACTTTGACAACTCTTTACCAAAAATCAATTTTTTTACAATCAAGCTTAAAGCAGTTTACATTAAGTTTAAAGCATTTGTTTGCACACGTTACATTTCGATTAAAACTTGTTCTTGGTCTCCACACAAATATAGATTTCCTATCGTATAAATCAACATTTGCCTATATTTGGGAGGGATGGTATGTTTAGTACTGTTTGGCAGTGCACAAACTGTTGGAATGCTTCTTCAGTAGAAGATGAATGAGAAAAATGGTAATAGATGAATCTATATTTTAAACACACCGGAAGGAGAGAAGTGATCTCAAACTGATTAGAAAACAGATATAATTGTTAGAAAGACTGTGAAACTAGTGTCTAGAGCTATGCATACATCTTATTCTCCCTTGCCAAGGATTTTTGTACCATGGATGATTTATACATCAGGATGGACTCAAACTTCTCTATTTGAATAACAGATCAAGATAGGCGCAAAAGGGGAGGTGGCATGGTGGCTCAGCGGTTAAGATGCTGTGCTTGTTGGCTGGAAAGCTGGCAGCCCAGATTCAAGACGCAAGTGTCACATGACAGCGTGAGCTCCCATCCTTACCCCAGCTCCTGCCGAACCTAGCAGTTCAAAAGCATGCAAATAGAGAAATAGGTACCACTTTCGTGGGAAGGTAAAAGTGCTCCGTGACATCATGCTTGCCACATGACCACAGAAATGTCTTCAGACAGCATTGGCTCAATGGCCTTGAAATGGACATGAACAGCGCCCCCTATAGTTGGCAACGACTAGCAGAGTAAAATCTGTAGGGACTCATTTTCCTTTCTATAAGCACAAAAGAGTCACCTTGTAGGGGAGATGGGTGGCACAAAAATTTAATAAACAAACAAACAAATAAATACTTAGCTTTAATTCACATTAAAGTCATATCACTGCCATAGTGGTATGAGTTTAGGAAGTACTGGTCATATCTCAAGAATTACACAATAAATACTTTACTAAGTATAATACAAAAACTTATTTCAACTTATTTCAACAAGTTGTGATAACCTTTGGGGACTAAACAGCGACTCTGTGAAATGCTTTGCTGAAACCAAAATAAACTACATGCACAACATTCCCACAATCTACTAAACATTTAAATAGAACTAGTGAGAAATAGAACTAGTCAAGCTTTCTTCTTACCACATAAGTGGAAGAGAAATCTCTAAGGTATTTTCTGACTGAAATATGGCAAGATATATAAATTGGAGCCCCAAATAAGTGACCAGTCATGCAAGCTTATGTACAGTAGTTTATGATTCTATTTCATTATCAGTCATTTCATGTAGTCTCCAGATCATATGGAGAAGCCAGCTATTACGTTAATATCCTCATGATGGGGGAGGGGGGAGTTATGGCTGATAATTTACATCCTCCCACATGCATTCCCAAACATAAGAAATGGTCTGATTATCTAATCTTATTTATTCCTAGATACAGATAAAATTTATAGGCAGTTTTGTCTAGTGGTTAAGACACCAGGCTAGACACCAGGTCATCCACCTAGGCATGAAAATCTAGGTGGGTGACTTTGGGCCTTTCAGCCCACAATATCAGTCTCAAGTGACAATCTGGTCAGTCAATTCATATCTCCATCAATGAATCAACACCTAGTTGAGCTGGGGGGGAAAAGCAGCCCCTGCGTGTGCGCGTACACACACCTACACACCCACCCACCCGCACACACACACACATCTACTAAAGTACTACTACTAGTAGATAACGACCAGATAGTAGACAAGGATAATGATAGGTATAGGGGGGCCAAGTGACAACAACATCAGGAAGAAGGAGTATGAGAAGCTGGAAAAGCACCAGGGCCTGAGGGAGGAACCGGAGAGGCCAAAGGAAAGGCCAAAATGGTGACAAGGGTGGTAGGAGCACCGGGGGCTGTAACTTCTAAGCTGGGAGAATGGCTCCAACAGAGCTCAGGAACAATCTCAGAGCTCTCTGCCCAGAAAAGTACAGTGCTAGGAACAGCTAAGACCCTGGGTTGAACCTCAGACTTGGTAGAGGAACTGGTAGAAGACCTGAGATTGAGGAAGACATGTATCCCACCCCCCATAAGGGTGAGAGGGAATTTTTATACCTAAATACATACAGGTAATCCCCAATTTACAACCACAATTGAGCCCAAAATTTCTGTTGCTAAGTGGGACATTTGTTAAGTGAGTTTTGCCCATTTTAGGGCCTTTCTTGCCACTGTTGTTAAATGAATCACTGCAGTTGTTGAGTTACTAACATGGTTGTTAAGTGAATCTGGCTTCTCCATTGACTTCGCTTGTCAGAAATTAGCAAAAGATGAACGCATGGCCATGGCACATTGCAACCGTCATAAATATGAGTCAGTTGCCAAGCATCTGAATTTGGATCATGTAACCATGCGGATGCTGCTGGAATAGTTTTAAGTGTGAAAAACAATCATCGCTCACTTTTTTCAGTGCCATTGTAACATGGGACGATTACTAAACAAACTGTTGTAAGATGAAGACTACCTGTACAGAAAACTGAATTTCTTTTAAGCAACTTTGTTAGTTATGTTTTACTATATAGTAACTGACCTACGTTTAAAAAAAAAATGCTGTCCCTATTTCACCAAAAGGATGAAAAAAAATCAAATATATTAGCCAGCTAATGCATTTTTCATATATTGGAATGCGCTAATTGACGGATGCTATCCCATGAAATATGGTTTCATGAATTATATAGCTGTAATCTGGAATTTCCTCTGTTAAAGCAAACACACTTGTGCTGGCTGACCCTGTTCTGCTCTGTTTAAAATGTTATATTGATTAAGCAAGACTAGAAACTATTTTTCATGCTTTGAAATTATTATTTTAAACAACTGTAAAACCATTATTTATATGGAGCTTCTGATTGCCGAATGGTTTAAATTAGCCAAGATTACTAGCTGAAGCTTTCAGTTATAAATCAAGGTGAAGAATGTTAGAATTTGTTTAGTGAAATGTTTAATGTGCAGAAAGTTCTGACTTCACAAGTCAGGCGCAGGCCATACCTCTGACAGATGGCGATGCCTATACGCAGGCTGCGCCCTTCTATGCCAAGATGAATCTATTGGGGGCAGAGTCTCGTGGCTGGCACTGAACAGGAGACTTTAATTCCTTCAAGGCAGACTGGCAGCAGACGTTCATTTGAGCATTGCATTTTCTCCTGTGCTTAGAATAAGTCTATCTCGGAGGTTTTGCATCCATCTCTAAGTATTTATGTCACATAGTGGAAACTGTGTAAGACTGCTGGTCACAGGATTTTTTTTATTTTTTTTTAATAAAATACATTATTGCAAAATGTATTTTCATTAACCGAACATACGATTGCCCAGTTTAGCAAGAGAAATAATTTCTCCATCCATTTATTTAATATCCTGCAGTTCTATTTGCCAGAATATTATAAAAATATGCCTCAAAATTTAATACACTAGCTAGTATATTCAGCTATTCTTGCCTACCTCTGGAAGCTCCTCCTTTTTGATATCTAATTAAGAACATCTCACACAGATCTGATCCCAAACTACATTTAAATAACTATTATGGATTGCTGTAATCATAGAGGATTAGCATCACAAAGAGTCCTGCCTTGCTCTGGCCCTTTTTAGATTGCTTGTGCATTATTCTGCGGTCCTGTTCTTATGCAGGCTCAGATTAATTTCATCAGGTAGCCCTTTCATTGTTCAAAATGAAGGGTGGGCAGCAATGCAAGGCTCCTGATCACACAGAGGATATACATAATCTAAGAGTCCTTTATCAAATAATACAAGGTATAATATCCCAGCCCATGAACCATATTAAATTAAAACAAAAGAGCTACAACCCTGTAGCTGGATGAAATTTACACTATCTCATTAAATAGTGTCCATCTCTTTGCCAGTGTCCATCTCAGTACTGAACATAACACAACTGTAAAAATGGCATCTAACATTGCAGACATTTATAGATCTATATGTTACATGTGTGCTACCTGCTCCAATATATGCCGGGGGAAAATGGACACTAATCTCACAATCGATGCAAAAGCTTCAAGTGGCGCAAAGAGTCATGGAAAGATACATGCTTGGCATTACAAGACAAGATAGAAAGACCTGCACATGGATTAGAGAACAAACAAAAGTATACGACATCATCAAGAGAGTAAATTGAATTGAAATGGAAATGGGCTGGTCACTTAGCAAGAAGGATTGATGGCAGGTGGACCAAGGCAGTCATAGAATGGATCCCACTTGATAAAAAGCATCCACAAAAGAGACCTAAAACAAGATGGATCGACGACATCAGCAAATATTATGGGCCCAATTGGCAAAAGGAAGCTCAGGACTGTATAGATTGGAAACATGCAGAAAAGGCCTTCATCCTGCAGTGGCTAGACAATGGCTAAAATGATGATGATGTCTCGTGGAGTGTGAGTACCACTTTATAGTACCACACTTGGAATATTGCATCCAGTTTTATATTGCCACATATAAAAAAGATGTTGAGATTCTAGAAAGAGTGCAGAGAAGAGCAACAAAGATGATTAGGGGACTGGAGACTAAAAAATACAAAGAACGGTTGCAGGATTTGGGTATGTCTAGTTTAATGAAGAGAAGGACTAGGGGTGACATGATAGCGGTGTTCCAATATCTGAGGGACTGCCACAAACAAGAGGGAGTGAAGCTATTTTCCAAGGCGCCTGAAGGCAGGATAAGAAGCTATGGATGGAAATTAATCAAGGAGAGAATCAACCTAGAAATAAGGAGAAATTTCCTGACAGTTAGAACAATTAATCAGTGGAACAACTTGCCTCCAGAAGTTGTGGATGCTCCAATGCTGGAGGTTTTTAAGAAGAGATTGGACAACTATTTGTCTGAAATGGTATGGGGTTTCTTGCTTGAGCATGAGGTCGGACTAGAAGACCTCCAAGGTCCCTTCCAATTCTGTTATGTCTATTCAGAAGAGAACCTTGCTAAGTTGGACAAAGCATAATAGTTCCTGAGATAGGCCTATACCTAAGGATGCTTGGTGGCTGTGTCCTGAAGTGAAAAAGTATTGGACTAAGATACAAGGGTGGCTACAAGAGTTAACAAAATGCCAAATAGAACTAAACCCGGAAACATTTCTCCTGGGAATACTTAAAAAGAAATTTGACAGGAAAATAAGTTATTTGATTTTACACATATTAACTGCGGCAAGAATTGCGTTCGCGCAATATTGGAAGGAAGGCAATATACCACCAGAGGGATTGATCATTCAGAAGATATATGAATGTGCCGAAATGGATAAACTCATGCTAGAACTAAAAGAAAAAGACGATTCGGAATTTTACGCGGTTTGGGAAAAATGGTATACTTGGATAGATAATAGAAACAAAAATTGGAAATATACATAAGACTACTGTGTGGTTAGATATTGAATGTATATAGTGTATATATTGTATAGAATGCTGATCCGAAGTATATAAAAATGACACAGTCTGCTGAATATGTATTAGAGTTGTATAAAGGAAAATGGTAATAAAAATTATTAAAAAAAATAAAAAAAAAATTCCCATTAATACTGTAATTCCTGCATGTCCATTGAAAGTAAATTAATTCATGTCAATAGATCTTAACTCGTGTTAAGGAGCGTAGTCTAAACCAGCAATCATAAACACATTTACTTTGGAATCAATATAACTGAAAAACTAAGATTCTTTTTTTGCCCCTAAGAAACATAAATAGGATTATCTGCAAGCAGTCTAAATGCTACGATAACGTTAATTCTATAATACTGGATTTTTTTTTTTAAAAAGTTTTAATGTAAGCCACTTTGAGAAGGTTTTGACCTAAACAATGGCCTAAAACAGTGGTGGGATTCAAATATGTGAACAACCGGTTCTCTGTGTGGATGCCGCTTCGGGAAGTCCATTCTGGGCCTGGGCAACAAAAAATTCGCTACCGGTTCTGCCGAAGTGGTGCGAACCGGCTGAGTCCCACCACTGGCCTAAATATTTTAATGCTAATAATACCCTTATTTGTAGCTAGGGATAATTTGGAGCACAGTGTGCAGATTTGCTGTTTCAAGGACATCCATTGTTCCTGGCTACTTTATCAAGCATATTTTATATGCTCTGCATTGCTAATAAAAATCCAAAGTATATGCAGAACAACAAAGCCAAATGTATTAAGCACCTCTGCGTATAAGGAATAGACAGTACAAAGCAAACCTATTATCAAAAGAAGAGTGAGTTGTATTAAATTAAAAATGTAATCAGCCTAAGAAAGTGCATTCAAAACAAACAGTAGTGGTTTCATGCTGGATGCTATTAATCTCAAACAGCCACATGTATAAATTGGAAGTGAGTAAATATCTTTCTGAGCTGCAGAATATTAAATATAGGCAGATGTTGAAATATATCTGGAACTTATTCTTTTACCAATCTGTGGCACAGGTGAATAAATTTTTTTATGTGGTATGAAGATGGTAGTAAGAGGGATGTTTTCTTCTGTATTCATAGGGGGAGACACCAAGGTCATCTAATGAATCAGAAGTGAATTCAGGAGAGGTAAAAGCAAGTGTTGTACCTTAGGACTACAACCCCATATCACCTCAAAAACATTTAGGTAAAGCACACAGAGAATTCCAGCTCTTGTTACCAAAGTGTCATTTTTGAAGTAACAGAAAGGGAAAATGATTTACTGTGTGCCTGGAGATTTAGCATATTTTAAACTGCAATTAAATACTGAATCAAATTTAGCTGTTCTCTTGACTATACTTGTAGGAGTGCAGCCTCTGGTATGCCAATTCAAAAGCCTAGTATGGCCGGAGAAAGTATGGCTGGAGAAAGTTGTCCACTCATGACATAGGATACAGATAAATTATGACATTTATTATTACAAGCTGGAGTGATGGCCACCAACTTGGAATCCTTTAAAAGAAGACTGAGGATGGAGGATAAAGCTACAAATAGCTACAAGTTGTTATACTTAGAAACATCACTTAAATGAATGATGAATTTAAGATGACTCACAGCCCAAAAGGAATATTGGAGTAAACAAAAGCCCCAGTCTAATAAGAACTGGCTTCTTCCAAAACCATAGCAGATTGAAGACAATTTGCCTATTTTAGTGAAAAAATATTCAGGGGTTGGGGGAATTAGTTTTTATTTGAAATAAATACAGTATTATCACCAATGGCAGAGTCACTATGTCTCTTGATATAAACTCCTAGCTACTGCAATAAATTTTGGCTCTCGAGTCATTTAACTGTCTGAATTCAGGAACTTACAGTAAAAGCTTAAGTGACAATATGATTAAATCTGCAGACAAAATGAAACCATATATACATAGACAACCTGTCTTTCACAGTACACAATAATAAACCTTATTCATTACTTTTCTCTCACCTAGTCAACATAAGTATGGCCATTTGCTTCATGATCTAGAGATTGGGAAGCACTTTAGTTCTGTTTCATTTAAAACCCCTAGTTCTTGCTTTGTGACCACTACAGAAACAGGGTCCTGACAATATCAGTCTTGGGTTATGATTCAGCACAGTTCTTAAAAACCTATGAGACTCCCTTACTGAAATAGTTGAATAAGCAGTCAGTCTCTTTCCAGGCAAAATTAAAAATGCTTGGTAGGGTGACACTCTTTAAAGTCTTGAATGGTTTCAGCCTAGGATGCTTCCTATGATCCCCAGCACTGATTTTAATTCAAGACTTGGGAGAACACAGGAAGAAATGGACATAATTTCTTTTTATTGGACAGGACAGGACAGAATTTAATTTAATTCTTGGTGTCTCACTATTTTTAAAATGGCTTTTCCCTAAATTATTTTATTTATTTTATTTTTGCTGATATTAACTCTGAGAATGTTAATGTTCATAGAGTAGGAACTGGGTGTGGAGAACCAGGGAAAAAGTTCTTTTGTTTTAAAAGAAAGCAGTGAACTTTCTCCCTGATCGTATGCATGTTTATTAACACAGAGCTTTAAATCCCCCTAAATCCAGTAGAATCTATTCCTATGGAAAGATTGCTGGTCAGCTATAATGTTAATTCTAAAAAAAAAGAATATTAGGTTCCATTTATGCTCTATATAGAAATTTTATTCCATTCATTGATTGGCACAACAGATCACAGGAGATCTGATTTCCTAAAATTGTTGGCCCTTTGGGGCTTTTCAGTAATGCAGTGTCTGGCTTCACAGACCATTTTTACAAGGCAGGATCGGCTTTGCTCTTGCTTCTCTCTTGTCCTGTGAGATGGGACTCATACGGATGAATTCTGTGTAGCGAACACTCTGGCTGGAATAGGATGGTGCAGATAGGAAAACAGATCCCATATTCCATCTCATATTCTAAACCGCAGACAAACTTTGTCTTCATGCCGCAGGTTCTGACTTGCACTAGTTACACAGATAGTCAGTCCTCAGCTTACGACCACAACTGAGCCCAAATTTTTTTGTTGCTGAGCGAGATATTTGTTAAGTGGATTTTGAACCATTTTACGATGTTTCTGGCCAAGTGAATCATCACAGTTCTTAAGTTAGTAACACAGTTGTTAAGTGAATCTGGCTTCCCCATTGACTTTGCTTGTCAGAAGGGGGTCACCTGATCCCAGGGACGCTGCCACTGACATAAATATGAGTCAGTCTGAATTCTGATCATGTCATCCTGGAGATGCTACAAGTCATAAGTGTGAAAAACAGTCATAAATCACTTTTTTCACTGCCTTTGTAACTTTGAACAGTCACTAAATGAATTGTTCTAAGTTGAGGACTACCTATATACTA
Organism: Azemiops feae; assembly: GCA_023970755.1. Classification (NCBI taxonomy): domain Eukaryota; kingdom Metazoa; phylum Chordata; class Lepidosauria; order Squamata; family Viperidae; genus Azemiops; species Azemiops feae. The sequence continues at coordinate 564,820 of JALGBA010000367.1, forward strand.
CTGGGAAATGTCTTTGGTCCCACAGGAATATTCCCTTGAGTGGTATAATTATCTATTTTAAAATCATATACTGTAGTTTTTTTTATCACTGGTAAATGATAATTAAAATATTAAATTGCCAATTGTTCATCTAAGCACAAGTGGGGTTTTTTTGGACAACGTCTTTACAAATAGTCCTTGATTTACGAATGTAATTGAGCTCACAATTTTGGTTGTTAGTTGTAATGGTCGTAAAGTGGATCACCACATAACCCACACCCAATTTTATGACATTGTGGTGGTCGTTAAGCAAAATCGTGGTTGTTAAATGAATATGATGGTCATTAAGTGGACCTATTGGTTACTATAGAGCAGTTTTAGCCAGAAACTGGAAGTAAATGTTGATTTCTGACAAAAACATTGTAAATCATGGTCACATGGCTTCAGAATGCTACAAATAGCCGTAAATGTGGGCTGGTTGCTAAGCACCCAAAATGTCACGTGACTGTGTTGGGAGGAATAGACGTTGGAAACTGGGTCTTAAGTCTCATTTTGGGGGTCCATGTTAACTTTGAATGGTCACTAAGCAACTGAAGGTAAGTAAAGCACTACGTATATTAGTAGACATAGCCCATCTTTGATGTTCCTCCCCACCCCACTTCATTTTAGCACACAGTACAGTATATATCTGGTATAATTAAATATAGCCATCTGCTATATTTAATTTTATAGCAGAAGACAAGAATATCAGGGAATCTTGTTTTTAGGGATAATGTGTTTTCTACTACTTGATTCATGTGTTTGTGATATAGTGCTTCACAGTTGGGGCTGAAATTGCTTTCTAAATCTTTTATTTTCCGCAAAGATTCCAGTGTGGGTTTTCATAGGTCACAATTCAATGTAAAGTTTTCTAATGCAACTTTGTCAAAATGGATAGAGTTTTTAGATAGAGTATATAACCATTTGAGAAATTCAGACTGAATTACACACATAAGCTTTACTTGCTGGCCGACCTTCGCATTCCTGCCCTTTCGACTGTGGGTGAAAAGCCAAGACAATTTCTTTTGGCATTTTGATAATCCCATTCATTCTGCAACTATTCCTAAATAAATGCAAAAAGCAAACACGTTATATTGCTTTTCTTTAAAGCTGAAGAGTAGATTTCAGGCTTTGTATATTTCTGCTTTTCTGTCTGTATATTCTCACCTTGAGTGGCTCTTTGTTAATTTCTTTCAAGGCTTGCCTGGCTACTTTATATAAGCAAATATTAGCAGGGGCTTTTAATGCATATTATGAGAGTAAAATAGTTCTCATCAACATTGGAAAATCTGGTTATTATTGCTGCAGAACATTGCTTCATCTACTTTGGATTTTACAATAGTTTAATAATGCTGTTAAGCTTTTAATGAACTAAACTGTTATCTCTAAATAACACTTATTTCCATAAATAAATAAACTCTTTTCATTTCATACTACTTTAAACTAGTATGTTAAAGTTAAGCCTTTTCCATACTGGGTTGTAAATACATCAATCGAGCAAGATAATTTCCCTCTCTCCAGGGTTTCTATATGAGTGCCACCAGGCATCGGTGAGAATCTTTGCTTCTTCCTGCTTCTGCCATATAGTTTCTCTTTCTCACTCATTCTAAAATGGCTGCCCATCTCAAACTTTGGATGGCTAACAGGAAATAAAAACAAACAAACAACAAATATAGGAACTAAGGCACAACTAAATTGCACGATCAGCATAACCACGACACGGGCTCAACCACACTCTTTGGGCCCCAGGCTCTGAAACAGAACCAGATCTTTAGGGTCTTAGAGAAAGCCAGCTGGGTCAGGTAAAATTTAATCTGAGGGTGAAGGTTTGTTCTTCAAGCTTGTGGGTTGGTTTCTGAACGTTTCATTACCAGGCTAGGTAACGTCTTCAGTAGAGTTTAGGCAGCGGTGGGATTCAGGTGGTTCGCACCACTTCGGCAGAACCAGTAGCTAATTTTTTGTTGCCCAGGCCCAGAATGGACTTCCGGAAATGGCATCCACCCAGAGAACCGGTTATTCTCATATTTGAATCCCACCACTGAGGTTAGGAGATGTCAGTATCAGTGTTCTTCTGTTTATAAGGGCCTCAGGTACCTGAAACCCTTATAAACAGAAGAACACCAACCCTTACAACTCTACAGAACATGTTACCTAGCCTGGCAACGAAACATTTGGAAACCAACCCACAAGCTTGGAGAATGAAACTTCACCCTCATCCTACATTCGAGCTACAGATATTCGCCACTATTGCAAAGTCTAATCTCTAGGGGAATGATGTTCCAGAGAATGGATGCTATGAGAGAAAAGGGTCTTCTCCAGGGACCCGTCAGAGACATATCATGGTCCAGGACTTGGACTAAGACTCTGGAGAAGCTGCTCCAGCTGAACCAGTTTAATGTCAGCCTCAGATCAATTGAGGCTGATCAAACACAAGCATCATCAGAGTAGCTGAATCAATCAGATGACGAGGCAAGGTCCCCAAGCCCTTGGATTCAGTGAGTAGAATGGAGATGAGAGCAAGGATGTCCAGTGAGGCTCCTTGCCAAGCAAAGGGGTAAATATCTTAATTAAAGATAGCTGGCTGCAGCCTGATGTAAGAGACAGTCCTGAGTCATGTTTCTCTGCTGGAAACAACTGTCTGGTCTCCTGCTCTGGTGTATTGTTCCTGTGTATTCTGCTTGTGTGAACAACCGTGCAATTCTGACCTTTGGACTGGCTAATGAACATGGCTTGGCTCTCTGAACTTCAGACTGGATTTTTACTTCTCTATGTTGTTGAAAACAAAAGTAAACAAGCAAGCTTTCTTTCCAAGAGACTCTGTTTTGATGTGTATTCATTTTCTCATCTGCAGTTTACCTACTCAGCTTAACGTAAACCAGTGTTGGGATTCAAATATGTGAACAACCGGTTCTCTGTGTGGATGCCATTTCCAGAAATCCATTCTGGGCCTGGGCAACAAAAAATTAGCTACCAGTTCTGCCGAAGTGGTGCGAACCGGCTGAATCCCATCACTGAATTAAACTGTTATTATTACCTAGAAACTGTGTGTTGCGAGTTTGAAACTTGAAATTTGACAGGACCTGAAGTGTGCCTTTACTGTTGGATTCACAGGATGGGTAGATATTGCTCCATCCCATCTTGCTTTCATTAGAGGTCATCTACAAGTACAATCAATGCTGTCTAAATCCCATACCCAGATCTCAGTCTTGGCTGGAAGGGTGCGGGTGACCTGCTTCTTCCAGAATTCTCTGGATCTGTCACACAGTCACCTTCTCCACAACCTTCTCAAAAAAGGGAAGGTTGGAAACTGGACAAAAATTGTCCAAAATAGTTGGGTTCTTGGGGAGTGAAGACTACTTTGTCCTTGAGAACAGTTGGAACAATCTTCTCTCTCAAAAATGGACTTATCATTGTCAAAACTCAACCACATGTCATCTCCAGGGATGCCTTAGCCCAGGGGTTGGCAACCTTGGCTCTTTTATGACTCGTGGACTTCAACTCCCAGAATTCCTGAGCCAGCATGGCTGGCTCAGGAATGCTGGGAGTTGAAGTCCACGAGTCATAAAAGAGCCAAGGTTGCCTACCCCTGCATGAGTCAATCAGGAGAGACATGACTCTAAAACAGAGGTAGCCAACCTGTCACAACAGCCTTGTCAGCTTCCCAGGACCAACAAGAACAAACTTGTCCCAGTTAATTAATCTGCAGGAACAGGGTTTCCACAGGACCTGATCCAAGGCCAGAGCCCAAATCAGCATAAATTTAAGTGACTTTATCTATTAGATAGACTGCCCTTTCTGTTCTGGACCGAAGGGCCAGATATAGGTGATGCTGATTGGCTATGCTAAATTATGAGGAAAAAACATTTTTACTGTCTAATTGTGACAGGAACATATGTATGACAATTTTTGTGACATAGAGCATTCTTGAAAGCAGCACTTTAAAAGTTCCTCACCAAGAATATCCTTACTAATTAATCTAGAATCACTTTGATAGAACTAAGTAAAATTGATCTTATCTCTACATGTTTTAAGATAATTCTATAGCTAAAAAGTTTCCTGTACTTGTGTAACTTTTAAGGCATAGCTACCTTTATTGCTGTATTGTTACATGTTAACTTGATGTTTCCGGTATAAAGGAAGATCCTGCTGCTTCCTTTCCTTTCCCTTGATCCCGCCAGCTTGGCACTAAACATGAAGCTTCATAATGATAGCAGAAATGAAATTAAGAGATGTCTATGAAATGGTTTAGGGACTTTTTTTTTTTGAGCTGCAGCTGCTTCATTCTGGTCTCCCAGAGGTCTTTAAATGACATAGACAATACCAAACCAGGTGGCCTCCAAACGAGAACAAATTCCTCTGAATAAACTTTTGAACTGCTAATGAAATATTTGTTTATATTTGTCTAGTTCATTTTGCTAAAGTTGCTGATAGATTTCTTAGATAAGGAGCTTTTTTAAAGGATAAGCGGTAGCAAATTATGGGCCAGTTAGCCTGGCCAAAGTCGTACGTAGATTCCTTGAGACACTGAGAATGGATGAAATAATTTTAAAAAATCAGAAAAGTATCATGACTGAAAAAATAAGAATGAATAAAAACCCAAGTCATAATGGATTTGTAAAATATAAAGTTGCTATAAATCCACTTAGAAATATATGTAAGCACAAAAGAAGAGAGGAACAAGCCTTTCTATCTATTACTTTTATTTATTCATATAATAAAGCCTAGAGTTCAATAGCATTTAGTTTCAGATTAATTTATGGAGATTTGGATTTTAGAGGAAAGGAAAGAAAAAATTGCATTCACAAGTAAGAGTAAATAATAATGGAATAAAATAGAACTGTCAACCATGGACAAGGTGGTTGGCATATTAACCTGTAAAATTGTGGATTTGGATTAAAAGAGAGTGTCTATAAATAAAGCTATTGGCTCAATAAAGCAAAAATTCTGTAACTTAACAATTATTTCCTAAGAACTTTACTGAGAAATTATAGAGAAAGAGAAAGAAGCAGAAAATTATAATTGCAGCAGAAACACTCTGCTTCTGCGTGTTGGGGGAATTGTGATGGACATCCCTTCTCTTCCACTCTTGATCATTTGTGTAAACCCGTCTAATCCATAAATCAAAAGGAGCCTGGTAGTATCTTTTCTAACAACTTTTGCCAAATGGTATAAATTTTCATAAATTGCAGCTCACTTTATCAGATGCATGAAGCAGCCACTGCAATCGGATGCTGGATTTAAATTGGGATGAGGTGGGGGGAAAGGGAGGGGAAGACAGGCCGATGCAAGTTACCACTGAGATTGTTTAATAGTATCTTCTTAATTAACAATTATAATGTGTTAACAACTCTTTCTATTTGTTGAGACCTTCTCAGATACCCTGAAACATTTTGATGTTTCTTAGTTTCAGAACGACTGTAATAGAGTACCCTGGAAGATTAAGATGCTTCGCTATTACTTATTTTGAGTCCTGATGTCAAACTTGTATCCATTGTTTCTTTTGCACAAAGTCTTACTATTTGTCATATGTATAATTCAGAGAAGCATTGCTAGCAGATGATGGCATATAAAGGCAGTCCCGGGATTAAGAACAAGGTCTTTTTTCAAATCTGCCTTTAATTTGAATTTGTATGTAAATCAGGCTGCCCATTATTAAAAATGGTGGATGGCATTCTTCCTTCCTTCAGCTGATGAACTGCTGAAGCAGTACAATATTTTCATGAATTGCTGAAAACCACTGAAAACAGGCTGTACATTAAGAATGTACGACTTCAGCAGTTCATGAAAACATTGTGAGGCTTCAGTGATTTGTCTGTTCAAGGAAGGAGAATGCCATCCGCCATTTTTAATAATGGGCAGCCTGTTCATACATACAAGCTTTCCATAAAATCAGACTTTCTTAACCTGGGGACTGCCTGTATTACATTAGAGGAAACGCATATGAAGGCACCTTGTATGTGAATTTTGTATGTGAATAAATTGGTATATGTGTGGGAGCAAAGTAGACAACTTCATTAGTATTACTTCCTTGTTGTTTTAGTTGCTTATGAGAATCTGCTTCAAGTTAGGTAGTTGTGTATATGCAAGTGTGGACCGTCCACTAGGTGCTACTAGGTGGAGGTACTATATTTTCTACTCTCAGAGAAAATACAGTAGCAAACTTGGGTGGAATCAGAATGCTTTTATTTACCTTGTCTTATATTTGAAACAATACTCATGACATTCTGTGCCATGATAGGAAGATCTATTTGTGGCCCTTGTTCATGTATACATGAGTTCATTCTTGAAGCAAGCAAAGAAGAATGTTCTATCAAATATTTTACCTGCTCTCTCAAGGTTATACTTTTGTTAATGGAGAATTTCCATAGACTTTAGATATAGACTGGATATAATTTTTAATTAAAAAAATCTCATTATTTTTTAAAATGAAGAATTATCGAGTCCCATGACTAGATGCCCTGTGCCTACTTAAAAAATAACTTTTAGATTAAAGGCTAGGATCATTCTTTTGTACTAACTGCTAATAGGGTTAGATTTAGCTTAGCATGTTGTCTGAGCCCAATCAATATGTAAACCATCATTTCTGATGAACATGTCTGAATCATACCAATTATAACTATTCAATAAATCATGATTAAACAATCTAGGGCTGAACGCAATATGTTCATCCAGTTAGGGTAAGCTCTTATAGCAAGTACAAGGAAAGGAGAACTTTGCAGAATCAGCAAAAGTAAATGAAATTACCTAGATGCTTTTGATTCACAGATGTTATCATGAATCAATAGCTTTTTAGTCAAAGGTTGTATCTTTCTAAATTAGATTAAAACTGACCTGCAACTTCTTCAAAGTCACTTCCTTACTTTTTTGCTGAGTGTCTCCAACCCAGTTGGATTCAAGCTCTGTTGACTTGAGTCTCCTATGAAAAAGCATCATAGAAGTGAAAGAAGAAAAAGAAGAGAAATTCCAATGAATATGGGAGCATATTTTAATTGTACCCAGAATAAAGTGACTCACTGTCAAACCAGTGCAGTAGCACCAAAAGTATTCATGGCATCAGATCATTTGACATGATTTATTTCACTCTTATGTAATGATTAAATTCCCATTTAATTGTTTCATTTTTGCAGGGCTTTTTTTGTCATAGAACGCCCAGAACGGAGTTCCGGCACCTTTTTTGGATGGAACCTTGTAGGGTAGGCAAGGCGGGTTGTATGACGTGTGTGAGTTCCGGCACTTTTTTTTTTTTTTACAAAAAAAGCACTGCATTTTTGTATACGATTCAGTTTTACTTATAGAGCGAACACAACATAGCAGAACAAGGAAAACCTTGACAGGAAGGAGGGACCCAACGGATATGTGTTTAGGAAAATATTAAAATTTTAAAACATCTATTATATTGTTAACATCATTTCATAAAGCTTTTGAGATTCTCCTTTTCCATATATGGCTTTGCACCTTTGCGTAGTGTGATGTTTGATGGCAACATATTACTGTCTCCCCCCCCCTTTTTGGCCTGAAGAATAGGTGGATCTGTGAGTTCTTTCATGTTACTGGGTACAAAGTACTTCATAAGAACATGGGATTAATAACAATTTGGATAATTGATATTTCTTTGACACCTTCATTTATGATACCACCCTTGCATGAAAGAGTAGAGGAAATGAAGTTGTTGCTTCAGGGTAGCTGCATATATCAGCAAACCTCTGATGGGATATTAGGAACCTGTTTTCCGAATGTGTGGCTTAATGTACATCCCATGAACATAAGCGCCATACTGGCAAACACTCAACTCAGGGAATTGCAGGGATAATCTGCTTCTAAAGTTGTCCTTCAAATAGTCAAATCTCTCCACAAGATTCTTGCTTTCTCTGACATACCAAAAACAGCCATTTTATTTTATTTTAATTTAATTTTCCTACCTTTATTAATTTTACAAATAACTGAAGGCAGCGAACATATCCAACACACCTTTCTTCTCCTATTTTCCTCACAACAACAAATCTGTGAGGTTATTTTGGGCTAAGAAAGAGTGTCTGTCCCAAAGTCACCCAGCTGGCTTTCATAGCTAAGGCAGGAATTGAACTCAGGGTCTCCGATTTTTTGGCTTGGTGCCTTTGAGGCTTCCTGATCAAGCTAATTCCTAAGTTTTGTGGCTGAAGTATAGGAAAAGGTTGCAAGGTTGCATGTTTAAGAACATGAGGATTTTTTTAAAAAACAAAAAACAAAAAACAAAAAGAGGTGCTTAAGACTGTTTTAAAGTTGAGAAATAGAATGTTTAACACAAATAAGACAATTAGGATACCACCTAATTGCCCACCTTAGTGTTACTACTATGAGTGTTCCTAGAATAACCAGGCATTTCATGTAATTTCCTGCTTAAGTTCAGATTCTGTTAAGATATGAGCATCACATCAATACTGACTGAGACACACAACTGGCATGCAAGACTTTGATTGCAAGATGATTGATGCTTATAATGCTTCGCTACAATGAAGGCTAACCCAAGGATAAATAAGCATCTCTTGATTCCTCATTATTAGATCATAAACTGTGGCTCCACTGAAATTAATTGTCAACAGGTGGCGAACATGCAGGTCAGTTCTTTGTTACTGAATCATAAGGATGCACAAATCAGCCAAGTGTGGCATGATTTACATCCTTATTCCTAAAAAAAAAAAAAATCTTTCTGAGACCTCAAGAGATTAATATTAATTTGATTCTCTTTATTTTCCCTCCATCCTTTGTTAGTGTCAGTTTTTATCAGCTGGGGAAAAAAAAGATGATTGTTATTAAAAAATACATCAGAATTTAACACACCGTTCTTGAAAACTGATTTTGTGATTCATTGCAATAGTGAATGTGTGCTGTTTTTGAAAATACAGCACTCCTGGGTGGAGAATCTCTGGCTCTCCAGATGTTCAGAAAGAATATAGTTCCCATGAAATTTGTGACCTTTATGGTCTATCAACCAACCAATACTCATATTATGGGAAACATGCAATGTGATCCCAAACTGTTATTTCAGAAGGCCAAATGCAGGTATTTTTTACTTGTTCAGTGATGTTTTGAAGTTATGACAGTGCTGAATGAAGAGTATTTATGAAGGATTGTCATACTGTTGGTTGTCACAGTGTTCCCATGGTCACATGATGACAATTTGGGAGCTTAGCAATAGGTTTGCAGTTACAAGGTTACAGCATCCCGCAGTCACTTGATCACCATTTGCGATCTTCTTTGCCAGCTTTGAACTAGCTAAGTCACTGGGGAAGCCAGTAGGAGGTTGCAAATGGTGAGCACATGAGGAATGTCAGGCAAAAGCGATCAGAACTACTGGAAGAATCTGAGCAGGAATGTTATTGCTAGTCAGCTATGTTACAAGAATCTGACCAGACTGAGCAGTGCATTTCCTTCAGAATGGCAAAATAAGGTTTCAAAGATTCTGGGGGAGGTCAGGTCTGAGCTGCTTCCTGCAATGCAAAGACTCCAGACTCAGCCCCCTCTTGACACCTGCCTTTAGTCTAGCTGGAGATTCCACCACATGGATGCTGTGAACACATGGAATTCACCTAATCTTGGTAATGAGGACTACTGTGTGTGGACTATTGTGCCTTATGTGTGCATCACTTAGTAAGTGAGTTTCCAGTTTCAATTACTTTGGGTGAGTGAAGACTACCAGTAGGACTTAAGAGGAACAACAGATACTTGGTAAGATAAATTCCATAACTATATAACAATTGAGAAGAGCATTAGTCAATAGAATTGCAAATGGAACCAATGCAATAGACAGGGTGCCAGAATGATTGGTCCTGCAGTGTCTGCCCATCAATATTTTTCAGGAACAATTTGGGTGCATAGATAGAGGGTACGCTTATCAAATTCAGAATTGGGTAGGATAGCTAATACCAGGGCTGGATTGAGACATGGTGAGGCTCAAAGTGGTTGGAAACTGTGGAGTCTGTATTTGCAAGTGCTAACTGAGAAGAAGGTTGTGTTACAAGTGATTTTGGCACGAATACTGCCAAGAAACATAACATACCTGTATTGGGTGGGGAAGTCCTCTTTGAACAGAAGGTATGAATGCCTGCAGAAGCAAAGCATATCTTAATCAATTAATGAGGTTCATATGAGGCATACAGGAGGACTTAATTAACTTTGAAATATGAGCACTATATTTCATATATAAAACTATAACAAATAAAGAACGTATTAAAAATTTGAGAGGCTCCTTGAAACTGTGAGACCTTAGGGTGTAGTGTATTTAGCTTTTGCTTAAATACAGCTTTGGCTGACACCATAGAAGACATAAATAAACATGAAATGTGTTTATTTATTCCAATTCCAAGGCCACCTAAATGACTTACAAATAAAAGAAATAATACATGTAAAAGAGAACACAGACAACCAAAAGAGCAAAACCAAGCTAAATTAAAAAGTTCCACAACCACCCTATCCTAAAGGCTTGGCAAATAACCAGGTTTCTAATATTTTTCAGAATAACTGTGCTAAATTGGAGAAACGGACTGAAAATAACCCCATGAATATCAGAGAGAGAAGTGCAAAGTTCTTCACTTAAAAAAGCAAAAATGAAATGCATAGATATAGAATAGGGAATACCTAGGTTGGCAGTAGTTCTTGTGAAAAAGATCTTGGAAGAATAGTTGATTGCAAAATGAAACAAATCAAATTGTATTTACTGTCCAAGGCCAAATCCTTCTAAAGTGAATGAATTTGTGAGAAGTGTGTTCACAGCAAGTGCAATTATGGGTGCATCAACAGCAGAACAATTGTCAAATCAAGAGAAGTAATGATTTCACTCTAATCTGCTTTGGTAAGTAAGACCCTGCTTTCAGCGCTGAGTCCATTTTTGAGGATCACACTAAGAAGGGTCCAGAGCAACTGGAATGGACTCAGAGATGGGCGGTAAAAATATTTAAAGTATTAAAAACTAAGCCATATAAAGAGAAATGGAAGGAGCTAGATTGTTTAGCTTTGAGAAAAGACCGCAGAGGAGCCTAAGATAGCAGTGTTTATATAGCTGGTACAATGTCACATAAATGGGCAAGGACTGATACCTCTTGTTTCAAAGCAGAAGACACATAATGATAGATTTAACTTAAATCTTAACTTAAGTTATGCTTAAGTTAAATCTTCCTAAGATCTCAATACTTCAATAGAGAACCAAGTCTCCAAACTAGTGCTGGAGTCCTAGTCCAGCCTTCAAGAAGAAGATAGACATCCATCTGCCTAATTTGTATTCCTGCATTAAATAGGGGGTTGGATTTGATAATCATCCATTTATGACACAATTGTGGCAGAAACATTTTGCAAAAGGAAAAAAGATTATTCTCCAATCATCTCCATTAGAGTTCTGCTCTGTGCTAATGCTTTAGCTTTGGGCTAAAGGAATCATGAGCTTCTTTGGAAGTAAAATAGATGGATGCTAATGTGACTGATCCATTAAATGAAATATAGGTAGGTATCTGGTTTGGTTGTGGACTAAACCACAGACTCAAGGAAAAGCTCTTGAAAACTTCCAGCTCAATCCTCTGCCCAGGACAGGAATCCTCAAGCCCTCCCAGGCAAACAGCTGTTCAGCCTTTGAAAATTTCCAGTGAGGTGCACCCACAATTTCAAAAGAAATGCTGTTCCACAATAGCTCTCGTAGTCAGGAAATTTCTCCTTTGGTCAGGTTTGGGACTATGTAAAGCAGGGGTCTTCAAACTTGGCCCTTTTATGACTTGCAGACTTCAACTCCCAGAATTCCTCAGTCAGGCACGCTGGCTGAGGAATTCTGGGATTTGAAGTCCGCAAGTCATAAAAGGGCCAAGTTTGAAGACCCCTGCTGTAAAGCTTCCACCCCTTGGTTCTTATTTTATCCTCAGGCATTATAATAAATTGTCATCATCTTTCCCATGACCACCCTTCAATTTTGGAAGATTGCCATCTCTGCACTCTTCCTAACGCCTCAATAATCTTCTTGTATTATGGCAACCAAAGCTTGACACAGCATACCAAGTACGGTGTGATCTGTGCAGCACAGAATACAACCATAACTTCCTGTGATCTCAGCATTATATTTCTGCTGATGTCCCTTTAAGGCTGCATTGTCTTTTTTTGACAGCTACTGCTGGCTCATATTTAATCTATAGTCTGCAAGGAAACCCAAATCCTTTTGATCCACTATCACTAGATATCATCCTCCTTGTACCTGCTTTTTCCTACCTACCGGTAAGTGCAGAACCTTATATTTTCAACTGCATTTTGCTGGAAAATAAAAAAGCCCAATGTGCAAATCTACCCAGAACCTTTTGAACCATAGCTGTGTCTTCTGAGACATCAGCAATGTTCTCAAATCTTGTCTCACCCGCAGATCTGCTGAGCATCTCTTTGATCCCTGTGTTCAAGTCATGTATAAAAATGCTAAAGAACACACTGGGCCCTGAACAAAATCCTGAGGTACCGCCTGCATATCTTTCTCCACCTAGACATAGACTCATTAACGAGCACCTGTTGGGCATGGTTGTTCAATCAATTGTGACTGGTTGTGGGGCTATCTAATCTATCCCACATTGTCCCACTTATAACTTATAGTCAGCTTGATCAAGTACCTTACTGAAGTCTAGGTTACATTCTGTAGGAGATGACTAGACTGAGCCCAAGGGCAAGGTCAAATGTTTCATTGTTTGGAGTCACTCCATGTGCCTGGCACATTCATAATGTAAACTAGTTACTTTATAAAGCAATAAGCTTACTTTGGCATGATTTATTTTTTGAACGTATCCAGGCTGGCTACTGTGGTAATATTTTGCTCTTTTTAAAGTTCTTACAAACCCACTTCTTGGTGATATATTTTTAGAAATTGGTACTGATGTCAGTCTAATTGGACTGTGGTTTCCACGGTCTACTTCATCCCCCTTTTAAAAGGGCTGGAACAATGTCAGCTCTTCTTCTGTATTTGGCGCTTTTCTCCTGTACTCCAGGAATTCTCCACTTTGTGGTTATGAGATTACATTTGCCAGTTCCTTTAGCACCCTGGGAAGTAACCAGATGATGCCATCATTGCTGGCTGAGAACCTGAATGATTTACAGTAAATGTTGGATAGACTGGATGATACAACCAGAAAGATGGATCTAACAATTTATCAAATACTAAGGTAATTATGTGGAAAAATAGACTAGAAAATTGCAAGTTGCATACAAATAGTGAAAAAGAAGAGCAAGCAGGATAATTTATAGGTAGGTTTTTGTTACTGCCTATGAAAAACATTGCCATTTTTCATTTTTAAAAAATGGTTTTATCATTGTTGTTTTTTTATTTTGTACCATGGATGTGTTGTATTGTATATTTTCTCTGTAAGCCACTGAGAGCACTTTGATTCCAGGCACATAGAGATATATTTAATAAACTGTTAAATAAAATCCATGAAGATATGTTACAATGTGTGAAGTGGTAGAAGGACATCAAGTAACATGTGATTTCTTGTGAGGAGTGAATGTTGGCTGAAGGAAGCAAAAACAACTGTTTATAAAGTCTGCTTCTGTTCACTTTGTTCTGTGGAAGCGGGAGGTGAGTTATGTCAGGAGAAGCATGAAAGTATGTTGAGCATAGGGCGACTAATGTGGTGCAGAAATATGCATGGTAAAACAAGAAGTGATGGCTTCAACAATGGACTGAATACAAAAGTGGTTGGCCAGTGAACAAAATATGTCCAGATTGTCAGGTCATGTAGAATAAAGAATGAGGAATGAACGGCAGAAGAACTACGTGAAGGAAGAGTGAATGGGTCAAGACGAAAGGGAAGCCATGACTGGATTAATTTTATGAAATTCAACAACAACCAAAAAGGAAGAGATGAAAAATTTAAAATTTAAAGAACAAAAGGGTACGAAGTGCAGGAAGTTATATAAGGCCACAATGGAAGAAAATATTCTTTGCAAAGATAGAAAAATACTGCGAGTGGTGTTGTTGTAATCTGCTTTTAGCCATGTTTCCACTTCTTTTTCTTGTATTATTTGTTCCTTTAATTTCTTTATCTATTGCCTTCTCCTTGCCCATTCTTCATAACATCCCAAAATATAATAGCATATTTAGTATATACAGAATGTGAGAAGTTTTATATCAAAATATATTTTATTCTTTATACTGTTTCCATCTTCCCTTAGAATATTAACAGAATCCACAATAGTTTGAGAATCAGCATCTCCACTAGATAATTGGCAGTCAAGTTTAAACTAAGTTAATCAAGTAAAAATAGCAAGTGGGGGAAAATCTTTTACTCAAGCTTCCTCAAACCCCCAAATAAGTTACCTAGACCTAATCCACATATCAAAGGAAAAGGTCTGTAAACACAAACAGAGTTAATTAAATTAGGTCTCCCAGCAGAACTGCATGTTCATAAGAATAAACATCATAGATGACATGCCTACACGCACGCACGCATGCACACACACATACACATACACACACACCCCTCAAGTGGCACACTAGAATCAGCATGTACAGTAGATACCTCCACACCTGGACAAGCTCCCCTATAAAAGTATGTAGCTGTACCCTATTTCTCTGCAGCTGCCCCTAAAGGCAAACTCTTTGCTTTTAGTAATAAATATTTCTTCTTTCCTCACAGCTATCTGGATCTCATTTTTATTTATTCTTGCACAACCTTGACTCAAGTTGGAACCCCAAATTATTTTTACGATAAGAGGGATCTGTGATGTTGAACAGTACAAGGGTAAACCAATATTTCTTGTGATTCTAGTGTGAGATGGTTCTGCTTTATACCTGGATTATCTGCCAAGGGTAAGAAGGAGCCAAAGAAGAAAGGAATAAATGAGCAATGCAATGATTTACACAGGGGAGCTAAATGACAGATTATTCAGGGAATTCTTTTCTTTGATGCTACTGTAAAACATTGAATGAGTAAAATTCCTAATCTTTCTGATACCTGAGTGGCTTTTTCACAAAGCAGAGTTGCTGTACTGCTATAACAGGAAACAGAGCCCACCAGTCCAAATCCTGCATCACATAACTGTTGCTGTAAGAATCCTTATAATTGGGAGTTCTCTAGTAATATTTTTTGTTGAGGCTCCTTCACCTGAAAAAGGCCAGGACTTATTATTATTATTATTTCAGTGAAAATAAGGTGAAACGAATAAATTACAGGAAAGAAATAAAGACTGGCTTGGAAATATGCTACTGCAAATGCTGAAGTTTTCAGTTAATAGAAGAAGCCTAAATGCAGTGTAGGAACATAATTTCATGTATATATGCATTAGATTTAGCTAAGTTGACAAGTAAATGAGCTATGGCTGCCTTAGCATAGGATATTAACTCTGCAGCAGGTTGTTTTCTCCATCTGTTCAGCTCACTGAAGTTTTGGGACACATTCTAAAATTTAAAGAGATACATACTTCTTTCGCATTTTAGTAATGTCCAACATATACAGTTCATTTTGTAACAAAGTGACCCTTTTTCGTTAATAGAGCCATTCTGTCCAAATGGATTAAACCTTCAGAGCAATCGGGAAAGAAATATTTAACCATGAAAATGACAAGGTATTTTTTTTCTCCACAAATAGGAGAGTCACAAAAAATGTACAAATAAAAGGGATTAACAGTTGCACTAAGCAAGGAGAGTTGCAGTTACAACTGATTGTCCAGCTTCATTTATGAAGACAGTAAGTATGACTTTCTTAGGGTTGAGTTACATGGCCTGGACATCTCCAGCGACTGCTGGAGAGGATACATGAGGAGTCTTTGTACCCCCTCATACTGGAGCTAAGATCCAGGCCACCCCTCCCCCTGGGTCAACCAGCTTGCAGGGGGTTAATGGCTGGTTACATTGAAACAAGACAAAAAGAGTCTTGGTCCCTCTGGACCCAAGACCTCAGTAGTAAAGGTAGAATTGCTACTGGCATAGATGTTCCACCTCACAGTTTCTCTCATTCCAGCCAGTTCCTATAATTAGGGGACTGGGGGCTAAAACATATGAAGAGCAATTGCAAGAATTGGCTATGTCTAGTTTAATGAAAAGAAGGACTAAGGGTGACATGATAGCAGTCTTCCAAAGGGCTGCCACAAAGAGTGGGAGGTTCAACCTATTCTCCAAAGCAGCTGAAGGCAGAACAAGAAGGAATAGATGGAAACTAGTCAAGGAGAGAACCAACTTAGAACTAAGGATAAATTTTCTAACAGATAGAACAATTAATCAGTGGAACAGGTTGCCTTCAAAAGTTGCCTTCAAAAATGACTGGAGGTTTTTAAGGAGAGATTGAACAATTATTTGTTTGGAATGGTATAGGGCAGGGGTCTTCAAACTTGGCCCTTTTATGACTTGTGGACTTCAACTCTCAGAATTCCTCAGCCAGCGTGCCTGGCTGAGGAATTCTGGGAGTTGAAGTCCACAAGTCATAAAAGGGCCAAGTTTGAAGACCCCTGGTATAGGGTGTCTTGCTTGAGCAGGGACTAGGTCCCTTCCAACTCCATTATTCTTATGTCTCAGTTTAGTGGTGAGGAATTGATGTATGTGTGGAACATCTGTGAATGAACATGAAGATTTTGAACATTTTATAAAAATGTTTTTGCTTTGCCCTACTATCTTGGACAGAAACTGTTTAATGCTTTCCCCATACTACTTTATAATCTCCAACTTTATAGTCTCCAAGCTGCAGTTTTATTTGATGGGAAAATAGAGGGCCCAGTATTTCTCCCTTCTCCCATTTTTAGGTGAAACTTCAAAAGTTTGAATTTTGATCAGGGAAAAAAAAAAAGAAATTAGCATGCTTCACTTTTCAGCAAACTGTAGCTTCCAGTTCTTAGGGTGCAGCAGTTCTATAGTAGTAATTAAACTTAAAGTATTCATGGATCAATCTAGTTATTTAGATATGTGTCAGTCTGCTTGCAAGGCAGGTTGACAGATAGGAAGTTCACATTTCAACTTGGTATTAAACTATAACGTGCCTTATTTGGTGCTAGCTTAATGAAACTAGTCTTTGCAACTTGGAAAACCAGACCACGATGGCTTGATATGGTGTATAAACCCTGACATTTCCGTCTTGGATGCCTTAGCCTTTCCCTAAACCTAAAGATCTTGTGATTGTGGCAGGTATAAATATGACAAATAAATAAATAAATAAAATTACCACAAAGGTCATACTTTCTGTAAAAGGTTAATTTACATTCAGCAATTGATTATAGTACCCTTAAAAACTTCATGCATTAATCCAGATATGCATTAATCCAGACAGGAATGCTTACAGAAGTAAAGAGATCATTTCAGCTGATTTCCTGTTATAGACGTGAGGAAGACTATGATGTTATAATAACCTAATTTAAGATTATGAAAGTCGATCTATGAAATTTGATTAATAAAAACTGAATGCTGGGATTAATTTGAAAAGAACAGTGCAGTTTTCTCATTAATTATGGAATGTTGAATTGAATGTGAGAGAGCCAATTTGAGGCTAGAAACCAGGAGACGGGTGAGTTCTAGTCCCGACTGAGACATAAAGCCAGCTGGGTGTCCTTGGGCTAGTCCATGCTGGCTCAGGAATTCTGGAAGTTGAAGTCCACGAGTCATAAAAGAGCCAAGGTTGCCTACTCCTGGGCTAGTCACTCTCTCTCAGCTTGTGGAAGCAGGCAAGGGCAAATCATGTCCACTTCTTGCCAAGCAAACTGCAGAGACTTGTTCGGGCAATAGGCAGGCGTTAAAAATTGATTCAAAGGCACAAATAAAATAAAATAAAACTGAACATTAAGACGTATCTGATATTAACATAGAAAATATTCATAATTTGTATAATGTTTGTCCTTTGCCTTGTAAACCTTTGGACCTAATATGAGAACAGTTCCAAGACTTTTTGACCTTCTCATAACTATTTTCATAACAGTTATGACATTCTATAAAAGAATATGACATTAAAATTATTTAGCTATCAGAAGTTATATGTTGCCTTAATATTTGTTGTCAGAAATGCAGCTTAGACTCATGGCATCTGTTTTCTTTGTTAGACTTCAATAAACTAATGGAACTATATGTAACTGAGCAAAACAGATGAATTATTTCTAAATGGAATTTGAAGTGTTCTGACATCTGAGTGAGACAAAAATTATACAATGTTATATGAACATGACATGCTGGCAAACTGCTGCCTGTGATACAACTCTTAATGAAAATATGATAGCTGTATCAGACTTCAGAGTACATATGTTTGAATGACAATTTATTCTCCACTTATGGTGTTTTATATTGCAATAAACAAAACACTGGCAGAGTATGTTTTGTTAACCTTGCTCTGGCTTGTATACCAAAAACAAACATTTCTGAGTGTTTAAAAATGAGCTTACTCAGGAAGGAATGGTATCTAATTTATAGATTCCATAGAGAGAAGTGCAGAAACTCTGCATGGACTGGCATTTCAACAACCCAGTAAACAAGATAAATGAGTCCAGAACTAGAGAGGAAAGGGGATAAGCTAGCATGAATAATTGCAGACGACCATTGGAATCTGCTCTTTTCTGCACATTATTGTAAAACACAAATTATGGTCTTTCAGGCAACGGAGTTTTGGACATAACAAAACTGTGATGGAGACAGTTTGGCTGTACAATCAAATATTTTAAATCCTAGGATGAACAGAGCTATGACAGCTCTGTCATCCATATTTTGTAGTAATGTAGGATATCTGCTTTTTATGTTAACTGATGACTGTGTCTAATTTTTCCTGCTACTGCAATGGCCTCAGATCTATTCCAATGCAATACAATTTCAAGAAAACAAAAGATGCCGCTACATGCATGTAATGCTGGATATGGATCACGAAGTGTTGTGCACACGTGATCTTTTGAATGAAAGCTGTCCTATTTTCTATGCAAGCTACATGGTCCTCGGAATTCATTTCAGCATTGGGTTAAGATCTTTGCTCAAATGATTGTTTTTACAAAAGGTTCCCAAGTGATAATACTAAGAACACCCTAGTCATAAGTTACTGCAGTGCAATTGTTATAATTACAAAAGCATGCACTCTTAACTACATTGTATGTTTTGCTTAGGGAACAATTCAAATTGTGTGGGCCCTATGTGACTTGGGTTTGATATGTGCATGCATATAAGTGTATAAATATATATGCATTATTGTTATCATACCTCTCTATCCAATTGTATTGTTATAGAGACCCCGACCTACAATGTTGCTAAAGAACTGACAAAACAAAGCTTGGTCAGAGGAAAACAAATACTCCATCAACTCCCCACTATAGTGCCTCCAAAGAATCAAAGACCGAGCCATAGATGAAGATGAAATCATTGTCGTTTGATGTCACAGCACTCTTTATATCTATAAACCCAGAATTAGCAAAATTACCCTCTTAAGAGACACAATAAAAAAGCCAAAACAGAAACAAAAAGACCAAAGCATCTCTTCACCACCAATCAACATCCAGATGAGCACCAAAATTAACATTAGAGCAACAATCAAGAGGTAAACAATACCCCAATCAAGAAATTACCAATGCAGACCAACAACCCAACAGTAAACAACAGCCTAATCAAGGAAACCACCAAGATGACTCCCACAAATACCAACAGGGCAAGCCACTTGTATATAAAATGAGAGCAAACCCCACTTCCTTCTAACCCTGATGATGTTACCTAGTTTGGTAATGAAATGCCTGCAAGAAAACAACCAAAGTCAGAGAGCACCAAGGACCTCTTATTTCAACCCTGAAGTACAAATATTCTCTTCTATCGGTACACTTTCCTTCATTTTACTACTATTACTTCTTTGATGTTTTGCATATATCATACATTTTTAAAATTTATTTCATGTCTATGTCATATTTAAATGATACTTTATGAATATGTTTAGTGAGTGATTTTGTACAGTACTGGAGACATTCCAGAAATATTATAGAAGATCACAGTAAGAAATTGCTACTTATTTGTTATAGGGGATAAATTCAAGGTATATACTGTAAGTAGAATCAAGTAAGTTGCTATGAATGTGTGTTAAGCAATATTTACAAATAACATCACTTCTGCTGCTGCTCCTTAGTCATATATTGGTGTGTCATGTGCTACACAAAAGTTCTCTCATTTCTGCAGAATAATCTGAAAGATCTAGCATTGCATTGGGAAGATAACAGCTTTAGCATCCCCTGAGTCTTCTCTCCTGTTCTGGTTTTAAATATTCATTATTAATAATGGCACCGTTGGTGTTCAAACGATTGATTGCAATGACCCTATTCAACAGAAAATAGTAAAATGTCATATGCTAGGCCATGTAATCATTTGCTGGACCTGTTCCTCATGCAAAATCCACAACTGTCTTTTTCAATTCCAATGATCATTGGAATTATAAAAAATGGCTGGGACAAGATTTTCATTCCTTAAATGCAACAGAAATCCACATATGCAATGCATAGCCTTAATAGCTATTTTTTTTTTAAAAAAATAACAATACATTTGCAATATCCAAATACAATAATTCATCTCCTGACTGTCATCTCAAATATCTTTGGAAATGTTTAAAGGATGAAACTCAACTGAAATAGCAACTGTTGTTTCAGAATGACTCCCTAGTTGATGATCCACTATGTGTAGAAACTCTTTCCTTCTTGATTGTACCCAAAATACAAACGTTACAATTCCTCTCTGAATAGCTACTCTACTCTAGACAGTGAGGCCAAATATGCATGGAATGTCTTGTAGTTCTTAAGAAAACTATGTTGACTGTCTCACTTTACAAACAACTGTGGAAGATGCCAAAATGAGGAAGCTATTCTGGCTCTCTTTCCTTGGAATAAGAACTGAGGTGGTTGAAAGATTTTGAAACTGCCAGTATGCATGATTAGGAATTTTCCTACCTGGCAAAAAAGGCCTAGAATAATCTTGCCAAAAACATGTCAGAAGGAATTGCAAACAGCATTTGTTCTGCTGTGGTAATACCAGTGCTTTTTTTGTATATATATATATATATATATATATATATATATATATATATATATATATATATATATATATATATATATATCTGTCTAGAGTAGAGTATATATATAGGTGCCGGAACTCATGCACAGGTCGAAAGCCCTTTACGGAGTGGGGGGGGGCGCTTTAGGGAGCTTCTGAGGTGCAGATCACGTGAGCAGTGTCAGCTGATGGACGCCATTGCTGCGGCTTTTGAGAGGGTGGTTGTTCGGAGCCGGCATGTCTTCTGCCACCTCATCATCCTCTGCCTCTGATGACACAGAGGCTTCCTCCGGAGCCAGAGTGACCAAGGTGGCAGTGGTACTGCTGCTTTGGGAGCGCGCCTGGTCCCTCGAAGAGATTCGCTCCAGGAGTCAGTCCTGGTCCCTGGTGGCCAACAAGGGGGTGAGGACAGGTGGCAGCGGCGGGGGGAGCCCCGTGAACCAAGGCAGCGAAGAGGGTCTGCTTTCTGGGCCATAGAAGTGCTTCTGGGTTGACCTTCGATGCCCCCAATTTCCCCAGGCAGCTTCTTTCACCAAGCCAGAGCTTTACTCGCGCTGGCGGCTTAGAAGGAGCCAGCTCTTCCCTTCAAAAAAAGGTGTCGGAATGCCGTTCCGTGTGTTCTATGACAAAAAAAGCACTGGGTAATACAATCAAGTTGCCAAAGATTTATATAATATTCATTTGATTTTACAACAAACTTTTTTGTGACTTCTTTCTTCTTCTGTTCAATCATGTCTGATTCCACTGGACAACAAAGATTTTGCTTCCTGAACCCTTTTAACCCTTTTAAGGGTGTCTTTATAGATGTTTGGCTGCTAATAAACTGTAGTTTAAGCTATCATGTACCATTTTATAGAAATATTTTGTTTTTCACAATGGCCATGTACCCCCTTCAGTACCTATCGGCTGTACTGCAACACATGAAAGAAACATTATGAAAACATATGGATTGGATGTGCTTCAACAACATATGGATCTGTTGTTGAAGCACATCTGGTACACCAAGTACAACTGGAATATCTGTGGAAATCTAAAGTAATGGCTCTGTTGCTTGAAATGTAGCTCAGATATACCAAGTATTATTGATACTTATTGTTCTGTCCCAGCCTACGCATGTCCTTGTTACTTCACAAAGACAACCCCTCTTTTAACAGTAGACTAGAAAATAAACCCTTTTTATTTGAGTTACAGACCTGATAATTATCCCAGAAAAACAAAAGCAACAGAACACTTTTCCAACACTTTTTCCAAAAGTAAAACAGAGCACGAGTCAAACAGGAAATAACTCACAAGCAAAATAAACAGACCATGATCTCTTGACACTGAAGTTCTTTGCAAACGGTTGCCTCCAGCAACCAGCCCTGCCCACACATTCTCTTTTTGTTACGCAGTCCCCAAGGCGTGACTTCTCACTGCTTTCTCCTTTTTCCCTGGAGTCGTCCCATTGCCTCCCTCTGTCCTACTCGTGTGACCTGTCTACGTTTACGAGTGTCTCTGAGGTCTTCCAGCTGTGCTTCCTCCGAGTTCGACTCAGCTTCCCAGCACAGCTGGCTCTCAGCTTGATCACGAGTGGACGGACCAGCCTCTTCATTAGTTTGTAGGTCCTGCAGCTCATCAGAGCCTCCCTCCAACTCTGATGGCTCTCCAGGCCCCTCCTCCTCCTCCTCCTCTGATTCCCCAGACTCAACTACCGGGATCACAGGCTGGCACAGAATCACAACACTTATCTGAATGGGACACCTGTGCATGAGACTCACATTACATTAAAAATAAATGGTTACTCTGAAAGAATTTGGTTAGAGGACAGAAAAACATGGCACGTGAAACACTTGTTGACTTGACAAAGCTATTTTTGCCTCCGCTTCACATAAAACTCGAACTTACGTCACATTTTGTGAAGGCAATGAACAAGGAAGGTGAAGGTTTTCATTATTTGAGACAGATGTTTCCGAGAATAACTGATTCCATGATTAAGGAAGGTGTTTTTGTTGGTCCATAGATCAAATATGTCATCAATGACAAGTGGTTCAAAATGATGTTAGTGGGGCTA
The DNA here is from genome assembly GCA_023970755.1 of Azemiops feae. Lineage (NCBI taxonomy): Eukaryota > Metazoa > Chordata > Lepidosauria > Squamata > Viperidae > Azemiops > Azemiops feae. Next base: position 587,853 of record JALGBA010000367.1, read on the forward strand.
GAGAAAAGTACTCAAGGATGTCATTGAGAATTTCAGGAAGCAAACCTTGAAAAAAAAAATGCTATCCGGCTTTAGAGATTGCCTGGACAAGCGCCTGCAGTTTTCTTGCCATTGTCTCCATCCTGGGGGATGAGAGAAAATGACTAGCCCAAGGTCACCCATCTGGCTTTGTGCCTAAGGCAGGACTACTATTCCCAATCTTCTAGTTTCTACCACGATGCCTTAACCACTATATTGAATTGGCTCTCTTTTTTATGGCTTAGTCTACTTTTATATGCATCACAAACATTCCTTAAGTAGTAAAGACATGTTTTATTCAATTACCTTTGTGGAAGAGAGAGGGATAAAAATATACCAATTAGTCATCAAGTTGCTATTGGGAAATCTTGTGGTCTATGCTTCACTGAGCTTGACTTGAAGAAGCTGCACTGGCTCCAAATGGTTGTTCTTAGTTACTGTGTATGCTCTTTAAATGGGTTAATTAATTGAAATGCCTACAAGGAAAGTCAACTTGATTTTATTTCAGTTAAGCCTTCTTATTAATGAGAGGAGGTATTAATGGGAGGTAGCACATTTTGAACAAATATGTTCATTAGAAATAATGGCCTGCTGTTGCTTCTGCTTATGGAACGCGATAGGTATGCTTTTATTCTTCCTTTGCACTTCAAATGCCATTTCCATTTGCAGAGAACTGGAAGAGCAAAATGAATGCATACAAATGTAACTGAAAAAACCAGCCAAGGTTTTTAAATAAAGAATCAATAGCAATTTCACATAAATTAATGTGAGGGCACAGAACTTTTAAATCTTTGTTCTTTGTTCTTTGACCAAAGTCTTCTCGCATCCAGTTTTCTCTTTTTGTGTTCTTGAACCAAAGTACTTAAGGCCTAATAGAAATTCACACATGGTTTGGTCTCAACGGGAGAAATCACCAATACTTCCAGAAAGAGGAGGTTGAATTACAGACCTCTTCATCTAACTGAAAACTTCATTTGCGTGACTAACCTTTTGTAAATGTTCTTAGCCGCAGCACAGAGTGCAATGACCAATTTCAGATTCCTTGAGGTTGCAGAAGCCGACAGATATAAAACCTGATAAAGGTCTTTGAAAAAGCACAAACACAGATGAAGGACTAATACCAACCTTAAGTCTCATAAGGCTGCATTGAACCAACGTTTACCTGGAATGAAAGCAGAGCTTTAGAAAACTGGGCTTGTTCAAAGAATCCATGGCATTGATTTTCTTGACATATTATGGATAGAGCTGCCCGGAAAGACAATACCTTCTGAGTGTTATGCTCTAAAAAGAACAGGATATTTGTAGGTTCCTAAGGAACTGACCTCCATGTTGATAAAAATGGAATCAAGAATAAGAGAGAAGGATGATTTGTATTGCTGAGAGGTATTTAATTGATAATCGACAAAATATTTCAGAACTATTAGTTTAGTCCTTGATGCCTATCGTTGTTATTCATCCTTTTGATCCTCCCCTCCATTTTCCCCCAGTTTGTTTGTATTAATTATAGTGGATGATTGGAAATATTGTTAGTCTATTGAGACAGATCAGGTAGATGTCCGTGGACTGTTCATTATATATTTTATTGATGGGGAAACATCAAATAGATATTTCAGTAGAAATATGTAGGCTTTGCATGAAAGAGGTCTCCAATATTGTCTTCAGTTCACAAGAAAGATAACAATATCGAAAAAATACCAATTTCCTGGATGGCAGAATATCCAGATGTTGGATTTCAACTTGCATCCTGCCTAGTCATCATATTCAATGGTAGGGATGATGAGACCTTTCCATGATGACTGGTGGGATATAATTCTTCATTTGTTATTTATACTAGAGATAGTGTTGATTCAGCTTAAGAAATATGCCACACGCCAACAATTATTTTGGTTATAAATTTTTGATGCCCTTTTGATTTTACTTTAATCTACAATATACAGGTAGACCTCAATTTACCAGCACAACTGAACCCAAAATTTCTGTTGTTGAATGAGACAGTTGTTAAATGAGTTCTGCCTCATTTTATGACCTTTCTTGCCAGAGTTATTAAGTAAATCGCTGCACTTGTTAAGTTAGTAACATGGTTGTTAAGTGAATCTGGCTTCTCCATTTTGCTTGTTGGAAGTTGGCAAATGGTGATCATATGATCTCGGGACGCTGCAACCGTCATAAATATGAACCAGTTGCCAAGTGTCCAAATTTTGATCATGTGGCCATGGGGATGTTGCAATGTTCATAAGTGTGAAAAATAGTCATGAGTCACTTTTCTCTATGTTCCATTGTAACTTCAAACAGTCAGTAAATGAATAGTTATAAGTCGAGGACTACCTGAAATGGTGCAAGCAGCATATTGTTACCCAAATGCCCAAAATACTGAGAAGCATCTAGGGAAAAAACTTTATATGAGAGCTATTGACAGCAACCCAGTAAAACTATTATTCTTGGAAAAGACAGATATCCTCTAGTCTAGTAGACCCGTTCTGAGTAGTGCACCATGCACTGATCACACATTGTATCTTTGAAAATATCTGGGCTATCAGAGTAAGATGTAATGCAAAATCAACCTAATTCAGCAAAGTTGATTAGCATTTGATAAAGGGTTACATTAATATTTTTGTATCGATTGGGGCCTGACACTTCCAGAATGTTTCAGCCCACCCAGTTCTGAGAGACAGTCTATATTCTCCACAGTGCAATCAATCAATCAATCAATCAATCAATCAATAGCTGAGCAGAATGTTCTTTTTTGTAATGGATGACTACAACAGCAAGCACTGGAGTATTCCTTCAACAGGGAATTAATATGCTGTGATAATAAAGAAGAATGACAATATCCCAGTTAATTTGATGATTTAAAGTGTCTAAGCTCAGAAAAAGCTAGAGAAATAAATAATGCTCAATCAGAAACGATTTAAAATAATTGGGCATCGGAGGGAGACTATCTCTCATGTCTACAGAAGCAAAAAGTATGATAAATCATTTGAATTTTCAGTGACATCTGGAAAGTGATGGAGATCTCTATCACCATGTAAATCTGCTATACTGAAATATGATGTGCACAACTCAAAATGTGTAAGAGGTTATTAGCGTGATATCAATTTGATACATTTTAATAACTTAAACAAATTAATAACTTTCAAATATTTTTATTAAAGATTTAGTTACAACAGTAAATATAATTCAAACTGTAAAACAAAAGGAAAAAGATGCAAAAAACAAATATGAAAGGGAAAAGAAAAAGAAAACAAACTTCCACCCTCATCACATCTGGTATGAGCAGTTTCATAATTTCTTCACTTCCTCCTAATTAACAAATATAAAACTCTTCGTCCCATAACTTATCTCTTAACTGTAGGTAAATCCAATAAGTAACATCTTTTTCAATCCAGGTATCAACAAAAACTCCGGACAGAGCTCTAAAATAACATTCCACATCTCAACTTTTAGCTGTAAGCAAAATCATATTTTAAAGATATAAAGTGGTCCCAGTATTCTAGTGTAAACAAAAAATTAACATGACAAAGAGGGACCTTTTGTTCTTTAAAAAAAAACAAGCTTACAAATAGCTCTTACTTCTAGATTAAAAGCTTAAACCCCATGTTGAACGTAAACAAACCCAATACACAGCTTTTTCCTATTCCAAATGCTAACAATTCCAAAGAAAATCATACCAAATAGCAACATATATCAGTGAAATAAACATTCCATATCTCAACTCGTGACTATAAAGAATTTCACATTTAGCAATATAAAGAAACTCTGTGTCCTAATATCAACAAAAGACTAAAATTCAACATAACAAAGAAGGTTTTATCCTTTAAAAAGAACAAGTTCACAAAGGTTTTTGAAGCTAAAACACTGTATTAAGTGTAAGCAAATGCAATACACAATATTTTTCCAGTCCAGATATCAGCAAATCCAGAAAGAACAATCCAAAATAGCAACATGTCCCATTTAAACTCTGGTCAAATAAAACAACTTTGTGTTCCTTCCTTTTACATAAAAAAATCTTGTTCTTTAATCTATTCAGATGATTATTGATCTTTGTTACAAATTTCTTCAATACTTTAAGCATCCTCTTTCGTAAGTCCAGCAAAAAGAAATTCCAATTGCTTTCTGGGATTGTCATTTTTACTTTTGTTCTTAATTTTTTCAGCTCATCCAATTTTTTTTATCTCTAATGATAAAATTCTTATTTTAAATAAGATTCTTATTTAAATTTTCATTTATGTTGATCTCAGATATTTTTTTCTGCAGCATTTTTTTTGGGAACAGATTGGTTCCCAAAAGACACAACTGTGCCGATATAATTGACTGAAAGTCTAGTTGCAATTCCCAGTACAGTTCCTCAAAGATATCGCTGAATGCCATTATAAACTACTTGTCTTGCTATGTTTCCAGTGTCAAAATCAGTTTTATTGTTCCACAAAACTGCATTTATTCTTTAAGATTAATTTCAAAGTCTTAATATTCACATCCCAATATTCCAATATTATCTAAATCATCCAAAACGTCCCATAGTCAAAACCTTGTTTAGCTTTTCTGCTGTTCATTTTAAACTCTTAAAAATTATAAAGATACATCTTCATTTTCTTATATTAAGAATTGAAAGCACTCATTGGTATTTGCAATCTTGTCATTCTGAAGATGTCAAACGTCTTTGCGCCAGTTAATAGGCAATTTCCAAAAGTGGTTAGCAAGGGAAGTGTGAACTTAATGTGCTTTAACAAGACTATGGGGCTGGAACCCTTACGGCAAATTCCCTCATCTTCCAACTCTCTTGCCTTCAGAGACCACTGTATTGCAATCTCCTCATGGGAAGCAACCATAAGTTTTTTTTAAAATAAATGTTTTATTAAGTTTTTATAAGGGTAGGGAAAGGATAAAATCGGTATGGGTGTTGGATAGGGTTGGGGAATGGGATTGGGATAGGGGTAGGGATAAGTACAATATTGGGGTTGCCCCCCACAAAAATTCAACGCTTTAGCAAGCAGACTATCGTCTGGGTACAAATATTAAATGACAGTAGTTAATATAATACTAAACAGTTATAATCATTGATAATAATGGTAATCATAAAAGTACAGCTTAATCAATAAATATCACTCGTCCTATTATCTTGCTCTATCGTATTGCTAACCATTGATAAAAAATTTCCCATGCTTTGAAATAAACTGAATCTTCTTTCTCTTTAATCTCCAAAATTAATCTATCCATTTCTGCACATTCTAAATTTTTTGTAATTATAATCTGGTCAGGTGGTAGATCTTCATTTTTCCAAAATTGAGCAAATACTATTCTCGCAGCTGTCAATACATGTAATATTAAATATTCAGCAACCATAAGTTTTTGTTACTTCAAGAATGAAGGCAAATATCTGTGTCCCAAGTTAATGTTGCAGGATCCAATCTGGATCAGAGGCTTAGTCTTCCAAGCTTTCAGACTCATTCTGGAGCCCTTCCTCAGAAAACGTCTCTTTCACATTCTGGTGAGAGAGATGTTCCCTGAGGATGGAGTCCAGTATGAGTCTGAAAGCTTAAAGTCTTTGGAGATCCTCAGTCATCCAGGTCATGGTCATCCCAAAGGTGCTTTTTGAAAAGGCAACTGGACTTCCTTTGTTTTTCCTTGAAGGTATTTCACTTCTCATCCAAGAAGCTTGTTCAGTTCTAGAAGCTTCTTGGATGTGAAGAGAAATGTCTTCAAGGAAAAACAAAGGAAGTCCAGTTGTCTTGTCAAAAAGCACCTTTGGGATGAAAGCTCGGAAGACTAAACCTCTGGTCCCTGTGACCAACCCAGATTGGATCTTTTGTTACTTCAACTTGATGAAATTTAGTTAAGTTTCTGAAACCTGGGAACAAAATATAAATGTTCAGGGGGTTTATCTTGCAACCACTTTAAACTTGATTTTCTTGATAATAGTTTTGTCAGGATTACAGATAGTCCTTGACTTACATTCATTTAGTGATCATTCGAAATTACAGCAGCACTGAAATATGTAATTTACAATTGGTCCCCACACTTACGACCATTGCAGCACCCCCCCCCCCCACAGTCATGTGATCAGAATTTGGACACTTGGCAACCAATCTGTATTTACAATGGTTGCAGCATCCGGGGTCATGTGATGTGATTGCCATTTGTGACCTTCCCAGGTGACTTCCAAAAAGCAAAATCAATTGAGAAAATCAGATTTGCTTAATGACCTCATGATCCACTTAACAACTGCAGTGATTTGCTTAAAAACCATGACAAAAAAAGTCATAAAATTAGGTGTGACTCACTTATGAACAGCCTTGCTTCGCAATGGCAATTCTGATCGTAATTCGAGGACTATTTGTATTTATTATGGCGTAGATCTATGTCTGTTTGAGTCATTAACACAGTTTCTGACGTTTTCCTCTTTCTCTCACCGACTTAGGATCTTGCTGTGTCAATAAGGAATAGCGTCAATTTTGCCTCACCAGGCTCTCATTTGTATTATTTCTGATAATGGTAGAAGTTCTACAAATAGCCAAAGACACCGTAATGTTCAGAAACATCAATAATGCACCTTAAATAAAAGCAGTGAACAGTTCTTAGAAAGGACAAGAAGAAAGTTTGGGCAAAGATCTGTAGAATGATCAGGAAATGTAGCAGGTTGGTTTCAGGAAGTAAAAATCGTTATTCAGCCTTATGCTCAATGGAAAGTAGGACACTCTTTATTATATTTTAGATAAGCTGCCTTTCTGGACCTGTTTGCAAGCATTACTGAGCTAAAATGACAAAATACGCACCCAAAAGTATTATTAACGTCGCAGTCCTCAGTACTGTCTTTACAAATTATAAATGTGACCTCTTCATCTTTAATAACTTTACATACTTTTTTGTATTAAGGGATGAAATATTGCCAATTAGGGCAATACAGCACTTCAGATTCAAATGTGCTTCAAGGCATGTAGGGTATAAGCACAACATCTGTCTACAGTGCTGTGTCTTTTCCTGAGATGATGGCTGTACACTTCGAACCCCCTTTTTGCAGCTGAAATAAAATCACTGCACAATCCTATTGTCAGTAGCATTATAGTCTCAGATATTATGTTTCTAGCATATTATGATGCTAGAAAGCTAAATCCAATTAGTGTCACACTAAGGTCATTCTTTAGCAGTGCCACATTGCTAAAGAGCGACCTTTTTACTCTAATGTGTGTGTGTGTGTGTGTGTGTTTAATCCCTGGGATCAGATTTTCTGGCAAGTCCTAAAAATGATCAAACTCCCTTCCTCCTGCAGCCTACACTGTTCTAAAATGCCCTAAGACCATCTGGAACAGATTAGGGGGAGATGTGAAGAATATAGGAGGGAAGGGAAGTCACTCAAACATGCCTCCTTCTTGTTATGTGACTGGCAGATTCCACCTGGCCAAAGAATTTGCCATCAAAGAGTTTTCCAGTGACACCACAGGATAGATAAATTTCAAGACATGTTCAGTGGAGCAGAATGCCTTGGAAAGTTAGATGTCTCTTGTGGTAATAAAAGAGAAAGTATCGCGATCCTCCTCAATCTTATGTTTTTAGCTCCGAAATAACTTCCCAAATTTATCTCCTTTTCTTTCCCTATTCTATTCTACAGTTTAGAACAAATTAGAATTCAGTGCGTTCGGATTATTCAGATGTGATAGGATTTTTAGCCCAGTGACATAATCGATTTTGTTTATTTAAAAAAAACATAATTATATGTATCCTATTAAATCCTGAATTTTGTAACTACAAGGATTTGTAGGCCTGTAGGCTAGAGTGGAAGTCAAATCATACCAAACCAAATTCTACTCTAGAAGAAAGCAATAATAGTTCAGTTTCAAATTGCTGCCAGGTTCATGTCCATGAATTCACCGGGAACTGAGCTCAACTTGGAGATTTTACTTTTATTACAAATTTAAATAAATTCAAGTGAGTACAAGCATTGGTTGTGATACTATAAATACAGTATAAGCATAAATTAATGATAAACATTCTTTGGAAAATCCCACTAGATTTCCCCCTCTTGTTATGTGCTCTTCATTAATGTTAATAATTGTACAATCCTGAGCAAAAGACAGCTGTTATATTAATTGAGGCTCAGGTTGTGATGGTATTTACCTCTTTTCCTCTAGGGGAAAAAGTTTTAATTATATCTCCCGTTAATTATATTTTATTCATGCTCAACCTCCAAAGTTATATTGATGACATGATGGTATTTCCTAATTATCATAATTGCAGTTCATGGAGTGGTTAGAGGCGAAATGTTGAGCATTAGTATTAAAGCCATATGTAAGTGTGTATGTGTATGTATACACAGATACACAAATACTTCAATTATTCCTGAGAAAAGTCCTTATACTACCTGAAGCCACCCACAATGTTTTCAGATTTCTAGATGTAGATATTCTACGTTATTGCCCACTTGCCAACACAGTTCTGAATCCATCACCTTGCTTAGAGCTATTTCTGAATTTTATTTGAATGATGTGTTTCATTGTGTGTGTTCAGATTCCACACATGGATGTAGACCACCATCACTTGCCTGTTAATACCTTCTTACAACTTTTTATCCACACTGAGATTTGAACAGCCCTTCAGATGGATTATATCTTATTTTTCTTTCATAATCGATGCACAAACAAACACATAAACATATACACAAAGTTAAGAGTTGAACAAGCCTGGTCATTTGTATCCTTTGTAGGCAGAATTGTGTCAATGATATCAAGGAGCAATGAAGAAATCTTTAACACTTCTAACTGTATGGCAAACTTATGCCATATTTATACATATACTTTTTATAAAATGACCAGACATGTTTAGATTTTTTTTTTTAGAATACAAAATTGCTTACAGTTGTAAGTCCTTTTTTTTTTTTTAGTAAAAAAGCTTATTTTCCCCAACTGGTCAGTCATCTCGGAACTCTTAGATCTTTTATAAATAAAATAATTTTTAATATTTTCCATTTTATCTTTCCTTTTGCACTACAGAGATTCCCTGTCTTTGGTTTTCTTTCTCCTGTTCAAATGTAGGAACCTGTAGTTTATAAAGTTTGGTTTCCTTCCCCTCCTTGGCTTTCAGGATCCACGACAATGCTATTCTGTGTTTATACAAACGCTTCCAAAAGCACAATATTGCCTATGTCAATATTTACCCGGCAGGAAATTATCATGACAAGTGTGAAAATAAAGCCATGTTTGTCTTACGATGAATAGCTGTATATACAGCATGATAACCAAGCAGATACAATTCAAATATAATTTATTTAATTTACAGATACAAATGCTCCATTTTATAGTGACGCCTTGTAACATTAGTCCTGAAATGTGCCAAGCAAGAAAAAAAATATGTTAGCGGTCTGCTAAGAGAAGGCAGAAGAGAGGCACAGAGATGTATTTCTATGTCAGGTGCACAGGAAAGAGGTCAAGATCAACCTATTAGGAAGAGAGACACCTTTGAGCCAAAGGATAGAGATCAAGGTCTGTAAATGGACAATCCTTTGAACTAGGCAGAAAAGGAGGTTGCAGCCCACTGTGCAGAAAGAAGATTCAATTGCCGATCAATTTGCCTTTCAATGGTTCTTGCCTACAACCCATTCGTTTAATGACCATTCAAAGTCACACCAGCACTGAAAAAAGTGGCTTATGACCAATTTTCATACTTATGAACGTTGCAGCAGCCCCATGGGTCATGTGATCAGAATTCGGGCAGTTGGCAACTGGCATGTATTTATGAAGATTGCAGATCATCATTTGTGGCCTTCCCAATTAGGGAAGCCAGATTCGCAGAACAAGTCACTTAACAACTGGGAAGTTCTCTTAGCAACAGAAATTTTGGCCTCAGTTGTGATTGTAAGTCGAAGATGACCTGTATGGAAGAAGTGGTACCATTCTATATCAGACAGGCTGTTCTGAAAATGGATGCTCCCTTCTTTCAAAAAATTGACTTTTTTTTCCTGCTAACCCTCCAGCAGTTGGTCTCTGAATGCCTATGGCTTAAATTCAAGGCTTACTGCAAACAGTCAGCAGAACAGATGTGCGTAGACTGGTGGCAGAGATAAACACCTGTAATTGCCATAGATATACTACTGTCATTACAGAGATCTGTCAATCAGTGGTGGCCTGATCAGAACCATTTTGCAAAGGCAATTTTGGGGTTATTTCAGATCAGCCTCTTTCAAAGGGCTGCAATTCATTCTAAACCAGTCACAGCCAAACCGGACCACTCAGCATGCCTGTCAGCCTACCTGAAAGAACTGAGGCCCAGAGAAGTAAACTGAAAAAAATGGTTTTTTTGAGATGAAATACCCATTCTCTACTCTTTCCCAGAATGTAAGAATTAGATAATCTTCCTTCTGGTTTTCATCTTTGCTTGGATTGCTATTGGCAGCCATCCATTTGTTCATTTTCCCTTTGGGAAGAAAACAGAAGAAGGACAACATCCTATTGAGTTCAGCATCCTGTGTCATATAGACAACCAAGACACCCAAGAGAGTCAGCATGAGCATGGACTGGGGACTTCTTCCACTGTTTCTCCCCAACATCTTGTCTATTTCAGGAGGTGACATTGATTGGTGAAGCCTGGTCAGTCTCCTTTTAAAGCCATCTGAAGCTGCTTTTCTTCCCTTCCCTGGAATTTGGACTGAACCCACTTACTTTTTTTCTGCTGCAATCCATTTCTTCAATAAGGAAAGTGCTGGTTCACGAAGGAGTTATGCTCTTGGACCACTCTTTATTAAACTTTATTACAATGAAAATAAAGATTTTTTTTTTAAAAAGGGGGGGGGGGGGGCTTGCAGAAAAAGAAAAGAAAAAAAAATGACTTCCCACCAGTACAGTGAAGGACTAACTACATTTGTATCCTGAACCTTTTTATTACACTTAGTTATTACAAGCCATTTCTATAACAATGCAATTATTCAGTCTTCAAAGTAAAATCTGAGTTCCATTTTTTTTCTGTTTCGAGCATAAAAATCAGAAGCGACTTCCCGATAAAAACAGGACTAAGTAAACTCTTTTCTTTGTTTGAAACAATCTACCTTGTCCTCTCAACCAAATCCATTTTTCCCTCTGTTCTATTTCTCACAATGGAAAAAACATGGATAGGAAAACCTGTGGCAGGTTTATAGCACCAAGCACTACTCTAGTAGTACCCCCTTGCTTCTAAGTTCCCACCTTTATAGTGTCCAATTCAACCCCAGCTGATACACAACCAGGACAGGACCCAGGCACAAATATTCTTATGTATACAAATGTTTGTCTTCAATCAAGCTGTTCCGGATATTAAGTGGCAGAGGGAAAAGGCCTGGCAGACCTTTTGCACACGATGACAAACTGAAAATAAACACAGCAGCACTGAAAGTAAATACAGCGTATTGCATGTGAAGTCATAGCAGCAGTACATCTTCCCATTACACTCACTTAAAAATCTAGCAGCTGAATAAAGGGTGACATGCAGTGGTGCAAGAGAAGGAAGTCAGATGATGGCTGAGCCACCACAATCAAATCCTTCCCTTGAGAGATGCTGAAAAAATTAAATTCCCACGAACGCTACCAAAGGATGGGACGTTATGAGATCCCATTTGCAGGTCTGCAAAAGAACTACAGGCGGTCCTTGACTTATGACCATGACTGAGCCCAAAGCAAGACAATTGTTAAGTGAGCTGTGCTCCATTTTACGACCTTGCTTGCCACAGTTGTTAAGCGAATCACTGCAGTTGTTAAATAAATTGTGCCGTTGTTAAGCGAATCTGGCTTCCCCCATTGATTCTGCTAGTTGGAAGCCAGCTGGGAAGGTCCCAAGTGATGATCACGTGACCCTGGGACACTGCAACTGTCATAACTCCATGCCAGTTGCCAAGCATCCAAATTTTGATCCCATGACCATGGAGACGCTGCGACAATTGTGAGCATGAAAACCAATCACAAGTCACTTTTTTCCCACTGCTGTTGTAACTTCAAATGGTCACTAAATGAATGGTTGTAAGTCTGTAATGCCTACAGAATGATTAAGTAGCAGATGGTGGTGCAAAATTTCATGGGAAATTTCCTGCCCAAGTAGGATTTTATTTTTTTGATACAGTAGCTACTAATACATTTCCACATAGGTTTTCTGGGAGCTATAATGCATGCATGCAAAG